>JAZDUH010000536.1:15115000-15725000 GCA_036419115.1 Scarus forsteni
TAAAAGTGCTCCAAGGTGGCAGCCCTGAAAGTTTGTGTTTTGCATGTATGACAGTATTTCTAGTCATGTAGAGCTGATCAAACAGACAAGCAAACGATCATATTCAGAAAAAAACTTTTCTGTACTGTACCTCCAGCCTCTACTCCTCCATCTCTACTATCTAGCCCCTGACAAAAATATATTAATGCATGACCCATGAACAGTGGGACAATTTAGGATGCAACTAACATTAATTTGGACGGTATGGTTATAGTCTAAGAGAATAATACAGTTTCCCAATTACTACCCGTAAGTGTAATTCATTCCCCAATAACATGACTGTATTAAATCATGTTTGTTGTCTGAGGTTTTATTGTATTTTTTCTACAAACGTTTATTGTTGGTCTTAAATGTTTGCTGCTTTTCAACACACAACTGATACATGGATGATAAATAAAATAAACAAAACCTGTATCTCTTTGACATTAAATATGAGTGTTGTTTTTTAGTTATAACGATACATACTATGCATGTGTCTTATATTAGGGTCTCACTACAGTAGTGTTATAATATAATTCTACGCCCCTGGGGCAGCAGGTAGTTCAGTACGAAGGGATCAAACTTTGGATCCTGGAGACTCTGACTAAGACCACAGAGTCATAAACCAGCACAGTGACGTGAGTTTGTGTCTGCAGTTTAAGGTTTTGTGAAACAGGAGAGCAGAGTTTGACTGACAGGCTCCTGTTTGAATGGATTTAACCTCAGAAACTACACCAGTTCAGTTCAGACTGTGAAACAAACACGACGTCGGCCACAATAACACATCAGCGTCACTCTCCTGTCAGTAACAATCCTCTCCGCCTCCATTGTTTGTTCACATTAACACCGCCGAGTCCCCGAGGACGAGCCGCCATCATCCTGAGCCGCCGTCACACGCCAACAAAGACTCGTCAGTGCCACGTTCAAGAGCGCCAAATGACGGGATCGAGACAGCGTGAAGTCGGTTTGAAGTCGGAGTCGATTAAGAGGACGGGTCTGAAGTTTGTCTCATGATGGAGCAGCGGTGAGGTCTGACGTTTGGAGGATAAACTTTCATCTCTGCATCAACGACATGTTCAGGGGAAAGCAGAGCTCGATGGACATCCCTGATATTTGGACAAATACCAGGTGATCGCTCCTGTCCAATCAGGTAAAGGTGAGTGAAGAGCTGCTGTGTGCAGTGATGAAGAGAGGAGGACAGTTATCGCCCCTTTACACTAGTACACCTTGGCCCTACTCTACTGGGCTCTACTCGATTAGCAGCGTGTTTCCACTAGCCTGGTACCTCCTAAAACAAGCTAGTTTTAGCACCTACTCCGCTCTGGTTCCAAGCGAGCTGAGTCCATACTAAAAGATGACATCGTCAACTGCCGGCTACTGATTGGTCAGACAATGTCATCATCTATGAGTCATGAACGTGACGACCTAGCATGCTAGCAGTAGCTACCATTAGGTTACCCTCATACGTCTTTTCTTTGCAGCTGGATTGCTCTCGTCCTCGGCTTCATTCTGTTGTATAGCTTCCAAAACTCTCCTGTGCTTCTCAAGGGGTATTTCTTCTTACCACCTGCAGCCTTCTTCTGCTTTCCTTTTTTACTCCGTTTGTGACAAAAAGCTACAGATTGTTGTGTCGCGCTCAAAATGACGTCACCGCAGCAGGTGACTGGGGCTAATGGAAAAGCAGCGCAAGGCGAGTAGAATAGAGCCAGGTAGAGTAGAGTAGAGACGAGTATAGTAGAGTAAGGCTAATGGGAAAGGGCCAATACAGCTCATGATCAGGAACAGGGATGCACAACATCAGATGTTTTTCGATATCTGATATGCAGATATTTCCCAATTCATTATCACCAATATCAATATTTCTGGTCAAGAGCACAAGCTCTGTTCTTCACAAAAATGTCTCAAGACCGGTCTTGGTCTCAAGACATTTTGAAGGTCTCGGTCTTGTCTCGGTCTCAGACTGGCTGGACTCAGGATTTTCCAACCAGACCAGCTCTGATCTGCTGATCTTCAGCTTCATTAATGTGAATAAGGAGGAACTCTTGGTAAAACAACAAACAGCTTCAGTTCATGTGTCATTTCCCCTGTGGACCCCCCCTAACTGTTCAACCCTGTCCTGGTTTTGAAAATAGATTTTGAAGGTCTTGGTCTTGTCCCGTTGCATTCTGGTCTCGGGCTGGTCTTGGTTTCTGTTGGTGTGGTCTTAAGCACATCACTGCAGGAATGGACTTGTTCTTTCAGTGTTAGAGTATATTTGTGTAATGGATGAAGAAAAACAGAATTTAACTCTTTAAGGAATGATTGTTAAATGTGCCCATGCAGAGAAGAGAAGGGGCATCAATGTTTGTGATATTTCAGGTGTAGATATCAGCAAAAATTTTAATATTGGTCGACACAATATCAAAGTGTTAATATTTTCCATCCCTAATCAGGACCATAAAAACCAGAGAGGAGCAGCCGTCAGCCCAGGGGCCACATGAGGCCCTCCACCTTTGTCTCTGCAGCCTGCAGATATTCAAATATATAAAAACGTAAATATTTCTGTAATTGTCTATGATTTTTAGGTCTTTAACAACAATATTGATCAAAACTTTTGTTTCTGGTTACATCCAGTCACTTCTGATTAAGATTCATTTAAGTTAAAAATGTGTTTACTCCATTTATGCAAAGAGCTTAAATACACCAAAGATCCGTCTCAAATTATTGTGAATTTTTAATTCATGATTGTATATTAATATTTTAAAATTTATTGGAGCTTTAATCAGTTAATTAGAAAATAAATATGTTGAGGTGGCTAACATCAAGAATCTGATCGGCCTGAAAGTTGAATTTCAGTTTGAGCTCTTATTTAATCTCTTATATATATTTATATAGGCCGTATGTATCCAGTATATAGGCAGCATTATTGTCAAACACACAAATGAACGTTTCACCATCACTTCACCTGCAGGAGTGTTAAAGGCTGTTTCCCTTTGACCCTGACCTCTGACCTCTGACCTGTCACAGAGGTGTTGTGCATGTGAAGGTCATGAGAGGACTTACCCCCTGCAGAGAGACCAGGAGAGCACGAGGAGTCAAACAGGAGAGGAGACGATCAAACATGGAGGAGCAGATCACTGAATATAACTGTTTATAAGACTGAGGAGAGAAAGACTCACGTGCTGACGAGGAGGAGGAGGAGATCACAGCCGAGGAGGACGAGGAGGAGGAGGAGGGAGAGGAGGAGGAGGAGATCACAGCCGAGGAGGAGGAGGAGGAGGAGGAGGGAGAGGAGGAGATCACAGCCGAGGAGGAGGAGGAGGAGGAGGGAGAGGAGGAGAGAGGAAGAGGAGGAGGAGGAGGAGGAGGAGGAGGAGGAGGGAGAGGAGGAGATCACAGCCGAGGAGGAGGAGGAGAGAGAGGAGGTGGAGGGAGAGGAGGAGGAGGAGGAGGAGGAGGAGGAGGAGGAGGAGGGACAGGAAAGAGAGGCAGAGGAGGAGCAGGAGGAGGAGGAGGAGGAGGAGGAGGAGGAGGGAGAGAGGAGGAGGAGGAGGGAGAGAGAGGAGGAGACAGATTTAGTCAGCAGAATTCAGTCTACAGAGTTTAACAATGAAATCTTTTAGCCTGGAACATTTCATCAGCTACCCAACATCTGTTAGCTCATCAGTCAATCACATGGCAGCAGCTCAGTGCTGTCAGTCATGTGGACACAGTGAAGAGGCCCTGCTGAGTCCAGATGGAGCTTCAGGGTGGAGGAGAGTTTGATGAAGTGTTGTAGCTCTAACTAACTGACCACAGTCACAGGATGTTTTCATTTAGAATGAATTATTCAGATTTTAATAATTCAGAATTAAGGTTTCTGCTTCTTGTTTAAATGGAAATAATAATTCTGAATAAAGGTTTACATTGAAAAGTAAGTTTATTTGTGTTTGGGATGTTTCTGATTGGGTAGGACGTGATGTATTTATGTCTACTGGAAGAAAAACTCCACTTTAAAAGATCCACATCTTCATGCTTACATCCATCCACTCTTTCTTTATTTCCAAATCTTCTGAGGCTCTATTCAATAAACTGTCTCAGTTTGCTGCGGGCGGCCTTTCTGTTCCCGTCAGCGTTATCGCTGCAGGACAAGAGAACGAGCAGAATGAGTGGGAGTAATTGAAAACAGAATTAACGTTTACATGATGGAGGAATTATTAAATTCAGATTTAAAATCTGAATGATCATTTTCATTCTGATTCAGGTGTTTACATGGTCAATTTATCTTTTAAAGAGGATTTAAGTTTTATTCAGAATTAAAGGAGAATTCAAGTTCTCATGTAGACGTGATAATTGTGTTTGTTGAGCACTCTACACGTGCACTACATCTGCACTACACCTGCACTACACCTGCACTACATCTGCACTACATCTGCACTACATCTGCACTACACCTGCACTACACCTGCACTACATCTGCACTACATCTGCACTACATCTGCACTACACCTGCACTACACCTGCACTACACCTGCACTACACATGCACTACATCAACACCTCCCTCCATCACAACGACGTTTCTCTCATCTTCAGTCTGACCACAAAACGTTCATCTCTTATGAACAGAATTATTCAGAGTTTTCTCTTTACAGGGAATGGTCTGAAGAAGAGAGAATATCCAGCCTTCTGGGCCAAACTGCTGTTGATGCCAGAGGTCAGAGGTCAGAGGTCAGAGGTCAGAGGTGACCTGTTCAGCTGGCTCCGCCTCCCCTCCATGACCTCCTCAGTGTTTTAGCCCACAGGTGGACCTCAGGTGTGCAGCAGGCTCTTTAACGCTCCTCTGTGGATCATTGATTTCTGATCAGCTGTTGCTGGAGCCGTTAGCTCCTTAACGACCAGGGAGCCAATCAGAGCTCGACTGCTCGGGTTTGAACATTGACACTCAGAGATCCTGCAGACGTGAGATGTTCAAGGACCAGGAGCTCACGTGGTCCAGACTGTCTGAATCCTCAGAGAGCTGCTGAAGCCTCTGCAGACGCAGAAGTTCTGCTTCACACAGGCCGGTGTGAAATAACACAAATGTTAAAATGCTAAAAATCAAGCTAAGGAAAAATAAAAACATAAAAATACACAGCAAATATGTACACAAATAAAATAAAAACATAGGGAAGGAAGAAATCAGAATCAGAATCAGACAGAATGACAATCACTGGCCACTTCATTAGGTACACATTCCTCGTCCTTGGTTGGACCTCCTTCACCTTCAGATCTCAGTCCAGTAGAGCAGCTTTGGGATGTGGTGGAGCAGGAGATCCTCAAAGCTCTGAGGGTGAAGGAGGTCCAACCTGAGCCGGAGAGGTGTGCCTAATGAAGTGGCCGGTCAGAGCTACTAACACTGTGACAGTCTTCCCTTATTGTTGGTTCTTGTGAGGGCAGAATGTGTGGAGGGTTAGGGTTATCACAGGTGTACTGAAGGTGAGAGGGGAGCACACGGAGCCAGTGGGGATGTACAGAGCTGTCTTCAGGTGAGACAGACGCTGTTTCCTCCCTAAAGTCGTCCTGTTCTCTAAATCAACACAATCATCACATCTTTAGTTTTTATATCACTACATTTTGAATAAAACTCATATTAAATATTTAAATCCTGGCCTCACACTGACCTGTGACCTGTGTTCATTCTGTCAGCTGTTTTAATTTTATTACCTTTATTTAGGCATCTCAGTTACAATACCAGAACTGACAACAAACAGTGACCCTGCTCTACATGAATATATCAATTCATAAAGAGAGCAGCTCTGATTAGATCGCTCCACAACTTATCCCACCACCACCAAGCTAAGGCAGCTGTGATTGGATGTCCCTCTGAACTCATCCAACCTTTAACACAACCAAAGTAGCTGTGATTGGATAGATTCATCACTTGTCTCTACTTCCTGCATGACCATATTAGGTCTGATTGGATTAAGTCTGTCTAGTTTAGTTTGAGTTTTTGTTTTTATTAGTTACTGTCCTGTTTTTATCAGGAGAAAGGTTGCTGATGAAAATAATTAATTCATAAAAAAACTCTGCTCTGTGACTTAAACTGAGTTTCTGTTTATGGATGCAGCTGAAATGTTGAACTGCTCCTGTTGATGCATGACGGGTGCACACACACACACACATACACACACACACACACACACACACACTCACTGATCTGGCGTTGACGTCGGCCCCGGAGCGGAGCATCACGTCCACGGCGTCCTGACGGCCTTGCTTGGCTGCCCAGTGAAGAGCTGTCTGAAAAAACAGAGCTGAGCTGTAAACGCTGACATCTGATTATTTCACCTCAAAATAAACTTCAGCTGAATGTTTATTTCTCCATGTGGGCGCTTTGGGTTTGACTGATTACTGAAGAAATTAAACACAGATGTTTGGATCCATAAGTCAAGAAAATTAAAGAAACAAACCTGGTGCATTGGTGTTATTCTCTATTTGTTGCAAAAAAAAGCTCTTATTAATATAATGTAATATAATATAACGTAATATAATACAAAATAATATAATATATAAAATAATATAATATGATATAAATAATATAATGTAACATAATATAAAATAAAAAAACATATATGATATAATATAATATAAATGATATAATGTAATATAATATAATATAACATAATATATCATATAATATCATATAATACAATATAATATAATATAATAAAATATGATATAATATAATAAAATATAATATAATGTAATTTAATCTAGTATAATATAAATAATACAATATAATATATCATATAATACAAAATAATATAATATAATATAATATAATATAATATAATATAATGTAATATAATATAATATAGTTTAATTTAATATCATATAGTACAATATAATATAATATAATATTATATAAAAAAAAATATAATAGAAAATTTGATTATATGCTTCATCCTGTATCTGACACACAGGTCGACCTGTATCATGACACAGTATCTGGTGAATTTAGCTGCTCTGTAAGATAAACTGGTTTTTCTCCACCTCATTGCTTTTTAGTATTATAAAGATATAAAGATGAAATACACTGTGTTTTATGCTAACACTGTTCAGTCCTTGGTGACCTGTTTGTTTTGTATCAGTGCTGATGAGACTTTACATTTGAATTCTTACCCTTTATCACTTTTATTATTTAGGATTGTATCTTTGATTGTGAACTCTTACCCTTTATCACTTTTATTATTTAGGATTGTATCTTTGATTGTGAATTCTTACCCTTTATCACTTTTATTATTTAGGATTGTATCTTTGATTGTGAATTCTTACCCTTTATCACTTTTATTATTTAGGATTGTATCTTTGATTGTGAATTCTTACCCTTTATCACATTTATTATTTAGGATTGTATCTTTGATTGTGAATTCTTACCCTTTATCACATTTATTATTTAGGATTGTATCTTTGATTGTGAATTCTTACCCTTTATCACATTTATCATTTAGGATTGTATCTTTGATTGTGAATTCTTACCCTTTATCACATTTATTATTTAGGATTGTATCTTTGATTGTGAATTCTTACCCTTTATCACATTTATTATTTAGGATTGTATCTTTGATTGTGAATTCTTACCCTTTATCACATTTATTATTTAGGATTGTATCTTTGATTGTGAACTCTTACCCTTTATCACATTTATTATTTAGGATTGTATCTTTGATTGTGAATTCTTACCCTTTATCACTTTTATTATTTAGGATTGTATCTTTGATTGTGAACTCTTACCCTTTATCACTTTTATTATTTAGGATTGTATCTTTGATTGTGAATTCTTACCCTTTATCACATTTATTATTTAGGATTAGAAGAAGTAGAAGTAAGTAGTAGTAGAAGGTGTCCTCTCCATGAGCATCACAGCTGATCTCCAGCTGAAACAGTTTGGTGAGCACGGCTCTAAAGAAAAATGAAAGTCTGGGTCCATCAGCTCCTGACAGACGCGACCTTCACAGGTGAATCTGCAGGTCAGAGTGACCTTTGACATCCAGGATCGCCTCAGCTCCATGTTAGTGTTCAGGATTATTTTGGAGCTTTTTTTGCTGTCTGAATTTCTGCTGGTCACAGATTAAGTCTTTGTGAAAACTAATCACAGTCAGAACAATCAATACGCCTGAGAGAAAAAGACTTCCTGAACTGTTTTTTTAAATACCTTTCTTTTAAAACTTTCATGCATGAATTATTAAATCAGAAGGAATACTTTTTAAATGTTTTTTTTTTTACTTTCAAACAAGTGAAAAATCCTGCTTGTGTTTTTCAGTGCTATATTTTGAGGAGTCATGCATCAGCAGTATTAAATAATAATTTAGTGGAACTTAAAGATCCACAAACACTCTGACAAACATTTATTAAGAGTAAAAAAAAGAAAAAGCAAAATCTGAAGCATACGTATTGTTGCTGTTTAATCAAACTATTCACTTGTGAATTACATCAAAATTTAAAATGAAAAATACAAATTATAAGAAATCTAAACATAAGCATAATACCCACCTTACCGTTTGTCGACTAATTTGAATATATGATGCAAAATCTCAGTATGGTAAAAATGTGCAAAAATAGTTTTTTAATGAAACTTAAGACGAGGGTTTGAGAAGATATCAGCTGGTAGTTGGACATGCTTGTGTAACCTAAAGGGTATAAAATGTATCCTGTAGTGTACACCATGCATGAAAGGGTTAAAACTTTTCTCTTTTTTGGCTTCTTTTATTTTTCAAGTATTTTCCTTTCTAAATATTTACTTCTTATTTCACATTTTTTATTTTTTATTAATATTTTTCTTTGTTTTTTTAACCATTTTGTTTCGACTACATCATCAAATATTAACTGATTTATGAGCTACCATTATTTTCTTCTACTACTTTTTTTAGCTGAATTTTTATGAATATTTATTAAACTGTTCTTTTTTACAACTTTTTAATTCAGTGTTTTTCCTTTTTCCTTTTCTTTTTAATTATATTTTATATTTACGTTGTTTTGGACCTTATTTTCTTTTTCAAAGGATTTTATCTATTTTATCTACTTTTCTCAAATTTTTATTTTTTTCACTTTTAAAAGCATTTTTTCTTTTCTTTTCTAAAATATTTTCTGTTTTTTAATTTTTCTTTTCCTAACCCTCTCCATGTGTTTATCTTTTCAGATTCACAAATGTTTGACGTCAGTATCTCTGTGTTTTATTTCTACACCCCCTCCTGTCTCCAGGTTTTATTTTTAACCGCTGGCGTCCTTAATCTGCCGTGAGGAGCAGATATGAAGTGAAACATCAGACTCTTTTATTTCTCGTACGTGCTCAGTGGAGTGGTTAGAATAAAACCTGCTCTGAAGAGAATTCACGCTTAATTACTTTAAACAGATTTTACACACTCGGCTCCACAATAAGAGCTCTAATGGGACTTAACTCCGAGCTAAAGAGCCTCATTCAAGGACGTCCATCCCATAATAATCAGTCTAATGTGCTCACAGCCGTCTGTTTGAGCCCAGCTCATTAACTCATGTGAGAAAAACCCATGTTTGGTTCATTGTTTCTGAATCAAAACTCTGGGCTCTTATTTTGGCGGGTGCAGACTTCCTGATCCTCTGAAACGTCTCTTTTGTTTTTCAGTTTGTCTCCATCAGATTATTTATTCTTTAGGGCAGCACCTACTGTTCATGTTTTTAAAAGCAAACTAAACACCTACCTTTTTAATCTGCCTTTTAGCTGATTATATTTATTATTATTTTACGTTTTATTTTAACTTATTTTAACCCTTTTATTCTGTTTTATTTCTACATTTCAGTTCAGACTTTTTATTTGGATTTTTATTCTTTTTTAAATGCTTTTCCTTTTGTGATCCTATTTTAGATGATTTTATTATGCACCTGATGTTACGCTTTCTCATTTTACCATATTATTTATCTAACTTTTATTTTATATTGTTATATTATATTATTTTATTTATGTATTTACTTATTTACTTATCTTACCCTCTGGTATTTTTCAAGTATTTTTAATTGTCGTTTTATTTTTAGCTCCTGTGTTTCCTCATTTTAATTCCAGATAGCGTTTCCTCAGTCCTCTAATTTAGTTTTCTGTTAGAATGTCCATTTTATGTCTTTGTGTGTTTGTGTAAGTGAGTGTGTATATTGAATTTGGTTTGGGAGGTTGCGGGGGTCTTTTTTTTTTTTTTTTTTTACTTTTATACAATTATGCAATTTTCTGCTTTTCATTTCACTTAAAATTATTTAATTTTATCTTTTAAAGCACTTTGTATTACTGTCCTGTTTGAAAAGTGCCACACAAACAAAGTTTGACTGTTTTACTGAAGACGTGAAGGACAGAGGACCGCCTACAGGGGGCGCTACCACAGTGAACAGGTCTACACAGACCAAGAGAAGAAGAGGAACTCACAAACTGGACGTCCCAGGAGGAGCAGGAGGAGACGAAGACACAGATTAATGAAACAGGAAAGAGTTCAGACTAACAGCAGGAACCATGTGTGCCGGAGGAGGCCGAGCAGGTCCAGCTGTGGAAAAGCACCTTCAGAGAGTCACAGGTTAGACTGAGACACGAGAGGACAGCAGGTTTAACCAGAAAATATTTTTATTTATTTATGTTTCCACCCCCACCACAGAGGTCATGACTGGGCCTGCCAAATTTTAATGGACGATAATTGTCCAAAAAATGATTGCCAATAAACAATAATACTGTCAATATTGTGTTAAAACCTTTTTTCATTAATGTAATTATAATATATGTCATAATAAAGTGAGTACAGCATATCAAAAGCAATAAACTTTAATTTCTTAAGAATATGTAATTGTAATTGAAAGGTCAAGAGCTTTGTGTTAAAATAAATTAAACAAACATTATAATAAATATAACAAAAATAAAAATGTTGAAAGCCCTCTAGTTGGCTCTGTATTTTCTTGTCACCTTGTTTTCTCTGTATATTGTTTTTAATTTATCCTTTTATCCTTTTATCCTCGTAAAGCGTCTTTGAGTTTTTGAAAAGCACTGCATAAATAAAATGAATTACTATTTATTATTATTTACCATCTTTTGCTTTCATAACCATTTATGATTTTTTACTTTTTGAACAATTTTCCTTTTTTCATTTTTTTTTACAATAACTGTTTTTTTCTTTTTTTGACTGTTTTTCCTTCATTATTTTTTTTTTAACTATCTGCCTCTTTAAACCATTATTCCATTTTATTTGTTCTTTTTTATGTTTTTCTTTTTTAAGAATGAAATGAATTTTTTGAAGAACTGAAATGAATTCCTGTCTTTAATATTTTGTATGTGGCAGCATGGTGGTGCAGCAGGTAATGCATGTGTCTCGTATCAAGAAGGTTCGATTCCTGCAGGGGCCTGTCTGTGTCAAGTTTGCATGTTCTTCATATACATGTGTGGGTTCTCTCTGGGCACTCCGGTTTCCTCCCACAGACCAAAAACATGCTCATTAGGTTAACTGGTGACTCTAAGGCCCCATCCACACGAAGACAAACCGAGGTCTAAACGCACAAGTTTTTTGCCGAATCTGCGTATCATCCATACGAAGACGGCGTTTCGGGGGTCTGTAAACGATCATTTTTGAAACCAGGTTCCAGAGTGGAAAGATTTTGAAATGCCGTATACACAGCTTCGTGCTTACTGGATCTCTGCAACTTTTCAGATATGCTTACGTCATAATTTCATATCTTCATTGACACGCATGCGCCACACGCGGCAACGACAACAACAATGGCGGCGTACGGTGTAGCATATGTGCTGATGAAGCTAGTGACCCTACTATCCCTGTTGCAGCAAAATCTCCTTCTTCTCAATCACCACTGAGTTGAACAAATAATTATCGAGGACACATTGCGCCACTTTATGATCACTTTATCACAATCTCTGTTTACAACTTTTGCAGCATGTGCGCATGCCCACTGTTTTTTCATCTGTATCACCTTGTTCCCGTCATATTGTTACAGCGCCTCTAGAGGTCTGGCATGAGTTTTACAGCGTTTTGATGCGTATTGAGTGTGTTCATGTAGACACACACATTTTCTGAGACGCCTTCGTCTTTATGACGATCGTTTTGGAAACTGTTTAGCGTTTTGTCTTCATGTGGATGGGGCCTTAGTTGCCTTTAGGTATGAGCGTGAGGGTGAATGGTTGTCCTTCTCTTTATGTGGCCCTGTGATTGGCTGCAGACCGGTTCTCGCCCAGTGACAGCTGGGATAGCCCCCCCAAACCCTGAAAGGGATAAAGGGGTACAGACAATGAGCGATGTATTTAAAACTATTTTGATGATTATTGTTTGACTTTTTTTTTTAACTATTTTTTATCTTTTAAGATGTCAAATGTTTCATTATTTTTCTCGCTCCACATACTTAAACTGCTAAACAGAATTTTGCTGTTATTGTGAAGAGACATTAGAGATATTTCTGTCCCTCTGACCGTTGACTCCTCGTCCTGCTCACCCACATTAATTTGGTTTATTTAGAATAATCACGCTCTGACCTCCTGCAGCAGCATCGTTATTAAACCCTCTCCATGCTGTGAAGGAGTGAGCGTCCATATTTAGCGTCTCTCTGGTGGTGTTTGGACGTGTCCTCGCCGTCCTCCCGGTGTGTGCGTCCTCGTCAGAGCTCGTGCTGCTCCTGTGAACGAGCTCTGTCGACGTGTGAACCTCGATTTCCGTTTTACATCGAGCAGCAGGGAGCGAGAAACAAGCTGGACGCTCAAGCTAACAGAGCTTTATTTTGGCGGGGTGCAAACGGAGCTTTATTTTGGCGGGGTGCACACGGAGCTTTATTTTAGGGGGGTGCCTACAGAGCTTTATTTTGGCTGGGTTTAATAATGCGGACTGACCGCTGAGAGTGCGAGCGTCACGCTGATCCGGCGGCCTCAGGTTTCATTAGCAGGTGCTAACTGAACCCCGCCGACACAGAGGGGGGACGCAAACGGGCGCCACAGACAGACGGCGGGACGATGGGAAGGCGTGAGAGATGGCGGGACGATGGGAAGGCGTGAGAGACGGCGGGACGATGGGGAGGCGTGAGAGAAGGCAGCCATGTTGAGGCGAGGACATCGTTAACCCTTAGAGTGCCAGGGATGGAGACATGCTGTTACAGGTCATTCTGAATTGCAGGCACTTCTTCACACGCCTGTTCATGCAAACAGCTGATCAGCCAATCACGTGGCAGCAACTCAATGCATTGAGGCATGCAGAAGACAATCTGTTGGAGCTCAAACTGAGCATCAGGAGGGAGAAGAAAGGCTTTTCTGTGGGATTGTCTGAGTCTCACAGCTTTAATGAATATACCTGAATATAAATCAGCGATTTAGCTCCGCCCATTTCCTTCATCAGCTCCAGAGACTAGGACTACTTTATGTTACGAGCTATGTATCCTTCCACCAGCTGCCCTCCCCTCATCAGCTGATGAAGAATCATCAAACTCTAAAAATGTTGGTCGTGGTTGTGGAGGACATCTTGATGAAGTCTCAGGTGGAGAGGTGGAGAAACTGTTGTGGAAACTGAGGAGCAGGATCTCCGGTGACCTGGAGGTCACTGATGGGACTTCATAAAAGACTCCTCCTTGACCTTCCTGGTCCTGAAGGTCAAGTGGACACAAACATGGGCCTACGAAAGTCAGGATAAACTCGGGAAAGGCCGTCTTCTAAAATTAGCATACATATATATATATATATTTTTTATTTTTTAATTTATTCAAAGTCAGTTGCGAGGCGATGACCTGCATGTGCACAGTAAGAGTTACATGTGTGTACTGTCACTTCATGTAGGGCCGGAAACATTTCAGATGAATTGATTTATTTGTATTCATTTTGCAACAGATTTAAAAAACAAAATACTGGGATTTCTTTCTAGACTTACACTTTATTGTAATGTAAGTTGCTGCAATGTTTGAAAATACAAATATTAAGCATGTCCAGTTTTCACTGTGGTCGGTCTTGTCAGGTTTGCACAAGCACATGTTCAGGATTATATTTCTTTTTTAACGAGACTTTATGTTGATCAGAGTTCCATGTTAACGTGGAAACAGCTCAGAATTTAGTTTTCATGTAGAAAAACAGCTGAATGACTGGAGCCGGGGAGGGAAACTTGCCCGAGGGCCACACTGTTATTGTCGTGCATTCTCAATGAGGAAAGAAGTAGAAAAATAAACAACAAATAGCAAATATAGCTTCAACAAAGAATTATATCCATACTAAGGTATTTTAACTTAAAGACAATGAAAAATTCAGGATTTAATGAAACATAATTAAAACCAATTAAAGCTTTTTCAATGCAATAAAAAACTGTATTAAACTGTGTATTATTTTTTAATGTCTCATTAAAGATATTTAGAGATATAATCATTGCAAAGATTTTTTTAATGAATTAAATGACAGCCATCTAACATTCCTAAATACATTTGATCATCTCTCCTAATTTGTGTATTATAGTTCTGGTTACTCAAGATGAGTCACATTCAGCATTTGTTATATTTTCCTCATATTTGCAATTTAATTGATTTGGTTTTTTTTAAATGATCTTGGGGCCACATGTTGCCCACCCCTGTACTCGAGGGATCCGTTTAGTGTCAGAATATAATTTTATGACATGAAACCAAAACTTGATTCTCATTTTTTGAGTCTTTGGAGGTTTTTCCTTGAGAGGGAAAATAAATCAATTAAAATGAATTTATGAAAATAAATTGTGGATTTTTTTTATCGTCCAGCCCTAACTCCATGTCTCATGTGTTTCTGGTGCCTTTGCTGGGACACAATGTTGCACATTAGTCCCAGACTGAGGAGCTGATGGAGGAAATGCTGTGCAGTGTCTGAGCTGCTTTATTGGATTTGTAGGATTTATCAGCTCGACCATAAAAAGCTGCACTGTCCCTTTAAGAGAGGCCATGAGCAGAAGAGTCAGACTGTGGCTCCACTTCCTGTTTCTGCAGATCTAACATATCAGCTGAAGTTTTCTGACTCTCCTGCAGCAGATTCATCGTTGACGTCTTCAGCCTGTGGAATAAAACACCAGGGCATTATGGGAGTCCTCCCTGCCCCGCCTCCTGGCCACGCCCCCTCACAGCGCAGGCTGAAGTTCACGCCTGTTTGTTGGTCTTTTAGCATGCTGCCGCCACATGAGGGCTGTTGAAGAGCTGTTAGCTGTTTGTGTCGGGTCGCTGAGATGACCCCCTCCGGACGTGTTACAGGACGGTGGTTTGGCGGTTTAATGGCGGCCGGGTGGCGTGCTGAGGGGGACAGCTGTCCGTCATGTTAGCAGAGTGCTAAAGAGTGGCCTGCTGAGCCCGTGGACTCGCCCGTGATAAAAAGACCGATCCCAGTGATTTGAACCATCAGGACTATGGTCCATATGGTCTGACCCCACCTGCTGCCCGTCTGAACGAGGGCTGCCACAAAGGACTACTCTGACAGTCGACAGATTAGTCGACTAGTCAGTGACTATTTTTTGCCATTAGTCGACTAGTCAATGACTAGTTATAACGTTATAACGTTACGGCAAACATAACGTGTTCTGAGGCTAATGAAATCATCATTGTTAATGTTAACGTTCACTGTTGGTTAAGGTGGACAGATTCTTGTGATGAAATCCTGAGGCATTTCCAGCTCAGTGCTAAAAAATAATTTAAAGTTAACAAGATCAAATTAAGAAAGTGGGACAATTACAGTACTATAATTGTCCTATCTATATAAAGTTTTTTTTTTTACATCTATATGAAGCTTGTTTTAATCAGTATTTTTTTATTAAGAACATAAAGACTTTGCTTTACACAGTTGGACTTTTTTCTCAGAGTCTGTTTGTGTATAATGTGGTACGTCTCTTCATAAACCATCTCCAGGGTTTACAGAGTGTGGTCTAAAGAAGTGAAAATATCGAGTAAGCAACAGCTGATTGATGCAAAAATTGTATTTGAAATATTTTGCAACATTCAAATTGCAGGCTCAAACTGGCTTTCATTCTTTAACAAAAGCAGTTACAGACTGAATGAACAGTGCAAAGAGCTTCTGCAGATAGTTGATACTTGATACTTTATTAAAACATTTAACTTAAGAGATATCAGAATGTTTTAAAAAATAACCATTCTAAGGTTATAAGAGCAGGGAAATGCAACCTTTCCCAAGTGAAATTGGGGGGGCTCCTCACCCAGATTTTACTCCTGCAGAGGAACTGGCCAAGAGAGCTCATTGGTCAGTGGTTGGACTTTTTATAGTCCGCGAGTTCAATCTGGAACCTAACCTGCCCCGGAGCAGGTTAGCCGTTCAGTGTACGTTGCCGTGGAGACTCGCCTCGCTAAGAAGTGAACCCGTCTTGTAGAACAGGGAACCTGGAACCTGCCCTCAAAGTTACCTCGCTAGGCAGTAATCCTGCTTCGTAGAACAGGCCCCAGCTGTCTGATCTGAAGGTGAAGGAGGTCCAACCTGGGACTGAGAGGTGTACCTAATAAAGTGGCCCCTTCCTCCTTTTATAAAATCAAACATACACTGAGGTGCCTCTCAGATCTGGCTGCAGATTATCTCAGTAGGTTCCTGTTATCCCCCCGGCCGCCTCTTTAATATTAATCAGCGTGTAATTACAGCATCGTTACACGTCCCTGTGGGCTCGGCTGCCCTGACGCCACAATAAAGCTGATTTGAGACGCTCTGTGCCGAAGAGTCCGGCTGATAAAGCTCACATTTCTACAGGGACAACACGGCCTTAACCCCCCCAAACAACTAAAGAAGAAAAACATTTTTCTGTTATGTGATGTGTTTGTATTTCAGAGGTTTGATGTTCATGGCGACCTTCATGAATTATAATCATTCAGATGAAAATATGGACGTGATTTATACAGAAAATATGAAATCCAAACAAAGAAACACACTCACCCCCTTCAGTTTGGGACATTTTCCGCACCATCAGGTCAGCGTGGAGAGAGAGAAGAGAACATTTCCTCACGTTAGCCTGATGTCAGCTCCTCTAACATCTACAGCAGAGAGACAGCATAGCAAAACTGGAGGCAAACATGACTCTTCTGCAGGCTCGCTGCTTTACTGTGATAATTACCCCCACCAAGGAGGTTATGTTATTGCCAATGTCTGTTTGTTAGCAACATAACTCAAAAAGTTAGGGACAGATTTTGACAAGGTTTTCATGAATGTCCGGATTGGGTTAAGGAACAAATGATTTGATTTTGGGAGTGATCCGGATCAGTGCAGAACTGCCATGATGAAAAATGTGATTTTTGTGAATAACTACTGAACTAAAATAGATATCAATATGAATCCAGTTGCTCATGGTATGTTTTCATGGTCAATGAATCTAAATATTTAGATGAAATAAAGGTAGGACTAATATTTATGGTTAAAATCACAGTATGGGTGAGGACTGTGGCGTCGGCAGAGGTCTGCGCTCTTCGAGTGATTTTCTAGTTAGGTCTGATTTTAACAGATGTTCTCTGCACTGCAGCCTCTCCCATCATTTAATGTGTTTCTGAGGATTTTTCCAAACTTACAGTCCACTCTGTTCACACTCAGACGTTGATCACGTGCCTCGGTGTCTGCAGCACTGATTTATTTTTATTATCAAAAGAAGCCCCGCCCCTCATGAGAGAGATCAGTCCCTATCACAATGCTACAAAGAATCTGGAGCCTTAAAGTTCTGAAGGAGTCTGTTCACGTTATCTGAGAGAGCTGCCCACAAACTGAGCCACGAACAAACAAAGATAATAAAATAATAAAGTCTACATATAAAAGAGGCGTGGTTTACTCACAGTGACAAAGTCCTGAAGAGCAGAAATAAGAGAAAAAAAAATCACTCAGTCTGTCTGTAGATTTAATAACACATTAGCATCATCCGGCTAACAGCTTGGTATTTTATATTTACATGTTTTTACTTTTCCAGTTTAGCCTTTAGCATGCTAACTAAAGCTATTCCGATTGTTTTTTTTAATCCTGCTTCATGATGGTCCAGGCCATCTGTCGGCCATCTTGTTTCATTTTGATCATTCTTTACCTTCTTCATGACGAGGTTCGGCTCCTGGGCGAGCAGGCGCCTCTGGGCGTCCATGTTCCCCACAGCGGACATTTTGATCCACTCTCTCTCCAGAGGATCCAGCTGCACCCTGTGGAACAGGGACTGGGTGTGTGTGTGTGAGTGTGCATGTGTTTGTGTGTGTGAGTGTGCATGTGTGTGTGTGTGTGGGAGGGGGGGGGGGGGGGGGGGTATTATGAAGCATTTGATCATATCACTGCAGTTCAGGACAGACATCCAGACTGCAGGACAGACAGCTACATGCTAAACCACAGACAGTAAACAGAAGAGCACAGACTCAAACATACACACACACACACACACACACACACACACAGTAAACAGAAGAGCACAGACTCAAACACACACACAGTAAACAGAAGAGCACAAACTCAAACACACACACACACAAACACACAGTAAACAGAAGAGCACAGACTCGAACACACACACACACACACACACACACACACACACACACACACAGTAAACAGAAGAGCACAGACTCAAACACACACACAGTAAACAGAAGAGCACAGACTTAAACACACACACAGTAAACAGAAGAGCACAGACTTAAACACACACACACACACACACAGTAAACAGAAGAGCACAGACTCAAACACACACACAGTAAACAGAAGAGCACAGACTTAAACACACACACACACACACACACAGTAAACAGAAGAGCACAGACTCAAACACACACACAGTAAACAGAAGAGCACAGACTTAAACACACACACACACACACACACACAGTAAACAGAAGAGCACAGACTTAAACACACACACACACACACACACAGTAAACAGAAGAGCACAGACTCAAACACACACACAGTAAACAGAAGAGCACAGAGTCAAACACACACACATGTCAGCCGTGATGTTGGCATGCACTCACCACGAAAGAAGACGCCGCCACGCTGGTGTTGTCATCCTCCTCGCTCTGAAACAACAACAAAACATCATCATCAACAACAACAGTAGCAAAAACGAATGATCAACAACAACAAGGAAACATCAACAACAACAATAAAACAGTAACAACAACAGCAACGATGAAACTTTAACAACGACAGCAACCATGAAACATCAACAACAACAAGGAAACATCAACAACAACAATAAAACAGTAACAACAACAGCAACGATGAAACTTTAACAATGACAGCAACAATGAAACATCAACAACAACAATGAAACATCAACAACAGCAACTACAAAACATCAACAACAACAGCAACAATGAAACATCGACAACAACTAAGACAATGAAACATCAACAGCAGCAACAATGAAATGTCAACAACAACAGCAACAATGAAACATCAACAACAACAGCAACGATGAAACTTTAACAACGACAGCAACAATGAAACATCAACAACAACAGCAACGATGAAACTTTAACAACGACAGCAACAATGAAACATCAACAACAACAAGGAAACATCAACAACAACAATAAAGCAGTAACAACAACAGCAACGATGAAACTTTAACAACGACAGCAACAATGAAACATCAACAACAACAATGAAACATCAACAACAGCAACTACAAAACATCAACAACAACAGCAACAATGAAACATCGACAACAACTAAGACAATGAAACATCAACAGCAACAATGAAATGTCAACAACAACAGCAACAATGAAACATCAACAACAGCAACAACGAAACATTAACAACAACAGCAAATATCAAACATCAACAACTACAGCAAATATCAAACAAGAAATAAACAACAATGACCAAACAACATCACCAACAAAAAGAAACATATCAACAAAAAAAACATCAACAGCATCAACAAATTATCAACAACAAATGACCAAACTATCATCTTCATTTACAACAAAATATGATCAACAACAGATCAACAACGACAACACCAAACATCAACAACATGGAAACATCATCAAAAACAACAGGGAATAATTAACAACAAAAGCAAAACTTCAACAAAAAACAGAACACATAAACAACAAACACCAAAAACATCAACATTAAAAACATCATGAAGAACAGGAACACAAACAGAAGACACTGCCTGGCCAATAAAATGGTCACACACTCTAATGTTTAGTTGGTTAGTTTTGATTACAGTCACATTCACTGTGGGATTGTTTCGATAAACTTTTGTTATGTCACAGATTTATTTCCATCCAGTGTTGCATTAATGTTTCACCAGGATCTTGTGTTGATGATGGAGAGTCTGAACACGGAGAAAAGTCTCTCCAGTACACCCTAAAGATTCTCAGTGGGGTTCAAGTCTGGACTCTGTGGAGGTGAAAATGATGTCTCTGCTCCCTGAACCACTCTGTCCCAGTTTCAGCCCCATGAATCGTAACATTGTTTTCTTGGAATAAGCTCATGACATTAGGAAAGAAAAACATCCCCTGATGGAAAAACCTGGTCCTTCAGTTTATTCAGGTGTCAGCTCAGTCTTTGGGCCATAATGCTGCTGAACCTCGACCTGACCAATTAAAGCAGCCCCAGATCACAGCACCGCCCCCACAGGCTTGGACAGTAGGCACTAGGCATGATGGGTGCATCACTTCACCTGCCTCTCTTCTTACCCTGATGCTCCCATCACTCTGGAACAGGGTCAATCTGGACTCATCGGACCACATGACCTTCTTCCAGTCCTCCACAGTCCAATCTTTATGCTCCCTAGCAAACTGAAGCCTTTTTTCTGCTTAGCCTTACTGATTAGTGGTTTTCTTAAGGCTACACAGCTGTTCAGTCCCAATCCCTTGAGTTCCCTTCACATTGTGTGTGTGGAAATGCTCTTACTTTCACTATTAAACACACCCCTGAGTTCTCCTGTTGTTTTTCTTTGATTTGATTTGGCCAAACGTTTAAGTGATTCACCGATCACCATGATTCAGGATTTTATTCTGTCCACATTTCTTCCTTGAAGACGATGGTTCCCCACTATCCTTCAGTTTTTAATAATGTGTTGGACAGTTCTTAACCCAGTTTTAGTAGTTTCTTCAATCTCCTTAGATGTTTTCTCTGCTTGATGCCAATGATTTGACCCTTCTTAAACAGACTAACATCTTTTCCACGACCACAGGATGTGTCTTTGACATGGTTGTTTAAGAAATGAGAAGCTGCTCATGTCATCAGCTGGAGTTAAAGAACTTTGTCCAATAGGAGGTTTGGACCATTAACAAGAACAACAAACCTGAAGCATCATTAATATCAGAACGTGGTCCCTTCAGGCCCGTCTGTCCTGTGTTTGTGGTGATCAGCTGTTTCTGATTGTTTCAGTGTTTGGGTCCCTGAAGGAGGGACAGGGTTTAAAATCTAATGAATCCATTAAACGGTTAAAAAGCTTCAGTCTGAGGCTCAAAAAGACTTCAGAGACCACTTTGATCATCACACCGAGAACAGCTGACGCCTGTTTCCCTGTTATCAGACTCTGTGAAGACGTGTGCTGCCACAGATTGTGTAGGTCGTCTCCATCCGTCTCTAATGAGCTTCATCTCTTTTGTTATCACTGCTTCATCGTCCTCAAACACTCTGAGGACGTCCTGTAGTCCTCTGTTATACTGATAGTTGTGAAGCACAGAAGGCCGACCAGCTCCTCCGCTCAGTTGTCTTTAATTAATGAATCAAAACAGCAACCTGAGACTGATCCAGAGCAGCTTTGTCTTTGCCTGTATGAGCTCAGGAGGAGGGAAACGGTTCAGAGGGTCGTAAATCAGGGTAAAAATCCAGATTCAGATATTTAAGGTCATGTTCACACTGAAATGTTTTCAGCAGAAATGGATTCCTTTGCCTTTCAAACATGATACGTGTTCACTCGAAGATGCAAGAACAACTGAAAACACTGTAGTGTGCATGCCAGTCCAGTAGATGGCGATGCGGGTCTGCAGAGAAACAGTTCTGCTACAACAGTTTTCACAAACAGCAATGGCGAGTGGACATACAAAGACGCAGGAGTTTCTTGTCTGGACAACAAATCTGTCTGGATAGTAAGGGTGTCAACATTTCCACATGCAAACAGATACACGGATAACTAACCATAACCAATTTGAAAAATCAATAACTGTGCGCATGTCATTTTTCCCTCCTCCTCGTACATTTCTCACTGATATATTCACTATTTTTAGTGGTGACAATGTTTCCTGAAAGCTTTAGATAATAACATTAACCAGCTATACACCTAAATGTTCCCACTAGTGCAGTTATCCACATATATAACAGATCAATGGGGCGCAATGTCACATTAACATAAAAGAACTGCACCACAGCCAGTGCAGCGTCACTTCAGGTTGCCTTGAAAACGCGATGGCAACGAACATCAAGCGAGCACTGTGTGTCAGTTTTTCAAACAAACTACTTGTGGAAATCCTGTTTAGTGTAGGCTATGTCAGTCTAAACTGGCATATGACAGCAGCACGGGATGCATGCCAAACCACCTGAAACACCAGAACAAGTCTGAGGGAGAGACGCTGCTGCTGCTGTGTTTGAGCGCAGCGCTCATAACCTTCTCCATACGCAAATGTCTGCGGCTGAAAACAGAAACTATTAATGGCTGGTTACTTTTGCCTGTGTTATTGCATGTTGTTGTTCATTTTATTGTTCGTTGGTGCTATGTCGGTTTTTCTCGACCTGATCACAAATCCTCGTGTCTAAAGAGGAAAAGAAAACACATTTTTTCAGACAGTTTAGTGAATAATTCTGAGAGTCCCCCTCTACTTTTTTAACTTTGTGCATATAAAGGTGAAGGTTTTTCCTCTCACAGCTGACTTTGGCTTCTTTTTGAGTTTCTTTCTCCAATCCCAGATTACTTTGACTATGAGACATATTAAATCCAGACGTGGCTCCTGTTGTGAAAGAGCGATGGAGTTTGAACATTAAGTTTAAAAAATATTGTACAATAGTGAGCACAAGCTAAAACAATGAATTAAAAAGAAGGTCAAACCTTTTTCAGCTTTCACTTGTACATTTTCTTGTCTGTCAAAATTATAAATGGTTTTATTTTCAGCTAATTTTACTTTCTGTCATAAGTAGGCCTAAGCCTTAAAATGGTGAGATGGATTGCCTACTTATTAAGTTCTGCTTGCTAAATAAAGGTTTTTGTCTGATAACTACTGTAATATCTTTGATTTAATGGAATAAGGAGGAATTCTATGGGAGACAGAAACCTCTAGTGGTTATAAAGCGCAACTGCGTTAGAAAAAGATCATTAATTACTGATCGTTTCACGTTTCACGTTTACACGTGTAGAAAAATTGTAAACGTTGACATCCCTATTGGATAGTTTGGATGAAGCTGCTGCTCTTGTTGTTGTTGTTGTTGCTCTTGTTGTTGTTGTTGCTGCTGCTGTTGTTGTTGTTGTTGCTGTTGTTGTTGTTGCTGCTGTTGTTGTTGTTGTTGTTGTTGCTGCTGTTGTTGTTGTTGTTGTTGTTGTTGTTGTTGCTCTTGTTGTTGTTGTTGTTGCTCTTGTTGTTGTTGTTGCTGCTGCTGTTGTTGTTGTTGTTGCTGTTGTTGTTGTTGCTGCTGTTGTTGTTGTTGTTGTTGTTGCTGTTGTTCCTGGTATATGTGCACAGCCTTCATGTGAAAGAGTACTGCTCATGTGGTGATGTCCGTTTTACCCTGAAATGCTGAAACCCGTCTATATAAGGCTGGGCTGCAGTACATTTTCAAAGCTCTCGGCTCTGGACCCTGGTTTCTAAAGTGTGTGGGTTCAGGCATTGCTCTCAGGTTAAAACGTCATTTTAGGCTGAAAACCGAGCCGCAGTCTGATCAAACATCGGAGCCTCTCCGAACACCAGCAGCATCTTGTCTTCTTACAAAAGTTTAACTTTGTCCTTCAAACTTTGGGACACACATATGTCTCCTCCTCTGTGGCATACGGCTCCTCGCCAGGTGAAACAAACACAAAGCATCATGGGTAATAAGGAGTAGACGGAGCAGCGCTGGTCCCGGCTCGGCAGGGTCTGATCTCCTGGTGTTATGATGGACGCTCTCAGACTGAGAGGAGGAGGAGGAGGAGGAGGAGGAGGAGGAGGCTGCAGGGAAACCACACGAAGCTGCAGCGCTGTTAAACAAAAGTGCGGACTGATACGAAGATTCTCCAGTCCAACATGAGACTCAGTGTTACAGGACATGAGAGCACGAGAGTAAAGGTTATTCATGCACTAAGAAATACAGATAAATACATTTTCAGCATATCAACCGATTTGTCTGTTC
Source organism: Scarus forsteni (assembly GCA_036419115.1). Classification (NCBI taxonomy): domain Eukaryota; kingdom Metazoa; phylum Chordata; class Actinopteri; order Labriformes; family Labridae; genus Scarus; species Scarus forsteni. Next base: position 15,139,249 of record JAZDUH010000536.1, read on the forward strand.
ACATCTGCAGAAAGATGTTTTTGTCATACTGTGAGCCAAAAGGGTTAAATATGTCAATCCATTCAGACAGATTTAAAATCTAAGGTGCTTTACGATGTTAACAAACTACAACGTGGTTGTGTTTTATTCTACCTGTCCACCTCCTGAGAATTATTTATGGTGTATCTTTGACTGTCTGTGCACACTTCGCCTCTTCATGTTGTATTTAGTTCTTTATAGTTAAACATACCTATGATGTCTGATGTTTGCATTTCAGAACTGAAAAATAAAGAATTTCTAAAGGTAAGCGATTCATGCACTAAATCAGACTTCATATGTGGTGCACTGTCACAGAGCTGTCACATTATACTGTCCATGTTAATGATGTAAATTCTTGGCCCTGTTCAGTCTCACTCTGATTATTTTTTCCTTCTAAGAAAGTTGATAAAGCTCAAGATTCAGCATGTTCAACATGCTCTCTTAATGTTTTATGCTCTTATCAGTTTGAATGTGTTTATCTGACGTATAAGAGAAACTAAAACATCTGAATTTCTGTTTGAGATGATTTATGTCTTTCTGACTCTGATGGTTATTGTCCTCAAACTAACAGCTCCATCCAGGTGTTCACTCCTGCACAAACAGGTCGGAGATCATTTGGTGGCATTTTGCCTGCAGCGCTGACTCTCCTGCCCCCCCACCCCCCTCCCAATGAGAGAATAAACGAGCTCTTTTTATCCAAAGTGTGTGTTAGCATAACAAAAGCTGCTCCACCTATTCATCCCATCATCCCTGTTTAGTAATTGAGTACTACGTACATTCATCGGCCTCATTATTAGGTACAGCTCTACACCTGCTCTCTGGTTTCTTCAACATGATGTTGAGTTCACTGCACTCCAGTGGCCTCCACAGTCACCAGATCTCACTCCAGTAGAGCAGCTTTGGGATGTGCACTGTAAAAAGGTTGTTGTACATTTTACAGTAATTCACTGGAAACAAGATGCCAGTAAATTACTGTAAATGTCTGTACGGTAGCATTGCTCCATTTAAATTAACAGAAATATTCTTGTTTTTTTCTAGTGCTGTTTATCTTCTGTATTTTTATTGAAGATATCATTAAGGTCTTTCAATTTACAGCATTATTACTGTAGTATAGAAAAACGCTTTCTCGCTGTTTTCCATCTACAGTATCATTATTGTACAACTTAGTGCATTTTAAATGACAGCAAACTTGACATATTTAAATGGATATACAGATATTTTAAACTATTTTATGGACCGTTTATTAGAAATATATAATTTTGTAAATAGAATAAATAAATAAAACATAGTTGTTTAGCCAATAAAACACATTTACTTAAACAACACAAATATGTGAAACACTACCTAAAACAATGTTACCTGCTACTGGTAGTTTTCCTGGGAAAAGTTTTTTTTCTCCTGATCCATTACCATTTTCAGTATTTACTGTGCCAACATTTTACTGTAAATAACTAGATTGTACAAAAGTTAATAACACTAAGTTAATCTGATTTTTTTCACAATATTTTGCCACTTACAGTAATTTACTGCACAGCTGGTTACAGCAGGTAGCTGTGATTAACAGTTAAATGCTGTTAAGTTTACAAAAACAGTTACAGTGTGGTGGAGCAGATTCTCCTCGTGGATTTTCAGCAGCTGTGTGATGCTGAGAGGTGTACCTAATGAAGTGGCCCCCCCAGCTCTTTCTCACTCCTGCTGCTGGATGAAAAGCTGCGGTGGTTTATATTTCAGTGCGTCTGATTTATTTATGAGGAAATAACTCTGATCTGAAATGATTGATTCCTCTGTAACGAAGCAGGGCCTGGGGGCGGGACTTCCTCTTTAATTACTCAACTCCGATCAAAGCGATTCTGCCGTCACGACTCGGCGAGCGTCTGAAAATTAAATGTTGTTAAAGAGTCCTGAGAGGCGGACGGCTCAGTGACGCAGCTCTAAGCTTTATTACTGCAGAGAGGGAGTTCACCGGCTTATTCACCTCTTTATCCCGACACACCCAGGTGTGTGTGAGGATTTACTCATCCACCTGAGACCTGAACCTGCAGAAACCGTCTTCAGAAAGTCTGCTGCAGCCAAAGTCTAAGCCTCTGCGTGAGGAAAGTCTGACTTTACTGAACGGTATTAGACATTCGCTGAGAGGCTGTTTCAGAGCTCGGCACATTTTCAGGCCGTTTACACGGAGACACTGTCAACTAAAACACAAAAAGGTTTTTTTTTGCAAATTTTAAACTCTATCAGGGTTCAGGAACACGCTAGGAACTAATGAAACCGTTGTAGTGTGCATGCCAGTCCAGTAGATGGTGATGTAGGTCTGCAGAGAAACAGCGCTGCTACAACACACGAACGAAGAAGAAAAACTTTTCTCAAACAACAATGGTGAGTGGATGCACAGAGACACGGGAGTTTCTTTTAAATGGATTTTTGGGCATTTTGTGACTTTATTGATAGGACAGTGAATAGGCTTATGAAAGGGGGTGAGAGAGTAGGGGAAGACACTCCGCAATCTGGTCACAGGCGGGATTCGAACCTGGTCTGGCAGAAGTATGTATATGGGATGTGCATGGTTGCTAACCACTCCGACAAACCAGCACCCCGACACAGGAGGTTTTTTTTCTGGACAACAAATCTGTGTGGATAGTTTTGTCTGGATAACAAAGCGAGCACGGTAAGCAGCTCACAAGTTACTGTGTAGACGATGAAGCTGTTGTTGTTCCTGGTATGTGTGCACAGCCTTCATGTGAAAGAGTAATGACCATGTGGTGATGTCTGTTTCAGTCTGAAACGCTCTGATTCTGGTTTACACGGAGCTGCATGGAGGAGAAAACTCTCCACCCTGGAGCCTGGTTTCAAAATTTTACAGAGTTAAGCACTCCGGGTATGGTTCCCATGGAAACAGGAGGAGAAAACACAATGAAAACTCTTCAGATTTGGTCATATTAGACCTTGTGTAAAGGCCCTAAATGCTGAGCCCTGATTGGCTGACAGAGTTCAACTCGCTGTTTCCTCACAGTCCACCAACACAGCGAGCAGGACCGCCCTGAACTGTAAAACACGCCTTCAGAAATTCAAGGAGACATAAAAAATGTCTTACCCTTTACAATTCATATTTTAGTCGACTAAATTTACAGCAGATTTCATCGACTAAAACTAGACTAAAATTAATACAGTTTGGAGACTAAATTATGACTCAGACTAAAATATATTTTAGGCAAGAGAGTAAAACTAAATTAAAAGTGCTGTCAACATTAACAGTGTGGGTACATGCAGGCCCTGCCCATCAAATGTGTGCAATGAGGGGTGCTGGTTTGGCGTAGTGGTTAGCACCCCATGTACCTGCTTCTGCTGGTCCAGGTTCAAATCCCACCTGTGACCAGTTTGCAGAGTGTCTTCCCCTACTCTCTCTCCCCCTTTCACAAGCCTATTCACTGTCTCTCTCCTATCAATAAAGGCACAAAAATGCCCCAAAAATATACTTAAAAAAAAAAAAAAAAATGTGTGCAATGACTGATTTTTTTAGACTAAAGCCTGTTAATGTGAGTTTTTATTCTTTATTAATTAAAATTTAATCAGATTGTTGAGCAACTGAAGTCAAACATGGAGCAAGAGTGAGAGAGAATTCAACCTACAAAACTTCCACAGTTAGACAAGTTCACAGCAAAGGATTCAGTTTGTAGATTAAATATCTCCTCTTTGTGGAGTGTTAAGTTAAATGTAGGCCATAGAAACCACTGGATTCTGTGTTATTTCCCTTTAACACATGTCTCAGCTTCACTGGAGTTAGGGTTTGTAAAAAATCAAAGAAATTATGCGTATACATGTTTTTAACTTTTATATCAGCCCCTCTGCGGGTTTGTAAAGGCCTTTACACACAGATTTGTGATTTTTCTCTTTGTGAATATTGGTTATGATGAAGTTTCATGATTATTTCTTCTGATATTTTCACGTATGACTCCATATTTCCAAAACAAAACAGCAGAGTTTCATAGTCAGCAGAAAAAGACCAAAGTCCCGGAGCTCCAGCCTGATCTGCTGCTGTGAGTAATGATGAGTTTTGCACACATTAACATATTAATTGCAGTTTTCAGCGTTTGTGTTTTTGAATTGAAACCGTCGGGTGGATTTGATGAGCCCGAGTCTGTCCCACACCTCGCCGCTCGTCTTTATGTGAGCTGCCCTCTCATTCGCACACGCCCACGCCGATTGTCGCACAAATGAAAAAGTCATTTCTGAGAGCGTGGCGCCGTGAAAGGAGCCGGGGGTTCGACGGTGTGGACCACGCTGTCGGAGCGCCATGGGGTCGGCGGAGGTCAAAGGAATTATGATTAAACCGCAGCCTCCGAGGGCGCCTTGTTCCCCCGATGACCGTCAGCACAGAGAGGCCCTTGCCGTGGAGACGCCGCTGATGATCGGAGCGTTTTGTTAGGAGGAGAGGATCGGCGATGTTCAGGTCAGAGGGGTCAGCTCCACGAGATGGAGGTCAGAACGGTCTTTATCTCAGACGGATTCACTCCTCTGTGTGCTTCACGTGTTAGTATCAGGTGAGGGGGGGGGGTTTCAGGTGTTTAATCACCTGCAGTCCAGAACTGAGACCACCGTGGTCCAGAACAGAGACCAGTATAGGTTCAATGTGGTCAAGATCAATAACTTCAGGTCTGATTCGGGGTCCCATGTGGTGGGCTCCAGAGTGCGACCATTTTGTTGGTGCATCTGACGCTCACATTCCCTTCTGCTGCGAGCCCATCATCTCTCTCTCTTAAATCAAAGTTTAGGAGATGAGAAAGCACATTTGAGTAAACCTACAAGAGTAATATCGTAGGTGGTGCAGTTGGATAGTGCGCTTGGTCAGTGATCAGGAGGTTGCAGGTTCAAGCCCAGCTCCGGGCGACACATGGTGATGTGTCCTTGAACAAGACACTTAACCCCAAGTTGCTCCCACTGCTGCGTCAGTGGAGTGTAAATGGGCGTAAAAGTGTTAGAGATACTGATGGATAACTAACAAAGACACTCTGAACCATCAGTGAGTGAATGTGGGAGTGAATGGGTGTGAATGGGTAGGTGTGACCTGTGGTGTAAAGCAGATTTGAGTAGTCCAAGACTAGAACAGTGCTATAAAAAGTCAAGTCCATTTACATTAATTTATTCTAGCCTATCAAAGTTGACTAAAGTAACTGGAGTAAAAATCCGCTAAAAACGGACAAAACACAGCGCCTGTTTCCTCAGTTTTAAAGCAGGACCAGCACACGCACACACACAGCCCTCAGTAATCATCCAATCAACTGTTAGTATGCAAATGAGCCCAGACTGTGGTGTCAGGTTTCAGCACGGAGCGGTAACTGTGAAGAAGCAGCAAAGCTCTGCTGAATTCTTCTAAGTGGCTGTCAGATAATTAATTATTAACAACAATAACAAGTAAAACAAAGTAACAGTAACTATAACATCTATATTTGTTCAGTCTTTTCTCCTGTTAAGGGGGAGTTTTTTAGTCACACAGGCACAGAGGTGAATGTTCACGTCCACTGAGGACAAATGACTGACAGATCCCGACTCAACTTAAAACTGGGCTGTAAAGTAAAAAAAGAGAGAGAAAAATAAATGTAAAAAGTCATAATTGTTCTGTACTATATGACCTTTTTATGAATTAGTTTGAGAATTGTTTTTTTTTTTATTTACCTTAGTTTCAGTTTTGTAAATATTGACTATAGTGTGTGAAGTCTTATTCTGGGTTCAAGTTTATTAGAGAATAAGACCATCTAGGTAAATGTTTTGTTGTTGGTTGCTAAAATTTGGATATTAATTTCATTTTCAGTTCAGTATAGCACCTTAAACATCAGCTTCTTATTTTGAAATATTTTAAAAAGCACTAACATGATATCAAAGTTATGGAGAGGGATAAAATGGTGACCTTATAGAGTTAAATGTGACACTGAAAAATTTGTGTGCACCTAATTTTTGTGCTGGTGCACCTTAAAAGATGTTTAGGTGCACCACTGCAGAAGTTAGCCTGGAGCCCTGTTCTCCTTTAGCTTCAAAATGAGAAGACTGCTGCTCTGCTGTGTTACAGTGCAGCTTTATTACTGCTTCTGCCGAGGAGGTTCTGTTTTCACGGGAGTCTGTTTGTTTGTTTGTTTGTTTGTTTGTCTGCTAGCAGTATTACACAAAAACTACAGGATGGATTGACATGAAAACCAGAGCTGTGGTTTGGTCGTTACATTTTGGTGCTGATTCAATCCAGACTGACATCACAAACATTTAAGTTTATGATGAAGTACCTTTACTGAACACTGGGCTGTCTTTTGTCCCGCCCTCAGCACCATCTGATTGGTCACAAGCTCTGGTTACATGCAGCACCAGCAGTGATCAGCCAATCAGCAGTGAGAGCTGTTCATGCAGAGTTCTGCTCACAGACAGAGAGGAGGAAATGTCTGGTTGATGGAAAAAGCCTGGTGCTGTTACTGTAACCTTGTTTTCTCAGCAGTCTCCTGAAATTGTTATAAACATCTCAGCATGGGCGCAGCGGACAGGGGGTACATGTGGGACATGTCCCCTGCACTTCCTGTCCCAACTCCTTCTGTCCCCCACACTTTTTTCGCCTGTAATTCCGAGTTGGATAACCTTAAATTCATTTATAACAAGTTGGTGCTGATATTTCCGAGCTGCCATGAACGCACCATGGAGTGTATGTACAACGCTGCATGTCTTTCAGTGAGAAGTGAGTACGGGCAGCGAGACAGGTAATCTGACTAGATGCCACGGGGAGGATTCGAGCTAGATGAACAAAAGCAATGCTATAGGCCCACTGAAAGTCCAAGTAGCTATTATGGTGTGTTCTTCCCAGATTTCTTGCTTAACACCTACCTGTGTGAAAATATCAAGCCCAAAACAGCACAAAAGCTGTTTTTCACTGACTTTTAATAGTATTTGTGTTTTCTTTCCTGAAACAAATTAAACATTTCAATGACTCATCCTACGCTGGGGGGCATAATGAAATACTTGTCTATTGAACACTTTCTTAATTTCCTGATGCTACCATTAATAAAAACATCTCAGTCAGAGCAAGTATTGCACCTTATTGGACCTCACAGATTACTGTTGTGCATACACGACTTTAAACTTGTTAAAATATACCATAATTGTGACTTTATTTAGTGATTTGTGTAAAACTGGTTCTTGTGTTGTGTGGAGAACATAGGATCTTGTTGGTCTGACTGGTCCACTGCAGCTTCATCTTCAGCTGTAGGCCTACTTATCAGAAAGCCCAATGCATTGCAGCAGATAGAAAGGCTAACAAACCACAGCTTTTGACAACTCCTGACATTTTGTGTGTTTAGTTTTACAGTGCTTCTGATCTTGAATCAGAGTTTTCTTGGGAAACTGTTAACAATGTTAACGATCTGCTAAACTAAGGTAGATGGGGCAGAAAAGTCAAAGTAAGGTTCAGCTGCTTTGGCGTAATGTAAGAAATCAACAGGGGAATCGTTAAGCATAAAGGATTATGATATCCATGGACTGAACTGTTCCTAATTGATTCCTTACAAGAACCGATACCCATCTCTAAACCTGGTGAAAGGCACTGAATGGGAGAGGATCTTTCAATAAATAATTTCATAAAATCATCCTGCTCCTGAACAATCTGTCCCCCTCACTTCTGAAATGAAGGCTACGCCTCTGCATCTCAGTCCTCCACAACATCACAGTGAGTCCGTTAATGTTAAAGAAACAAACGCAGCAGCTCTGCCCAATCACAGTTCCTCCAGACGTGCCATTTAATCACTCAAAACAAGGCTGCTGAAAATGTCGATACAGAAATAGTCCGTCACAGCAGAAGTCTGTGTGTGAGTAAAAACCAAACCACCAACGCACCGAAGCGTCAAAGCTTCGTGGTTTGAGCCAACTGACAGGCTGGAGACATCACACAACACCAACATCTGAACAAGCAGCAACAAACTGGTTTAGTCAACGAGTTACAGAGCGACTGCTGACCAGGTCACTGCTGGATGATAATCAAATCAACAATAATCACACTTCTGAAAGACTGATATTTTCATTCCACACTGCACCAACACAACCAACGAGCCGGTGAGGTGTAGAGGCAACTGAGAGTATGGAGGTTGGAGGGATGGATGGATGGATGGATGGATGGATGGATGGATGAATAGCTGACTGCAGTGATGATACACATGTTGCAATAGGAAGCCCATCACCTGATCATTGACCCTACATAGGAGGTCAAGGTCAAACTCACCGTCCTGGAGGTGGTCCTCTCGCTGTTCAGGGAGATGGAGTCGCTCCTCAGGCTCAGCTGGTCACAGCAGGTCACGTCTCCTCCATCGCTGCTGCTCACCTGGTCTGCAGGTGGACCCACCGGAGACAGCGGGGGTCCAACAGCTGAAGGACGCTGTGATGGAGGACAAGGCAAGCTGCATTATGGGTATTAAACATGAAGGATGGAGACGCCTGATTGGTCGAAGTGGACCATGTCCGCCTTCAGGGTTTCAGGTCGGCCATGTTTGTTTTTATTTACCCCTCAGTCAGCTCACCTTTTTTCTTGTAAACTTTTTTTAAATCTTTTTTTATAAACACAAAGAGAAACAAACAGTCGAACAGTTTCAGGTCTTACACCCACTCATGTATAGACACATTACACAGACTCACATACCAACACTCCACTGCACACCTTTTAGACATTAAAATAATAAAATAAATAATCTTTACAGTTCCTGTTGAGGTGAAGCCTGTATTTGATGCTTCTAAAATGTTCATAGATGTTTCCTGAGCTGTTTGCCTTCAGCAGAGTAAATCAGTCTCTTCAAATTAAAATGCTCCAAAAGTTCCCCGATCCACATTCTCACTGTGGGTGAGACAACACAATAGCTCTCCTTATGGTTCTTAAGTCTGTTCCATAATCCAAAATGTTCCAAACACACAGAGTTTGATATTTAGAGGAATTTCTGTTTTAACCCTTTAAAGCCTGAAAACACAAATTAATGCCAGAAGATTCTTTTTTTTTTTTTTTTTTGGAGCTGAAATATTTATTTCACTTTCTAATGAAACCCAAGATATCAAATTTTCCATAAAATGTAACAAATGTATTTTTTTTACTCATCTGATACTTTAGTTGTTTTTGGTAACTGATAATCCAGGTTAGAACATGTTCATCATTTATCTGATTGTATTCTGCTGTGTTTTTGTAATTTGTTGATCACATTGATTAGATAGAAGTATCAGTAAGGCATCAAATACAATAATCAGCCTTTAAGGGGTTAAAACCTCCAGTGAACTCGTTTCCTGAAGATTTTTGTTCGTAAATACTAAACAAGTTTAATATTTACAATCATCAGTCTGGCTGGCGCGTTTCAGAGCCGAATATCATGACAAATTCACTCTGAACACATCAGACCACAGGATTATCTGACCGGATAATCTGACAGGATAATCTGATTGGATAATCTGACAGGATAATCAGATTGGATAATCTGACAGGATAATCTGACAGGATAATCTGATTGGATAATCTGACAGGATAATCTGACAGGATAATCTGACAGGATAATCTGATCGGATAATCTGACAGGATAATCTGATAGGATAATCTGATCGGATAATCTGACAGGATAATCTGATAGGATAATCTGATAGGCTAATGTGACAGAATAGTCTGGTAGGATAATGTAATAGGATAATCTGATCAGATTATCTGATAGGATAATCTTAAGCAGAAGATAATCTGGAGTGTAGTCGTGAAGGGGGGAAAATCTGGACAAAAACATCCCAATAATCTTAACCAGCAGCTCTGAACGTTTCTTGTGTAACGAAGGCGTCTGGATTTTGTTTCTACGACATCAGAACATCCCAGAATAACCTCGGCGCCTCTCTGAACGGCTGTGAACACTCAGACTGAATTACAGCTCTGCAGAAACCTCCTCTGAAGTCCCAAACAGAGTCATTAGTGTTTACAGCAAACACCAAATCATTTACCCAGCCAACATGGAGGCTGTGGTGTTGTTGTAGGGCGTCGTGTTGGCGTCCCGTTGGCGTCCCGTTGGCGTGGTTTTGCATACCCGTGTGCGTGAGGGACAGCAGTGAGGTATAATGAGCTCTCCGGGGACTTAAGCTGTTCCTCCTCCTGAGATGTTAAACTGCTGCTGATGTCTGCTGCCAGCCGGGCCGCCGCTCCGCTCGCCGTGTGAAGATGAACGCCACTTTGAGCAGACAGACGGACATTTAGCTGAGATGTAAACACGCTCTCATATGGTAATTCGGCGAGGCCTCGGCGCAGTTTGAGGGACACGAGAGAAGATTGGGAGCGACATGTGCAGACGTGTTCGTCTTCACACGGAGGAGGAAGCGGCCTGTTCGCCATGTTTTAGTCTTCATGGGGACGGCGGTGAGGGAGGGGCTGACGTACAGCAAGAAACCGCCACCATGGATGTTCGACTGACTGACCTACATGATTACAACAAGTGCTCTCATTGGTCCAAGTCCAGGTCAGGTCTTAAAGGCGTCATGTGTAGAAGTTGGCAGCATTTCGCTGAACAGAAACAGTGAATATAGGATATGATGTTTCTATTTGTATGTAAAGTTTATTAAGTTATATCTATGTACCGCGGGTCTCCCCTCTGTGGAGGCTGACATAACGATCCACCATGTTGTCTACGGGTGGGTTTAAGGGGCAAAAAGAGTGAAACGTGATTTTTGAATATGAGTCTACAAAAAGTTAACAAATCCATAATCATCATCTTAACTGACCTATAATCTATTAAAATAATAATTACAAATATGATGTTGCTTAGTGGTGTGATGTTTTAGAAACAGACGGGCTCATTCCAACATCTGAACACTAGATGTCGCTAAAATGCCAGTTTCTTCACACTGCACCTTTAAGTCTTTTGGGGCAGATCCAAGTCCATGTCAAGTCTCAGGTCTTTGGAAACAGGTTCATGTCAATGTCAGGATAAGTTGGTCAACCCGTGAATGGATTTCTTTAATTTCTTCAACTTTTTTTTTTGTTTTTTCGTATGAAACATCACAGAGGGCAAAATTTAGATAAGTAGCGGTTGATCCAATTTTCAAAGGGATCATAGATACGTTGTTATCATCAAATCTATTTCCTTATAATAAATTTGGATTGTTAGAGGATTTGGAATTATGTGAAAGATTTTTTCTTATTCCAGTGTTTTTTCAGTGCTTTTTCTGTTCGATTTCTTGAGAAATATGCAGAAACAACTCACTTCTGATTTGTCCTAATTTTAAAACAGTTATTTTCATGTTCAGCAGTGCCTGTGTTGTGGGTACATATTAGTGTTGGAAACACTGTTCAGAAAGGTCAAATGGAAAAACAGACAACAATGGGCTTTTACAGTTTTACATTTAAAATTCAACCACCTGGTTACAATGGCAGTCAAAGGGATAACAAATCAATCTTCATCAATGGCCTCCCACAAATCTGTCCTCACTCCTCCAGATTGTACATTTCTCAAATTAAACATTCATTACAATCTGATTTTAACGTAGTCCAAGAACGGTTCTCTGCCAACAAACTTCATATTCTGTGTCGTTTTGTTCTGGACTGAAATTCCCTGCCTTTAACAATAAATTCTCTGGATGAAAGTGCATTACTAAAAGTAGGAAAGTTCAAATATTTAGGCTTTTGGCTAGATTCACAGCTATCCTTCAAATCTTACATCAATTCAATCTCAAAGAAAACATATGGTCGTCTAAAATCTCTCTTATCGCTCTGTTGAATGTGTCCATGCAAGTTTGGAAAAGAATCACGACGCAGTTGCTACTGCCAGTCCTTGATTATGCCGATGTAATCTACAGCAAAACCTCAGAAACAAATCTCCGTCCTCTCAATGTCTTAAAAAACAGTCTTTGCAGATTTGTTTAAAGTATGAATCCTTGAACTGGCTGGCCCCCAAAGACAGAAGGAAATTTCATGGATTATTATTTACGTTTAAATGCATCCATTTCAATTTCCCACCATATTTGAAGCAGTCATTAATTCCTTTCAATTCACAATATAACCTAAGACATATTGATCATTTATTTTTCTCAACTCCAAGAATTAGGAAAGAAATTGGACACCGTGCGTTTCAATTCAAAGCTCCATCAGACTGGAACAGCTTCGGATTGGTGGGAGATGATGCTTGAGGGAGCATTAGGTGTGTGAGACTGAGTGTGTGTTTGTGTGTGTGTTTTCTGTGTTCAAATATTTTAATTTATCCCTAAATGTGATTTTGTAATACTGATGATCATACTGATGTGTTGTAAGGACCCCCTCAAAAATGAGATGATGCATCTCAAAGGGTTATCCTTGAAATAAGCGATTAATATCGGAGGAGTAAAACAGTGAAAAATGTTTAATCTCCTGGACAGACCTCGTCCATGAGCGTGATATGTGGAGGATATAAGGAAATTACATATAAGGAATATATAAGGATGTAAGGAAGCTCTGCTCAGTGGTTCCCATAATGGACTGATCAGATTAAGGAGTGACGGGTCAGAGGTCGAGTGACCTGCAGAGGTTTGCTCTGATGCTGTGATCTGCTCTCTGCTGTTTGTTTGTCTTCATGTTGTGATAAATGCAGACTGTGTTCTTGTACATGCTTACGTGGAGCCTGATTTTAATGAGCGACCACGTGGCAGTTTGACTGAGCAGAGATCAGACTGAGGCTCCTCACTCTGTTTGAAGTGTGATGTCTAATGAACAGGTCCTGCTGATGTATGGATGATGTATGTTAATGTGTTTCTGATCCTCCCCCACATCAGGAGCTCTAATTGGACCTGCTGACTGTCACGGCTCTCGTCATCAAAGTCAAACCTTAATACATATACATTAGGACGAGTTTGTGAAGAGCCGAGCTGACAGTGATGTTCAAGAGGAGTTTAAACAATCAGATCAAACACCAACGAAGAAGAAGAGAGAACAAAGGTTCACTTAGAGACGCTGGAGCGCAGGTTTGAAGAACAGGCGTCAGGCTAAACTGTCTCCTGATGGCTCAGTTATTCATCTGCACGCAGGATTATTTCCGTTTATATTCAGTGTCAGCTATCAGGACCTTAAAACAAAGTGTTTCCATCAGGAGGCTGATCAGACGCCCTGGATCTGCTGCTAACTCCACCAGCACATGATGGCCGCCACGCGTCGTCTGTGCTGCCGGTTGAGTTTTGGAGCAGCAGTCCACACATGAGGATCGGCGTGAAGACGAAGGATCGATCACAGAAACAAGAGCAGACAAACCGATCACCTTATGCTCTGAAAAAGATCTGGGTCAGAGTGTTTGTCCAAATCAAAGACAAATAAACCTCACTGGATTATTCTACAGCCATCATTTCCTCACACCTCTGGATTAAGATCTTATTTGAAGATATAAAGACTAAAAATGAAGCCCAAGTAAAAAGACCAGCCAATAAGAACTTTCCTTGTTTCATTTGCAGATATTTTCTTCTTATTACAAGCAGTTCAATGGCTGATTTTTGCTTTTAATTCCTTAAACTAACATATTTATCTGGACTTGTTGAGTGAATCTGGATTAGAACACTGTTTTAAATATTTCTGAAAATAGACAAACACACTGGCCTTGGTCTGAGTTTGAATAAAGAGACTGAACAGACACGAACATCATCAGCTGAGGAGGAAACAAGGACACAAGTTTGCTGTAATAAATCACCTGGTGACCGTGCACATTGGTGACTCCATGGTCGACTGTAGATGTCTGTGTAAACTCAGTTTCTTTGGCCGTTTTTCTCACATACAAACTGATGATCTAAAACTCTGATTAATAAAGTGAAGCACTGAAGGGTCCATTTGACTGTGACATCGATCAGCACAGACGGCAGCCTGTCATCAGTTAACTCGGAAACTCATGACACAGATACACCGCAAGGGCTCTGATGGTGCACAGGGGAAAATATAGAAGCAGAGATGAGATCGTCTTATTCAACGCCTTCTATGATGTTGGCTTTGTGCTGTTATTCAGCGACCTCCACCTGTGGGCCAGCATCTTCAGTGTGATTGATGCTGAAGATGCTGTCGTCTTTATGCTGGTGACTCTGTAATTTACTGCTGCTCACACTCAGTTGTGCAGGCATTTCAATTTTTGCTAACAGCTTTTGATGTAGTGCAGATTCGTCTGGCAAACTTGAAAATGGTTCTAAAAGCCGATAAATCTAAAATAATGTTTTTTTCAAAGGCATCTGTTCCCCTGGAGGAAATCCCCTCAATTAGAACTTTCCAAGGTAAAACCCTGGAGCTGGTCACCAGTTATAAGTACCTGGGATTAACTATTGATGGGGACCCTTCTTTCAAAGTGCATGTGAAAAATCTACTTTCTAAACTTAGGGCGAAGCTCGGTTTCTTCTCTAGGAACAAGTCGTGTTTCTCTCTCAGAGCTAGGAAGCTTTTGGTGTCGGCTACTTTTTTGCCTGTTCTTGATTATGGTGATGTTGTATATTTGTCTGCTTCAACCACCTGCCTTCAGTCCTTGACTCCTGTCTACCACTGTGCTCTGAGGTTTATCACAGGTTGTAGTCGCCTCACCCACCACTGTGAACTGTATGCTAACCCTGGCATGCCCTCTTTGGATATACGGTGATATACGCTCTGGATGACTCTGGTTTATAAAGCTCTTCATGGCCTGGGTCCTTGCTTTTGAAGCACTTTTCTTAGGAGAAATGAAAACCATTATGCCTTAAGGTCAAATGACATTTTGTATCTTTCTGTTCCCCATGTTCGAACTGAAACAGGAAAAAAACTTTTAGTTACTCTGCCCCCTCTACTTGGAATGCCCTCCAATCTGAACTGAGACTGGCTGAATTTGTTTCTTTGGAAGTCTTCCGCTCTACCCTGAGAAACCGACAACATGAATCCATCAAACAGTGCCTGTGTTCTTAAATTTGTTTCTTAAAATAACTTCTGCATTTTATTGTTTGTATTTTAATCTCTGTTGCTGTACTCTGTCTTTTTTGTCTACTGTGACGTGCTGCTGCCTGCCTTGGCCAGGTCACCTTTGTGAAAGAGGTCTTGACCTCAATGGGTCTTTTACCTGGTTAAATAAAGGTTAAATAAAATGATTCTAGTCAACTCCATCTTCATGGACAAGCAAACAAAAAAAATAAGAGGAAATGATAAGAAAGCAGATAACTAATTTCTAATATTCATCAGAAGTTACAGTGTACATGCTCAAAGAGGAGCAGAAGGAGTCAAACTTATCTGGTCCTGCCCTTTATTCTCTGTTACATGTTTGACTTTTGTTCCACATATGTGCTCCAATAGACTTATCATGAAAGCAAATTACATGGACTTATGAAAAATATTCAAACATTCACCGACCTATTTTTCATACACACATACATATATATATGCCTATCTGATTACCTACTCATATATACTTAAACACCACGCCTATATGCACCTATATGCAAGCAGATATCCATAAATTCATATGTGAATTTACATATCCATGCATTGTGTATGCATACATGTCTGTGTGCACACTTTAATTTGCACACACACACACACACACGTCTTGTTTTTTTTGTTTGTTTGTTTGTTTTTATTAAATATTAAGGCCCTTTGTTTAACACACTCATCAGACTTGTTGTTCCCCCTCGAGATTCCTGTATTTCTCCAACATGACTGATTTAAATTTCTTTTTAGACTGGAATTAGAGCATTTTCACGTTAGGTCCACTTGTTTCGAACCGTGCTGCAGCGCGGCCCTCCTCCCCCTCCCCAGCTGACTTGCATTCACACTTGCAACATCGAACCATGCCCGGGCCCACTTGTGTATTTACTCAGTTTGAAACAGCAGGGGGCGATATGCACGTAACTGGTTACCAAACCTGCTACAGAAGAGAACGAAGAAGAGGCTACCATGGTAACCATTTCCTACACCAGACAACTGATGTTTACGTTTCGCTCTCTTCTACATTTTCCTTCAAATGTGTTTTTTTATCGTGTTTGAGACGGCATCAGTGACCTTCTGGACCCTCGTAAATCATCATAATCCTCAACCAGAATAAACAAATCGACAAATTGAGTAAGCAAAAGATTCAACAGCAGGATTAACAGGAAGTAATGCATCAAAAGTAGATCGGTTCGGACCACTTTGTTTCACACCAGTGAAACCGCACCAAATGTAGGGAGATGGAGCGGATCGAGACCACCCCTTCATGGAGGTCTCAGACCGGCTGATTTGGTGTGCACCAAAGTGCGGTGGTTGCATTCACATTGACACTAACGTACCAAACCCTGGGCCAAAACTTCTTTGGTGTGCACTAAATGTGGTTGGTGTGAAAACACCCTTAGATTCAGATCATCATCTAGACTGTTCCATATTTTGACTCCTTGTATTGTTAAACAAAAACTCCTCGTTGTTCTTATATTTGAGATTTTAAAATTTAACTGACACCCTAACCTATATTCACCATCTCTGTCAGAGAAAGATGTTAGTATGTGACGATTCAGGACATTATTCATCTTTATACTTTATCTGTGCTGTTTTCAGTTCTACTGAATCAATAAATGTTTAAATTCTTGACTGTAAGAAAAGTTGATTTATGTTGAGAATAGCCGACCTTTGCATTATTCTTATCTCTTTATTATCAGCCAGCCTGTGAGTGGAGAAGCTTAACCTTTAACTTTAACACTGTCATATATGGATGATTTCCTCAAACTAAGACTGTATGATGACTCAGAGAGCTCAGAGAGAGAGAGGAGTGAACCCTCCTCAGCCTCTTCAGCTCTCTGATGGATCCCATTACCGCCCTCGTCTGCTGCGCTCGCTCAGCCGAGCCGCCTCCAAATAAGTTTCCTCAGAGGCTCTGCGGCGGAGCGAGGAGCACTTAAACCAAATTGACTTTAGTGATGTGAATTATGAAGATACCGATATCACGCATGAAGTTATTTAGCCCTCAGAAGAATTCAAATCAGCCGTCCCCTCAGATGGAGATACGGGGAACTAATATGAATGCAAATAGGATTAGGCTGCAGCATTAGAGGCTGATAAACAATTTACAGGCTGGGGGGGGGGGGGTAACCCTCCAGCTGCTGCAGCTCCAGGTCACATCTGCAGGAGAGCACACGGGGGCTCCACCAACCACAAACCAAACTCCACTTTGTCCTCGTAATGATGGAAAAATCACACCAGAGCTGAGACGTTTATGGTTTTCAGATCTAAATCTTTATTTCAGACAGCGTGACCACGTGATCGTCATCTTCTGAGCTCTCCTGACCGAGGATCTGTCCAGTCAAATATTTTACACTTTAGTTTGTTTTTACAGAAGAGCTGTGAGCAGGTCAACACAAAGCCTCTGTTTTTATTAATCATCAGCATCAGATGATTAATAATGTGCTATAATCATTGATTTCCTCACTGTGCTGTAAACACTGTGAATATTTCACTGAAGCTGAATTTGAAGAAAATTGTTAATTAAATTGAAATCACAAAATCTGCCAGAAAAATCAAAGTTAGATCTTTTCCTGAAAATTTCCAGCCCTAATTACAATAATGGATGAATTTGTCTCTGGGGAATATACATTTATATAGTTTTATAAATAAAGATTAATCAATTTATTTTTTATATTCAGCAGAGACAAATCTGATGAGGACAGATTTATGATCTTGGCCTCCATGGGTTTGTCTCTGCCTGGATGGATGTGTTTATACAAATATATTTATTATATGTATGTGGATATATGTGAATCTATAAATGAAGAATTTAGCTTCAGATCTGTTGTAAAGTGTCTTGAGATAACGCTGTTATGAACTGGAGCTGTACAGATAAAGATTGATTGATTGATTGATTATTAAGAACAGGAGTGACGGATCACCTTGAACAGTTATTAAGAGAAGGGGGCAGCTGAGGGCCTCATGGTTCTGCGGTCTTTGTCCAAAAGGGGTCATGACCCTGTGAATGTAATTCCTATTCATTATTATTACTATTGTTTTTATTATTATTATTATTATTATTACTACTACTACTATTATCACTATTTTTATTGTAATTATTATTAATACTGTTATTACTAATATTATTATTATTACTATTATAATTACTATTATTATTATTGCTATTGCTCCTGTTTTTGTTATTCCTAAACCAGAGGAGTAGCTGCTGAGGTTTTGAAGGTCAAAGGTGAAGTCTTAAAGTCTCCATTTGCTCATAAATGTGATTTCCAAACAAATCTTTCTGTCAAATTTTGCTCAAACGTCCAGACTGAGTAAATAATGCAAGTTTCAAAGGGCCTCATGTTCATGTCTTAAAGCAGTTTTGTAAAAAGTTCACCATGAGATGGGGCCGCATGGGATTTTAAAGGTCACAATTCAAAGGTCAAGGTCAGAGATCCTCTTTGACTGAACTTCATCTTGATATCTCACAAATGCTTCAAGTTTTTTTTTTTATCAAATGTTGTTTTAACCTCACAGAGCAGACGGACCTGATTCTGAAACCACGCATCTCCGTCTTGCCAGCCTTCACTGTCCAACGGTTTCACTCGGCTAAATGCTCAACGGCCCAATCAGGGAAGAGAGGCGGGAGCAGTGGATGTGACAACAGCTGGAAGTGTTTGAAAATAATGGCAGCTAATGCCGGTTAGCGTGTGGTCATCATGGTGAAATATGCTCTCCTCAGAAGTTTACTTTGCAAAGATTGTCTTTGACGAGGTTCATGTCACAAATAAATGTTTAATGATACATCTGTGTGCTATAATTAATGTAAAAAGATAGTCTTAAGATAGTTAAGCTATGGGCTAACAGCTGTTATCCGCCACAGCTAATGGCTAACAAGGGTAAACAACAGTTAACGGCCATTAGCAGAAGTGGCTAACAATAGCTAACAACAGTTAGCCGATACTGCTAACATCTAACAAGGGCAAACAACAGTTAATGGCTATTAACCCCTATGTTTAGCCGCTAAGTATGCTACGTCATAGCAGCGTTGCTTGATATGGATTGGTCTATGATGAGTTTGACAAACTATCGTCCAATCACAAGCTGCTGCTGTTTTTGGAGGTTCTGCCCCAAAAAGATTTCCACAGTGATGGCATAGAGGAAACACAGGCTGTGTCCTAAATGGCATACTAACATACTACGTACTACATACTCATGTGTATATACTGTGTACTACATACTATAAGTATGATAAGAATGCCAACCGTTCACACTGTAGTACACTACTAAGTTTCCCATGATGCATTTCAAACCTCCGATGACAAAAATCAGAAGCACACCAGGCTATCAAATATCTCTGTTGATTCACCACATTTGAAAGTTCAGAGAGCATTTTAGGAGAGAAAGTCACCACGTAGAATACCAAAATGTGGTCATTTGAGACATAAAACACACGGATACAAATTTCATTTCAGCATTTCAGACATCCCGTTATGCACGCCATTATGCTATCGAAGAAACTTCCGGTCAGCTCCAAAACAAGAACCCAATTTACAAAAATGGGCTATTATTTGATCAGACAAGTCAGTTGGTTAACAAAACATTAAATAGTATTTTATGATTCAGTACATTAATATAACTTTTCACTCTTGATGGTATAAAAGGAACCAATGGCACACTTTACCCCACAGCATGTGGCTCACTTTGCCTCATAGCCAACATTTGGAAAAAATGTTGCTAGCTTTGCTCTTCAGGCTAATCTTTGGCCAAATGAGTCACATAGTTTTATATATTGGTAAATAACAAACATGTATAATACACCATTTTAGACCTGTATAATTGGATTTGATAAAAAGCTCAGTATACCTGACATGTAGAAAATGTACTCTGACACATGAAAAACAGTTTTTGTGTTAAAAAGTACCAACAGTTTGTGCCAGGTGCTTCTTCAACAGAGGCAGGGAGAAATGACGGGCTTTCTGAATTTAGGGCCACATGACAAGAATTGTTTACTGTTTACCAGAAACAGGGGGTGGGTCAACTTACCCACTGGCTCAGTTTACCCCACTCTCCCCTATACATCCTGGTATTTCTCACACACTCAGTCTTTTCATACTATCGTGTGAACGCGCTACATACTCATTTTGACGTCACACTCAGTATGAGAAGGACGTTAGTGTGACATTTCGGACACAGTCTCACACTGAAGCTGTTGTTTCAGGCCTCCTGCTCTCCTGCGGCCTCTGGTGGACACTCCAGGAACTACAGCCTCCCATTGACCCCCTGAGGTGAAAGGTTCATCTATACAGGTCTGTTTTTTCCCATCATGCTTTGCTGCACTCACCTCCTCAGCCCGAGTGATCACCAGCTCGGGGACGCTGCCCCCCAAATCCTTAGCCGCCATCTGCAGGTCCAGGTGTGTGTCCTGATCCAGGTGAGGGTCCTGATCCAAGTTTGGGTCCTGATCCAGATGTGAGTCCTGATCCAGGTGAGGGTCCTGATCCAGGTGAGGGTTCTGGTCCAGGTTAGGGTCCTGGTCCTGATTCTCATCCTGGTCTGTGTGCTGTTGAGTCTCCTGCTGGTCCTGATGCTGGTCCAGACCAATGCTGTCTTGGTTCTGGTCCTGTCCCTGGTCCTGGTCTGTGTTCTCAAAGAGTTCATCTTGATCCTGGTCTTGACTCTGGTTCTGGTATGTTCGCACCTGAGGCTCAGCTTGGTCCTGGTCCTGGACCTGAGGACTGCCTGTAAACAGGGAAAGAAACAGAGAGGGGATCAACGATCAGGAGGCAAACAAAGAGGAAAATATCAGAGCATGTACGGATACTCTTACCTTGAGCCTGATCCAGATCCTGATCCTGATCCTGATCCTGATCCTGATCCTGATCCTGATCCTGATCCTGACCCTGATCCTGAACCTGATCCTGAACCTGATCCTGATCCTGATCCTGATCCTGATCCCGATCCCGATCCTGATCCTGAACCTGATCCTGATCCTGATCCTGATCCTGATCCTGATCCTGATCCCGATCCTGATCCTGATCTTGATCCTGATCCTGATCCTGAGCCCGATCCTGATCCTGATCCTGATCTAGCTCTTTCTCTGTGGTCGATGGTTGATGTTCACAGAGATCTTCTGGGTTTTGTTGGACGCTCTGGTCCTTCAGCAGATCATCAAAAGGATCCGGATCAGCGCCCTGTTCCAGTTCTAACCCAGACATGTCCGTCACATCTGAGACCAGGTCTTCAGTTCTGCAGTCAGGGTTATCTACACCTAAACACTGATCCTGGTCTACAATTTGATCCTGGTCTATAATCTGATCCTGGTCTACAATCCGATCCTGGTCTATAATCTGATCCTGGTCAACAATTCGATCCTGATCTACAATCAGATCCTGGTCTACAATCTGATGCTGGTCTACAGTCTGATCCTGGTCTACAATCTGATCCTGGTCTACAATCTGATCTTGGTCTACAATCTGATCCTGGTCTATAATCTGATCCTGGTCTACAATCTGATTCTGGTCTACAATCTGATCCTGGTCTACAGTCTGATCCTGGCCTATAATCTGATCCTGGTCTCCATCATAATGAGGTTCTCCTGAGTCCATGCCTAGGTCACATAGTGAGTCCACATCATGTCTGGAGACTTGGACCTGATCTTGGTCACTTGGGGACTTGTTTAAATCCTCGTCCATGGTCTTAAAAGTCGGAAGATCCAGATCTAAAACAAACATAAAAAACTCAGTGAGGCTGAAGCTCAAGACCTGAACCAGTCAGCAGTGGTGTAAAGGAACTAAGTAATAGTACTTACAGTACTTAAGTATGTTTTGGGAGGATCTATACTTTACTTGAGTTTATATGTTTTTTGCAACTTTCACTTTTACTTCACTACATTAAAAATTAAAAAATGATACTTTTACTCCGTTACATTTCAATTGTCAACGTAGTTACTCGCTACATAATAAAATGTGAATATAAACGACACTTATTTTCACATTTTATTTTGAAGAGGATCGCACGGACTGTTTGTGCTCTTGTGCGAATATCCGACTCTCTCGACTCATCTCAGCGAGACCACGCATGCAGCCTGCGTATGATCGTCAGTGTCGACAGCAACCGACAGCGTGATGGAAGTGTCTAGAGTCTACTAGCAATTGCGGGGATTCAGAGTTAGATGTACATCTGTGGATACTTCTCCTGTTCAGCAGGTCATATGGACCTACTGAAATCATTCCCTGCCATTTGCAAGTTCTCAGTCAAGCTGAACACACCTCTGTCTGCCTCTGCAGCCTGTGAACGACTGTTTAGCATTGCAGGACTTGTATTCAGACCGGGAAGAGCACGACTGAACTCATGCAATTTTGAAAATCAACTTCTGCTAAAGATGAACCGCAAGTTTGTGGACTTTACGTAAGGGAGGAATGGAGAGAGGGAGTAAGAGGTGAAGGGAGCTGAGGGAGGGAGGAAGAGTTAAACTTGATAAAGTTTGGGAGAGCAACAACTATTTGTACCTGTTCTCTTTGTTTGAACTTTTACTTATAATACTTAAGTACATTTAATAGTAGCTACTTTAAGACTTTTACTTAAGTGATTTTTTAATGAGTGACTTTCACTTTTAGTTGAGTTTATTTTATATAAGATATCTTTACTTTTACTCAAGTATGGGTTTCAAGGACTTTTTACACCACTGCCAGTCAGGCCCGTAGACAAAGTCAGGAAGATCATGAAGTTACAAAGTCTGTGACGGATGTTTCAGCTCCTTGTTGAATTACTGAGACTGATTTTAATTTGTGTTTGATATTTATGTTTTTTATACATTTGTGTTTCATATTAATTTTTGTATGATATTTGCGTTTTTTCTACATTTTTGTTTAATATTAATTTGTTTGATATATTTGTCGTCTATGTGACTGAAGGAGCCCAAAAAGGAAAGAAGTCTTGAGTCATACTTTTACTAAATCAAATATCTTACCAAACCTGATATTTTCTGCTGTGATAAGTTTAGAAATATCAGATTTTGTGGAAAGTCCAAAGTCAGTACAGCATAAGATCACAAGAACATATAGAACATTTTATTTTCTTAGACAGTCTTTGGTCCAGAGGTCGGTGCCTGTCCAGACAAAATGATAAAATGAAGCAGACAGGAGGAGGATGTTAAATGAATGATTCTAGATTTTTTTTCAGTTTGTTTTAGCAGCAGCCTCTCCGTGTCCTTGTTAGCTTGAAAGTAAAAATAAAACATGAAGACACAGAGAAATCAACACACTGCATTAAAAAAATAAAAATTACTCTATAAAAATCCCAGTCCCTGGGTACCTAACTTTTATTGAAGTGCATTTGTAATTGTCTCTGAATTTTTACTTTTTCATATTTTTGCTATAATTCACCTCATTTTGAGTTTGTTGGAGTTTCCTGTTCGGACTCACGGACTAAGAGCATCAGCTCAATAAAAAACTGAAGTTATGATGGAATTTTGTCCTAAAACTAAATAACAGGTTAAATAGGTCAAAGTCTCGGTGGTTTATTTCATTAACTTCTGTCCCTCTGAGCTGATATGCTGTGTTTTTGTTGTCATGAATGATTTTGTTATTTAATAAAGAGAAAGCGAACCTCTCCTGGTGATGAAGAACCTTCCTCTGATCCTGAAGTCCTCACACTCACAACTTCAGCGTCTCCATGTCCTCTTCTTCAGAGTGAGGTCAAACCTCCAAAGGTCCATACAGGGGGGTAATGCACTTCCTGGTTAACGACACAAAGCATTATGGGAGCAGTAGGCCTTCAGCTGAGAGCACGCTTACACTTCAGGCGAAGACGGAGGAGCCTCAGATCTCCTCTAAACGACCTTCACGCCACTTTAAAACATAGCAGCAGCAGCTCACCTGGAGGTCAGAAGGTCCCTGCAGCAGAGTCTCCATGGAGCACCACCATCACCTGAGGCTCCACGATCACCTGAGGCTACACGATCACCTGAGGGCTCACCAAACACCTGAGGCTCCACAATCACCTGAGGGCTCACCAAACACCTGAGGGCTCACCAAACACCTGATGGTTCTTCCTCTGCAGACGCTGAACCGTGAAGAACAGCAGAGTCTCCAGACTTTCACTCCTGCTGAGCAGAACGTCTCTGACAGCTAATTATAGGATCAACCAATGAGATTAAGGAGAGAGGAGGAGGAGAGGTCAGGCAGGCCGGCCTCACGCAATACACACTAACACACTGATATACACACACTACACACACACACTGCTACAGCTGGCCGGCCTCACGCAATACACACTAACACACTGACATACACACACTACACACACACACTGCTACAGCAGGCCGGCCTCACGCAATACACACTAACACACTGACATACACACACTACACACACACACTGCTACCGCAGGCCGGCCGCACACAATACACACACACTGAGGGCAAGCCTCTGGTCTTCCGCGGGGGTTTGGGGGTGGCTTGGGGGCCGGGTGGACGGGTGGTGGGTGGGGGCGTGTGCTGTCTGCTGTGGGGCTGCCGCCCTGGATGCCCTGGTGTTATCTTTGGTGCTGTTGGGGGGACGGGTCGGTGCCCCCTTGGGCCCTGGGGCTCTATCTGGGTCCTGTGGCTCTGGTGGCCGCGTGGTGGGTCTCGGGCCCCTGCAGGCCCTGTGGGAGCCCTTGTCTGTTGTCTCCCTGGGCATGTGCAGCTTCTTGGGTATTCAGTGACCACCTCACTTGCATGTATGTACGGATACTCAAGCTTCTGTTGAGATGACTGCAAAGACATGACTGGTCCCGTCAGAACATGCTGAGTCGGGCTCTCTTACACATCTGCTCATGTCCTGTGATGCATGCTCCTCCATATCTCACCCCTGTGGGTCCACCCCCTACTATCAAGTCCCACACCTCTGGTGTCCCTGGTCTCATACAGCCTTTACTTCCGGTATGGACTAAAATCAGCACAGCACTTGAACTGCTACCTCAAATTAGTTACACTATCTGTTTGTCCTCCTCCCTGTTGTCTTGTCTCGTCCTGTCTGTCACTGTTTCCCCTTCTTTCACACTGTGGTGTGGCACAACCCTCCCCTTCAGCTCACATCAGGGGTTAAATAAAATTTTATTTGATGGAGTGGCCTACAGGGAGGGCTGGTGATGGTCACTGTAGCAGTGAATCATACCTACTTATCTCTCACTGCTAGAAAAAATTGCATTGGTCTTTCCAACGCTGTCATCGGACACAGTGCTCAGCTGTAAAGATAATGCAGACAAAGGGAAAAAATAACTAAATAAAAAAAATACACACACACTGATACACATACACACACACACTGCTACAGCAGGCCAGGCGCACGCAATACACACTAACACGCTGATATACACACACATACACACACACACACACTGCTACAGCAGGCCGGCCGCACACATTTCACGACACACTGAAACACTTTACTATACTCTGATACAAAAAATACACACTGAACTACACACTTTACTATACTCTGATACAAAAAAATACACACTGAACTACACACTGATAAACACAGAACTTCACACTTATATGCAATTTACTACACACTGATACACGATGACTTACAGATTGATACACAATTTACTACACACTGATACACGATGACCTACAGATTGATACACACAGAACTACACGCTGACACACACAGAACTACACACTGAAACACAATTCACAATACTCTGATGCACACTGTACCACACAATTTACCACACACTGATGCACACTTTACTGCACACTAATACACACTTTACCACACACCAATACACACTTTACCACACACTGATACACACTTTACTATACTATCATACACACTTTACTACACACACACTTGACTACACTCTGATTCACACTGTCCTACACACTTTACTACAGACTGATACACACTTTCCTATACTCTCTTTACTATTGTCTGATTCACACTGTCCTACACACTGATACACACTTACAGACTTGGCTATACTCTGATGTACAAAGTACTATACTCTGATTCACACTTATCTATACTCTGTTGCACAGTTCACTATACTCATATACTCTTTACAACACTCTGATACACACATATCTATACTCACTGGAAACAACACACTGTCCTACACACTTTACTAGACTCTGATACAAATGACACAAACTCAAGGAGGACCCAGATGCGAAGTAGCTTTTGTGGTTCACCATAACCAGGTTTTATTTTACGAATACTGAAGAAACACAGTTCAGTACGGGGATCAACCCGCAAGCCTCGTCTTTAATGCTTTAACCATTGGACCACACAGGAGATGATCAGCAGACGGAGACTCCCAGTCTTTGAAGACGAACAGCGGAAGTGAGAGCGGGAAAACCTGCGAGCCTTTGAACAGGAGACCGATGAGATGACCACTCAGCCACGCTGATAACGCTCTCTCACTTGGCAAACAGAGGCGTTCAGGAAGACTTGGACTGGGCTCACTCTTTGTTTGGCGAGCAGAGGCGTTCAGGAAGACTTGGACTGGACTCACTCTTTGTTTGGCGAGCAGAGGCGTTCAGGAAGACTTGGTCCGGACTCACTCTTTGTTTGGCGAGCAGAGGCGTTCAGGAAGACTTGGACTGGACTCACTCTTTGTTTGGCGAGCAGAGGCGTTCAGGAAGACTTGGTCCGGACTCACTCTTTGTTTGGCGAGCAGAGGCGTTCAGGAAGACTTGGTCCGGACTCACTCTTTGTTTGGCGAGCAGAGGCGTTCAGGAAGACTTGGTCCGGACTCACTCTTTGTTTGGCGAGCAGAGGCATTCAGGAAGACTTGGACTGGACTCACTCTTTGTTTGGCGGGCAGAGGCGTTCAGGAAGACTTTGACTGAACTCACTCTTTGTTTGGCGAGCAGAGGCATTCAGGAAGACTTGGACTGGACTCACTCTTTGCTTGGCGAGCAGAGATGCACCGGAAAGCCAGAAACCAGGCTGCCACCACTGGTCAGGATTCACAGACGGATTCTCAATGTCGAGGACGGGCAGGAGGGTTGGATACCAGACAGGCCGCCACAGATCAGGATACACAGGTGGATTCTCAACGTCGGAGACAAAAGGCGAGTTCGATAGCCGGGACTCAGGTAGACGGGTGAGGAACAGAAGCTAGTCGATACCTTGCAGCCAAGCCGAGGGTCAGGTGTTAAAGGCAGAACCAGGAACAAAACTTGTCGGTAATGGGTCATCAATCCGGAAGACAGGTCTGGAGTTCTCAGCATGAAGGAAAAGACAGTCTGACAACCACTGTGTGTGGAGCAGGGGTTTATGTAGGTGGCCTGGTTGCAGCAGATGAGGTGCAGGTGTGAGCAGGAGCAGGGCCGTAGCCAGGATTTTGAAAATACCGAGGTCATTTTATCGTGGGAGCGGTTAGGCTGTCGGGCCAGCACTGTCCAGTCGGTCATGTTCTAATCTCTGATATTATATTTCCGGCCTAAATAAATGCTTATATGCACCATCAGGGGTGTTTCTTGAGGCATTGGGGGCTGAGCCCGAACCCTCAGAGAAAAAAAATCTGTCTATATGCTTGCCTTGTTTTTTTCTGCTGCTGAACTGCAACATACAGGCGAAAATGGGTCTGTGGTGAGAAAGGTCAGAAGACTGTAACGCCTCTAGGGGGGTCCGAGGGCATGCTCCGCCAGAAGAGAATTTTGAATATTTCATATTTAAAAGCATCAATCTGATGCATTCTGAGAGAAACATGAAGCAGAATTACATGACAGTATGACTGTATAATAAAGTATCTATCAAAACATTTTGCTACATAAGAAATGAGACTGACAACTTCTCTCATGAAATATGTTAACAGTTAATTTTTACTGGAGGCTTGTTGTTGTTGTTGTTGTGTTACCTCTTCTGCTGTGTTAGCTAACGTTATGCATCAATAACACGATGAATCTGTCAGCAAACTTTAATTCTTCTAGTGATATATTACCTGTAGCCAGAGGTGGGACCAAGTCATTGTTATGCAAGTCACAAGTTAGTCTCCAGACAGGACAGTCAAGTCCAAACTGTCCTGAGTCCTTTAGTTTCAGTGTCGAGTCCTTTCGAGTCTATCTTGGCTGTTTCTCTCTGGTCTGCCATGTTGTCCAGCACTGACTTAAATTTTATTATTTTCCTGGTTGAATGTTGGCTGACAGGTGGATTTCTGAAAAACAGGCCCAATAGTTTCAGGGGCTGCATTTACAGCTGTAGGGAATCACTGAAAAGAAATAGACTTTTCTAACTCCAACTAAAACCCATTCACATTTTTTGAACTTGATAATATGCTGGGGGCTGTGGAGGGCCTGATGTGTTCTCGAGGCCACCAGTGGATGATCACTGATGTCCCGAATGAGGACAGATTTGTCAAACAAGGTACATTCTGGGCTGACTGTCCTATTTATGGCAATGTATCAAAGATTTCCATATAGCCAATATAATAAGTGGAAGGAAACAGTTCTGTTTGACACTTTCAGATAAAACAGACCCAATTTTGGGCCTCGACCCACAGGTTGAGAATCGCTGCTCTAGTAGACTGCATTTGGAGTTTGCTCCTTTACAGATTTCTCTTATATCATGGAGAATAAGTGATGCAGAAAACCTCAGGATGAATTTAGAAAAATTTAGAAAAATTAAGTTAAAAAAAGAGCTGGACTGTTCAGGAGTGCTGAGTTTTAATTAACCAAAGGGCTGGCTCATACTTTTTTAAATTGCTGTGTTCTCTAAAAACCATGTAACGTGGGCCAACGAGACAGACACCGTTTTAATTATAACAACACACCAGGTAACTGACGATCCCTCACTGTCCCTGCGTCTTTACGCTCACCGGCTCTCCGATCTTCACGGAGTTTCACCGCGCATAAAAGCGTCTATCTCAATTGAGGGCTGTCCCCAGCGCAACATTTCACGTAATTTGTAAGAATACAGTGATTTTAAATTGTTCATGTATCTGTTCTGGTAGCGGCAGTCGGGAGATTTAAGCCTCTGCCAAGTTTTCAAACACAGATGCTTCACGCAGCTCCTCTCTGATGCAACGCACGTGTTGCATTTACTGAAGACGGGAAACTAAAGCTTCTTCAGTGGCTCAGTCAGTGTACGGTTGTGTTATATAGCCTATCTGAAGTGGAAATATCCGAGGTTACTGAAAAAAAGCGACCCAGATGTCAATCAGAGATCGTCTATGCAGAGACGATAAGTCACTCCGTCACCCTCCCTCGGCTCTACCACATAATTTCACAATATATATACAGCATATAATTTTTTCCGGAAAAATATACCGAGGTCATGACCTCGGTGTCCTCAATGGTAGCTACGGGCATGAGCAGGGGCGCAGGTGAGGTGAGTTGAGCTGATTAGGCTGCAGCAGGAATGTGGCAGGCTGAAGATTGAGACTGAGGCTGAGGAACACTACACCCAAACAACGATTTGGCCTCATTTTCTACTCACCCTCATGCTGAACAACACTGTGGAGTAGTTTTGGAACATCTAGGATGCAGCGTCCACTGACATTGATATCATGACTTAGATAAGAGCCCGAACGAACAGTGTCCTTAAAAGTCCACAAAAAGTCCACAAAAAGTCGGCAATATTCCTCCATACTGCTCGTGTGCTGTAATCCAAGTGTCCTGAGCGGGTAACGTCCACCATTTACTTGAAACGACATCATTTAGCACATGTTTATAGCCTAAACAGTACTACTTGGCATTTCTATGATACACTTACGGGTGCCTACGGGAGCCGCAGCTGACCAAACCAAAGGAACGCGCACTCTGCAATAACTAGGAGCGTAGAACAAGAAATCCCACATTCTGCTGTGAGCGACGGAGCCGTGGACAGACACAAGAGGGGTCAGCAGAATGTGGGATTTCTTGGGTTCTTGTTTCTTTTTCTACGCTCCTAGTTATTGCAGAGTGCACATTCCTTTGTTTGGTCATCTGCGGCTCCCGTAGGCACCCGTAAGTGTATCATAGAAATGCCAAGTAGTACTGTTTAGGCTATAAACATGTGCTAAATGATGTCGTTTCAAGTAAATGGTGGACGTTACCCGCTCAGGACACTTGGATTACAGCGCACGAGCAGTATGGAGGAATATTGCCAACTTTTTGTGGACTTTTAAGGACACTGTTTGTTCGGGCTCTTATCTAAGTCATGATATCAATGTCAGTGGACAGCGAGGATCCCCCCAGATCTCCGGCTGCATCCTAGATGTTCCAAAACTACTCCACAGTGTTGTTCAGCATGAGGGTGAGTAGAAAATGAGGCCAAATCGTTGTTTGGGTGTAGTGTTCCTTTAACTACACTCCTACACACACTTCACTACACACTCTGTAACACACTCTGCAGGTGGTTGTGGGTCACAGGTGGGTCTTGGCCTCACCTGTCAGGCGATGTCATCTTCAGTCAGGGGTCAGAGGTCAGTCTTGGCCTCACCTGTCAGGCGATGTCATCTTCAGTCAGGGGTCAGAGGTCAGTCTTGGCCTCACCTGTCTGGTGATGTCATCTTCAGTCAGGGGTCAGAGGTCAGTCTTGGCCTTACCTGTCTGGTGATGTCATCTTCAGTCAGGGGTCAGAGGTCAGTCTTGGCCTCACCTGTCAGGCGATGTCATCTTCAGTCAGGGGTCAGAGGTCAGTCTTGGCCTCACCTGTCTGGCGATGTCATCTTCAGTCAGGGGTCAGAGGTCAGTCTTGGCCTTACCTGTCAGGTGATGTCATCTTCAGTCAAGGGTCAGAGGTCAGTCTTGGCCTCACCTGTCAGGTGATGTTATCTGCAGTCAGGGGTCAGAGGTCAGTCTTGGCCTCACCTGTCAGGTGATGTTATCTGCAGTCAGGGGGGTGGAGCCGCTGCAGTTCCTGAAACGTTCACTAGGACACACGTGTTCAAATCAACATGTTAACAGCAGAGGTCAGAGGTCAGAGTGGGAGATAATTCAGGAGATGATGCTCCAGTGACCTTCATCTGACCTTCTGCACTCTGACCTGATCAGCTGGTGGAAGGATTCAGAGCTGCTGTTCGTCACAAAGTAGGCCCAGAGTGAGGACCTGAAGGAGGAAAGGCTGTGAAGAGTCTGAGTGTGGGGGAGTCGACCAGAGTCAACGCTGACAGCACTTTTTATTCAGTTTGAGTCTTCTGCCTAAAATATCTTTTTGTTTTGGTCATAATTCAGTCTCTAATCTGTTTTGATTTCAGTCTAGTTTTAGTCGATGAAATCTGCTGTCACTTTAGTCGACTAAAATCTGAAGTGTAAAGTGTAAGGCATTTTTCTGTCTCCTTGAATTTGTGAAGTCGTGTTTTCCTCTGTGATCAAATCAAACATCTACTAAGCCTTTATTGAATGTTAGTAAAGTCTGAATGTCTAAATGAACAGAAACAAATGTTCCTTTGTGTGAAATGCAGTCACCTTTATTTAGGCTACCTGGCAGAGCATCTCAGTTACAATACCAGAACTGACAACAAACAGTGAACCTGCTCTACATGAATATATCAATTCATAAAGAGAGCAGCTCTGATTGGATCTCTCCACAACTTATCCCACCACCACCAAGCTAAGGCAGCTGTGATTGGATAGATTCATCACTTGTCTCTACTTCCTACATGACCATATTAGGTCTGATTGGATTAAGACTGTCAGACATTTTAGTCCAGTTTTTATTTGTTGATGAAAATGTCAGTTTAGTTTAGTTTGAGTTTTTGTTTTTATTAGTTACTGTCTAGTTTTCATCAGGAGGAAAAAAGATGAAAATAATAATTAGCGGACAGAATGAACCCTGATCGCTGCCCCCCTCTGTTTGAACTCAGTGTGACGTCACAGTGAGGCTTTTTTTTAGAGTCTCTGAAAACAGTCAGACTTTCAGATGTTTGCTCACATTCATAGAGATGAGTTCGTGTTTACAGGAGGTGGAGCTCCGCCCCCCCACCCCACCCATCAGTCCACAGTTGGAGCGTAAACCTGCAGCAGTCACACACTCCACTCTGAGCGCTCAGCCTCCACCTGCGATGTTCGTGGATGTTTCCTTGGACTTCAAACCTCCTCCTCCTCCTCCTCTCCTCCTCCTCCATCCTCCTCTTCTTCCTCTCCTTCTGTCCTGGGAAGCCTCCTCTTCCTCGCTCCCTCCGATGTGACTCGCTCCGTGCGTAACGGTCCGGTCCGGCTCCTGGTGGTCCGCCATGTCGTATCCTCAGGGTTTCCTCTTCCAGCCGTCCGTGTCTCTGGCGCTGCACTCCTCCTTCAGCCCGGGGCTCCTCCTCGGGCCGCGGACCGACGAGCTGGGTCGCTCCTCCTCGGGCTCTGCCTTCGCCCCGTACTCCGGATCCGCGTCTTCTCCGGGCTTCAACTCGCACCTCCCGTACGGCGGGGAGCCCCGGGCTGCCGCCACCCTCAGCTCCTTTATGGTGAGTGTCAGAACCGAACCCGACCGGGTTGGGGCTCCAGGGGCCCCACGAACTCCGTGACCTGATCAAACGGAAGGTCAGTGCTCGTGCGTAAAAAGACGCGCCGTGCGTAAAAGTGCAGAGAAGTCAACAAGCTGAAGAATGAAGGGAAGGAGAGTTTATTTATAGAGCAGCATCTTCACATGAAGCTCAGCGGAGTGTCAGGGCCACGCACAGGGCAGCGTTTTGTCTTCAGGCTTCGGGAACAAACTCAAAATCAGAATCAAGTCTCCTTTTCACTTTTCAGCTCCAAGTTTCCAAGTTTCCAATCTTGGAAACTTCGTTCGATTATAATATTTCGAGTTTTTCTCCTCCAACTTCTGTTAGGAAACAAATTAATAATTTAATAGATTTATTCATTAAATTAAAACTTAAGTCAAGAATTTGTGTAAGTGAATCCATTTCCGGTTTGATTTTAATGTTTTAACTTTTTTTCAAACTTAACGTACGTACTTTTATACCTTTTACTACATTTAAATTTGGTTTATTCTATTTCCATTAAGTTCTTTTGACTGATTTATGTATGAATGCTGCGCTGTTAAAAGCTCATTGCTCCGATCTCTGAATATTTTGAGTATAATTCGAAAATATTTCTGACCAAAATCTGACCGGGATATTCTCCCGTATGAAGCACAGAAAAAAAAACTACATAAAACAAACAAATTCATTTAATTTATGCAGCTCTAATTGTTGTCAGAAATGGACACATCCTCATAAAAAAGAATCAGTTTTCTCTGTAAATCGTTTTTATTCCGAACATTTGCTGTTAGTATGGAATGAAATATTCCAACAAATGTTAAATGATTTATTTATAATTGTTTTATTGTTTTTGAGAGCTTGAAACAGCAGAGGAATCAGAATATGAAACATAAAGATGTCTTATATTAAATCAAAGCGTATTTACTGGGGTGTAAACGTGCAAAGATTAGACCTTTTTTTAAGAAAAACAAAAGTCAGAATGGTTAAAGAGTTCCTGTTGTTTTATTTTAATTCATTTTGTCCTTTTTCAGTGTCCGGTAAATTCTGATCCTTTTTAAAGTTGGTTTGTGTAAAAATGAGCGAGGGTCAGGACGGAGCAGGAAAAAGCTGTGAGGGAAATTTATTTACCAAGGCAAAAAAGTCAAAATGTAAGAAAACAAAATTTGACAAATAAAGAGTCAAAAAACACATTTTAAAAATAAATGTGTTTTTTCTTCCTCACAGGTTTTTATTTTTGTTTCGATGTT
Organism: Scarus forsteni; assembly: GCA_036419115.1. Taxonomy (NCBI): domain Eukaryota; kingdom Metazoa; phylum Chordata; class Actinopteri; order Labriformes; family Labridae; genus Scarus; species Scarus forsteni. The sequence continues at coordinate 15,172,795 of JAZDUH010000536.1, forward strand.
TCAATCTTTTCCAGTCCTCAGTGTTCTTCTGGACTTTACATTGAACCTTTCGTCTTGATTCTGTTTCTCTGCATCTTTTAGACAATTTCATTATTTTTCTCAAAGTGGATTATTCAAAACTTTCTCCTCTTAGTAATCTGACTTTAGTCTGATCAACGGTCTTTGGAAAAGTCAAAACAGAAAAGACACAAAACAAAATAAATAAGACAGAAAACAGGTGTTTTCTCCAAAGCTGCAGTATCGACATCGAAAAGAACAAAAAGGAGCAAATGAGAAAAATAAAGTTGTTTCATTCTACTTCAAACAAGGAGGCCAATGACAAACTGACTGATTGACTGATTGATTTGTTAATTGGTTAATTGATAAATTGATTCTGTTCATTTTCTCTAAACTAAAAACTGTGATGATAAAGAAACTGAAGAGCATGAAGTCCATCATCAAACACGTCTGCGTCTTCTTTAAGAGTAAGAAAAGATTCAGCTTCACCACCTTGTTATGATTATTCCTTATTTAAATATTTGATTTTTTCATTTCTTTAATATTTAATTTTATTATTTCTTGTTCGGAGGAGGATTTATTTGTAAAATTACATTTTGAGCCGTCTGCGTAATGTTCAGGAGGAAATACTGATTCATGTTCCTCTGATTAAGATCAAAAGTAAACCTTTAAAAAAGATTAGAAAGAGTAAAATATAATGTTCAGGCGTGATTTCAGAGATAAAGTTGACTTATTTTAAACCCTTTTTCTTGTTGATAATTTCACTCCTGACTCTGAATTTGTCTTCAAGTTAAAATGTTATTTGATTGATTGATTTGGTATTTCTTTAAAATAATTACAACAAAAAGACAGAAAGTAAAATAACAGACATAAAGCGACATAAAATAAACCTGCAGAGCTCCGACAGCACAAAGCTCCAATCACACTGTTAAAATATATACCAAGATTTTACAGCACAAACTGTCAAAAAAAAACATTTTATTACAGTTATTTATTGATTTATTTATTTTATTTATTCATTTGTTCCTTACATGAAAGCTGACAACAAAATCCATACACAGGTGAACATTACACCCTAAAACAAACACATGCATGATAGTAAAGGAGCAGCAAGAAGAGAAATGTCTCTTATAAACACCAGAAGTACACTTACAGACACAGCAGTGTATTTATTTAAAGATCATTAATGTAAAAATTAAACTTCTTTACTCATAAATACTCTGCACTTAAAACGGGAAATTAATCATGTTATTATCAAACAATTACTGTAATTAATAGATTAATTAATTAATAATCCATGAGAAATATGAACAGCTCACTTTGTTTTAAAGTTTACACAAACCCTTTAATTAATAATAATAATAATAATAATAATAATCATAATCATAATCATAATCATAATAATAATGGACCGACAATATTGACCACAATAATAAGAATAATTTAATAATAACAGGAAAAAGCTGCATTTAAATCAGAGACACACAAAAAGCAGAACAAACAAAGAAAAAGAAGAACTGAGGGAGCAGCGGGGCTCAAAAAGAGAAACATCTCAAAGTGAGGAGAACCAAACAGTCCAGGCCAGGAACCCAGAGAACCAACCGGTCCAAAACACTTCAGCGGCCCCCAATCAGGAGTCTGGACCCCCTCACAACATGAACCTGATCCCACAGACAATCCAAAAACCCAGAAACATAAGTGAGACCACGAGGTCCAAACAAAAGAAATAAAATAAAATAACTTAGAAAAGAAAAAGAAATGAGAATAGAGGGGAATGACACGAAGAGAAATGAAAAGAAAAGCAATAAAATCCACAACAAATAAAGAAGATAAACCACAAAAGAGCCTGAGTTTAAATAAAGTAATTTTTTATTTTTATTTTATTTAACCTTTATTTAACCAGGAAGTCCCATTGAGATGAACAAATCTCTTTTACAAGAGAGACCTGGCCAAAATAGCAGCCGTACAGAGTCATAGATAGATAGATAGATAGATAGATAGATAGATAGATAGATAGATAGATAGATAGATAGATAGATAGATAGATAGATAGATAGATAGATAGATAGATAGATAGGTACATAGAAAATGACACAACACAATCAACAGGTTTAAAAGAAATAATCAAGTACACATTTGGCTTTCAACAAAAACAACCACATGCCTCTGTCACCACGCTCTTAATGATGCTCTTAAATTCATAAAGAGATATCATTGAATCCAGTTTGAGCTCTTTTTGAAGATTGTTCCACGACCAAGGTGCATTAACAGAAAAAGCCGTTTTCCCAGGTCTGTAAAAACTCTGAGAAGAGAAGTAAATTAGAGGATCGTAGCTTCTACCCAGTAGAGCTGCTAAACAGACAGGAACAGAGATAAGATGGAAGTTTTGCCAGAATTGCTTTATAAATAAAAATTGTCTGCGAATTGCTTGTGAAGTCCAACCAACCAAATCATAAAGAAAACAGTGATGGGTGAGAGATTTTGTGTTGTTTATGAAGCTAAGAGATGCATGATGCACTGAATCAAGGGTCCGCAGTGTGGAGGCAGACACATGCATATACAGAATATCATCATAATCAATCACAGACTAAAATGTAGCTCCACAAGTTTTTATTTGGCATTAAAAGTAAAACAGGATTTATTTCTAAAATAAAAGCCAATCTTCATTTTGAGCTTTTTTACTAGGTTTGTGATGTGTACATTAAATGAGAGTTTGCTGTCTATCCAAATACCCAAGTACTTGTCTGAGGTCACATTATCAAAACAGTTTCCTGCAGAAGTAAAAACATTAAAATTATTCACCTGTTGCAAGTTACCTCTTGAGAAGACCATGAACTTTGTTTTTTGAGCATTTAAGTCTAGCTTTAGATTTAGTAGTGGACTGAAATGCTGTCTGAAGCTCTTGCACCGCCTTTGTAATAGAGTTTGCATGGGTGTAGATGACAGTGTCATCAGCATATAGATGTATTTTGGCCTTTATGTCCTTTCCCAGGTCATTTATAAAAATAGAAAACAGAATGGGTCACAGAATAGATCCCTGTGGGACACCTCTCTGGGACCCATTCTGTAATGATGTGAATTATTCAAAAGGACAATAAAGCTAAAGTAAAAGGAGCTAAAATCAGCATTAAAACAGATAAAAGGCCCAAAGACAGTAAAAGAGACATATAATATAAAACATTATTATAAATGTCTCTGATTCTGCAGACACGACCGTTAAAATCAAAGATCTGATCAGAAAGCTGCTCAACTTTAACTGGAGTTTATAAAGAGTTATCACAGACATGCTGTGAAAGTGAGTGACAGGAAGAAACTGAAGGTTAGAATAATAATAATGAACAATAATCCTTATAATAAAATAACAAATATATAAAACTACATTAACTGAGTAAAATATGTGATCCATTAAAAAAGCTTAAATATGTAAGAATGATTTAAATGGTTAAGAATAATGAAGAGCTGATGGTTACATGTCTCTGCTGCCATGACCGGAGCTGCAGGGTTAAACTCACGAGCTGAAGTTCTGCTAACCTCGGCGTGACTCCATAAATCTGGATCTTTTAATCAGACGGTGATTATAACGAGGACAAACGAGGACAAACGGGGACGAGACTCAAGAATTAGAGCAAAACTCAGCCAGGTCCATTTAGAGGCTCTGAATCTAAAACATAAAACAGATTTAAGGTGATAAATGTCACACCTGCAGCCTCACAGCAGATTTATTTATTATCATAAAGTGAATATGAACAGATAACCATGTGACCGTGATGTCATCACCCTGATTTATATTTAAATCAAATGTTTGGCTCTTTAATTCAATCTTTATTTAACCGCCTAAGGCCGTTCAGATTAAGAACCTGCTGAGGGGACGCTGCCAACAGCACACTAACACACACTAACACACACAAACACACACACACACTAACACACACTCACCTCAGAGCAGCAGTGATGATGATAAATAATCGTTATTCTTATATTTTATATAATCTGTCACTTCACTGTGATTAAGTGATATGTATACACTGGCCACTTCATTAGGTACACTAGCTCATCTGCTCATTGATGTAAATAGCTAAACAGCCAAACAAATGGCAGAAACTCAATGCATTTATCAATAAAGATATGTGGAAAAGAGGGCAGTCAGAGATATTAAGGTATGCAGAAGACCACAGCAGGGTCCACTCCTGTCAGCTAAGAACACAAACAGCAGACTGTAAAGTGTCTCCTGATCTGATGAGTCTGGATCTCTGCTCCACATTCACAGTTTGGTGTGAACATCATAAACATGGATCCATCCTGCCTTGGATCAGCGGTTCAGGCTGCTGCTGGTGGTCCCTCAGTCCCACCTGAGCATGGTTCAAACCCCACAGCCTACCTGAGGATTGTTGCTGACCATGTCCATCCCTTTATGACCACAGTGGACCATCTTCTGATGGAGACTTCAGCAGCTCCATGTCTCAGAGCTCAGATCAGCTCAGACTGCTTTATTCACTCCAGAGGCTCCACAGTCACCAGATCTCAGTCCAGTAGAGCAGCTGTGGGATGTAGTGGAGCAGGAGATTCTCTGTGAAGCTGTCGTGGAGACATGGACCAACATCTCTGAGGACGTTTCTGCTCGTTGATGAATCAGTGATGTTAACAATGAAGGCAGTGTACCTAATAAAGTGGCCTGTTGTGGAGTTTATTTTTGTTGCTGATGCATAAATCAATAAGGGAGCAGTATGTTTGAATTTTCCCGTTGATAAATGTTCCTTTTATGCAGATATTCACAGATCAATAAACCTGCAGCTCAGAATATTAAACATCAGGTCAAAATAAGATGATTTCAGTCTCTTTTCGTTTCCCTATAAAAGCTAAATTATTTAAAGTCAGATCATTTTAACAACCTTCTGGATGTTTCCCCCCCAGAGCCCCACCTACGACCCATCCTCGGGGATCTCCTCGCTGGACTACCACCCCTTCAGCGCCCTGGGCCCATACCCGTACGGAGACCCCGCCTACAGGAAGAACGCCACGCGGGATGCCACAGCCACGCTGAAGGCCTGGCTCAGCGAGCACAGGAAGAACCCGTACCCCACCAAAGGTGAGAAGATCATGTTGGCCATCATCACCAAGATGACCCTGACCCAGGTGTCCACGTGGTTCGCCAACGCCCGGCGCCGCCTGAAGAAGGAGAACAAGATGACGTGGACGCCGAGGAACCGCAGCGAGGATGAGGAGGACGAGGACAACATCGACCTGGAAAGGAACGACGAGGACGACGAGCCCATGAAGACCAACGGCGAGGAGCCGGAGAGCAGGAGCGAGGCCGGTGAGTGGGCGGAGCCTCCAATCAATTTACCTGTAATGAGCCAGAGGTCAGCTGATTAATTAATTCTTAGTTAATGTTGGATCAACGAGTCCTTCAACGCTTTAATACTTAAATCAGATGGACCTTTAACCAGAGCGGATCTCATCAGAGGCTCTTTATGGAGCATTTAAACATTTTTTTATTTTAATAACTGAAACTAAAATGGACTTTAAGCATCATCAGTCACTTCCTTATTCTCAAATATTATACAAAGTTCATCAGCTGCTTGTTTGATTGGTTCAGCCTTTGTCTGATCATCGTTTAGATTATAGCCAGAAAATTCAACTTTTTTGCAGCGGAAATGTTTGTTTCACTTTTCTGCTAAAATCCATAAAAACATCAAAAAGTCCATAAAATTCAACATATAGATTTTTCGTCTCTCATTTGATGCATTATGTGTTTTTGGCAACTAATAATCCATTTGAGGACATTTTTATCATTTATCTGATTGTTTTCAGATGATTTTTTTTTGTAATTTGTTGATCATATTGAGTAGATAGAGGTGTTATAAAAGTATGTATCAATATAATACAATTGGCTTTATAGGGATAATTTAAATTTACATTACAATGAGTCAATGAGTTCTTCTGTTTACAATGTTTCTGATCAATAAGCCCTTCAATAAATTTTTTCATCCTGATTGGATCTTGATCTAATATTCCTTCCATATATGTTTCCTCTTCCATCATTGGTCATTTCTTTATTCCATACGGGGACAGTTAGTCCTGGATCTTCATGTTTGGTCCAAGGCTTTGCTCCTTCATGGTTTCACTGATGACGTATTTATTTCACAATATTTCAGCTGCATGTCGTTCAGTTTCTGATTTTTAATTCATAAATCCTGCTGTGAACATTTGTTCTGATCAGTAAATCCTGGTCGTTTTTAAAGTCTGTGAAGAAGTCAGAATTCTTAAAAGAAAAATTACCTCAATAACACTGATAACAATATCAATGATAATGACTATTATTATTATTATTTTTTTATTTTTTTTACTGGTCCTGGTCCATATATCTGAATAAATCTTTCATACATCATAGACTGTAGGCCACAGGTTAGGGTCCTGAGTCTGTCTGCAGGGGTCAAAGGTCTTTGACTGATCGGACTCTGGGGGCCTTGTGAACATCATGAGCTCTCCGGGGGCCTCTCATCAGACTTTGATCAAACATCCGTTTATCCAATGAGTCAGCTTGACTGATTTAGGGTCATAGGTCAAAGTCAAGGTCATCGTCCTTCCTGACTCTCCTCTGCCCTCTGACCCCCACAGTGCCCGACCTGTTGGCGTTCAGGGACGACAGCGGCAGTGACACGGAGCGAGGCTTCACCGACTGCAGGGACCAGCGATCGCCCCCCCTCCCAGGCTCCGCCCCCTCAGGACCCCACATTCAAGGCCCGTCCCCTCCCGCCCTGACAACAGCCCAGGGGACAGTGAGGGTGCCAGAGCGGACGCCAAGCCCCGCCTCTAAAGACCTGTCCTGCGGCTCCGGTCAGGGGCCCGGCGCTGCCCCCAAACCCAAACTGTGGTCTCTGGCGGAGATCGCCACATCGTCCGATAAAACAAAGGGGAGTACGGACTCCTCGCAGAGCGGGGGGGCCCCACCGCGGACGCTGTTCCCACACAGCCCGGCCCTCCCCCGACACCTGTACTACAGCCCCGCCTTCCTCCCTGGATACTCCAGCTATGGCGCCCTGGGGCCCCTGGGCGGCGCTGGGGCCCAACTAAACGGATTACAGCAGAGCGTGCTACAGAGGGCGGAGGCGGCGGTCAGAGACGGAAAACTGCGGACTCACGAGCCCAGGAAAGGCATGACGAACTCGTAGAGGACTTCCTGTCTGCGGATGTTGATGACGGGCCCCCGGGGGCCCTGGACTCTGGCTTTTAGACTTTTCTATGTGATCAGATGTAATGTTTGTAGTGCTGCTGCACAGATCTGAAGTATTATTAAAGATAGTTTTATTCATACGACCCCTGACCAGCTGCTGTCCCAGGACCCCGAGACTCCAGGAGGGCGTGAGCGGGAGTTTAGGCGAGGTTGCCATGGCAGCAGGCGTAATTTCTTTATTTACAGGGCAGAGGGGCAGAGGGTGGAGTCACCAGCAGGTGAGAGAGGTTGATGAAGCCTCATATGTGTGGTCTGTTCAGGACAGACTGAGCTGCAACCTGATTGGCTGAATCATCTCAGAGGCCTCAGGTGGAGGTTATGCTCTGACATCATGGAGGGCATACAGGTGTTTGCAGGGTGTACAGGTAAACGCTCTCTGATTGGTTCGGAAGTTCATCTTTGTCTGAATTTACTCCACATCGAGCTCAGGGGTGAAACAGCGGGCCAGTCCGAGGGCGACTCACAGAAGAGTAAAGTCTGAAGGATTTAATAACCAAAGAGGAGGAGATTAAAAAATAAAAAAACACCTGCTAACTAAAACACCAGGAAACTAGTAAGTAACTCCTCAAATTGACCAAAATTCAAACATGAACTTGACTTCTCATGTTAATAAAAATCACATCAATGATAGATTTGAAATAAAAACGCTTTGACCGACAGGGTGCTGCAACCCGGGTCAAACATGTTTATTCATTTGGACTGCAGATGGCATCTCTCCAGATTTGGTTGATTATGGACTGCAGATGGCAAACCTCCAGATTTGGTTGATTTTTGACTGCAGATGGCATGTCTCCAGGTTTGGTTGATTTTGGACTGCAGATGGCGTGCCTCCATCTTTGGTTGATTTTGGACTGCAGATGACATGCCTACAGGTTTGGTTGTTTATGGAATGCAGATGGCATACTTCCAGACTTGGTTGTTGTTTTATTTTGATTGCAGATGGAGTGCTTCCATCTTTGGTTAATTTTGGACTGCAGATGGCGTGTCTCCATCTTTGGTTGAATTAAGACTGCTGATGGCATGCCTACAGATTTGGCTGATTTTGGACTGCAGATGGCATGCCTCCATCTTTGGTTGAAGTAAGACTGCAGATATCATGTCTCTATCTTTGGGTGAATTAAGACTGCTGATGGCATGCCTCCAGGTTTGGTTGATTTTTGACTGCAGATGGCATGTCTCCAGGTTTGGTTGATTATGGACTGCTGATGGCATACTTCCAGATTTGGTTGATTTTGGACTGCAGATGGCATGTCTCCAGGTTTGGCTGATTTTGGACAGCAGATGGTGTGTCTCCATCTTTGGTTGAATTAAGACTGCAGATGGCATAACTCCAGATTTGGTTAATTTTTGACTGCAAATGGCTGGTCTCCATCTTTGGATGAAGTAAGACTGCTGATGGCATGCCTACAGATTTGGTTTATTTTGGACTGCAGATGGTATGCCTCCAGGTTTGGTGGATTTTGACTGCTGATGGCACGCCTCCAGATTTGGTTGATTTTGGAGTGAAAATGGCATGCCTCCAGATTTGGCTGGTTATGGACTGCAGATGGCATGTCTCCAGGTTTGGTTGATTATGGATAGCAGATGACATACTTCCAGATTTGGTTGATTTTGGACTGCAGATGGCATTTCTCCAGGTTTGGTTGATTTTGGAGTGTAGATGGTGTGTCCCCATCTTTGGTTGAATTAAGACTGCAGATGGCATGCCTCCAGATTTGGTTAATTTTTGACTGCAGATGGCTTGTCTCCATCTTTGGATGAAGTAAGACTGCTGATGGCATGCCTACAGATTTGGTCTATTTTGGACTGCAGATGGTATGCCTCCAGGTTTGGTGGATTTTGACTGCAGATGGCGTGCCTCCTGATTTAGTTGACTTTGGTCTGCAGATGGCATACCTCCAGGATTTGGTTGATTTATAGAACTGATTCTGCTGATCTGAACCATGAGGACACACTGAGGGCTTTCAAGGTTAAGGTCAAGATAAACTTTATCATCCCCGAGGGGCAATTTGTTCTGCAGCCAGCAGCATCACACAGAAAAACAACCCAACAATAAATACAATAAATAATCCATTTAAAGCAGTAAACACAGCACCAACATTACAGAGAGTTATTCAGCAGCACAACGGCTGCAGGAACCAAAGAATTCCTCGTCTTATTGGTTTTGCATTTTGGAACACTGTATCTGCGACCTGATGGAACTGCAGTTCCCTTTTGTCTTTATTTCACCCATTAGAATGTTTAATTAAATGTTTTAATTTTCCACAACAATACATCAATATTAGTTTCCTGCATTACTTCATGGATTAATATCAGGACCACAGGTTTCCCCGATGTGTTCAGTTTTTCCACTCCGTGGGATCAGCTTCACTTTCCTCGGCTGTTTTAGTTTTTCTTTATCAAGATCGATCCTCGTGTGTGGCACAGTTTCCATGTGCAGATCCATCTCCTCTGCGTTGGTGAGGATGCCACCATAGAGTCCTGAAGCCCCGCCCACCTCAAAGAGGCTGTGATGGTGAGCACAGCAGAAGTGTTCAAACCAAGCTGAGCAGAAAAGCACCAAAAACAGGGCCATGTCCTACAAGGGTGCGAAATGATTCACTACACCCAAAGACATGGATCCAGTCCACAGCATCTCTCCTGCTGAGACGTTATGTTAGCGTTAGCAGTTAGCTAATCCGTGCCTGATCAGAGTGATCACAAACAGTGAGGAGACATCAGATTAAATTACAAACACCCTGGATTACAGCCGGGACGCTTTCCTGTTTGTGTTTGTGAGGAGATAATCTGAGGACGAGCAGGACGCTCACACTGAGGCATCGAAAACAGAGAGGTTACTACAGATAGGACAACGGGTCACAGTTACATAATCACACCCATTCACCTCCACATTTACACCGATTCATTCTCACATTTACACCTACATCCAATCACCCCCACAATCCCACCCATTCGCCCTCACAATCACAACATTCACCCTCACAATCACACCCATTCACCCTCACATTCACAACATTCACCCTTACATTAACACTAACAATCACATTATTAACCCTTACACTCAGCTACCTATTCACTCCCATTCATCCTTACAATCACACCTATTCACCCTCATATTCACACACATTCACCCTTATATTGAGCTTCACATTCACTCCCATTCAGCCTCAAAATTACACCCATTCACACTCATAATCACATCCATTCATCCACAATTCACAACCAGTCATTCTCACTTTCAGCCTCACAATCACACCCATTCACCCTCACAATCACAATATTAACCCTTACATCGAGTTACCCATTCACTCCCACTCACCCTCACAATCACACCTATTCACCCTCACATTCACATCCATTCACCGTCACAATCACAACATTGACCCTCACATTAATAACAAGAATCACACCCGTTCATCCTCATAATCACAACTTAAACTCTCACAATGAGCTTCACATTCACTCCCATTCACCCTGACAGTAACACCTATTCATCTTCACATTCAGACCCAGTCACACTCACAACCACGTCCATTCACCCTCAAATTCACAACCAGTCATTCTCACTTTCAGCCTCACAATCACACCCAATCACCCTCACACTTACACCCATTCACTCTCACATTCACATCCATTCACCCTAACATTCTCCCTAGCATTCACACCCATTTACTTTCACATTCATCCTCACATTAATACACGTTCACCCTCACATTGACCTTCACATTCACCTGCTGATGGTTGCTGCACATCTTTGACCCAGAGGTGAAAGCAGCTGGTGGGTCAATGGTCTTGCCCAAAGATACATCGACATGTGACATCAGACACACAAACCCGTGACTGACAGTGGAGAGACTCCATGAACATTAACATTAGTCATGAGAGTGAACTCTGCAGGGGGGCAACATGATGCTCTGACTCATGCTGAGGTCAAAGGTCATGGTTTATGGCGTTGATTGTCTGTCAGGTTAGACGTAAAATAAAATAAAATATGACCGACCTCACGACTGAACTGATGCATTAAAAACCGACGTGATGACAGCAAACACATGATCAGTGTAACTCTGCTCAGGATGGATGATGATTTAAATCAGAAGACAAAAGGATGACAGAAGAATTTAAACATAGATCCAAACATCAGATTTATTCTAACACTCACCGAGGAGCCGAGCTTCCTCTGCTGGTCCTCTCCAACATCCCTCCGTTCACTGCTGGTGGCTCCTTTACAGCAGAGATGTTCCCAGAGCTCCCTGTGCTCTCATTGGTTTAAGTTTCTGACGTGGAAGAAGAGAAACAAACGTTTTAGTATTTCTGCCGGTGTGGATCACACGTCCTGGTCTGAGGTCTTCTGCCATCTGGGATCCAGTTTTACTGATTTAATTATTTCTGCAGAAGACAGCACGCTAACCCTAACCCGTTCTTTCTTACTCTCTCTTCATTTTGAACATGAACAAGTAATTAAACATTTAACAAAATAAAAACAACAAAGTGCAGAATAAACTGTCATCTGCAGGTTCAAAGAGGAGGAAGTCCAAATGTATCTACACACACACCTCACAAGAGTAGTTAGTGATTAACCACATCCAAAGAATTACGATAATAAAAATAATCACACATAAACAAAACAAAACAAATAGCAGTAATATAATAACTCACATAGTGATCAGAGAAAAAATTATAAAACTTAAACTATATACGTACACATTAGTATCATTATTATTGGTATTATTATTATTATTATTATTATTATTAGTTGTAGTATTATATTATTATTTTACTGTTATTATTATTATTAGTAGTAGCAGTAGTATTATCATCAATATTATTATTATAATTGTTACTTTTATTAGTAGTAGTAGTAATATATTGTTATTTTACTATTATTAATAGTATTTATTATTATTATTATTATCATTATTATTATTATTATTATTATCATTATTATTATTATTATTATTATTATTATTATTATTGTTATTATTATTATTGGTTGTAGTATTATATTGTTATTTTACTTTAATTATTATTAGTTTTTATTATTATTACTTTTACTGTTATTATTATTATTAGTAGTAGTAGTAGTATTATCATCAATATTATTATTATTATTATTATTATTAGTATTACATTATTATTACATTATTATTATTATTATCATTATCATTATTATTATTATTATTATTATTATTATTATTATTATTATTATTATTATTATTATTATTATTATCATTATTATTATTATCATTATTATTATTATTATTATTATTATTATCATTATTATTATTATTATTATTATTATTATTATTATTATTATTATTATTATTATTATTATTATTATTATTATTATCATTATTATTATTATTATTATTATTATTATCATTATTATTATTATTATTATTATTATTATTATTATTATTATTATTATCATTATTATTATTATTATTATCATTATTATCATTATTATTATTATTATTATTATTATTATTATTATTATTATTATTATTATTATTATTATCATTATTATTATTATTATCATTATTATTATTATTATTATTATTATTATTATCATTATCATTATTATTATTATTATTGTTATCATCATTATTATTAAAAAGCGCTTAAGCTTATTATTATTATTATTATTATTATTATATCAACCAGAGAGAGATTATTATTTTTATTATTATCATTATTATTATTATCATTATTATTATTATTATTATTATTATTATTATTATTATCATTATTATTATTATTATCTCTTCAGAGAGAGAACTTCAGCTCCATCACTGACTTCCTTGAGACCAACAGAACATTTCAAATCACACATGAGTATTAAAAAGAGCTTAAGCTTATTTTAAAGGTTCATAATAACAATCCAACAACCAGACAGATCTCAGTTACACAACAAACCTGAGCCTGTCCTGGAATGACTGTTAACTTTTAATTTAGTTTAACTTTTACCATTTTGCCTTAAACATATTTTAGTCTAGTGTTGAATGTTAGTAAAGTCTGAATGTCTAAATGAACAGAAACAAATGTTCCTTTGTGTGAAATGCAGTCACCTTTATTTAGGCTACCTGGCAGAGCATCTCAGTTACAATACCAGAACTGACAACAAACAGTGAACCTGCTCTACATGAATATATCAATTCATAAAGAGAGCAGCTCTGATTGGATCTCTCCACAACTTATCCCACCACCACCAAGCTAAGGCAGCTGTGATTGGATGTCCCTCTGAACTCATCCAACCTTTAACACAACCAAAGTAGCTGTGATTGGATAGATTCATCACTTGACTCTACTTCCTACATGACCATATTAGGTCTGATTGGATTAAAGGTGTAGTCAGACATTTTAGTCTAGTTTTTATTTGTTGATGAAAATGTCAGTTAGTTTAGTTTGAGTTTTTGTCCTGTGCTCTTGTTTTTCTTAGTTATTGTCTAGTTTTCAGGGGAGAAAAGGTTTTTGATGAAACTATGATGAAAATAATAAGTTAACAAATTTAACTCTGGTCTGAAAGATGAGAGCAGCTCCATGTCTGGTGACCCTGAGGCCTGACCCTGTTGTTCCTCCAGCTGTTCCTTTAACCCCCTCCTCTGCAGCCTTAGCCTCCTGCTGTGTGCTGAGATCATGCAGCATGTTGGAGAGCCGCGGGCCGTGGACCCCCTGGACCAGCACGCCTCGCTGCTCCTGTCCATCAAACCCCGCCCCCATCACCTCCTCCGTCAGGCTGCAGACGGTCCTGCTGCTCCACCCTCACAGTGAAGAATGTGAAAGCCCAACATCACTATCAGTCCAAATTAAAGCAGTGAACAGGTCTGACCCAAGGTTATAATAGCTAACTAAAACGAAACTAAAAATGAAAACTAAAATTTAAAATACATTGCAGTTAACTCAAACTAATAAAAACTAGAAAAGAAAACAAAAACGATAAGTAAACTAAAACTGTATCTTGTGTTCACAAAACTAACTGAAACTAACCAAAGTTATAGACAAAATGTCCTTCGTTATCGTTTCTGACAATATTTATTAGCCTCTCTAGGATTTAAATTAATCCCACACATTTTCCCAACCAATTTTGGACAAGCCTGTCCCAATACTGGGACATGCTTGTTTAGGCCCACTGCACTGACTGGCTGTGCTCTGTGCCGCAACGAAACCTGTTCTTGGAACAACGGAAGAAATGGTCAAAGTTAGGAGGAGGCGGCAGTGTCCCATCTGGGATTTTTTTTGACTAAGGGGAGAAATCCCACAACTTAAAAGCCCATTTGAGGAGCACCCATAAGAAGGTTTCTACAGCCCATGAAAACAAGGAAGCCGATTGTTCATATTGTTTATTTTGAAGTTTATATTTTTTATATTAAGTTTATATTATTTTCTTGTGTTTAAGGCAGCAGCCAACAGTACAGTATCAGCACTGACTGAGCAGTGAGCACTATGTTGGACTTGAAAATAAACAGTATTATAAAATACTTACTCTGACCTTTTTGAATCCTGCACCTGGCAAATAAGGTATGAAAACACTAAAACTATGTTAAAACTAAACTAAAACTAAGTCTTGTTGCAAAAATCTAAACTAAATAAAAACTAGAATGCCCGCTCTAAAACTAATTAAAACTAAACTGTAATGACAAATCCAAAACTATTATAACCTTGGTCTGACCCTGCACTGTAGATCAAACACACCTCCATTATCCAGAATAAAGATAAAACAAAATTTTTGAATTATAAAACACGATAACCCAGGGTGGACAACTTTAATGACCAAGAGGGCCACATAAAACCATTTTTACCAGCCTGAGGGCCACATTGTTACACATTTTCAGAAACTCTCAATGAGGAAAAAGAATGTTGGATAAACAACAAATGAGAAAATAAATTTGTCACAAAACTAGAACACCAATATTCATATATTACCAGTTATTATGCATAATCAAATGAAGCTGACATAGAATTCAAGCAAATTTAGCTCACATACATGGAATTAAAGCCAATGAAGCTATTGTCAAATCAATAAAATGATGTGTGTTATTCACATTTTAAAGCTCAGATATTTTGCTGCTGTCGTTATACATTATAGTATTTAGTAATACTTGATTAAAGGCTTCATAAAAGAGATTTAGAGACACTGTTATAGCAAAGTAAGGCCATAGTCAACTTACATAAGCCAATAAAATATCAGTCTAGATTATATGGAATTATTTCTATTGGATATCTGAGTTTTCTTCATATTTACAGCTGCTGGTTTTTGGGAATGAAAGATGGGCCACATTCAGTGTCGTGAAGAGCCGCCACTTGCCCACCCCTACTATAAACCAAGAGCCATCTGAGCTCTGTTCACTCTTTTTTAAATGTGTTTATTGAATTTTACATTTTCAACTGAACAAACAGGAGATTAAACATAACAACAGAAAGCTCAGGACAGAAAAGAGAGGAGGCAGAAAGGAACATTTATCACACATAGTTGGATCACTACTCACAGATTTAAAGCCTCTCCAGAAGAATGGCACACAAATCCACATTTACATATTCTAGAAGTGGTGGCCACATTTGAAGGAGATCTAGTGGTTTGTGTTCCTTTTTTTATTATCATTTTTACCAGGGACTGTGGAGACAGTAAAGTAAGATTTTTTTCTCTTTGCACAAAATTCAAGCACATTAAACATTTTCTGTGATTTATATCAGGGACATTTGGAAAACCAAGAAGGAGTGAAACTGAGTCAAGATGGAGTTCAGTCCAAAATATTTTCTGCCTCCCAGTCTGTCTGCACTTCAGAGCGAAACCAAAGACGAGTCAGATAACATTCACTTATGGCGGGTGCAGAGAGGAGGGTTGAACTCTGAGAGGTGATAAATGAACTCTATGGAGTGATCTGAGTAGTGTTACTGTAGTTCGATCACAAATTTACTTTTTTTCTGTTGTTCCAAAAGTCCTCCCACATGTTCTCGCTGATATCCACACTCAGATCGTCCTTATGAGACCTCCTTACAGAGTTATACAGAATCTTAATGAGGCACAAAATGTGTTTTTCAATACCCGAGACATTAGAGTAAGTTAATAAAGCAGTCTTCTTACTATAAGCTCTGAGCTGAAAGAAGCCAGAAAGGTGGCTCCTCTGTCTGTTATATTTCTGCTTTATCTGATCAATGAGGCCACAAAAAGTCATTCTCCTTTTTTATATAATTTTCTTTTTATTGAACATTTTGATACATATTTTGCAGACATCTGGTAGATCATAACTGACCCCATTTTTCCACCAATACTGCATACTCCATAAAATTCAACATATAGATTTTTTGTATCTCATTTGATACATTAGGTGTTTTTGGCCACTGATAATCTATTCAAGGACATTTTTATCATTTATCTGATTGTGTTCAGATGTTTTTTTGTAATTTATTGATCATATTGAGTAGATAGAGGTATTATAAAAGTAATACTCTTAAAATACTCTTACCTTTTCATCTACACCTGAGGTCAACTACTGTCACACTTTTTTAGGGAAAAGAGAAAAAGAAAAGACAACTACAGTACAACTTCAGTAGCTACAAACCAGAGTACTTTTCCTTTCAATAGTAGATATCTCATACAAAGTCTGACCTTTTTGGTTTTATTTACAGAACCCAACTTTCCCATTTTCTTCTGAATCTGTCGTCCTCCAGTCTTGAGGAGAAAGTTCATGTTTCCATCACATAAATGTTGTGTCAACATCAACCTTAGGTGCCTCCTTCTTTGGTTATTTTCTGGTAATCAACATTATTCTATAGATATGTGTGTCTCCTCTTCTTGTAAAATCTATGGTTTCCCAAATCTAATACCTCTAATACCTCAAATCTAAGTGGAAGGTTGACCTTGAGTATTTTATCCAAACACTTTTTATACATGCAGCTCAGCAGAGCCATTTTCCCACATGTAACGCAAAAATTTCCTGTAAATTTTGCACTAAAAGGGGGCTAGTCGAGTATTTTCAAGGCCAAGTCCAGGTTGAAACGCCTGGTTTTTGGATTCACTGTTTCAAGATTACAAGAATGAAATACCTTGAGATTAAAGTTTTTTATTTTACACTTGCAACGTTGAAAATTCAGAAAATGTGACGGTAAGTGACCCAAATATTCCCTCTCTTGCTTTTTTACACTTGACGTTCACACATGCAGCTCAGCAAACCCATTTTCCAACATTTAAGCCTAAAATTTCCTGCAAGCTTTTCAGTACTGGAGGTCCAGCAGGGTTAAGTCCAGAGAGAAAACCCTGCACATAATTTCAGAAAAGGTGCACAAAAATTTGCCTGATTAGCTTTTTCGCTCTTCGACATCCACACATGTAGCTCACCGAAGCTATTTTTCCACATACAACCATAAAACTTCCTGCAAACTTAAAGCTGAGTCTATGATGTCTGGCAGAAAATCAGGGTTATTATTAATGGGTGTGATCATAAATGTTAATCCAGAACGTCCTCAACGCGTTGATGGATTCTGGGCTGCTGTAACCGTTTTGAACTGATCTGAAGCAGAAGAAGAGCAGATTAAAATTCAGAGAGGAGGCCTCAATGTCCAACCAACGATCTGTTCACTCTTATTTATTTACCTGTTTATGTGACACCAGCTGGGAAATACAACAATAAAGTTACTAAAATAACATAAAGACTGATCAGACAAAAAACCTCCTGTTATTATTTGAGCTCACAGTCCAGTGAACACCGAGCACGGCTCGCTCATAAACACACTCATCAGACTTTAATGCAGCCGAACATCTGCTTCACTCATGTTTACATTTATCTGTAAGCGGCTGATATTTGGAAGAAGAGTTTTTTACTAAATAAACATTTATCAGCAGTAATCCAGCACTGATACTCAAATAAAGACAAAGCGGTTTAGATGCTTTTATTAATACCTGATGGTCGGACACTGAAGGGAAAAATCTCCAGAGCTGACATTAAAAATATAAAAATATCCTCAAACTAAACTGAGTTTCTGTTTTACAGTTTAAGCTCACGCTGTCATTTCGTCACCAAGCCTCTGTTAGGTAGTTTGGACGTAGGCAGGCTCGTCTACAGAAACACTAACAGCTGTATTTTCTTATTATATTAACATGAGACCTATAATCATTATACTGACATGAACAATATCAAGAATTTAACCCTTTCATGCATGAATAACTGAATCAGAAAGAATATATATTTTTTAAATGTTTACTTTTACTTTCAAACAGGTTAAAAATCATGATCATATTTTTCAGTGTTATATTTGAATCATGAATCTGTCCACTACATAAACAGTATAAACAGTAATTTAGTGAAACTTGATAAACATCCACAGACAAATGTCTTTGAAAAACATTTATTAAGAGTACATAAAAGAAAAAAGCAAACTCTGAAGTATATGTATTGTTGCTGTTTAATTGAATAATTCACTTGTGAATTAAACCTAAATTAAAATAAAAAAGAAGATCATGTGAAATCTAAATACAGGCATTAATGTCATTTTGCTGTTTGCTGACGATTTTAAATTTATGATTCTAACAATGTACAAGGAAAATATTTGTATGTAACTTAAGACTTTGGGAATTTCCCTCCTGGTTTTTGGACATGTTACTAAAACTTAAAGGGTTTAAGATTCATCCCAAATTGAATTGAATTGAATTTATTTATTTAATAGGGACGATGCAGTTTAACATGTTTCCATCACTGAGCATGAATCTGATGTGCTGCACAGAGAGTTTATAGCAAATGCTAATTTCCAACTCTTGTCCCTAGTTGGGCCTTTAAATTTAAAAGTCAGAAAATGTACAAGATTTAACAGCATAAAATAATAAAAAGATTACAAAACAACAATAAAATACATGTTCACATAAAAACAAGTAATTACACAAACCAGTTCAAAATAAATAAATAAAAAAAATGTCTAAAATACCTGTCTACTGTGGACACCATGCACAAAGGAGTAGGGCTGGACAATTAACCAGATTTTGCCATCTGACAATCATAAAAACATAATTGAAGAAAAAGGATAAATATGCCACACAGTGTGGAGTGTCGTGTATGTAAGTTCCTGCTCTTCAGAGCTCTTCTGTGTTTCACGTGCAGCCACAGTGAGTGTGTGGGACTTATGTGGATCAATAATACTGTTTGTGCCGCTCGCTGGTTCTTTAAAGTTGTGTTTAAATCAACACTGAAGTTTTTAAATAAATGAATAATTGTGCATATTAATTGTAATTTCAATATCACTTAAAATAATCTGGATTCTTATTTTTACCGTAATCGTCCAGCCCTACAAAGAGGTGAACTTAAAGTAAAACATTAAAGCCTGAACATGAGCAGAGGCTGACGGCCTCCATCACCACAGAGTCAATCTTCAGTTTTTATATTTCAAACAGCTGCTCAAACCTGATCTTTGACTGTAAATCTCCTGAAAAATCATTTGAATTATAATCGATTTAACATCCACAACTGTGACAGACTCACACAGGAATGTGAGCAAAAAACATTTTGACATTTCTTTTCACACTGAGTCCCATCACCTCACCAAGAGCCTTTTCTCTGCCCATCAGTCTCTTCCCAAAGGTTTTCAGGTGTAAAGGAGTTAGTATGGTCACACCTTTGGCCTGAAAACTGTTCTCTAATGAAGCTGGAAAAGACTTTCACCTACACATCTGAAACCTTTACAATCAGAAGAGACCTTCACCTGCCAGGTCCACCAAAGAATCCCAACACACGTGAACCGTAAAGTGAACGAGCGCCTGTTGACTCTCCATCAGATCTGTGAACAAACTGACACGACTGCTCTGCTGCTGCTTTAAATCAGCTTTACTGTTACACCACATTATACTGCAGTCATTCATTTAGAACTGAAACGACAACAATGGTGTTTACTTTGATTATCAGGCTGTCAACAACAATAAGTAAATATTAGCCGTGTGATCTCTGCTGTTCTCAAAGTTTTACCTGCAGTGGGAAAATCATGAAGATTTAGATATAAACTTTAATTATTTCTTTCCTTGGGGGTGGGGGGACTGAATTGGAGAGAAAAATATGAAAATGTGAGCACTGTTTCATGTTTTTCCTTTTGTTTTCACTTTGTGGACATTAGCATTGCCAATGCTCAATAAAACGTAATTTTAAAAAAATTAACAAACATGGCAAGTTAGTAAGTATTCACAATCCGATGTTAAGGTTTGTGCACGCCGGTAAAATGCACACACAGAAGGTGGGCAGAGCGGCAGTGCAGGATTTGATTGGCTTGTTCAATTTGGTCTGAATCACTGTGAAAAAAATAAATATATTGTTAGATACTGCCATCTTGTGGTGAAATGGGAAGACTCATTCTCCTCACTTCTTTTAGTACTACATGTAAGGTTGGAGTCGAAGTTATAGAAATTTCTGCCACATCAAGTTGGAGGTCTGACTGGTTTACATATTGGACACTTCAAAAAGTTCTTACTATGACTTCAGGTGGCAAAATAAGCCATGCACTATCGCTTTAAGAGCCACGTAAAGACAGATATGATGGTGCACTTAGATACACCAGTACAGTTAAAGATGTAATAAAAATGGATAAATGCAGTTCAGAATAAAAATAAATAAAAATAATTTCCAGAGCTTGCCTGTTTTACAGTAAGAGTAAGCGTATCTAAATTCATAAGACATTTTTTTAACTGTGTGATTAAAACCTGGACAAGGACAAAAAAAAAAAAGAATTCTTTCTCTTCATTCTGATCATTTTTAAGCACATTTTTATAATAATCATGAGACGGCTTTGTGATCTTTGAGGTGCTTTTATTTCAGTGCTTTTAAGCTTATCCCACCTTAAAAAATTGAATTATGTTTAGTTTCATGTCCATCTTGATGTTTTATAGGGATGATAACAGAGTAAAAAAGCCACAACAGTCTGTCTCATCACACGGCCTTAAGAGCCTGAAAACACGACACCACTGTGGAAAAACTGTCACAGCCTCCAAACACACAAACCTGAGGTCAAAGTGAAGAAGAAGAAGACATAGCCTACTTTTATTAACCCCTCACTCTGTTGTTTAGACATGCTTTTACATACATAGGTTGGAGTATACATGCACGACAGACTGAACACATTTCAGAACAGCACATATTTAAGAGCCTCGTGATTTAGTTTATTACAGGATTACAGGACTGAAAACAGGATCAGACCGACCTGCTCAGGTGGACCAGACTGAACACCTGCAGATCCAGAGCAGGTCTGACAGGAGAAGAAGAAGAAGACAGACACGGACACGTTTCCTTACACTGTAAAAAGGTTGTTGTAAATTTTACAGTAACTAACTTCCAGTAAATTACTGTAAATGTCTTTACAGTAGCAATAATCTACTTCAATTTGCAACAGAATGACTGTAAATTCAACTGTAGGATAACTACTGTATATTTATTAGGGCTGGGTATTCAATCAGATTTTCTGGATCGATTTGATATTACCAGGTCTCAAATCGATTCGATTCAAGATACAATAAGATTTTTATTCAGTCTGGGATATCTCAGTTAAAATAATACTCTAAACTTAAAGAGTGACCTTTTGACCTGGTGCATTATTAAAACTGTTTTTACATGAAGAAATGAACTCAAAGCAGTTACATTAATCTTATTTAATTATATATATTAATGCCTATTCTGCATATCACTTGTTTTCTGTCCAACTCCTCTTTTCCTTCGTGCTTGTAAAATCTTAAATACGTCCAAACGTCAGCCTTTAAACTCTCCAGTGGTGCCCGTATTGTGCTATTTGCTTCTGCCGTGTTTGTTTGATTACTTGCAGTAACATCTCATGAGATTTTGTTCAGTAGAAAGCAACACTAAACGCTGATCATGCAATACTAGCTGGGTTGATACCACAGGCTGCTTCTCTGCACATCCAAAGAAGAAAAAACTACCCAAGTTAAAAAATCCATCTTTGGATTTTATGGATCGATTATGAACCAGTTAAAGGAAAATCCATTTAAATCCATTAAATTGATTTTTTAAACCTAGCCCTAATATTTATTGAAGTTACTGTAACGTGATTTACACCAGAAATACTGCATCTTCATTCAAAGTATGATTCTGTATTATTCTACGCCTTTGAAATAAAACTGAAGTTGCTGTATTTGTGTTTGCATCACTACATCTTTAATTATTTCACTGGTCATTTATTAGGAAGATATCACTTTGTAAAAAAGAAAAAGAAAGGAAAAATACATACATCAAATTTTATGCAATCAAACACATTTAATCAAGTGTTTGTTCAACCAAAACATGTGAAACATTTGATGAAATAACTCGGGCCTGCTATCAGACAGTTTTCTCTTGATCTATGCAGACACTTTACAGTAGATGTTATGGTAAAATGCTGTTAATTTTTTATAAATCTGTATGTTTTCCCACAAAACATTGTCATTTACAGCAGTTTACTGTTTGCATGTTAGAAATTAAAGACTGCAGAGCTGACAAAATCAGTGACAGTGTGCCTCAGGAGAAAAACAAAGAGCTGACATGAAGGTGAGCTTTACACTGTTAAAAATTGTCCTGTAAAATTACGGTAATCAACTGGCAGCAGGGTTGCCATTACCTTACCGTAAAATTAACATTATCCTACTGTCACTATCATTTACAGTTTTTTACCGTTAATGAAAAATACAGCATGGGCCAGTTTTTTTACTGCTTTCCTGTAAATAAACAGTAAACAACTGTCAGAAGGATTTACGTTATTTTCCTGTAAAATTAACAGTTTTTAACTGTCACTAAAATTCATGCTTTTGCGCTGTTCACTAAAAATATAGAATTAACTGATTTTTATTACCATACAATATTTTAAAAATGACTGACTACCGTAAATTTACAGCAATCGTTTACAGTGTAGGTCAGTCTGAATAAAAACTGTTTTTGGACCATGTTAGACTTCACAGCGGGCGGCACGGTGGCGCAGCTGGTAGAGCACGTGCCTCACAGCAAGAAGGTTCCCGGTTCGATTCCGGGTCGGGAGGGCCTTTCTGTGTGAAGTTTGCATGTTCTTCCCGTGCATGCGTGGGTTCTCTCCGGGTACTCTGGCTTCCTCCCACAGACCAAAAACATGCTCATTAGGTTAATTGGTAACTCTAAATTGTCCTTAGGTATGTGTGTGAGCGTGAATGGTTGTCTGTCTCTCTATGTGGCCCTGTGATCGACTGGCGACCGATTCAGGGTGTACCCCGCCTCTCGTTTCATGATACCTGGGATAGGCTCCAGCCCCCCGCAACCCCGAAAGGGATAGCCAGGTATAGAAAATGAATGAATGAATGATAGACTTCACAGCAGGTCTGCCATGTTTTCACCCAGACTGCACAATAACTCTCTCATTTATTAACTAAAAAGATTTTTGTTTAATATTTAGTGTTTTAACATCAGATCCTGTCAAACTTTCTTACACTCACCTGCATGAGCTTAAATGTTGATCATTTTCTGGTTTATTTTCAAATTAATTATGTTATTTTAATATTTTTGGGGTCAGGTACAGGCCGTGATGTCCTGACTTCTCTCCTCTGATTATCATCACATGAAATAAAAAAATACTGTGCAGAGAATCGTCGGCTCACATAAATGAGCTAAACATTAAGATGTAAACACTTCAGTCTTATAATCCAGTCTACACTTATATATAATTAAAAACATAATTATATATAAGTGTAAATAAATATGATCTTAGAGTCAGCCTCACCCTTCTGCTGTGATGAGCTCTTTAAAGTCACTGAAGGTGAGAGCGCCCCCTGCTGTCACAGAGCTACAACACACACTCAGCCCAGCACAGTAAACACTTCAGATGTGTTTACAGTCATGGAGAGAGAATGACCCATCACCCACGAGCTGCTGCTGACGTTAACGACGCTCACCTGTGAGTTAGTGCACGAGGAGAACATGCAAACACGCCCTCCGGTGGGCCTCAGAGGTACTGCACCTCAGCCACATCAGGTCATTTAAGATCTTTTTAAAGGCAAGTAAATGTGATTGATATTAATGTGGGACATACAGGGGCGGGGCCTGAGGGTTTGATTGACAGCTCGGTTCTCAGGTAAAGGCTGCACAGGTGATTCTTGGCTTTGGTAAAAGCAGCTGCAGTTCAAAAAACAAGAGATTCAATCATTTCAACAACATGGTGATAAACAACCTGACAGATCACAGCCCTATAAACCACTGCAGAGTCAACAGGGAGAGAAATAAACAAATAAACAAACAAATAAATAAATGAGTCAGAGTTTGTTTGTGATGTTTCCTGATAGGACGAGGTGTGAAGCCGGGGAGAGTCTCCTGCTCGCCGCCCGCCGCTGTGAGACAGATGGCGCCTCCAGTGACCCTCATGTTGAATATCACACCGCAGGAAGCTGCTGCCTGTGTTTACGGAGCGGCGTGGTGTCTGCACGCCAACAACAAACAGCCGGTAAACAACCTTTAACACACAAACAACAATAACCTTTATGAAGACTAAACAACCTTTAATACACAAACATAAACAACCTTTATAGAGACTAAACAACCTTTAATAAACAAACAACAACAACCTTTATAAAGACTAAACAACCTTTAATACACAAACAACAACAACCTTTATAAAGACTAAACAACCTTTAATAAACAAACAACAACAACCTTTATAAAGACTAAACAACCTTTAATAAACAAACAACAACAACCTTTATAAAGACTAAACAACCTTTAATACACAAACAACAACAACCTTTATAAAGACTAAACAACCTTTAATACACAAACAACAACCATTATAAAGACTAAACAACCTTTAATACACAAACAACAACAACCTTTATAAAGACTAAACAACCTTTAATAAACAAACAACAACAACCTTTATAAAGACTAAACAACCTTTAATACACAAACAACAACAACCTTTATAAAGACTAAACAACCTTTAATACACAAACAACAACAACCTTTATAGAGACTAAACAAACAACCTTTAATACACAAACATAAACAACCTTTATAGAGACTAAACAAACAACCTTCATAAAGTTGTTTGTTGTTAGTGTGTTAAGCTGCTCCATGTGTTTACAAACAATAACATTCATAAAGAGTATCAAACAAGCTCTGAGAACCAAACAATAACAACAGACAATGAGGACATGAACACAGTGAGGATGTGAGAAAATGAGAACATAGAGACAATGAGGACATGGAGACAATGAGGACAAGGAGACAATGAGGACAAGGAGGCAATGAGGACATGGAGACAACGAGAACATGGAGACAATGAGGACATGGTGACAATGAGGACATGAAGACAATTAGGACATGGAGAAAATGAGGACATGAAGACAGAGAGGACATGGAGACAATGAGGACATTAAGACAATGAGGCCATGGAGACAGTGAGGACATGGACACAGTGAGGACATGGAGACAATAAAAGAAGGAGACAATGAGGACGTGGAGACAGTGAGGACATAGAGACAATGAGGATATGGAGACCATGAGGACATGAAGACAATGAGGACATGGAGACAATGAGGACGTGAGACAATGAGGACATAGAGACAATGAGGACATGGACACAGTGAGAAGAATATGGAGACAATAAAAGAAGGAGAAAATGAGGACACGGAGACTATGAGGACATGAAGACAATGAGGACATGGAGACAATGAGGACGTGAAACAATGAGGACATAGAGACAATGAGGACATGGACACAGTGAGAAGAACATGGAGACAATAAAAGAAGGAGACAGTGAGGACATGGAGAATGTGAGGATATGAAGAAAATAATGACATAGAGACAGTGAGGACAGGAAGACAATGAGGACATGGAGATAGTGAGGACATGGAGACAGCGAGGACATGGCGACAGTGAGAACATGGAAACAAAGAGCAGATGGAGACAGTGAGGAGATGAGACAATGAGGATATGGAGACAGTGAGGACATAGAGACCGTGAGGACATAAAGAAGAAGAGGACATGGAGACAATGAGGACATGGAGACAATGAGGATGTGAGACAATGAGGACATGGAGAAAATGAGGGCATGGGACAATAAGGACATGGAGAGAGAGAAGACATGGAGATAATGAGGACATAGAACAGTGAGGTCGTGGAGGCAGATAGGACATAGAGACAGTGAGGACATAGAGACAGTGAGGACAAGGAGACAATAAGGACATGAAGACAATGACGACATGAAGACAATGAGGAGAGGGAGACAATGAGGACATGAAGACAATGAGGACATGGAGACCATGAGGACATGGAGACCATGAGGACATGGAGAAGAAGAGGACATGGAGACAGTGAGGACATGAAGAGAATGTGAGGACATGAAGACAATATGGACATGGAGACAGTGAGGATATGGAGACAATGAGGACATGGACACAGTGAGGATATGGAGACAATAAGGACATGGAGACATTAGGACAAGGAGACAATGAGGACATAGAGACAATAAGGACATGAAGACAGAGAGGATGTGGAGACAATAAGGACATGGAGACAGTGAGGACAGGGAGACAATGAGGCAATGGAGACAGTGAGGTCATGGAGACAATGAGGACATGGAGACAATAAGGACATGGAGACAGAGAGGACATGGAGACAATGAGAACATGAAGACAGTGAGGACATGGAGAGAGATAGGACATGAAGACAATGAGGACTTTGAGACAGTGAGGACATGGAGAACAAGAGGACATGGAGACAAGAAGACATGAAGACAATAATGACATGGAGACAGTGAGGACAGGAAGACAATGAGAACATGGAGACAGTGAGGACATGGAGACAGCGAGGACATGGCGACAGTGAGGACATGGAGACAAAGAGGACATGGAGACAGTAAGGAGATGGAGACAATGAGGATCTGGAGACAGTGAGGACATAGAGACCGTGAGGACATGGAGAAGAAGAGGACATGGAGACAATGAGGACATGGAGACCATGAGGACTTGGAGAAGAAGAGGACATAGAGACAAGAGAACATGGAGACAATAAGGACATGGAGACAGTGAGGACATGGAGAATGTGAGGACATGAAGACAATAATGACATGGAGACAGTGAGGACAGGGAGACAATGAGGACATGGAGACAGTGAGGTCATGGAGACAATGAGGACATGGAGACAATAAGGACATGGAGACAATGAGGACATTGAGACAATAAGGACATGGAGACAGAGAGGACATGGAGATAATGAGAACATGAAGACAGCGCCCTCATTGTCTTCATGTCCTCTCTGTTTTCATGTCCTTATATTCCTCCTGTCCATAATGTGTCCATGCCCTCATTGTCTCCATGTCCTCACTTTCACCATGTCCTCACAGTGTCCATGTCCTCACTTTTGCCATGTCCTCACTGTCTCATGTCCTCATAGTCTCCGTTTCATCTATGTCTCCATGTCCTCACTGTCTCCAGGTCCTCATGGTCTCCATGTCCTCATTGTCTCCGTATCCTCATTGTCTCTATGTCCTCATTGTCTCCATATCCTCATTCTCTCTATGTCCTCATTATCTGCATGTTCTTATGATCTCCATGTCCACACTGTGTCCACATTGCCTCCATGTCATCATTGTCCCTATGTCTTCATTGTCTCCAAATTCTCATTGTTTCCCTGCCCTCATTGTCTCTATTTCCTCATTCTCTTCATATCCTCACTTTCTCCATGTCCTCGTTGTCTCCATGTCCTTATTTTTTCCTTGTCCTCATTGTCTCCATGTCCTTATTGTCTCCATGTCCTCACTTTCTCCATGTCCTCGTTGTCTACATGTCCTCATTGTGTCCATAAACAGGAATATTTTTTGAATTTCCTGTTTGTTTTTGAGAGGCGGATGTAAATTTAACTTTTTCCAAAAGTGTCAAACAAAAAAATAAGAATTAAAAATATAAATCAAAAAACACTACATGCTTTTATATGATGAAACTTTTGATTTCTGTGTTTTTATAACCATCATCATTGTTTATGAACAAATGTGTGACAAGGGTTAAACTGATGACAGCACACAAATCATTAGAGAAGCATACCTACATTTTTTCAATGGTACACACAATTAATACTTCTGAGGATTGTAAAATTCATTCATTCGTTCATTTTCTAAGCCCCTTATTCCTTTGAAGTCAGGGAAAATAATAATCTATCGGACTAAAATATTATTTAATGCCAGTGTCACAAACTGGACATTGATCAATGAAAAAAAAAATCAACCCAAAATAAAACAATAATCTTTATTAATATGATTTTTTCATCATCAACTGCCCAGTCACTGTCAGCCTCAGAAATTATGTGTAATTCATACAATCAGTAAATGAAGTTGACATTCACTCTGCACATACTGAGTCTGTTAATCAAGATGTAATCAATAACAGCCTGTCCTCCGTATGTTCTAAACATTTGAGGACTAAAATAAATGAAGATCATAGTGATGGATTCATTAAGCCTGTTAGTCTGTTCAGCTGAGCTCAGAAAAAGACTCGAACAGTTTTTATTTGTTAGTTGCACACTTAGTTAATTCAAATTATGTGTCAAACATATCAATAAAAAAAACAATGAAGGGACCAATACAATAAAAAAAACAACAACATGCAAATAAAATGATGCCAGAGGTCACAAGTTATAAATAAATAAATACATTAAAAAGAAATGGGAGCATACACTCATAGTTTCGAGAGCTTTTTTTGTTTTTTGAAGAAAATATTGATTTGTAATACACTTCCAATTCTTTCACGAAAACAGAGAAGATAATTTTACATTAGAATATTTCCATTTGTGAATAAAGAATTTTGCAAAAAAAAAAGATAATAAAATAATTTAATAATATTCTACTTTAACTGAAGTGTCACGTTTTTTTTTTTCCAGAGTTAAACTCGTGCTATTGTTTGCAATACTTTTACACTATTTACTCTGAAAATACTGATAATCCACCGATAAATCACTCACGTTAACTTAGAATCATATCTCTTGCATGCACGCGCTGTGCGTCTCTCTTTTTTTTTTTTTTTTTTTTTTTTAATATGTGCATGGTTTCCATGCTCCTTTTTTTCACTTTTTTATTTATTTATTTATTTTATTGGAAATATATATATAACAATGTATACATACAAAAAACAAAGCTACAAAGCTCGAGGCTCAAACTTCATGTTCAGAACAAAAAAATACAAAAATAAGATATATATATATATTTTTTTTTTTAAAGTTCATATTCTGTGCATACATTTTTGGTCTTCTGGGCTTTGGCATTTGTGCAGTAATTTAAGGAGATTAAATACGACGACAGTGACTTAAATACAATAAATTTTGGCTTTTGATTTAAATGCTTACAGCTATGAATGTGATATTTGGCCAACAACAATATTAAATTTAACACAAAAACTTTTTTTGAGGGGAGACTCTTCGTAGCAATACCAAAAATAATATCTTTACAAACTGAAGTGTCACGTTTAAAAGGCTGAAAAGTTCTTCGTGACGTCATCATCCTGCGCCGCTCGCCTTTGTTTACAGGCAGCTCAAAATGGCGGCCCTCCCGGCGGGCCTCCTCGCCTCGCTGCTCTCCCTGGACGTCTCCCCGGACCTCCGCGCGAAGATGGCCGAGCTGTACGCGCTGCAGACGGCCGCGCTGAGGCGGAGGAGGCTCCGGGAGCTGGCGGAGGGGGACCGGAGGAGGAGCCAGTACCTGCGGAGGAGGAGGGCCTTCCTGCTGTCCTCCGTGGCCGGGATCCTCAGCCTCATCACGGCCACCCGCAGGCCCGTGTGGGTCCTCCACCGGAGCCCGGACCAGAACATGTGGGCCGTGGCCCAGGGCTTCGACGACGAGGAGTGGAAGGCCCAGTTCCGGATCTCCAGGGCCACCTTCAGCTACCTGGTGGAGGAGATCGGACCCTCCATCCGGAGGAAGAGGACCAACTTCAGGAAGCCCATCGAGCCGAACCGGAGGCTGGCCATCGCCCTGTGGTGGTTCTCCCGGTCCGGGGAGTACCGCTCCATCGCGGACATATTCGGTGAGTGATGGCCGGGGCTGGGGCTCCGGGGTCCCTGGGAGGAAACGGTACAGATCGTTTACATGGCCACTGCATTAGGTACACCTGGTGAATTGCTCAACTACCAAATTAGATATAAGCCAACCACACGGCAGCAACTCAGTGCATACCGGCATGGCCCAGATGACCTGATGGTCAACCTGAGCATCAGGATGAAGAAGATTTACAAGGAAGTACAACAAATGATTCCTGTTGATGTCCAATATAAAGATATTTTCAGACTGTTTCATAGATGTTCAATCAAGTCTTTCTGATCAGAGTTAGATTTGTTGGCTGTTATTATGTCATAGTTTTCCTCAACAACCTTTTCTCCCCTGATGAAAAACTAGACAGTAACTATTAAAAAAAAGAGCGAGGGCATAAACTCAAAATAAACTGACATTTTCATCAACAAATAAAAACTAGACCAAAATGTCTGATTGGTGGTGGTGGGATAAGTTGTGGAGCGATCCAATCAGAGCTGCTCTCTTTATGAATTGATATATTCATGTAGAGCAGGTTCACTGTTTGTTGTCAGTTCTGGTATTGTAACTGAGATGCTCTGCCAGGTAGCCTAAATAAAGGTGACTGCATTTCACACAAAGGAACATTTGTTTCTGTTCATTTAGACATTCAGACTTTACTAACATTCAATAAAGGCTTAGTAGATGTTTGATTTGATCACAGAGGAAAACAGGACTTCACAAATTCAAGGAAACATAAAAATGTCTTAAACTTTACACTTCAGATTTTAGTCGACTACATTAACAGCAGATTTCATCGACTAAAACTAGACTGACATGACAAAAGTGTAGAGACTAAATCATGACTCAAACTATTTTAGGCAAAAGATTAAAACTAAATGAGTGCTGTCAAAGTTGACACCGATCTGATTTTCTGTGAACATTCACGGGATAAGAAAAATATATAAGACAAGATGAACCTGTATTGATCCAGAGGGGAAATTTGGGTGTTACAGCAGTACAGGGTAAGTAGCATGCATTAAGACCAACAGAAAAACATATAATATAAACTAGAAAAGCACTCGGAGAGCGCAGACCTCTGCTAGCGCCACAGTCCTCACCCATATTGTGATTTTCACCAAAAATATTAGTCCTGCCTTTATTTCATCTAAATATTTAGATTCCTTGACCATGAAAACATACCATTAGCAACTGGATTCATAATGATATCTATTTTAGTTCAGTAGTTATTCACAGAAATCACATTTTTCATCATGGCGGATCCAGAAGCTGATCCGGATCAACACCAAAATTAAATCAGTTCTTCCTTTTCCCATGCTGAACATTTCCTGAAAATTTCATCAAAATCCATCCATAACTTTTTGAGTTATTTTGTTCACAGACAGACAAACTCTCCCGAAAACATAACCTCCTTGGCGGAGGAAAAAATAGAGATCAATAGCCTGTATTGATAGAATACAAAAAATGAAATAAAGTTTAGTAAAGGTATTTCCAATTGTTGAAAAAAAGGTTATTTCTTTTTATTAAACAAGTGTTAAATGCAACCGTTAAATACAGAAGCGGACATGCACAGATTATAAAGCTTTCCCCTTAAACAGCGTGACTGTTTTTAAATGAGCGTTTACATGAAAGCTGCTGAATGACAAGCAGCATCAGTGAAAGAAATTTCTTTAAATCTTCTAAATGAGGAGTCACATGACAGGATTTCCCTCCATCTGAGTCTTTATTCCAGTTTTCTGTCCATGTAGACACAGAAATTATATTTAGTCAAGAGCATAAAGTCTTTGCTGAAGTGAAACGGAGCTCTTCAGTGTTTACGGTCCATGATGTGAAACAAGAAAACTAAAGTGAGCATTCAGTGATGATGGGGTAAACCCTGATGGTATAGATGTTCATTCTGACTGTATTACAGCTTATGTGTCTGATATGTTAGCAAAAACATCATATCTGCTCAAATCAATAATCAACTCTTTAGGAAAAGGTCACAGTGATGCTGCTGTGGCAATATTATGATTAAAG
This sequence comes from Scarus forsteni, assembly GCA_036419115.1. Lineage (NCBI taxonomy): Eukaryota > Metazoa > Chordata > Actinopteri > Labriformes > Labridae > Scarus > Scarus forsteni. The sequence goes on from JAZDUH010000536.1 coordinate 15,205,025, forward strand.
AGACGGGCTGGTCTGTGGAAAGTGCTGATCAGCGATGCAACAAAAGACCGAGTCCACGTCCAGGACAGAACTGAGTTCAGTCAGGACCACAGGAGGCTGAAATTAAAAATCTATTAAAGTCTGGGGTCACGTGGAGATTTTACTGGGACAATCAGAGGCTGATCAGTGGAAGAAGATTTTTTGCTCTAAATTATATTAATATGTTTGCTATTTGTAAAGTTTATTCATCTATATCTAATATTTTCTATATTATTTTATTAACCTAATACTTACTCCTGTACTGTTGCAATACGCGAGTTTCCCCTCTGGGGATCAATAAAGGATTATATTATCTAAAACTGGTAAAGATTTCAAACATATTTCTGATTTATGGTACAAATCTCCTCAAGCTGTTTATCCACCTGCTTCGGTGTCCCTAATGATGGCCTCCTTAATGCACTTCCAACACATCAATAACATAAATCAATATAAAAAATACTGTCTAAACATATAGACACATATATTTTATTTATTTATTTATTTTATTTGCACCATAAATTAGAAACAGTTACATTGGCATAGAAGAAAAAAATGCTCATCCAAGATATCTCCCCAAATAGTTATTAATAAAAATATAAGAAGATAAAGAAATAAAATTTAATAAAATGAAATAAACTCCAAATAACTCAACAACAAACAAACAACAAGCAAATGAATTAATCATGAATGAGAACAAAAAGAAGCTTTGGGATCTTGATGTGTTATGTATGACTTTAGTCTGAACTTTAAACTGGTCAGAGATGTTTTTGTGAAATGATAATATGAATTCCAGATTAATGACCCTCTGTATGTAAGAGAAAATATAGATACATACGAGAATGTATCGATATTTAAAATAAAACAAAAACAGAATCTCAGCCAGCCTCCATGATGCTGCCAGTCTTCAGTATGTCGCCCTGTTCTGGTCTGTCAGTCTTTTTTTTATCCCCGTCACAGATGTTTAAGTAACAGTCACCTAAAAAGGCCGTGTTTACCTCATCCACAGGTGTGGGCGTGGCCACTGTGTGCATCGTGGTCCGGCAGGTCACCACCGCCCTGTTGGACCGGATGTACGAGCGCTACGTCTCGCTGCCTTCTGGGGAGCGGTTAGAGGAGACCGTCCGAGCATTTAAGGACCGCTGCTACCCGCAGTGCGCCGGCGCCATTGGGGGGACGCACATCCCCATCTCCGCCCCGAGGGACAACCCGGACGACTACTTCAACCAGAGAGGCTGGCACTCGGTCATCCTGCAGGCCGTGGTCGACCACGAGGCCAGGTGAGACGGGCGGAGCTGCAGGTGGGGTTTTCAACTCGCTGATGAACAGGAGCCACAGTCCCCGTCCAGGACTGGTAGATCTATTTCCACATTTCATTTGGTAGACACTAGGGCTGGGTGATATGGCCTAGAAATAAAATCCCCGATTTTTTTCCACAACACTCGATTTATGATTTTAATTTATTTTTCCCTCCCTAAAAGAAACAAAACTCCCAGTGACATAAAAATGAGACAAATCAAGTTTTGCCTTTATGTTGTCTAAATGTTTCCCTCTTAAAGTCAAAGTCTGGGTCATAAAAGGTTGATTATGTAGTATAAACGTAGGCAGGTTTGTCTACATAAACACTGAAAGGCTGAGGTATTTTTACAGTATTAGCATGAAACTCTCTGATCAATATTTAATCTACTTAAATAACAAATACAAGCCTATAAAAGTGCTTGTGCAAACCCTACAAGGCCGACCATCATGAAAATTGTAATTTTCTTCAAAAATTGCAACTTCTTACAATTGGACTAAGGCCAGAAAAAAATATCGATTTTTGATTTTTTAAATCTTCTGCAGAAAATAATTTGCTTTAATCGATTATTTTCCCAGCTTTATTAGACACATTCTATTTTTGATTTTACATTTTTATTTATTTCACATACAACAGATAACAGATGATGTTCAGAAATTAAACCATACCATGTTGCCTTTAGCCATAAACATTCTCACAAACATAATCAAGAGCACATATTTTTCACAAAAACAAAAGCAGATATCCACAACAGACTTCAGTTTGAGGTTTTTCTAACATTCAGCTGCACAAGTGAGTACTACTAAAAACATCATATATAAGTAAATTAAAATCAATATTTTTGGGGGGTTAGAGCTCTGGTATTTCGTGTATTATCAGTTTCCATCTTCTTTCAAATGTATCTGATTTCAGTTGTAATCTTCATGTTGTTTTTTCATAATAAAAAACTATTTTATTTGGTCTGTCTGTTGCATTATATCAGGAGGATTTGGCTTCAACCGACTGATTGTGATCGTTTTTTTTTTTTTTTGCTATCAAGAGCAGAATCTCAACAGGTCGCTGCTATCTTTATCTATCAGGTCTTCATGTAAAATCTCAGGTATATACAGGGTTGGATCAAGATGTAGATCAAACCCAGAATTCTTTTATTTCTGTTTTCACCCCCCTCTAAAAGTCTCTGATCTTCAGTCCCAGGATATATGAGTGAAGTCTCCTGCCAGGCCACAGTTCCTCCAGCACAGATGTGTTTGCTGTGTTTTGCAGGTACAGATGAGGTCTTAAAGTAACGCACACTTTTCTCAAACTCTCTCCATGTTGGACTGTTGGTTGAATTCTGTTCAGATCCGGATGTTTCCTCCCAGTCGTCTTCTGTTATTACGTTTGGTTCCTGTTCCCGTCTCTCTTTAACATCCATGTTGTTGTCTTTGGATTCATATTAGTGCTTTATACATTTTTGATACAAGCCCTTTTTTTGTGGGGTGAACACATTCTTTAATCAGAACTGTTAAATAAAGTCTCTCCTATATTTTACGAGCAGCCAATCACAGTCCTCTAGCCCGCCGTCTCTGGAGCATGGAGACCTTTGGGACCAGACTCCTGATGTCAAACCTGCATTTCCCTCCACAGGTTCACGGACGTGTACGCGGGATGGCCCGGCAGCACCAGCATGTCCTCCGTCCTGTCCAGCTCTGACCTGTACCTGAAGGCAGAGGACCGTCCTGACGGGTACCTGTTCCCCAGAGAGGTGAGGGGCGGGGCCTGTCCCTTACAGGATGCTGTTTGTCCCAGAGCTCACGCTGTGGTCCCTCTCTCTGCAGAAGTCCATCATGTCAGACGGCGTGGAGATCCCCCTGCACCTGATCGGAGACGAGTCATTCCCTCTGAAGCCGTGGCTGATGAAGGGCTACAGCCGCCACCATCAGCTGTCGCCGGAGCAACGCCGCTTCACCTACACGCTAACCTCCGCCCGCTCCGTGGTGGACACCGCCTTCATGAGGCTGAAGGGGCGCTGGAGGTGCCTGCTGAAGAAGACCGAGATCGACGTGGCCATGATGCCGCGCGTGGTGGCGGCGTGCTGCGTGCTGCACAACGTGTGCGAGCAGCTGGGAGACTGCTTCCTGCCCGAGTGGAACGCCGACGCCAATCCCACGGCAGCCACCCTGAGACAACCGGACGTGGAGCCGTACGAGGGAGACGCCTACGGCACGGCCGAGGTCATCAGGGACACCATCACCTACAACCTGCTCAAGATACTGCAGTACTGACCAACGAACTGTAGTACTGACCAGCGAACTGTAGTACTGATCAATGTACTGCAGTACTGACCAGCGAACTGTAGTACTGACCAGTGTGCTGCAGGACTGACCAGTGAACTGCAGTACTGACCAGTGTGCTGCCGTACTGATACTTACACTGCAGTACTGACCAGTGTGCTGCAGTACTGATACTTACACTGCAGTACTGATACTTACACTGCAGTACTGCCCAGTGTGCTGCAGTACTGCCCAGTGTGCTGCCGTACTGATACTTACACTGCAGTACTGACCAGTGTGCTGCAGTACTGATACTTACACTGCAGTACTGCCCAGTGTGCTGCCGTATTGATACATACACTGCAGTACTGACCAGCAAACTGCAGTACCGACCAGTTTGCTTCAGTACTGTCCAGTGAGCTGTAGTACTGCCCAGTGAACTGCAGTACTGCCCAGTGTGCTTCAGTACTGACCAGTGTGCTGTAGTACGGATACTTACACTGCAGTACTGACCAGCAAACTGCAGTGCTGACCAATGAGCTGCAGTACTCACCAGTGTGCTGCAGTACTGACCAGTGTCCTGTAGTACTGACCAGTGAACTGTAGTACTGACCAGTGAACTGCAGTGCTGCCCAGTGTGCTGCAGTACTGACAAGTGAGCTGCAGTACTGACCAGTGAACTGCAGTACTAACTAGTGAGCTGCAGTACTGAGGATTATACTGCAGTACTGACAAGTGAGCTGTAGTACTGATCAATGTACTGCAGTACTAACTAGTGAGCTGTAGTACTGTCCAGTGTGCTGTAGTACTGTCCAGTGTGCTGTAGTACTGACCAGTGTGCTGCAGTACTCTCCAGTGTGCTGTAGTACTGCCCAGTGTGCTGCAGTACTGTCCAGTGTGCTGCAGTACTGTCCAGTGTGCTGTAGTACTGACCAGTGTGCTGCCGTACTGATACTTACACTGTAGTACTGACCAGCAAACTGCAGTACTGACGATTGAGCTGTAGTACTGACCAGTGAACTGCAGTACTAACCAGTGAGCGGCAGTACTGCCCAGTGTGCTGCATTACTGACCATTGAGCTGTAATACTGACCAGTGAGCTGCAGTACTGACGAGTGAGCTGCAGTACTGACGAGTGAGCTGCAGTACTGATCAGTGAGCTGCTGTACTGACGATTGTGCTGCAATACTGACCAGTGAGCTGTAGTACTGACAAGTGAGCTGCAATACTGACGAGTGAGCTGCAGTACTGACGAGTGAGCTGCAGTACTGATCAGTGAGCGGCAGTACTGCCCAGTGTGCTGCAATACTGACCAGTGAGCTGTAATACTGACCAGTGAGCTACAGTACTGACGAGTGAGCTGCAGTACTGATCAGTGAGCTGCTGTACTGACGATTGTGCTGCAATACTGACCAGTGTGCTGTAGTACTGACAAGTGAGCTGCAGTACTGACAAGTGAGCTGCAGTACTGACCAGAGAGCTGCAGTACTTGCCAGAGAGCTGCAGTACTGAAGACTGCACTGCTGTGCTGCCAAGGGAACTGCAGTACTGATCAGTGTGCTGCAGTACTGAGGATTATACTGCAGTACTGACAAGTGAGCTGTAGTACTGACCAGTGAGCTGAAGTACTGACCAGTGAGCTGCAGTACTGGCAAGTGAACTGTAGTAGTCCAGTGTGCTGCAATTCTGATGCTTACACTGCAGTACTGACCAGCAAACTGCAGTACTGACATCTACACTGCAGAACAGATAACTGCACTGCAGTACTGACCAGTGAGCTGCAGTACTGAGGATTATACTGCAGTACTGACCAGTGTACTGTAGTACTGAGGATTATACTGCAGTACTGACCAGTGAACTATAGTACTGACCAGTGTACTGTAGTACTGAGGATTATACTGCGGTACTGACCAGTGTACTGCAGTACTGAATGTTACACACTCTGCTCTCTCTCGATGTTTGGGGACTGTTTTGTGGGTCTTTGTGTATTTCTGCCCTCTAATGTTTACCTGCTCCATGTTCTCTGTATAAATGTTATTTTTATATTTAATTTAAGGACAGTTATGGTTCAAAATAAAACAACAACATCACAATTCTTTCTGAATGTTTCAGTTTGAACGTGTAAACTGAAGACAGATTATTTCCTCATAGGGATGTGAGCCATCATTCAAAAATAAATCTCCCTAAAACAGCACGTAGTGATTTAATTCACTCGTTTAGAGAGTAAACACTTTAATCTGTGCCTTCATTTAGGGCTGGACGATTATGGTAAAAATAAGAATCCCGATTATTTTAAGTGATATTGAAATCACAATTAATTTACACAATAATTCATTTATTTAAAAACTTCAGTATTGATTTAAACACAGCTTCAAAGAACCAGCAAGCGGCACATTCAGTATTATTGATCCACATAAGTTACACACACTCGCTGTGGCTGCACGTGGAACACAGAAGCACTATGAAGCGCTCTACACTGTGTGGCATATTAATCGTTTTTCTTCGATTATTATGTTTTTATTATTGTCAGATGGCAAAATTGAAATCGCGATCAAAATCCGATTAATTGTCCAGCCCTACCTTCATTTATCAGTACATAAGTCGGTGACATCCATCCATCATGTATCAGCTGATCCCTTTCAGCCTGGTTTCATATGTCAAGAAAAAAACAGGTCCTTCTACAAATGAAAATGAGGATCTCTGATTTTCAATGCCTGTAAATTAAAGTTGGTAAAATGAAAGTAAAATGTTAAACTAATGTTTGGAGTTAGATGTTAGGGCTCCAAGTGGCTGGTAATGAGTGAAAGGGAAATATTAAAAGTATCTGTATGTTAGCCAGACTTGAGAATAAAGTTATTATAGTTTTAAAACTTCTACCTAAGGTCTGTGAGGTAAAAAGCTGACCTCTGCTCTACTGTCTATGAGGAGGCAGCTTTTTCTGCCACTGCACCAGAATACAGGGTTAATCTGACAGCACTTTAATGTACTTTTGGTTTTTTGCCTTAAAGATCTATTGTTTTTATTCCTAACTTAGTCATCTAAATTGTTTTGATTTTACTCTAGTTTAGTTGATGAAATTTCACAACATTTTAGCCGATGAAATCTACTGTGAATTTAGTCGACTAAAACATGAAATGTTTTTAAAGTGTCCTTGAACTTCTGAAGTGGCCTGATGCTTTACACTTGGATCCCACCTCCACCAAGCTGTGATTGGATATATCCCTAACTTGTCTCTACTTTCTAACATGACCAAATTAGTTGACAAAATGAACACGTGCTAGAATAAAAAAGCAAATTTAGCCTTTTTAAAATCATCAGTTGGTTCCTACCCGAATTTTCATTCATGCTCTGCGTTGCTGCTGGTCATTTACCTTAACCCTTTCATGCATGAAATATTAAATCACAAAGGAATACTTCTAAAAATGTTTGTTTTTACTTTCAAACAGGTTAAAAATTATGCTCATTTTTTTCAGTGTTATATTTTGAGGGAGTTATTTGTCCTCTTCAGTGGACACCATGCATACATGGTACAAATGGTAATTTGGTGAATCTTAATAAGGATCAACAAACATGTCTATGACAAACAGGTATTAAGAGTAAAGTAAAGAAAAAGCTAATCTGAAGTATATGTATTATTGCTGTTTAAACAAACTGTTCACTTTGAATTACACCAACATTAAAAATAAAAGATAAAAAATATTTTGAATTTTGAATACAGGCCTTTTAGCCAATTTGCCCTTTATCAGCTACTTTGGATTTATGATGCAATTTCTTGATATGGTAAAATGGGCAAAGATAATATTTTGTATGAAACTTAGGAAACGGGTTTGGGAATTTACCACCTGGTAGTTGGACATGGTGCTGCAACCTAAAGAGTATTAAATTAATTCCAAATATCTGTCTACTGTGGTTGGAAACATGCATGAAAGGGTTACGGTGCAGTTGAAGTGTGCCTAATAAAGTGACCTATGAGTAAGTATGAGGGTGTAATTTAAGAAGTTTAACAAAATAAATGACACTTATTGATCAGTAAATTAGACCTAATTACACAGCGAATTGAATAGTTGCTGCAAAATGAAAAAGGAAATGGTACATCATTTTTTTGTTTTTCAAACATTTTGTAATAATACAGCTTATTTTACTATATCTGCTCCGAAAGAGGTACTTATCTTTAAATAATTAAACTTTAGTTACATTCATTTGAAATACTTAAAAGCTTAATAGTTCTTAATCTTCTTAAACACATCGTTAGGACACTATTATCCCACTTTGTCCTTCAAACCGTGTTTTTGGCTTTTAATAATGTTAATTAATGAAATATTTGCCCTTATTACTGCTCACATGACAGAAAACAGCGAACACCTGCCAGCGAAGTCAGTTTGTCGACATTTCTGATATTTTTCCACTATCTTAACACTCCTTTGAGAGAATTACTTGTAAATGAATGTGTTAACCCTCATTTTGAATGACTGTGCTTTAAAAAAAACATAATTTAAAGGTTTCAAAGTGGATTGTGGACGGCCGTAAAGCTAACACAGACAGACAGCCAAAACAAGCGGAAGTAGTAGTTTATGATTGACAGCTCACCCGCCCATTCACGCGGCTCTACGCACGATAAGTGGGCTGCGGTTGGATACGCTCGTTCACGTATTCCCCACGCATGATACGCACAATAACAGACGTAAGACCAAGGCTCGCGCTCTACTGTACGCCCTCCGCGCAGCAGCTGTCAGTCAAAGGACATTTAAATGGCCACACTGTTTGGAGCCGTTTACAGCTCGGTTATAACGCCGTTACGGTGAAATTTAGGAGGAACAGCTGCATTAACTCAGCTCCGTTTTGTTCTAGATGCTTCTCGTGTTTGTCTGAGCTCAGCTTTTATCCGGTGAGTTCTTTAAAACCCGTGAAAAATGAGCGAAGAGGAGGATTTACTGCAGAAAGCCCGAGCCGGGTTCGATGATCTGTGCCGAGCTCTGAACATGGACGAAGAGGCGAGCAGCGAGGCGTGGAGGAGCTACGAGAACATCAGCACCAACTTCACCTTAGAGGTAAAACAATGAGGACTGTCAGGCTGACTTTAACGCTGCCCGCACGGTTCACTGTGACGTCACTAATGAGGAGCGTTTACGAGAAAGAAGCAACGAGGCGAACTTTAGCTCTGGGTTTATTTAGCCTTTATTTCAGTTTTTAATATTTTTAAGCAAGCATGCAGAGTTAATTATGACAGCCGTGAGTGCTGAGTCCATATAAACAGCTGTAGTGACTGTTCAAATAGAATAAGCCTTTGAATAAGGATAATAATCATGTATTTATGTATTATATCATGGTGATAGTGCAGGCTGCAGAGGGGAGTCTGTTAGGGATGTACAATATTATCAGTTATTTCTGCATCAGCAGATGTTTCAGCTGCTGGCCTCACATCTCTCATCATGGCTGTAATAATAGAAGGTTCACGTTTAGCAGCAGGTAATGCACATGCCTCACTTTTCTGAGTGGAGGTTGCATGCTCTCCTCTTGCATGCGTGGGTTCTGTCTGGGAGCTCCAGCTTCCTCCCACAGCCAAAACATGAGGTTAAATGATGATTCCAAAGAGTGGGAGTGAATCAGGGCTGAAAAGTTCATTGTTTTCAGATCGACATCACAATTTCAGACAACACAACCATGTGATGGCCAAAGCTGCAGTTTGTCTGCAGCTCTCCTGACTGACACTGGATCTGATGGGTCAGATATTTTAAACATTTGCAGCAGTTTGCATTAACTTAAGTGCTGGAAGCAGGTCAGCAACACAAAGCCTCTGTTCGGAACAGAAGTTAATGAAGACAGATTATTTATCATCGATATCAGATGATGAATAACGTGTTATGTGCTTTTGAACAGTGATTCCTCTAAACTATAAACATATTGAATGTTACGCTGAAGCTAATTTAAAGACAATCTTGAATCAAATTGAAATCACAACTTCTGCCAGAATAATCACAATTCGATGTTTTCCTTAAAGGTGCTATGAGGAGAATCTGTTTCTGGCGTTTTTGTTGGAGAGCATGCAAGCATTCCTGAAATCAGGAACTTCGGGGCTGTCGAGGTTAAAATGTGTTAATTAGCATTACAGGGCAGCACGCCCTGTGTTGTTCACAAATATCACATGAAGAATGTGATTATCACTATGGCAGCATTTTTGTAGATATAAGTCTAACAATACTATGTATACAGCTGATCTAGAGCCACACACCTCAGTCAGAAGTGCAAATAAATGGATTATTACAGGAGCTAAATAACTGTTCACACTGGGGGCATCCATCTTCCATTGTCAACTCGGGGGTGGCGAGGTTTCACCAAGTTCCCAGTAGGAAATTCCGACTTCGGGGGACGCTCCAGCTGCAGTTTCCTACTCCGAACTCGGAAATTCCAAGTTCTGGAATTCCACATTCAGTGGTTATATGCAGAATCCATTGATCTAAAAAAAAGACTATATACGTGTGATGGACTGCAGAGAAGATGGAGTATGTTCTTGAGGATGGATTTCGAAGTCGCCACACATCGACCTGCCATAAGCCTCCAGAAAGAGTTGGATAGCTTGTGCTGATTTGGACAGGGAGCCGCTCAATGATGTGCTCAGTCCAATAAAAGAGAAAGAACACAGTTTATATCTCTGCCAAGTATAAGATGTGATGACAAATCGGGTAATTGAGAGTAAAAACTTTAAAGAAAAGTGGGATCATCCCAGTTTGGGGCATAGATGCAGACTAAAAGGAAGAGAGCAGAGTTTTCATGCATCTTTTTTATGGTTGATGCAATAAATGGTGAACTACTGTTGATCAAAATAGTGACCGATATCGGTGATAATGAGTGAGAAAATATCATCCAGGCTTAAACAAGTGTCTATTTTTGAGTCAGACAGACACATAAATAAAAGAAATGATCTCAGCTGAATGAATAAGGGAGATTTTAGTCTTTTATGGACTTGACTGATGCAGTGTAATCTGACCTCTCTGTGTGCAGGGCAGCGAGCTTCACTGGCTGGCGTGCTCGCTGTACGTGGCGTGCAGGTCGTCGTCCGTGCCCACGGTGGGGAAAGGAACCGTCGAGGGGAACTACGTCTCTCTGACCAGAATCCTTCGCTGCTCAGAGATGAGGTAGAGCCACTGCTGCACCATCACATCATGGAGGAACACTTTGCAGGATCAGACTATTGAAGTATTTTAAAACCACAGTCTTCTGATTTAAACCATGAGCGTTTGGACTATTCATCTGCTGCTACAAAACAAATCACTAAAATTCATAAAAGTATTTTCTGCTTTTGTAAACTAATAACACTGTAATGTCCCTATTTGCAGAGAATTTACGATAAGATTATTTATTTATTTATCTAAACAGAGGACAGTGGGCTTTAATGAACACTGACATGTGGCAGATTTAAATCATATTTTATTACCTGTTAAAGACTATTAAAGCAGAAATGTGTTGTCTCAGAATGACCTCGTGCCTTTTTGGACTTGAAAAACAGCGAAAGTATTTTTTTTTTTAATTTCTTAGTGTTGTTTCCACATGCTTTCGTGCAGCATCATCCTGCTGCCTAATGTGCATTCTTTTTGTTAAATGATGTTTATTATTTTTCAGTCCTTCCAGTTCAAACACATTTTATCTCATGAAGCTTTGGTCCGACCTGCAGCTGCTTGGAAAAAAAGAGCAAAAACTAAATGTGAGCCTTCCTGAGTCGTCCTGTAAATCATTGTCTTCAGTAAATTTAGACAATATTTTAAAGTACTCGCTCTTTTATTTAGGACTTTTTTCATTTAAGGACTCAAGCATGTTTTGCAGCTCTTGGTGGTTTTTTGCTCTTTTGATGGAAAAGTTTTCACCAAAGGGACGAGTGCAGGGCTGGGTGGTTCATCAGGCAATGTAGGCACAATGGTAAGGGGGCGTGGCCTACAGGGGGCGTGGCCTCCAGGGGGCGCCACAAAACCACGAATCAATTCCCTTTCTTCTTTTTTATTTTTTATTTTTTTTATATAATTTTATTTTTCTCAGGGACATCAAACATATTGTATCATTTCACAAGAGACAGAATGCATATAAGTACATATTGGATGTATAAATCAAGGAGTAATTTAAACATCCTTCTTTGTCTCAACAGTATCTTCCTCAGCTAGTATTCTCCCTTACATTTTAGCTTTTTTATTTTATAGAATCCAAAACATATCAAACATGAACAAAGAATGTCACACTTATTCACCAGATCAAGATTTTCCCACACCACAGGTACCTCAATAGTCAGAAGAAATAAAAAAAATAAATTCTTCAGTCGTTAAATCAAATCTGGTCTTTGTGGGCCAATAAATTTAACCCACTTTGACCAACATCCCTTATATTTCTCTGACTGCATTTTGATAGAAAAAGTTAGTCTCTCCATAATGTAAATTTCATGAATGAATTCAAACCAGTCCTCTTTGCTTGGGGCATTGGGTTGTAACCACTTTCTAGTCAAAGCTTTCTTCGCTTCAATAAGGAAAATTCTCATTAAATATTTATCAGCTGTATTTTGGATAAATCCCTCTATAGTACCTAAAAATAAAGTCTTGACATCAAATGAAATGGGGATTTGAAATATTGTTTCTAAACACTTATGAATGTCTTGCCAGTATAATCTGATTTTAGAGCATTTCCAAAATAAATGAAAATGATTTGCAACATCAAATCCACACAACGTCCAACATTTTGTACCAACATCTTGATGTCTCTTCTGAGCTGGGGTAATAAAATATCTCATTATACTTTTCCAACCAAACTCCCTCAAACTATGAGAAGATGTAGTTTTCCACTGCAATTCAATCATGTTTTCCCATTCATCCTCAGATATAATTATTTCCCCTTCTCTCTCCCATTTCTTTTTAACATGAAGAGAGTTCGAGTCAGAAGAGTTCTGAAAACTTTTATATAATTTGGAAATCATTTTACTTCCACATCCTGGTTTGTAAGATGTCACAAAGACATTTAGTAACTCACTGTCTAGTTTTCCTGATGCTTCCATCATTATTTCATTCACACAATTTCTTAATTGTAAATATCTAAAAAGTCTTGGTTCTCCAGTTCATATTCTTTTTTAACTGTTTCAAAACTCTTCATAACTCTGTTGTGGATCAAACAGCAGTATGCAGTTAATCATTTCTCCTTCCATGTTTTAAATCTACTGTCATTCTTATTAGGCATAAAATCTACATCATATGCACACCATCGTAGTATTTTCTCTGCCTCCCTTAGGTTAAGCTTTTGATCACCTTCCTCCATGTTTTAAGGGTTACTTTTATCCAAGGATTGTTTTTGTCCTGAAAACAGTCAATCAGTTTACTATCTGCTATTACAGCTTGTAGTGGTGCTCCTGTTGCTGCTCCTTCCTCTATCTCCTTCCATCTTGCCTCAAACTTTGAATCACAAAGACACACCAAAGGTCTCAATTGGGCAGCCAAATAGTAATTTTTAAAAATTGGCAAAGCCACTCCCCCTTTCTCTTTTGGTAATTGCATTACCTTGTATTTTATTCTTGGCTTTCTACCCATCCAGATATAACGAGAAATTAGTTTATCCCATTCAATGAAGTGCTGTTCACTGATTTCAATTGGCAGTGAATTAAAAAGATATAACACACGAGGTAACACAACCATTTTAATAGAATCAACTCTTGACATTAAGCCCAAGAAGGGTAGTTGGTTCGAATCAATTCCCTTTCATTAAAATATATTGTGTTTTGAAATGGGAAGTCTGACATCAATTCAACAGTAAAGCAATGCCCGATTAATTTCACTGCAGTGATTAGACCAAGTCTTAATTTCTCCAAAGAGAGGGATTTTTCCAAAGAGATTAATAAAGTTTTATCTTATCTAATCTAAATAAATAAATAAATTGGGGGACATTTTATTTTATAAGTTTGGCAGGAGCCTCACGATACGTTATGTATCATGTTAATTGGGTCACGATACGATAATATCACAATTTATCAGGACATCACAATACTGTGATATATTACAATGTTCTGCAGTTAACAAAGAAAAAAATAGAGATGGTGTTTATGTAAATCTCTAAACTCAAAGTACATCAAGTCAAAACTACTTGATTGAAAACAACTTTTCTGTTTTATTAAATATGTCCGGTGGAGTGTTACATTCATACACTTAACCTGAAATCACAGAGTGCATCAAGTCACTTAAATGTTGCAAAGAAATGATTCTTGTCTTCCCTGTTTGAGTCACTTGAGTTACAGCACAACAGTAAGAAAAAAAAATCACATATTTCTCTTTTCTCTGTCTGAACTGAATAGACTGCATGAAAAAAACATGTGCATATGTATTTATAAGTTTTATTTTATTTCCTACTCTGATAAGATATGAGGTTTTATTGTTGTATCAATATTTTTTCACTCCTCTATTCACTTTGAACCCAGAATTCAAGTCCCTTCTGTTACTAAAGTGTTTTTTTAATATAAAGACATTAAATAGTCACTTGCTGGACACATTTCAGGCTAACTTCACTCTCAGTTAATGCACACCTTAATGTTCTGCACTGACTTTTATTAAAACTCTTCTTCTGTTTACCGGCTCTGCTGTAAGTTGGTATATTTTTATCCCTGCAGGTTTTTGCATAATTCTCTTAACTAACTGTTTATGATGTCCAGTGTCCGTAGATGTTTCCTCCGTATTCTGCTCTAGTAGCTCTTTTTCTGTGAACTCCGGTTCATACAGGTATCCTCTTGACTCCAAAGTGAATGGAACTTCATCAGCGCTGTCATCATCACTCCTTTTTTAACTTCCTGCATTGTTTTTTTTTCTAGGGTCTTCTTGAATTCTTCGTGGGTTAATACATTATGTTTTGGGGGGGGGGTATTAGTACTGTCATGTCATGTTCGTCTTCTAACCTGCTGCTGCATGCTTTAAATTTCCTTGAGGATCAATAAAGTATCTATCTATCTTCATCTTTCTTTTTCTTCTGCAGCCTGATCGAGTTTTTCAATAAGATGAAGAAGTGGCAGGACATGGCCAACCTGCCTCAGGACTTCCGTCAGAGCACGGACAAGCTGGAGAGAAACTTCACCGTGACGGCGGTCATCTTTAAGAAGTACGTCCCCATCTTTAAGGCCATCTTCAAGACGCCGTCTGACGAGCCGCCGCGCGTCCACCGCAGCCGTAAGCAAAGGTGAGGCAGACGAGTCCTAATATGACTGTTTCAGCAGGTGTCTGAAATGGCCACTGCTCAGACTTCAGTTTTTGTTTCCTCAGACGATCTGAAGTGTTTTTTCCTCTTTCGCTTCCTCTGCAGACGTCATCCCTGCACCGTGAGCGAGGTCTTCAGCTTCTGCTGGGTCCTGTTTGTCCACGCTAAAGGTAACCACGTGCTCCTCTCCATCTGTCAGCCTCAGTGGAGTTTGATACGACTCAAGCTTTCAAACATACAGAACATTTAAATCCTAGTGAACATCAAACTGTGACCACTAAAATGAAGTTTGAGGAGCACAAAAACAGGGGTGACAGTGGATGTTTAGCTCAAATGCTCCAGTGTTTCTGTCTGACGGAGGCTCTGTAGTCTGACTGCAGCTTCATGGAGTAATCCTGTCTACAGACGGCCTACAGCCGCTCCGTCAGCCCAGTAAGAGAAAACAGATTCAGGAGCAGAGAGACTCGAGAGCAGGACACCCTGATGAAAGTTTCTCTGGAGAATGAACCGTGAACTCGGGTCCATGGTTACCTCAGAGCTCGGCATGTCCCAGCAGGTCTGATCCCGGGCAGGTCCAGACTCGCTCAGCTGGACCCAGAAGTCCTGCAGAGCTCCACGGAGATCATGTTTTCAGTCTGTCACTGAGAGACTGTGCAACAGGCCACTCTGCAAGAACGGAGAGAGATAAACTCAGACAGACGGACGGACAGATCGACCTGTTATCATTCAGACTCTTCTAACAGTGTTAATATGGACAGCATTTTTATTTAGTTTTAGGCTTTTCACTAAAATATCTTCTTGTTTCAGTCAAAATTCAGTCGACTATACTGGTGTCATTTTTTTAGTCTAGTTTTGGTTGATGAAATCTGCTGAAAATTTAGTCGACTAAAATACAATCAGACCTAATATGGTCATGTCGGACATAGAGACAAGTGATGAATCTATCCAATCACAGCTACTTTGGTTGTGTTAAAGGTTGGATGAGTTCAGAGGGACATCCATCCAGGGTTATTAGATGATTTTATCCAAGAGTAAAACATGACTTTAGAAATTCAAGGATAAATAAAGATAAAGCCTTTCCCTTTACACTTCAGATTTTAGTCGACTAAAGTTACAGCAGATTTCATCGACTAAAACTAGACTAACATTGAAACAGATTAGAGGCTAAATAATGACTAAAACAAAAAGATTTTTTCTGCAAGAGACTAAAACTAAGGTCGCGTTCACACCGGCCTTGCTAAGTCCACTTGAACCGAACCCTGGAGCAACATGAAAATAAGCAGATGATGCTCCATGATAGACAGTTAAAAAATGCAACGGATTTGATGTCTACCCACCTGAACTGTAAAACATAGATAGATAGATAGATAGATAGATAGATAGATAGATAGATAGATAGATAGATAGATAGATAGATAGATAGATAGATAGATAGAAAGAAACTTTATTAATCCCTTGGGAAGGTTCCCTCAGGAACTTCAGATTCCAGCAGCAGGTAACACCATAGAACAGAAAAACATGCAGATACAATAGAAACAAAAAGATAAAAACACAGGTTATATACAGCAAATATAAATAATTAAACTGTACACTCTAGCAGCAGTGGGAATTTCCAGCATATATAAACTAAAAAAACAATAAGTTACCTTTACAGTGTAGTAGAAATTAGAATGTTTGGTATAAATAAAATTAAAGTACAAACAATTAACCTGTACACTGTAGCAGCAGTTAGAGCCATAAGCAATCACTGAACAGCATTTGCTTTGACTTTTACCTTTGTGAACGCAAACAGGACCAACTGAGAAACTGCAACAATGCATCATCCTCGCTTTGAGTAGAAGATTGACCTTTTGGTGTGAACACAACCTAAATTAAAAAGTACTGTCAAAGTGCCCCCCCACCCCCCGTGGCCTCCTGTAGATGATGAAAATCCCAAACCTGCACTGCAAAAACAGCCCTACTGAAAATAAGCAAAATATCCTTACATTTGCTACAATTTCTTGTTTTGAGCAAAAAAATCTGGCACTGGGGTAGGCAAATTTTGCTTGGCTAGAATTCTTAAAACCAGCTCATAAATCCAGATGGTATCCGTCTTGAAACTCGATAAAATTGCCCTGAATTTGAGAAAAATTTGCTAATTACAAGCATAGAAAAGTTATTTTTTAAGAAAAGTTCACTTAAACTTTGTGTTCTGGTTTTTGATTTAGCTTATTTCAAGAATGTTTTTACTTAATTTAAGAATTAACATGTTTTTCATTTAGTAAAAAAGTCCTGGAATGTGATAGATTTTTTTTTAAACCAGCTAAATTAGAAAGACGTTGTCTTGTTTTAAGAAATTATCCTCCAACTCCAAGAAAAACAGTAAGCAAAATTAAGTTAAAATAAGACATAATTACTTAAAAATAAAACACAAATGTGTTTTTATCTAAAATCAAGGCACCAGAAGCTCCTGTTGGCTTTCCATTTATTAAAAAAGTCAAATCAGCTGACAAACAGGTCCAAAAGCAACAACTCAGCCGTCATCCTCAGAAAATGCAGTTTTTTGTGCTTTTTTTAAAGGAATATTCCAACATTTTGGTTGTTTCTGTGTCTGACCTTAGTCCCCAGTCCATAACAAGCAGTTAGAGGCCATTCTCTTGACTGTACGTCCAGTACTAATTATTTTGAGAGACTTCCAACTAAAGCCGCTAGCTTAGCTTAGCTTAGCTTAGCTTAGCTTAGCTGAAGTGTACGGGTACACTCCAGCTGGCCTCTGGGTAAAGGTATATCAGATAACTGTAGACGGTCAGATGGATTCAACTTATATTTGTGTGATTTCTTAAACTGAGAAATTGTGTAACTGATCTTAATCTTAAAATAAGTAAAATAATCTTGTTCTTCTGTTGGGACTTCATTCAAACCATTGATGTGGCTTGTTACCAGCAATACCTGCTTAATTTAATTTTAGCTGTACTTTCTTATTAAGATTTTGTTAGACATATTCTCTTGAAATAAGATTTTTTTTTTCTAACACACATTTTGCTTGTCAAGATAATTTTTCTTTTTAGGTAAAATATAAGAGCAAATTTCAAGAAACAAGTTTTTTTTTCTTTCTTAGAAATCCTTTTTTGCAGTGTGTCAGCAGGGGCCGGTTATGAGGCCTTTCAGGGGCCCAGCATGGCCGTGTGCACAGACCTGGTCTACAGGCAGACCTGCAGCTCAGGTTAAACGTCCTCAGTGTTTCATCAGGAGCTCCTCTGTACTGAAGGAGCTTCTTCAGCTCATCTGAGGTGTTTCTCCTCTTCATTGATGGTCTCCTGCTGGACTCTGGTGGGTCTTCCTGCTCCTCTTCTCTTCTCTGCAGATTAATATTTGTCCTCCTCTCATTTAGGAAACTTCCCGATGATCAGCGACGACCTGGTGAACTCGTACCACCTGCTGCTGTGCGCCCTCGACCTCGTCTTCACCAACGCACTGCTGTGCAACGCCAGGAAGGACCTGCTCAACCCAGAGTTCAAAGGTCAGCCAGACTCCCTCACTGTAAAAACAGATCGGATTATTTTGAATGGGAAGGTTTGACATTTTAATTATTCCAAAAACACTCTGACAACAGTGTTTGTTTCCACCTGTGATAAAGTCCACAGCACTTTTTAATTTAGTTTAAGACTTTTGCCTAAAATCCCTTTAGTTTTAGACTTAATTTAGTCTCTAATCTGTTTTAGTTTTAGTCCGGTTTTAGTCGACTAAAATCTGAAGTGTAAGGGTAAGGCTTTTTTCTTTTTTGTCCATTATATTTATTGGGTTTTCTTAGTTTGTACAAAAAATGACTCAGTAAGTCAGCAAGCTTACACAGCAACACACAGATCACAAAAAAAAAAAAGCAGCTCAAGTGGGCTCCATTAACAACGCAGGTCTAGACAATAATCACATGCTCATAGTAGGTCGAAATGCAAGTTTAAAAGACTCCTTAAACAATAACGACAGAGAGATCAGGTTTAATGTAATCTAAAGAAGGCTGCCAGACTTTGTAAAACTGATCTTCCTTTGTATGTAATGTGCTTGTAAGGTATTCAAGGGGAACTGTTCAAACACCCTTTAACAGAAAGGCTCTTCTCACTAATCCAATGTGATGATATGTTTGTTCTTGCTGCAAAAGTAAGAATGTTATACAATCTTTTATTTGCATCAGGGTTTAACATCTGACTTGGAAGACCCAAAATTAAAGAAATGGCAAAGTTTTTATGAAATATTTTGTCCATTTCAAAAAGTATTTCTGACCAATACTTCTGTATAATATGACATAAACAGAGAGTTAGAGCCGATTTCTGTTTTGCATTTAACACTCAGAGGGGAAAGTGAAGGGTTGAAGGAGTGTCTGTGACTGGGAGATATGTGAGTTTGATGTATAATTCTATATTGGATTGACTTGGCCCGTGAGCATACTGAAATCCTCCTTGCATTTTTACAAATACTTCCCCACACCTCATCATTAATAGGGTAAAGCATTTTTCTGTTTCCTTGAATTTGTGAAGTCCTGTTTCCCTCTGTGATAAAATCAAACATCTACTAAGCCTTTATTGAATGTTAGTAAAGTCTGAATGTCTAAATGAACAGAAACAAATGTTCCTTTGTGTGAAATGCAGTCACCTTTATTTAGGCTACCTGGCAGAGCATCTCAGTTACAATACCAGAACTGACAACAAACAGTGAACCTGCTCTACATGAATATATCAGTTCATAAAGAGAGCAGCTCTGATTGGATCACTCCACAACTTATCCCACCACCACCAAGCTAAGGCAGCTGTGATTGGATGTCCCTCTGAACTCATCCAACCTTTAACACAACCAAAGTAGCTGTGATTGGATAGATTCATCACTTGTCTCTACTTCCTACATGACCATATTAGGTCTGATTGGATTAAGTCTGTCAGACATTTTAGTCTAGTTTTTATTTGTTGATGAAAATGTCAGTTTAGTTTGAGTTTTTGTCCATGTGCTCTTGTTTTTATGAGTTACTGTCTAGTTTTGGTCTCTGCTGCAGGGCTGATTTCTTTTTTAACCTCTTTTAGGCCTCGGTGCCAGAGTTACAAAATAAAACGGCATCAGTTATGAAATAAATCAGCTGAAGCACAAAGGAAGTCCACACATCAGTGATTTACGGCACCTGAAATAAATCAGAAGTTTTAAAGTCTGTCCTGCAGCAGCCTTTATCAGCTCTGCCCCGTCATCCTGTCCCTCTGAGGACCTCGTTTGTTCTGCAGAGGAAACGTCCTCCAGCCCAATAAATTACATCTACATTCAACTGGAAACCAACACTCTCTGCTCCACTTTTTGGGTTGCCCATCAACACTCTGCTTGAATTTAAAGTGAATATCCACTAATGTAACTGTTATTAAAGTTCCTGAATGTTTCCAGAAGATTCTGTGACTCTGCTGCAACAAACTTCAGATTTATCTAACAAGAGCTTTGGCATCAACATGAACGAGCCATTTATTTATTCCCTGTAAAAATCTCAATGTGATTTTCTTCATCTGCTGAAGGCTGTTTCTGGAGAATAAAGCAGTTGATTAGCCCTGATTGAGGCCTTTAAAGGGACAGTTCAGGATTTTAAGAGTGACTGTAGAGCAGTGGAGAAAATTTAAATGAATAAATCTGCAATAGAAGTAAAGTAAATAAATGTTTAAAGATACTATGAGGAGTTTCTGAGTAATTACAAAAAAGTCTCCCTTTTAGATATATGCCTGATGGAAATACACACTTTAAGATGAGTTTTATAGCATCTAAATAGGTTATCTATAAATGCTATTCCTTAGCTTCGTGGTCTGGTCGGACAGGGCTGGACTGGCCTGGATACTCAACTTCAGGAACAAGACAATTACAACTAGAGCAAATTTATATTATTCAGACACGTCTTAGAGCACCGGGCTGTAAGTAGCCATATATAGTCGGCTACAAAACTACGATACTAAGTTTTCCAAAAATTGCTTGTTGTCACACATCAAAAACTACCGCTACGTAACTAGAAAGAGATACATTACCTCGTGGCTTTGCATCCTGTAAGTTGCTGAAAAAAGAAGTTAAAAACCAATGCAGAGTTCTGAGGAAAGTCAGAGCTGCATTCATTAGCATCACAACAAACACACGCTTTGTAGGGCTGGACAATTAATCGGATTTTGATCTTGATTTCAATTTTGCCATCTGACAATCACAAAAACATTATAATCGAAGAAAAACGATTAATATGCCACACAGTGTGGAGTGCCGTGTATGCACGCCAAACTGTGGAGTTCCTGCGCTTCATAGCGCTTCTGTGTTCCACGTGCAGCCACAGTGAGTGTGTGTGACTTATGTGGATCAATAATACTGTATGTGCGACTCGCTGGCTCTTTAAAGTTGTGTTTAATCAATACTGAAGTTTTTTAATAAATGAATAATTGTGTATATTAATTGCGATTTCAATATCACTTAAAATAAAATGGATTCTTATATTTACCATAATCGTCCAGCCCTAACGCTTTGGCTTGTGGTGCGTTCCAGTTGTAGTCAGAAGTAGGAATTTCCGAGTTCCGAGTTGGCAACTGCAACTGGAACGTCCCCAGAAGTCTGAATTTTTCTACTGGGAACTCGGTGAAACCTCTCCACCCCCGAGTTGACAATGGAAGATGGATGCCCCCAGTGTGAACAGTTATTTAGCTCCTGTAATAATCCATTTATTTGCACTTCTGACTGGGTGTGTGTCACTCTAGATCAGCTGTATACATAGTATTGTTAGACTTATATTTACAAAAATGCTGCCATAGTGATAATCACATTCTTCATGTGATATTTGTGAACAACAACACAGGGCGTGCTAACAACAGCTAACAATAGCCTGGTAGATCAGCATGTTTTTTACGACTTCAACTGGGACACCGATAAGTCAGAGATGTTGTCACTCCCAGTTCAGAGGTTACTGGAACGCAGCATTACGACAGTAGCCGCGCGTGCTCATGGGTAGCAGAGTCTTTATGTGGGTAAAGGTGCGTTCTCACCGCAAGCGACCCAGCTACCAAAGTCGCGTCGCCCACTGATGTAGCGTCGCGCGTCTATAAATACCTGTTTGGTCGCCGTTGGCGTCGGCCGTCGGTCGGTGACGTCACATCCGCTCGAGTTTTACCGCGATCATTTCATATATCCCATAATAGGGTGTATAAGCGGACATTATTCCAGCTGTGTCCTTTTCACTCACTTATCAGACACAAAACTCTGCAGCTGATGATGCAGCAGCATCCTCTGTGAGTTTACCGCAGTCCGTCTGCAAATGTCCTCTCTGAGATTAGTTCCGCCTAGAAGGAAGTCATCCGCCCTGTAGTCCGGATGAATAACGGCACCGTCACACGTACACACACCGCTGATTGGCTGATGCTGCACAGCCACACACGGCATCGCCTGAATAGTTTAATTTTTTTTTAACTTTGACATTGCGCGACGAGTGAAGCGGTCGTCTTGTCGCCGGCTGTCGCATCGCGGGAGGGTTAGCCCCGCCCCATCGCGGCTGTACTTTGACTTTGAATGGAGAGTGATCGCCGAGGTAGTACAGGTAGCGTCCAGTGTGAACGCACCTTAACAGATTCTCCTCATAGCACCTTTAAGGAGAATTCTAATACAGTGTGATATTTGTGTCATATATGAGAGGATGAAGATGTCACCATATCACAGTCTGCTGCATCAGAGAGGAGAGAATAGCTCTGGACCATTCACACATTCATTACAAACTAAGATGAAAAGATTATGGGCTACATACAGAGCAGACTTAGTTTTAGCTCAAAAATAAACACCCTATTAGCTGTACTGTGTTAATTTAAAACATGCCCACAGACGTGAACACAGGAGCTGAAATTTTGCTTTTCATGTTGTGCTTGTTGAACAAGTGGAGTGATAACCAACTTATCAACCATCCTGTGTTTTAATACTCTTACTTTGTTTGATCAGCTCCGCTGTGTCCGCCTGCCTCTGTGTGAACACGCTCTGCAGCAGAAACAGTTTGGACCAAACCATTGAGGGGGGGATCTTCAACAGTTAAAACTGCCTGACAGTGTGTTTTTAAGTAGCGTTACTTGTATTGTTCCATCAAAACACGTTACTGTACTGCTAGAAAAATGTTATTTGAAAGAGATTTGGGGGGCTTTGAGGAAGGGGCCCTCTCCCCTTTTGTGCCGATGTGGATGAGGTCCATGTGAGGATTTTAAACTTTGACAGTAATGATGTGAGTCACTAAGCCAAAGATCCTGATGTCCTATTAATCATTTAAAGCTGGTTTCTCCGTCTGTATCGTCCTGCAGGTCTCCCCGAGGACTTCAGCAGCAAAGACTTCCGTCCGTCCTCGGGTCCTTTCTGTTTCATCGAGCAGCTGTGCGAGCTTCACGACGGCCTGGTGCTCGAGGCCAAAGGGGTCAAAGAGCATTTCTGGAAGCCGTTCATTAAAAAGCTCTTCCACAAGAGGGTACGAGCACGAGTTACTGTGATGTTTCTGAACAATAAATGTGGAGTTGAAGTCTCTGAAGGTCTGTTTCTGTCTCTGTCTCAGATCCTCAGAGGAAAAGAGGACGGCCTGAGCGGCTTCCTGGACCCCATGAACTTTGGAGACAGTCTGTGAGTGATCAGGGATCCTCAGGGATTCTTTGTTTTCTTAGACTCCTATCAGACTGACCAAAAAACCTGTTTAAAGGGACAGTTCAGTGTTTTTGAAGTGGGGTTGTCTGAGCTCCATGTGTCCACTAAGTCCATCAGATACAGTAGAAAGTTCTCTCCTCTCCCTCAGTAAGACACAGACTGTAAGAGTCTGATACAGAACCAAACAGGGTTGTACCAAGAACAAAGGGAATTTTCTCCTCCAACAAGAACTCAAATAAAAAAGTAATACCACAATTTAAGAGTAGGCTACATATGAGTGTTTTTACGTGCATCAACATTTTGGAAATATAAAGTTTATCTGGACCTAACCGACTCACATCATGTATTCTCCCGCTAAATCACTCCGCCTCACTCTCAGCTGATGTAAACAAAACAACCTGGCAGCTTCAGACGCCTGTTGTAGACTGATTGAAAGCACATTATATATCAAATATTTCTGAGATGGGTTTTTGTGATGCTTCCCTTGATGCAGAAACAGATGTGCATCATGGAGAACTCAGCTTTGGCCATATTCCTCTGCGTAACGAGGGCATGACGTTACATCGTATAGTGCATGCATCTGTCGTGACCTGTTACCTGACAGACTGTGTGTACAGATCTATACATCTTAATATATTTTAGAGGCTAATACACAGTAGTTATATGTGTGTGTGAGAGAGACACACACACAAGTAGTCTGCACAGTTTTGTTAAACAGCCTCCTCTACTCTGATCATTTGTCTCTGACAGATCATTATTACTTATTTTGAGGAGAAACTGTCATTAGGTCCTTCAGGTTTGGGACATTTTTCCAGTTTATCTTCGTGAAACTGAAGAATGTCCACAAAACTTCAGGATTCAGAAGAGCAGGGAAGTCTGTTTGAGTAATACCGCCGTCCATATCACTTGTTTCCTCTGGCTAGTTCTTACATTCGCCCCACTGTGTATTTCCGACTCTTTCTTGTTGTCCAGTGTCCGTGGATGTTTCCTCTGTTTTCCTTTTGGTCTGTTCGTCTCCATCTTCAGCAGCTCTTCTCCTGTAAACTCCGGTTCATACAGGTATCCTCTTGACTCCAAAGTGAATGGGACTTCATCAGCGCTGTCATAATCATCCTTTTTTTAATTTCCTACATTGTCTCTTCCTCACACCGCTAACAGTAAAAACAGAAGAGTTACAATACTTGATAATAAAAGTTACACAAAGCCACAACCGGCGTCTGAAGCTGCTAGCTTGTTCTGTGTACAATAGCTCAGAGTGAGGCGGAGTGATTCTGCAGCTCACAGCAGCGCTGCATGGAAGAACATGCGACTTGAGTTGGCTTAGGTCCGGATAAACTTTATATTTCTGAAATGTTAATGCCCTTAAAAACACTCATATGTAGCATACTCTTCAACTGTGGTATTACTTTTCGATTTGAGTTCTTGTAGGCGGAGAAAGTACCCTTTGTTCTTGGTACGGTACTTTCCTGTTAACGTCTATTTCGTTGTCACAGACTCTTACAGACTGTGTCTTACTGAGAAAGAGGAGAGAACTTTCTACTGTATCTGATGGACTCATGGAGCTCAGACAACCCCACTTCAAAAATACTGAACTGCCCTTTAAACCCGTAACAGTCTGCTCTTGTCGGCAGTTTGAAAGGGTTTAATTGGCATTTCGACCCGGGTCAACTGACCCTGCAAGTGACACTAGTTTAATCCGATCAGCTTCAGTGGGAACATCACACACAGGTCGTCCCGCTAACATGTGACAAGTTTGTATTTTTTAAAGAGGAACAAAAGTACAAGGTAAAGAAAACTGTGTCCACAGCCTCCATGCTCCTTTCCACTGTTTACATGGAGGGGCTACATTACCTTGATTTGTAGATTTGTTTATTTTTAAAAGAAGGAAATGGGACAGTACATGTTAATGAACATATAAATGTAAACATGCGAGATTATAGCCGTGTGGCTGATTTCCATCTCTTGTCCCATTGGCAGTTCAAAACATTGAAGTGCATTATTGTATTGCAAATTGCCCAAAAAATATAAAGTGCTATTTTGATTGCCTAATGCTCAATTGCATATTACGATAATCTAATACCAGCGATCAACGTGATGACATCAGCTTGACGCACTGGAGGAACAAAAACAGCCACACAGCTCGTCAGCTGGCAGTGGGAAAAGAGTCAGTTGCTGATTCTTAGCGGGTTAACTCGCATTCAAAAAACCTGCACTAATTTTAGTGTCAAAGTGGGATAATTAAAACATTTAAGCTTGATCTGAACCTCCTCCAAACCAGAGAGAATTCTGTTGACTAATTATTTTCATCAACAGCCTTTTCCCCGATAAAAACTAGACAGTAACTCATAAAAACAAGAGCACATGGACAAAAACTCAAACTAAACAAACTGACATGTTCATCAACAAATAAAAACTAGACTAAATGTCTGACAGACTTAATCCAATCAGACCTAATATGGTCATGTAGGAAGTAGAGACAAGTGATGAATCTATCCAATCACAGCTACTTTGGTTGTGTTAAAGGTTGGATGAGTTCAGAGGGACATCCAATCACAGCTGCCTTAGCTTGGTGGTGGTGGGATAAGTTGTGGAGCGATCCAATCAGAGCTGCTCTCTTTATGAATTGATATATTCATGTAGAGCAGGTTCACTGTTTGTTGTCAGTTCTGGTATTGTAACTGAGATGCTCTGCCAGGTAGCCTAAATAAAGGTGACTGCATTTCACACAAAGGAACATTTGTTTCTGTTCATTTAGACATTCAGACTTTACTAACATTCAATTAAGGCTTAGTAGATGTTTGATTTGATCACAGAGGAAAACAGGACTTCAGAAATTCAAGGAAACAGAAAAATGTCTTACCCTTTACACTTCAGATTTTAGTCGACTACATTTACAGCAGATTTCATCGACTAAAACTAGACTAATGCTAAAAACAGATTAGAGACTAAATTATGACTCAAACTAAAAGATATTTTAGACTAAACCTAAATAAAAGTGCTGTCATACTGAACCTGCTCTTTAGTCCAGTCTAAGCTCCTCCTCCTCGCCCTCAGCTTGTCCCTCAGTCGGGTTTATGAAGAACACATTTTGGCGACCGGCGGGCTGGACGAGAGGATTTTCACAGGCGAGGGGGCGAGCGAGGAGATCGGCACCCCGGGGCCCTGCCTGTGTGAGGGCACGGAGAACCAGGACAGCGCCACCTATAGGCTCCACAGCAGCCTCACAGTAAGTTCTCACACACCTCTGCTCCTCGCTCTTGGCTCCTGCGGGCTAACAGGAAGCTGTGGTCTCCTCGCCAGGCCTCGGCTCTGAAGGTGTCCACGCCTCTGACGGGGAGGAAGTACGTGCAGGAGAACATCCTGGCGTCCCCGGTGTCCACCGCCATGAAGAGCGTGGGACGTCTGCACACGCTGCTGTCAGGAACCAAACAAGGGCCGAGCGCCAAGCTAACGGAGACGCTGAGGTACGATAGGATGTCATTGTATGCCTTAGACTTCCTCCTCCCTTCAGGACATGAAGCTTTCAGACTGTGGAGGAGTGAAAACAGGGATCAGTCTTTGACCAGCTGGTGTAATGACACAAACTGTCTCCCCGCAGAAACTGTGCCAGAGACCCCAGTGATGTCATCAGTCAGCGCCTGAAGGACATGTTTGAGGTCTTCAGTCAACACTTTGAGGACGGCGGGGCTGAAAACAGATGGATGGGGAAAGGTAGGAGAACATTCAACTTTGACCTGTTAAACCCCAAAGTCCCTGATTTCAGGAGTGCTTCACACTCTCCTACAAAAAGAAAAAGTAAATGTTCGTGTAGAAATATAGTCATGCTGCACATCAAATTAAACAGGAAATGTTCAGCTACACAACCATAGAAGACATTTTTACACACACCAAACACAACGACAACACCAAGCACATGAATTATCAAATATCCAAATCTGTTTCACTTTGATTCAAACTTGGGTTGATTTGTATGGATTTATTTGAATGGGAAAATGTAGAGAGTTCTGCTTGATTTTTTACAAAAAGAAACAAAAATATATATTTTTCTTTTTGTATTTTTTCAAAAACAGTCTAAAACTGCCATGGATAAGCAGAAGAAGATAAAAACTGTTGTATTTGGGTGTAATGAACACCAAAGTGACATAAAAGTGAAATATAAAGTTTGGTATATCAGAAATGTCAAATGGGACTAATGGAGCCAAACTGAGCCAAGATTGGGCCTGACCACTCTGTAGTAAAACCTCTCTAACTTTGCTCTGCATCACTTTATCAGACTCAAACTTGGCAGAAGTAATGTTCACATATTTTCACATTCATTCATAGAGTTCTAAAGCTGCAGCTGCATCATTCCAAAGAGATATTCACTATAAAAACTTGTTTTTTAGGCGAGGATGAAATGTTCAAATGATTCTGACTTCTATCTTCATTTCCTCTGTCCCAGTAACACATATACTGATAATTCACATCTGGACAAATCTGTCAAGTGTTACTTTATCATGACACCAGAGTAATTCAAATAGACCTTGTGGTTGCAGAGATACACTCTTTTCTTTATGAGGATGTCATTTTAGAGCAGAAGGTTTAAAAAGCGTCTGAACATGTTAAGAATATTCAGATGTGTAGATTAAATGTGTTTGGATCGTTCAAACCTGCAGCCTCTTTCCCTCCTGTCCTCCACTGAACCACCGTTCAATAAGATTAGTCCTCAAAAACAAACTATACATACAGCAAACTTCACAGATAATAAACTGATTTCCGGAGTTTATAAAAGTTAGATTTAACCTTTAATTTTCTCCTTGTTTATCTTTGGCTCTTAAACCTGAAACTTCTGTAACTGTGTAAATTCACTTTGTATTCACAAAAATGTTGGATTAATTCACAAGTAAACAGATCCTTGTTTATTGTTGAAGTTACCTCTAGAGGTGGATTTGTTTTTCAGACATGGCAGTGAAGTACTTCCACCTGGCGGAGGCGCTCTACTACAGGATGCTGGAGTCCATCATCGAGAGAGAGAAGATGATTTTAGGAGACGCTGATCTGTCGGTGAGGATTTATTCCTGAAAAACTGCAAAGCTCATTTTAGGGAAAAAAACACACTTCTGAGACCACCTCTGATGTTGGACCATTTGATTTAGTTTTTATTTACTGATCGATTTAATCAGAGTTTTTATTTACAGGACACCAAACCAGATCAAACGGTGTCTCAGGACTGGAGTTTTCTGTCACAAACATATCGTCTATACTACATTAATTAATCTACTTATTTAAATTAGATAAGATTAGATGAGATAGAACTTTATTGATCCCACAGAAAATTAGGAATCCAGCAGCAAAAATACAGGGTACAAAAAATCACACAGGTATGAAAAAAAATAAATAAATAAATATGCAATTATAAATAAATCTAAATTAAACTATGGCTACAGGCTAGTGCTGCTTCCATCTTCTGGCTTTTTATATAATTATAATTAAATAGTAATAAGCATTCAGTAAATATTCACATGTGCAATACTTTTTTATACACACATTTAGAAATATGTATTTTTATTCCTAATATTTATCCTTTCTGTCTGATATTTGTTAAGAGTTTTTTCAATTGCACTGTCCTAAACTATGTTCCTATACTCTTAACAACTTTTTATACCTATATCCTGGACTTTTCATCTGAGTGTTTCTTATGTATTTATTTATACTGGAAAAGGAGAAGCCCTCCAGTCTCATTGTACATTTGTTCAATGACAAAAGAGGGCATTCTGATTCAAATAATATAAAAGTATAAATAGATATTTATAAAAAATGTTATAATAAAACATATATCCTTGCATAATTATTTGATATTTGGGTCAATGACATGACATGCATATTTTTGTGTCCAAGTACAACATTTCCTTACAGAATAAATTAAGCAATTCACCACATGTATTACTTTAAAGTACAAAATCTATTTCATGTTTGTATATCTCCAGCACACTCATACAATACTTTTTTTTTCTTTTGGAGCACCTCAAACCCCCAAAATGTCAGGTGGCACAACCGTCTGAGCAAATGAACACACTAATTAAACTATAAAATTAGTATGTCAGTGATACTAAATTTAAAAAATGTATACTGTGGCA
This sequence comes from Scarus forsteni, assembly GCA_036419115.1. Taxonomy (NCBI): domain Eukaryota; kingdom Metazoa; phylum Chordata; class Actinopteri; order Labriformes; family Labridae; genus Scarus; species Scarus forsteni. The sequence continues at coordinate 15,234,538 of JAZDUH010000536.1, forward strand.
TTATTTCATTTTTGAAACATTTCAATTAAAACACTTCTTGCAAATAAAACAGTTTTTAATCTCTTGAGGCAGCTCAAAAACTTTTGTCCGTCAATTTGCAGTTTGCTAAATATCAGGAGGGCGCAACTGTAACATAGGACTTTTATTTGGAAGTGAAAATGAGATAACAGTAAAAAGGATATTGTATCATCTAGAGGACCCCAACTGACACCTGAGAGCAAGTGAAAAGTTTTGTAGATCTCTCTCAAATACTGATAAAAATTCAGATTTTTAGTTCAGAGGTAGGCTGATACAATTTTCATGTCAGGTGGTACAACCAATGTAATACTATTAAAATATCATTTTAACTTAAAATAACAAATTTTATCTAAAATGATACATAGTTATTTTATGAAAAAGGTTAATGCTTATACAGTTGTCCAGGCAGATGCCTGTTTAAACTGAAAATAAGTTGTAATGTCAGGCGGCGCAACCGGTGGGTCAGTGGCACAACTGCAGGGAATGTCACTATAAGAGATAAATTGTGGTGCTAGAGTCATTATCAGTTACATTTCTATTTTTTTTTCCTTCTAATTTTTAGTTAAAATGTCATAATTTAAAGTTTTTTATTGTAATTGTGATTTCGTATTGAGAAAATTTTATTTATACCAATTATCGGCCGATTATAGCCCTTTTCAAAGTATTCAACATCGGCCAGAGTTTTGCCGATTTAACGCGATATATTTTTAATTTCTCAAACAGTAAACACTGTTCGGTGTCCAAGCCGCGCAGAATGATGACGTGGAAGATGGCGACACGCGTTGGTGGCGGCTCTTCTTACCTCTCTGTTAATGCTTTGTGTGTGAATGACTCGCCTACACTCACACAGAGTTGTTCATTTAAGACTGAAGGTCCGTCATGAAAAGCAACTTTCCGCTGTGCATAATGACCCACTGCTGCTGCTGGACACAGAGGGAACATCAGGCCCTCTGCTAATTTGGCTTGGATCAGCCTCACAGTAGAGCTGGACAATTAATCGGATTTTGATCGTGATTTCAATTTTGCCATCTGACAATCATAAAAACATTATAATCGAAGAAAAACGATTAATATGCCACACAGTGTGGAGTGCCTTGTATGCAAGTTCCTGCACTTCAAAGCTTTTCTGTGTTCCACGTGCAGCCACAGCGAGTGTGTGTGACTTATGTGGATCAATGATACTGTATGTGCCACTCACTGATTCTTTAAAGCTGTGTTAAATCAATACTGAAGGTTTTAGATAAGTGAATAATCATGTATATTAATTGTGATTTCAATATCAATTAAAATAATCAGGATTCTTATTTTTACCATAATCGCCCAGCCCTACCTCACAGACAGACCGGGCACCGCCGAACAGTTTTCTGACCGATGCCACCTCTGTCATTCTCAATACTGATGAATTGGACCTTCTGGTGGCACGGGATCAGTTTAGCCATGACTGTTTTATTGTGATTATGACGGAAATCTGGCTTTATCTGCTTGTTCCCAACACAGACGCTAAGCTAATGAAGTGTCTGATGTGAATGTTTTAGATGGAAAATAGGTGGCGTTAGCACAGCTCCTCGGAGGCTACGTGATCATCAGCAGACTCATTCAGGGGAGGCTTCAGCGTAGCTGGGGACTTTAATCAGGCTGTTTAAATAAGTTTGTGAAATAGGTGCAGTGTCCCACAAAATATTTGGATTTCCTCACGCACATTACCTCATATTTAAAATAATAAAGTGGTTCTACCTGAACTAAAACCTGCTTCTGATAAACTAAAGTGGACTGAAAGGCAGATGTGACAAAGAGTTCATAAATAATCTCTATATTTACATTTTTAAAAAGGTAATTTGCTTTATTTTGCAGGAATTTGCCTCAGTTTAACACACTCTTTTATATTGTACTTCATAGCTGCAGATAATAAAAATAAAAGAGGACTATAAAAAGTATGTTACCTTAAGTTGTTTTTTTCCTGTTAACAACTTTTTGAAAAGTTATTCTATCTTTACTATAATCTTCCTCTAATTTTAATCAACAAGAAGTACAAGATACAGAATGACTCTTTTTTTAAATGTGATATAATTAATTTCCAAGGAGTTTCCCAAGAGAATGCATTTTTGCATGTTTTTGTACTCCAAATTTCCTTTGTGGTGTAAAGTTTAACAAATAATCAGTATTTTTTTAATGACAAATATCGTTTTGGCATCGGCCCAAAAAAATTAATATCAGTCGGGCCCTAATACCAATGCTATTAAGGTTCCTGCGAATCGATCAATTCTTCAATTATTCCCTGATTGATTCCTGCAGATTTTTCCTGTGAGCAAATGTTGGCCTGTAGATTTTCAGTGTCAACAATGTCAAACACATGTCACAGCATAGATAACTTCTTCTGCAAGTTGCTGGTATTTCCACTCCCTTAAAGTTGTGCAGTAGGCGCCTTTTGTAAAAGATTAAGCCACAATTCTGACACTTCTGAACCTTGTCAGTGGGAGGAATTGATAAGGGAATTGATTAACAAAAAGACTCTTGATATTGATTATTTTGTGGAGCTGTTAATGATTTTAAACTGTAATTGGTATTCGTTTTTCATCCCTAGTAAATATTAAATTAACTAATCACTTACAAAGGTATTTTTTTTTCATCATTGATTTATCTTTAATTAATACAGTTTAGGGCTGCCACGATTAGTCGACTAATCGTTGACTAGTCGACTATCAAAATAGTCGACGACTAATTCAGTAGTCGACTAGTCGTTTGTTTTTTTTAGGTGTGTTTTCTCACAAAACTGCCGCTGTACCTCTGCTGTCTTGTCTGCCTATCTGTCCTGTTTTCTGGTTATCACACCTGCAGGAATCAACCCAACACACTCATGCATGTGGCGCATGAACAACTACGCAGGCACCAAAGTTGCCAGGTCTGCTCATAATAAGCGATTTGGGCCACCAGCTGCATACTGGTGCAGTACGCTGCAGTTCATGCATGAAGTGACTAGTCGACTAATCGCAAAAGTAGTCGTTGACTAGTCGACTATCAAAATAGTCGTTTGTGGCAGCCCTAATACAGTTGCATGAAAAAATATATAAGACCTTTGGGATTAGTTTAGTATGTGAACTTTTGGGTTTAGTAACTGGTTGACCCTCCTATGGCAGCAATAACCTCATCCAAACATTTCCTGTAGATCAGACCCATCTTCTACACCATGTTTTCTGTCATTTCTAATGTGGTCAGGTGGCACAACTGTTCCTTGTCAGTTGGTGCGACCGGGTAAACTATTAATTTAAACCATCAAATAACAAGCTAAAGTGAACAAAAGTAGATAAGTTGGATGAGAATAGCTATTTTATTGAATTCATTTATTTGCAAAATTTTTATTCAATTTTTTTGTCTTAAAATACAAAATCAAATGACAAAAATCCTTAATATCTGGACTTTAGAATGTAACACGCTTGAATTATTGTAGATAAAAAAATGTACCCACAAATTAATAATGTATGAGTCACCACAGACACTTAAGGAATACTTGCCCAAAATGTCGCTTAGAAAAATTAACAGAAATATATATAAATACTTACATATTATTGGTTGTGCCACCTGACATTTTCTGGGGTTGTAGAGCTAAAAATACTTTAAAAAAGTAATTTAAAACATAAAAAATGTTAGTTAACAGCTGAAATCTGTTAAAGCACTTTGTCCTTGACTCAAAAATATGCATTACATCCATTTTGAAAAAAATTTTTAAAAATACATTTTTAGACCCTCAATTCGTCATTGACCCATTTGAGTAATACAGCAGAAAGTTTCATCTCCTCCTGTCTGATCATTTTAAAAGTTGAAGTTTGTCGTGTAAAAACAGTCGTCATGATCTCAGTCTGCTCTCCGTTACTCTCCGTGTTTCAGTGCATCCTGGAGCAGGACGTCTTCCACCGCTCGCTGCTGGTCTGCTGCCTGGAGATCGTCATCTTCTCCTACAGGCCGCCTGGAGACTTTCCCAACCTCATCCACACCTTCCAGCTGCCCGCATACCACTTCTACAAGGTAACCAAACACACCATAACACCTGTAAGAGGGTAACCAAACACATGTAACACCTGTAAGAGGGTAACCAAACATACCATAACAATTGTAAGAGGGTAACCAAACACATGTAACACCTGTAAGAGTGTAACCAAACACATGTAACACCTGTAAGAGGGTAACCAAACATACCATAACAATTGTAAGAGGGTAACCAAACACATGTAACACCTGTAAGAGTGTAACCAAACACATGTAACACCTGTAAGAGTGTAACCAAACACATGTAACACCTGTAAGAGGTTAACCAAACATACCATAACAATTGTAAGAGGGTAACCAAACACATGTAACACCTGTAAGAGTGTAACCAAACATACCATAACAATTGTAAGAGTGTAACCAAACACATGTAACACCTGTAAGAGTGTAACCAAACACATGTAACACCTGTAAGAGGGTAACCAAATATACCATAACAATTGTAAGAGGGTAACCAAACACACTGTAACACCTGTAAGAGGGTAACCAAACACACCGTAACACCTGTAAGAGGGTAACCAAATATACCATAACAATTGTAAGAGGGTAACCAAACACACTGTAACACCTGTAAGAGGGTAACCAAACATACCATAACAATTGTAAGAGGGTAACCAAACACACTGTAACACCTGTAAGAGGGTAACCAAAGACATTTGTCTGCCTTTTCTACTGTAAAGCACTTTGGTAGGCTGCTGGCTGTCTAAATGTGCTACATAAATAAAGCTGACATTGACATTGACATTGACACCGTAACACCTGTTAAAAGGGTAACCTAACAAACTGTTACACCTGTAAGAGGGTAACCAAACTGTTATCAGAAGTTCTAAGGCAAAAGGATACGCTACAAGACTGGAGGTTTATCTGGTTGTTTATTCGGCCGGTTCAGAGATAGTCTGACAAAGAGCAATAGGTAACCACCGCTTATATACATGTCACATATACGGTAACAAAACATGTAGACAATAACGTCATGTCCAGTCCATAGTTGGTCCGCTGTGAGACCACTCAAGTTCAGGCTTTCTATTTCTGGCGAGGTTCCAGACTTACAGTTGCCTTGCTTACATAGTTGCTGACACAGAGAAAACTTCATGTATGGACAAAATCATCCTAGATGTTGCATGAATTGGTCCATGACTAAATTGATTGATATAAGAGTAAAATGATACATGAATAGAAATGATACATGACTTAAAATTCATGCTATCACAAACATACCATAACACCTATGAGAGGGTAACCAAACACACGTGATACCTGTTAGAGGAGGACCAAACATGACATAACACCTATAAGAGGGTAACCAAACACACCTAAACACCTGCTAGAAGGTAAGTAAACACACCTCAACACCTGTAAGAGGGCAACCAAACACATGTAATTCCAGCTAGAGGGTAACCAAACACACCGTAACACCTGTAAGAGGGTAACCAAACACATGTAATTCCAGATATAGAGGGTAACCAAACACACCGTAACACCTGTAAGAGGGTAACCTAACACACTGTTACACCTGTAAGAGGGTAACCAAACACATGTAACACCTGTAAGAGGGTAACCAAACACACCGTAACACCTGTAAGAGGGTAACCAAACACACCGTAACACCTGTAAGAGGGTAACCTAACACACTGTTACACCTGTAAGAGGGTAACCAAACACACCGTAACACCTGTAAGAGGGTAACCAAACACACCGTAACACCTGTAAGAGGGTAACCAAACACATGTAACACCAGCTAGAGGGTAACCAAACACACCGTAACACCTGTAAGAGGGTAACCAAACACATGTAACACCAGCTAGAGGGAAACCAAACACACCGTAACACCTGTAAGAGGGTAACCAAACACACCGTAACACCTGTAAGAGGGTAACCTAACACACTGTTACACCTGTAAGAGGGTAACCAAACACACCGTAACACCTGTAAGAGGGTAACCAAACACATGTAACACCAGCTAGAGGGTAACCAAACACACCGTAACACCTGTAAGAGGGTAACCAAACACATGTAACACCAGCTAGAGGGTAACCAAACACACCGTAACACCTGTAAGAGGGTAACCTAACACACTGTTACACCTGTAAGAGGGTAACCAAACACATGTAACACCAGCTAGAGGGTAACCAAACACACCGTAACACCTGTAAGAGGGTAACCAAACACACCGTAACACCTGTAAGAGGGTAACCTAACACACTGTTACACCTGTAAGAGGGTAACCAAACACATGTAACACCTGTAAGAGGGTAACCAAACACACCGTAACACCTGTAAGAGGGTAACCAAACACATGTAACACCAGCTAGAGGGTAACCAAACACACCGTAACACCTGTAAGAGGGTAACCAAACACATGTAACACCAGCTAGAGGGAAACCAAACACACCGTAACACCTGTAAGAGGGTAACCAAACACACCGTAACACCTGTAAGAGGGTAACCTAACACACTGTTACACCTGTAAGAGGGTAACCAAACACACCGTAACACCTGTAAGAGGGTAACCAAGCACACTGTTACACCTGTAAGAGGGTAACCTAACACACTGTTACACCTGTAAGAGGGTAACCAAACACACCGTAACACCTGTAAGAGGGTAACCAAACACACCGTAACACCTGTAAGAGGGTAACCAAACACACCGTAACACTTGTAAGAGGGTAACCTAACACACTGTTACACCTGTAAGAGGGTAACCAAACACATGTAACACCTGTAAGAGGGTAACCAAACACACCGTAACACCTGTAGGAGGGTACAAACACTCCATAACACCTGTAACAGGGTAACCAAACACACCGTAACACCTGTAAGAGGGTAACCAAACACTCCATAACACCTGTAAGAGGGTAACCAAACACACCGTAACACCTGTAAGAGGGTAACCAAACACACCGTAACACCTGTAAGAGGGTAACCAAACACACCGTAACACCTGTAAGAGGGTAACCAAACACACCGTAACACCTGTAAGAGGGTAACCAAACACATCGTAACACCTGTAAGAGGGTAACCAAACACACCGTAACACCTGTAAGAGGGTAACCTAACACACTGTTACACCTGTAAGAGGGTAACCAAACACACCGTAACACCTGTAAGAGGGTAACCAAACACACCGTAACACCTGTAAGAGGGTAACCAAACACACCGTAACACTTGTAAGAGGGTAACCTAACACACTGTTACACCTGTAGGAGGGTACAAACACTCCATAACACCTGTAAGAGGGTAACCAAACACACCGTAACACCTGTAAGAGGGTACAAACACTCCATAACACCTGTAAGAGGGTAACCAAACACACCGTAACACCTGTAAGAGGGTAACCAAACACTCCATAACACCTGTAAGAGGGTAACCAAACACACTGTTACACCTGTAGGAAGGTTTGGTTTAATCCTTCCATCTTACAGCTCTCTCAATAATCTGTACATCCGTGTTTCCAGGTGATCGAGGTGCTCGTGCGGTCCGAGCAGGGTCTTTTCCGTGAAGTGGTCAAACACCTGAACCAGGTGGAGGAGCAGGTCCTGGAGAGTCTGGCGTGGACGAGCGAGTCCCCGCTGTGGGAGAGTCTGAGAGCAGCCAAAGACCAGGTGCCAACGTGTCAGCAGGTAAACACCATCAGGTCTTAAACTTTTGGGAGTCTCTGATTCCTGATTGGTTTTTGAACTCCTGTGCCTGATTGGCTCAGATTGGCTTATTAGTCCCACAGGGAAAAGCAATAAAATACAAAGAAGAAATATAAGAAAGACACTTAAGAATGAAAATAAATAAATAAATATGTTAGTGATATTTACAGCTGGGACGTACAAAAATGTGATGAAGTGCTAAATCGTTACCGTTGCTAAAATAAAGCAGTGTTATTTAAATAGTGCAGAGAGAAGCTTTGATTGGGAGGTAGAGCTAAAGTTTCATTAAACCTGATGAATAAATTTAAATATCTTATTTAGAGATTTATTAATGGGTTAAACGGAGCAGCAGTGAGCTTGTTGGAGACAGTCCTTAGCAGAGCGGTGTCAGTTTGTAACAGTCCCATAAATAATAGTATAATAATAATGTTGATTTGGATATGCACAGTAAACAGTCCAGAAATGACAAAAACACCTCAAAATCAGCATGAACACAGAAATCAGCCCACAGATGAGCTCTGGGTTTGAGGTCAAGTCCAGGGGGAGAAGTTAGGGCTGGGAAATATATTGATTAAATTGATTAATTCAAATTATTTTCAGCAGAAGAAAAAAAAGAGGTTTTTTTTACCTACTCCGGTTGAAAGTTGTGAACTGGTGGGACAAAAATCAGGGATGTTCCTGTTTGGCCACATCACGCAGCTCTTGGGGAAATGTGTGTGTGGATCGTGGAACAGGGCGAAGTGAGAGTTTGTGAGAGCGACAGAGCGACCAGCAGCAGAGGTTTGACGCTTCAGTCTGAAGACCTCGTGCAGGGTCAAGAACCTGGAGAACAGGACCACAGTCCACATAAATATACAAATAAACATGAATGAAGATTTGGAGTTTGGAAACATAAATGTTGATAACAAACACAGAATACAGTCATTGAACACAAACTTAAAATAACTGGAAAAGTATTGACTGAAGCTTTTTCCCCTCTCCTGTTCAATCCAAGGTAAACCAGGGAAATAATAAAGCACTGTATGTTCATTATACTTTATAAGTATGAATTAATTTATGCTTCAAGGTTTTCTGAACTTAACGAGGGTTTAATTCATCACTGAGATCATTCCAACATTTAAGCCCAAAACAGAAATAAAAGCTCCAGTGTGCACACAGTTCACACAGAGCACGACTTTAACTATAGTTCATCTGAAAATATTCATTACTATTATATTATTACATTATTTAACAGTATAAAAATATATACCCCTGCATTTATCGTAAGTCATAGATCAAATTTAAGATACATTTTAGAAGGTGTAATCTATATTTATAATTAATAGATAATAAATACATTTAATTCATATAAACCTTTGGCATTCAGTCACTTTACACAAATAACAACAGTTTCATGTAGTTATTTTTAGGACACTTAGCTTTCCTGCCCTGAAGTCTTATTGTCTGTCAAACAAGCATGCTAACCACGTCCTTTAAAATGAATGGAGTCAGCTAGGCTAACGTTAGCTCACACCAGTCTTCAGTTTATCCTACACACAGCTCAGTCTTCAGGCTTCTGCAGGGAAACATATTCAAAACACTTCCTGTTGATTATTATTAACGTGGAAAAACTGTAGAAAACAAGTTTAAACTGACCTGTAGCTCCGTTCTTCTCAAACTGAACCGCAGCTGCATGATAACGGCACCTGATCCCAGATTCATCACCTGGGTTACAGCTGACCTGGACAACAAACACAAAGTCTGCACTTCAGTCAAAGTTTGTAGAGTTATGCAAAAAGCACTAAAAAGAAGAATAGACGTAAAAAGACTGACCTGTCCTGTTTTAGTTCCTTAGATTTGGAGTTGTGTTCAGACACCCTGCCCTACAGAATAAAACTGTGAACTTCACTCTGTAAAAGTCGCAGTTATGCTGCGTTCAAGGTTACCAGTAACGAGTTACGACCTGTGAATCACATCACTGCCTAAACAATATGGCCGCCTCTAAATAATGACAAACACTGTAAAGTATAAGCTTCTGTTACATATGCACCGTTTCCCTCCTCTGTTTCACTCCAATGAGACAGCTGATAAAGCATAAATCTTATAATGGCTGCCATGTTGGTTTGTTTACCAGAATTCTTTGAGCTCAAACTGAAGTTGTAATTTGCCTTTCAGGTTAAAACTCTGAGATTTCAGCTGGGAAATTTCAGAGTTACGGGTCACCTGGAACGCAGCATTACTCAGAGGGAGCTCTTTAGTGTAGGATGTGTTTTTACTGCTTCACCTGTTCAGTCTCAAAGTTCCTGATTTCAGGAGTGCTTCACGCTCTCCAACAAAAACAGAAGACAAAGTAAATGTTCATGTAGAAATATAGTCATGCTGCACATCAAATTAAACAGGAAATGTTCAGCTACACAACCATAGAAGACATTTTTACACACACCAAACACAACATCAACACCAAGCACATGAATTATCAAATATCCAAATCTGTTTCACTTTGATTCAAACTTAGATTGATTTGTATGGATTTATTTTAACAGGAAAATGTAGAGAGTTCTGCTTGAGTTTTACCAAAAAGAAACAAACAAAAAGAAATATTTCTAATATTTTTTTCAAAAACAGTCAACAACTGCCACAGATAAGCAGAAGAAGATATAAACTGTTGTAATTGGGTGTAGTGAACACCAAAGTGACATAAAAGTGAAATCTAAAGTTTGGTATGTCAGAAATGTCAAATGGGACTAATGGAGCCGAACTGGTCCAAGATTGGGCCTGACCACTCTGTAGTAAAACCTCTCTAACTTTGCTCTGCATCACTTTATCAGACTCAAACTTGGCAGAAGTAATGTTCACATATTTTCACATTCATTCATAGAGTTCTAAAGCTGCAGCTGCATCATTCCAAAGAGATATTCACTATAAAAACTAGTTTTTTAAGCGAGGATGAAATGTTAATATGATTCTGTCTTCTATCTTCATTTCCTCTGTCCCAGTAACACATATACTGATAATTCACATCTGGACAAATCTGTCAAGTGTTACTTTATTATGACACCAGAATAATTCAAATAGACCTTGTGGTTGCAGAGATTCACTCTTTTCTTTATGAGGATGTCATTTTAGAGCAGAAGGCTTAAAAACGGCTAAATATCAAATAACTGGAGATGGTCCTTAGCTTAAACCATTTTTACTCATTTCTTTTCGAATTAAACCGCTCAAATGTTTAATCCTTTCATGACTAACAGTCTTTTTCAGCATGATCTTCTCTCTGACCCTCAGGTGATGCCTCCTCAGTATCTGGAGCAGAACGAGGACAGCAGCTCGGCCGGCGTTCCTCTCACGCCCAACAACCACCGAGCCGACCTCACCGCCAGCAGCACACTCAAAGGTCAGAAAACATAACGGGGCAAGAGGAAAATCAGAATTAAACCTCAAACCCACGGGACATTGAAATCCTGACTCCTGTGAACACAGTGAACAGTCAAATACGTCTTTAAGCACCAGCTCCTCTTAAGACCGTCGATTTAAAAAAACATTTGGCTGATTTCCTTCTGAGGGTTCATATTTATCACGATTCTTATACATTGTTTTTTATAGTTTATGTAATTTATCTTACTCTGTAGCCCTTTGAGATTGTGAAAATGTAAAGTGCAAAAAAAAAAATTATTATTTTTAAGTTATTTTTTGGGTTTCTATGAGAGCACAGTGGATAGAGTAGAAAAAGGCAGTAAACGAGTCTCAGGTGTGATGTGAACCCAAGCCACCTTCTTGAGGGCAAACCTCCCAGGGCACAGCCTTAACCACTAGGCGAGGGCTAATCAACTGGAAATTCAGTCGGGCCCGATTTTCAGACTTAGGTCATGAGCTGGGCCGGATATATTTGTCAGACAGTGAGCTAATTTAACCACATAAAAGAAACACAAATAGATAGAAAAACACACGTTGGATGTTGGTTTGTTGGACGTCAGTAAAGATCAGATCCAATCCGTCCCTTTAAACAGGTGTAAACATAAGCCCCTCCCCCCACAGGTGTGTCCCCCTCCCCCACCACCCTGTTGGACAGGTACAGCTCCCCGCCCACCGGCCCTGCTCGCCGCCGTCTGTTTGTGGACGCTGCTGACGGAGAGTCTGGGGTCTCCTCCTCCAACACCTCCAACACCACCAGCACGCCTGTCGCCGTGACGAAGGGCACACAGGCCAGCCTGGTGACCGCCATCCCCGCCGGGCAGACCGTGGTCACCGTGGCAACCGCAACAGTCACCGCCAACAACGGGCAGACGGTGACCATACCTGTGCAAGGTGAGAGCTGAGAGTTGTTGTCAGTTTAGTGTGACCCTGTGAAACTCACACGCCCTCTCTGCTGTCTGCAGGAATAGCCAATGAGAGCGGAGGGATCACCTTCTTCCCCGTCGTGAGCGTGACAGGACAGGGCGGGGCCACGCTGCAGCCACTGTCCGCCGGGACACTGACTGGCACGCTCACCGTCCAATCAGCCGTCAGCAAGCAGACCCCCAAACCAGCGAGCAGCCCGCTGAGGAAGGGGTCTCTGTCGCTGTTCTTCAGGAAGGTAATGCCGCCGCCGCCATGACGGACGTGAACATGCAGCAGCCCCAACGTGACCTTTGACCTGTAGTTCAGAAATATCTATGGCTGCGGTTGAACAGTCCCTTTTGTTTAGGAAGGTTCCTGACAGTGAAATGATCTGAAGTAGTTCATGATCAGGGCTGTTGGAATAGTCTAAGTGCTTAGGAAAGGAGGCTCAATGCTTCCTTTATTATCTCCTTTAGCAAAGGATACACCGGAGCATCCTTTAGAAAGGAGAGGAGATTATTCTGTCCCACAATTCTCTGCAGCAACAGCTTTTATAAACAGTGTGTTATCTTCTGAATTCAACAGAATAATAACATCAAATCCCTCAGACCATGTGAGTTCTGCTGTTCATCCTTTCTAAAGTTTACCAAAACCTGCCTTAACTTTCCAGCAGTCTGATTCTCTGAAGAGAGCAGGATATGAGACATTTGATGTTGATTCTGTTTTAAACTTGGTTCAATATGAATCATTTGTACTCTATTAGATTGTGGTCTTAACAGTTTGTGCCTTTCTTTCCTTCAGTTCATTTATTTTCATGCACTGATTGGTGTTCATGTTGATAATGAGAGGACAGATTTATTTACATCCTCACTTCAACATCAGTTATGCACACCTCATTTTTACTGTTGTTAATGTTCAAATTGTCTAAAGGAACATCATTGTCATGATACACCAGCTCTTCTAAGATGAGCCTTTTGTAGTCCATCTTCAGAAAATTGTAGTTTCACTGCAGCAGTAACATCCGCCGTCACATGATGACGTAGAGTAGTGAAAGTTTTCCTTTCCTAAGTCCTTCTGAAGTCTCCTTTCTCCTTTCCTAAACCTCATGACGTTTTCCATCAGGTTAAGGAAAAGTGGTTAGGAAAGGACTTAGGAGGCGACTTCTCGACCGCAGCCTACGGGTCAAAACTGTGGAGAGAACATGAGAACTGTCGACTCCTTTATATTACAGAGCTGACTCTGCTGTCATTGTTCAATACATCGTCACATAAACATTATAATTTACTTTATTCAGAAAGATGTGACAAAGGTTAACTTTGAAAAAAAATGTTCTAGAATTCAAACGAAATGTTTAACATATTTTATGAGATTATGACTCCAACACTCTCATTAAGGGTCATGAGATAACATTTTTATGATTAACTGATGATGTGATGAAGTATTTAAGGACTAATCTGTAAAATGAAAATGAGGTTATTGTAAAAACTCTCATCATGGTTTGTTCAGATGCTGCATCTAAACATGGATTGTGTAGAGTTAGAGTAAATTTAATAAAAATACATGTTTGGAGGTAAATGGACTTGATTTTCATAGTTTTAAAAAGATTACCGTAAATGTAAATATATAGAGGGAAATAATTAACAGATATTTTGAATTAAAACTGAGAAAACTAAAGAACAATAAAACCCCTTAATTTATTTACTGGATTCAGACAAACCAGATTTGCTGTCGATGTTTTTATTTATTTATTTAAACCTTTTTTAACCAGACGTGTGAGCTCAGAGTCACAGAACATCTGCAGTATCCAAAGTTTTTAATCAACGTTTAAAGATTTAAAGGTCCCAGTCTGCAGACCTAAAGCTTCTTTGTGGTCTGGTCTCTCCATCAAACATCAGATAAAAATGATCCTGATATTAACATTGGCTCTGACGGATCAGGAATATCTATAAAGACATGATTATTAACCCTTATTAACCCTTAACCCCAATAAATTTAGGAATATTTAATATATTATAAAGTAAAGTCATTGTTACTGTCAACTTTTTTTAAGATACAGAGAAAACTGAAAAACAAACCAAAATAACTGATATTCTGTTTGTGTTGGATTTAAAGGTTCAAAAGCTAAAATCTGTTATCATTACTACCATTATCATTATTTATATACTATTATATAATTATTATTCTATATTATATTTATTTTATTTAACCACTGATATGATTTGTATATAAATCAAATCTGTTTGGTTTGTTTGTAGTTTTCTCTAAAAGAATCATATCAGTGATCTGATTAGTTTTATTTTTAAAAACATTAAATATCCCTGAAGTTATTGATCACCTCTGCCAAACGGTTGAGTTGGTAGTTAAAGGGTTAAGCAGAATTAGACCATCATGTCACTAATTAACTGTTTTATATCTATACATTGAACTCCTCCGCGGCCTGAAGAGCTGAGCCTCCTCTTTAGGCTCATTCTTGGTCTTCAGGTCCTTGGTCCTCCTCCCAGTTTGGCTCTCCTGTTCTCGTCCTCAGGTGTATCACCTGGCCAGCGTGCGTCTCAGAGACCTGTGCGTCAAACTGGACATCTCGTCTGACCTGAGGAGGAAGATCTGGACCTGCTTCGAGTTCTCTCTGGTCCACTGCAGCGAGATGATGAAGGAGCGACACCTGGACCAGCTGCTCATGTGTGCCATCTACGTCATGTCCAAGGTATGTATACGCCATGTCCGAGGTATATATACGCCATGTCCGAGGTATGTATACGCCATGTCCGAGGTATGTATACGCCATGTCCGAGGTATGTATACGCCATGTCCGAGGTATATATATGCCATGTCTGAGGTATATATACGCCATGTCCGAGGTATATATACGCCACGTCCAAGGTATATATACACCACGTCCAAGGTATATATACACCACGTCCAAGGTATATATACACCACGTCCAAGGTACATATATGCCACGTCCAAGGTATACAGTATATCACTAAAGGCTCTGCTATATATACGCCATGTCCGAGGTATATATACGCCATGTCCGAGGTATATATACACCACGTCCAAGGTATATATACACCACGTCCAAGGTATATATACACCACGTCCAAGGTATATATACACCACGTCCAAGGTATATATACACCACGTCCAAGGTACATATATGCCACGTCCAAGGTATACAGTATATCACTAAAGGCTCTGCTATATATACGCCATGTCCGAGGTATGTATACGCCATGTCCGAGGTATATATACGCCATGTCCGAGGTATGTATACGCCATGTCCGAGGTATATATACGCCATGTCCGAGGTATGTATACGCCATGTCCGAGGTATATATACGCCATGTCCGAGGTATGTATACGCCATGTCCGAGGTATATATACGCCATGTCCGAGGTATGTATACGCCATGTCCGAGGTATATATATGCCATGTCCGAGGTATATATACGCCATGTCCGAGGTATATATACGCCACGTCCAAGGTATATATACACCACGTCCAAGGTACATATATGCCACGTCCAAGGTATACAGTATATCACTAAAGGCTCTGCTATATATACGCCATGTCCAAGGTATATATACGTCATGTCCAAGGTATATTTACGCCATTTCCAAGGTCCAGGTGTGTGTGTCACGATCACAATCAGAATTACTAAATATATAAATATATAAATGCAGTTGTTTTAGTTGCCTGTATCCACAGTCTTCTATAGCAGCAGGAAAATAAAACATAGACATTGACAAAGATAAGAGCTTAAAACATAATTCAGAAAACAGAATGGGCTCTAATTTTGTAGAGCAGACACGGCGCACCTGCCCTGTGCTTCTGTGCGCCACGCCGACAGGGTGTGCAGCGCACTTTGTGAGTTTCCTACATAGCGCTTCGAGGCGCACAGAAGCCCATCCACGCCTCCGTCTCTGCCCCTCCGCTCAAGTGCCAGAGAGGGAGGAGAAAAGGTGTGAGTGGGTTTAACACTGCAGAGTGTTGTCTTTACCAATCAAATGAACGCCTCTCCTTGCCTTTAAATGCGCTGCGGCCGAGGCGCAGTGTCTGATTGGTCTGAATGATCCCCGCCACGGCAGCCACAGTGTGCTGGAAAGACCCGGTAGTGGAGACGGTCAGAGCTGCTGTCACTGTTACAGCAACAGAGAGAGCGGAGGGAACATTTAACACAGCATCAGGCTAATCCATTTACATGCTTGTGATCCACCTGCACTCCTGGTTTGTCATCACTAAATAGCAGAGCCTTTAGTGATATACTGTATACTCTCCCGGTGTCTCCTCCTCATCCTCCTTACAATAATGTACTCCATCTTTTTAGATCACGTTAAAAATAAAGACTAAAATAGAGGAATATGGGAAATCGCA
This sequence comes from Scarus forsteni, assembly GCA_036419115.1. Lineage (NCBI taxonomy): Eukaryota > Metazoa > Chordata > Actinopteri > Labriformes > Labridae > Scarus > Scarus forsteni. The sequence goes on from JAZDUH010000536.1 coordinate 15,250,902, forward strand.
GGTAAATCCTGAGTGACATACATTTATTTTATCTCTTTTTCTCCCTTTTTTCTTTGAATTTAATGAAATGAGAGAAGCCAGATATACTGTATACTCAGTATCAGATGTTAAGACTGTTTATTGTTGAATTGTAAGATGTGCATCAAACTTCCAGCTGCCGTCAGGTTAAGTTTCCATTATGACAAACGGCTTTAATCCGACATCAGATGTGACGGGACAGTTAATATAGATACAAATGTATATGCCGAGAATAGACCAGGTTGGAGCTGGCGAGCTTTCAGCGCAGTTTCTGCACAGTTTTTTGGTATGAAATTGTCACTGCGCCAACATGAATCTGTCAGCACCTCCCCCTGGTGCGCCGTCACACCCATGTCGGCGCAGCTGGTATACCAAATTGTCAAAATGGCTGCACGGTGCGCCAGACGAAATTAAGACTGCGCAGGGTGCGCCAGGCTCTGCGCACCCTGCGCCGCACTGCACTGCGCCACAAAATTAGGGCCTGATGAAACAGCTGCTGGATTGAATATGTGTTAGTGTGTAGATGTTCTGATGATTAAATGTGTGTTTGTGTGTAGATGTTCTGATGATTAAATGTGTGTTAGTGTGTAGATGTTCTGATGATTAAATGTGTGTTAGTGTGTAGATGTTCTGATGATTAAATGTGTGTTAGTGTGTAGATGTTCTGATGATTAAATGTGTGTTAGTGTGTAGATGTTCTGATGATTAAATGTGTGTTAGTGTGTAGATGTTCTGATGATTAAATGTGTGTTTGTCTTTGTTTCCAGGTGACCAAAGAGGACAGATCTTTCCAGAACATTATGAAGTGTTACCGCACTCAGCCCCAGGCCAACAGCAACGTAAGAAGCTTCACAAACACAAACTGTCTCTCACTAAATATTTAAACTAAATATTTAAACTAAATTATTTAACTAATTTATTAAACTAGTTTATTAAACTAGTTTATTAAACTAAATTATTAAACTAATTTTGATTGGATGAGCAGGGCTGGAGTGAGTTTACTGACCTGAATCTTAACGAGTTTAGAGTCATTTAGAGTGAACGTTGGACCGTCTTCAGGGTGAACAGCTCCAGATCAGACAGGTGAAGGTCCAGAGTCCGCCCTACCTGAGATAGAACTCCTGTGATTGGTCGGTGTGTTTCAGGTGTACAGGAGCGTGCTGATCAGCGGGCGACGGAGACGACACTCGGACAGCAACGACACAAACAAACCAAACACAACAGCAGACGTCCAGGACTCAGGTAAGGGGGGGGCAGTGACCTCTGACCTCAGACAGTGAACTCTGACCTCAGACAGTGACCTCTGACCTCAGATGGTTGAAGACAGTCAGGGTCAGCTCCTCAGTTCATGGTTTATCTTCCTCCTGCTCCTCCAGCAGCGGGCGACCTCAGCCCCGTCCCGGTCCGGTCCAGCAGCACGTTGCCCGCCCCCCAGCCCAGCAGTGCCCCCTCCACCCCCAACAAGACCTCCTCCTCCTCCTCCTCCTCTTCCTCTTCCTGTGATGGCGAGGAGGAGCGCGGCGACCTGATCCTCTTCTACAACAACGTCTACATCAAGCAGATGAGGCACTTCGCCCTGAGATACTCGCCCAGCTCGCCCACTGCTGGGGTAAAGCCGACCTGCACCCTTAGGTGAGCTCAGTGTTTATCGTCACGATTCTTCACTAACAGGTGTGTCCACGTGCAGGTGGAGTCCCCGCCCCTCTGCCCCTACCCAACCCAGAGGACCGGCTCCCCCCGCCGCATGCTCCTCTCCAGCAAACACTCCATCTACATCTCCCCCCACAAGACAAGCTCCGCCCCCACGCCAACCCCCAACCGCGACAAGATCTACTACTACATCTGCAGCAGCCCACCCAACGTAAGCCCCGCCCCCTCCTGAGCTGATTTAATGCTAATAAAGTTTAACGTGTTTCAGTGAGTGACTCGTCCATCTGCTTCAGCGCCTGCAGGAGATCAACAGCATGATCCGGACCGGGGAGACGCCCGGCAGGAAGCGAAGCATGCCGCTGGAGGACGAGGCTTCGCCCAAGAGGGTCTGCCCCGACAACCACTCCGCCCTGCTGCGCCGCCTGCAGGACGTCGCCAACGACCGCAGCTCCTCCCACTGATGCGCCCGCACGCCCTTGTTTCCCTGCTGCATCGTCCTGAACTTGCCGTTTGTTCCCTCAGACAAAGAATATGAATGAGCGCTGTGATGACGCCCACGCCGCGGCTTCACCGTGGTCCACGCCACCACTGGCTGCCTGTCACTTCCTTCCCGGGTCAGTGTCAGAGTAGCCAATCAGCAGTCTGTGTTGTTTTATTTTGAAATTGACCTCCTGTTTGGGTCGACCTGAAGCTGTGAGAGCAGGGCGGTGATGGCGAGCGGCGAGGGCGTGACACAGCGCAGGCTGATGATGTGGAGCTTCGGCACATGCTTTAAATCAGGGGTGTCCAAACCATGGCCTGGGGGCCAAATGCGGCCCGCTGCCCATTCTGAATCGGCCCCTGAAACAGCTGAATGAGGAAAGACATTTTGGTTACAGCAGCTAATATCAATCGTATCATCACATTTACTTAGTCACATGGTCTCATTTACGAGTTTATTCATCTTCAGGCTCCCACATTCTTGCAGTTTACTCTTGTTTTGTGTCTGACAGTGACGATGAGCCGTCAGTGTTTCCATCTCTGCTGCTCTGAGGGTCATTGACAGGTGATCAGCCTAAAACTTTAACTTAAATTCTCTGGTGCAGCACGAGGCTCAGTCGTCCTTGTTTTCCTCTTTCTGTGCCCTCGATGTCAAAAGTTTGGACACCCCTGCTCTAAATCCCCCTTTCCTTCTTGGTCTTGTTTTTCCCATTTCCTGCAGCTGCAGTGATTCACTCCCCATCAGCGTCGCTGATGATGTTTAATGTGGTTTTGGATCGCTCTGCTCCATCAGCGTCGCTGATGATGTTTTGCTCCGTCAGTTTAAGGGCTTCTCTGTTTCTGCTGAATCATGGTTTCACCAGCTGATGTTTCGTCCCCATGACTGAATCTCTGCGTTTGTTCCTCTGATCATGTTTTTGAGTCAGACTAACGTGGAGGCCTCGATAAGAAAACCTGTAAATAGATGTAAAAAAGAGAAGAAGACTTATTTTATGGAGCTGTTGGTAACTTAAGTGCCTTTTTTTACTCCTGAATCTGTTGGTTTGTTCAAACTGCTTTGAGTTTCTATGATGGATAAAAATCTGATGGAATAAAATGTTCAAACAAAGTGTTGTTGATCTGTTGGAGTTACAAACACACGTGTGCAAAATTGTTGGTACGCTTCTGTTAAAGAAATAAAAACCCACATAACTTGAAACTGACAACAGTAAGAATAAATAAAAATGTACTTAAAATTAACTAACAGAATCAGACATTGCTTTTGAATTGTGGTTTAATATTCATTATTTTGATTTTTAAAATGATTCTCTTGGACATGAGCTCAGAGGTCTGGGCTGTATGAGGTCCATGAGCCTCGGTGATGGAGGTCAGCTCCGTCCAACAGGGTCGTGAGATGGGGAGGGCGGGACTTAAAAGAGTTGGAAGCTGATTGGATGAACATTTGGTCCATCCTGATGATTATCGATGTTTCTGACTAATCAGATTCACCTGTTTATGGATAAATCATCAACACTATTTATTTCACCTTATTCAGATTAGGGGTATTCTTATTTAAATCGTTTTGTCTTTTATAATTTATATTTTGAATAACTGATGGGTTGAGCAACAGAAAGTTAAAACACTTAACATATTCATTGTTTTATGTCTTTATGTCAAAAGTATTTAGACTTTTGATTCCCCAGGAGAAAACGTGATTCTCATCTGAATCAGACACTCCTGTTTTTGTAGCCTGTTAACTTTTGACTTTTTGCCACATGTCTTTGCAGTTGTTGATGTTGAGGTCTCTCCGGTCTCTACTGATTGCCTTCACTTCCAGGCTTTCTCATCAGGGAATAATTTAACTGTCCTTATTTTTACCACGTCATCAGCATATTTTCTGATGTATGAAGTCACTGATGATGTGTGTTCTCCCATGCTGATCTAGTTTTCCGGGGTTTTAGATTCAGATTCAGAATATTTATTGTACCTTTGGGTAAATTCAGTTTACAGTGAGTGAGCTCTTCCGTATTGTAGACACACCACACAAGACAAAGTGACGACAGAGCTCAGGCTAAAAGAACAAGATAAGTTAAAACATCAGTGGGTATAAAGGCCTAAAAATATGTCAAACCAAGGTAAAAGATAAAAAAATGTGCCATTCATAAAAGCAAGATGAAAGTAACAGTACAAGGAATAAATAACTTAGTGAGGGAATGTTGCAGTTTCTCTCATTTGTTAACAACATGGATGGCTGCTCGTACAAATCTGTTTTTGTAGAGTCTGGTTTTATGAACAGGTACCATGAACCTCTGACCTGATGGGAGCAGCTGAAACTCTCCATTAAGAGGATGTGAGCCATTTTAAAAGTGCTATGAGGAGAATCTATTTCCGAAGACATAAAGACTCTGCTACCCATGAGCACGCGCAGCGACTGTCATAATGCTGCGTTCCAGTAACCGCGGAACTGGGAGTGACATCATCTCCGACCTATCGGCGTTCCAGTTGAAGTCAGAAAAAAACATGCCGATCTAACAGGCTATTGTTAGCTGTTGCTAGCACGCCCTGCGTTGTTGTTCACAAATACCACATGAAGAATGTGATTATCACTATGGCAGCATTTTTGTAAATATAAGTCTAACAATACTATGTATACAGCTGATCTAGAGCGACACACCCCAGTCAGAAGTGCAAATAAATGGATTATTACAGGAGCTAAATAACTGTTCACACTGGGGGCATCCATCTTCCATTGTCAACTCGGGGGTGGAGAGGTTTCACCGAGTTCTCAGTAGGAAATTCAGACTTCGGGGGACGTTCCAGTTGCAGTTTTCTACTCAGAACCCGGAAATTCCTACTTCTGACTACAACTGGTACGCGCCAAAAGACCCAAGCCAAAGCGTGTGTTTGTTGTGATGCTAATGAATGCAGCTCAGACCTTCCTCAGAACTCTGCGTTGCTTTACAACTTCTTTTTTCAACAACTTACAGGATGCAAAGCCACGAGGTCATGTATCTCTTTCTAGTTACGTAGTGGTAGTTTTTGATGTGTGACAACAAGCAATTTTTGGAAAACTTAGCATTGTAGTTTTGTAGCCAGCTATATATCTCTACTTACAACCCTGTGCTCTAAGACGTGTCTGAATATTATAAATTTGCTCTAGTTTTAATTGTCTTGTTCCTTTAGTTGAGTATCCAGGCCAGTCCAGCCCTGTCTGACCCGACCGTGAAGCTAAGGAATAGCTTTTATAGATAACCTATTTTGATGCTATAAAACTCATCTTAAAGTGTGTATTTCCATCAGGCATATATCTAAAAGTGAGACTTTTTTGTAATTACTTAGAAACTCCTCATAGTATCTTTAACAACAGAGGTACCAATCCTCTGAAGCTGTTTGGTGTTCAGGAATTCTGGGTAAAGCTGAGACTCTCAAATCAGTTTACCCAACCATTTCACGATTTGGTTTTAACAGTTTCTGTTTTTTAAGGACACGTCTCCAAACCACGAAACAAGACAGAAAGTTAAAACTGATTGAATAAAAGCACGATGAAACAAGGTCAGCATGGTCCTGTCAGTGTTAAAAGTGGACAGTTTTCTCAAACAGAAGAGGCACTGGAGTCATTTTTTTTTACACACAGCTTCACAGTTTTCCTCAAAGTTCAGTTTGTCGTCGATGATAATTCATAGATACTTATGTGTGTTGACATACTTCACTATCTGACCTCATCTCTGATCATCTATGTCTGTGCTTTCAGAACAGTCCTGCAGAGCTGCTGCAGCTGATCCGTCCACACTTCAACTGTTTTCACAGCATGTCTGACCCTTTAGTTCAGCTGGAGAGGAGGAGGCAGGAGGAGCAGGAGCTCCACAGGTGTCATCAAACCTGTGCAAGTTTGAGCTGATGAAGCTAACTTTGTGCTGATGCCTGCTGCTGAAAAACACTTTTACCACAGGATTACAGTGGAAGTTGAAGTGGAAGTTATTAGTTTACAATGCAGTCAGATAAATGAAATATTAAATCATAACATAAGCAGAAAGAGATGACCTACACATCAGCAAAGGTCAACTGAAGTTCCTCACTTGGGCTTGTTGTTCCCCAAACACAGGAGGGATCTGATGCTCACCAATCAACATGAACTCAATTCAGAAGTTACACAAACTCTTTTCTCCCACTTCAAACACAAATGTAGATTTAACTGTAAAAAGACCCAAAAATGAGAAAGAAGCACCAAAAGAAATCCTTATAGATAGAATTAAATGTATTTCTTATGTAGCTGTTTCTGTTTTCTCCATAATAAAGCCGCAGAGGATCAAAATAAAATTGAGATTAAAGCCTGAATTTGTCTGTTTGGTAACAGAAATCAGGGTCAGACTGTTTAGAGATAACAGATTATAAATAACAGCAGCCCCTTACTTCTGTGAAATTGACATGAAAGAAAGAAGAAAATTAAGATTTCCCCTAAAAGATAAAATAAGTAATAAATCACATCAGTAAAAAAAAGCTGGAGGTTTGTTTTGATCGATCTGGTTGCTTATTTTAGTAGAAAAATCTGGCAACACGGGTAGGAAGTCCAGACTGTAGGACAGGATGAAGGCTGTTGTGTCCTCACACATTAGACCATGCTGAAGGCTATTACCCAGAATCCCTTGCAGCACATGTGTGTTCCTATCAGCTGACTAATAGGAGAGCAGAGTGCTGTTACCTAAAGAGCTGAAGGAGAGACTAAACTGTCCTTTTAACTCACTTCAGTCCACATCCATGAAGACCCGGGTGTGGGCATCAGCACAAGACATCTGTGTCTCTGCTGCCCCTGGTGGTAGATCCAGGTTTTACATCACTACACCCTCTAAAGGTGCTTTCACATTAGGCCCACTTGTTTAAACCGTGCTATGCCCCCCCCCCCCCCCCCCCATCACAATCCTCAACCAGAATAAACAAATCGACAGTGAGATGGAGCGGATCGAGACCACCCCTTCATGGAGGTCTCAGACCGGCTGATTTGGTGTGTACCAAAGTGCGGTGGTTGCATTCACATTGACACTAACGTACCAAACCCTGGACCAAAACTTCTTTGGTGTGCACTAAATATGGTTGGTGTGAAAACGCCCTTGAACAGTGTTTTTCAACCCTGAAGTCGGGACCCCAGGGTGGAGTTTAAATGGGGTCGCCTGGTATGTATAGTAATTGATTAAAAAAAAAAATTAGGCTACTGATATTTCTCTTAACAAATTATTATTCTTAAAACCGTTTTTGGTTTCCACTACAGTAGACAGATATTTGGGATTAATTTTATAATCTTTAGGTTGCAGTACCATGTCCAGCCACCAGGTGGGAAATTCCAAACCACTGTCTTAGGTTTCATAAAAAATATATTTTTATTGCACATTTCTACCATATCGAGATATTGCATCGTAAATTCAAAATAGCCGTCAAAGAGCAAATTGGGTATTGCGCCTGTATTCAGATTTCACAGAATTGTGTATTTTTTATTTCAAGTTTTGATGTAGTTCACCATTGAATGGTTTGTATAGACAACAACAATACATATACTTTAGATTTCGCTTCTTTTATTTACTTTTAAGTTCCTCTAAAGCGTTATATATACCACTCATGATTGGTGTCCACTGTATGACACATGCAAACCCCCTCCATATATAACATTGAAAAAGATTTTTTTTACTTGTTTGAAAATTTAAAAAAATCTTAAAAAGTATTCACTTAGGTTTGATAATTCATGCATGAAAGGGTTAAAATTAAAACACCACACAATCTCAAACAGCTGTGTTCTATACTGTCATTCTCCCAAACATGAATGTAATTCAAATAAAATATCTGAGCTTTCAACACTTGATTGGTGCCGCTCACCTGACTGGACAGTTATCGCTGCTTCACTTCCCTCTCTTCAGTGAGAAAAAAAATCTAAGAAAACAAAATGGAAAGATATCTATGATCACCCGGCCCTGGAAACACAGCTCCAAGAGAAACAAATACAGACACACAAAAAAAAGACATAAAATATAACAAAAGTTTCCTTCTGTATGGATTTACTCGTGTCATTGAAGTGTCTGCAGTGTGGTAACGTCCTGTCTGCAGAGAGTGTGGACACCAACAAGCTCACAGACACTTAAGAAAGTCTGCAAACCAAGATCTGTGTTTGAAAAGACATTTGCTGAACAAGCAGTGAGTTCACTTCACAAAGACTCTGACGGTTAATGAGCGTGCACTTTGGAGGTGAGCTGTCTCACTGCTCTGAAGCTGCAGACCATCACTGAGACGTTAATATATAATATTACCAACTGACATCAAAATGGTAAAGAAAAAATGAGCAGGGAGGAAGAAGCTTTGTAAATAAAGCCAACATCTGATCAGAGAAAATCAAATGTCACATTTAGCTCTAATCCTGGCTGAACTGTTTTTTCAACACAGTCTGACAAACATGATGAGAAACTAACTCTAACTCAGATAAATGCTGGAGACAATGTGGCGACCATGTAGGGACTCGTACTCACATATTTTGGACATGTGAAATATTAAGATTATTTTTGGAAAGACATTTTCAAAGCCCTTAGGGATATATTTCATCAGAACCTTGTGATTGATCCAAAAGTGGCTTTTCTTGGCCTGGTGCCTGAAGGATGAGGGAAAAGCCAAGAAGTATTTTCTACAGATATTAACAACAGCTGCAGTCAAAGGTAATGAAATGAAATGGCTAAAATCTGATCCCTCATCCTACAAGATGTGGATCGAGAAGGTTCAGGAAATCCAGGATGTGGACAAAAAAATGTTTGCTTTGAGATTACAAAAAGAAACTTTTGTTACAAGGTGGAAACTTGTTGAACCCATATTAAAGCGATGAACTCATATAAGCACAGTTTACAAATACATTCACATGAACTTCACTACCCCCTTTTTTACCTTCTTTTCAATATATATGTAATAATGAGCTTATTCATCAATAAAAATTAGTGTGTAGATCCTTGGATTTTTTTATATTGTATAAATCGTACATCTTTGCCTTTCCCTGTTCTGTTTTTTTTTTTTCCAAGACGAAAAGGAACAATAATGGAAACATGCATTTGATGTTTTTCAACAAAGTGAAGTTTTTTTTTTTTTTTTTTTTTTTTTTTTTTTAAAAGAAGAAATAATTCTAGAAAAAAAATTCTCAGTGGTCCACAGAGATTTGCGACGTCAAAAACGGACCAAAAATGGTTTGGAGCCACTGGATCAAGACATGAGGGTCCCCACAAAGACCTTGAGGACCGTGGTCTTCACAAGTCCCAAAGATGTGTTTGTGTGTGTGCGTTAGGCTCCTCCCCTCCAGCAGAGAGGAGGAGTCAGTGAACGCAGCACGAGCAGTGAGGACTGAGGACAGATGGACAGATGGATGAAGACTGTGAGTGTGTTTGAGTTTCAGCTCCTGCACACACACACACACACACACACACACACACACACACGCACACACACACGCACAGATATAGACACTCTCTGAGCCCTGACCCACACACAGGTAAGTCTTGGTCCTTGTCTTTGTTTACTTTCACTTTTGACTTTGTGTCACTTTGAGGACATTCTGTGCTTCTGTAAACTCCACCCGGCTGCTTCACCCTCAAACATAAATCAAGCACCTCTCTTTATTTCCATATTGGTCATTTTCATGTTTTTGATGAAGACTCAAACATTCAGCCATTGCGACACTTCTGCTCTGTGATTGACTTCCTGTTCTGACCTCTCTTTAGTTTAGCTAACACTTCCTCTTCACTGTAACATTACACACACACACTTACCGGCCACTTCATTAGGAACACCTCTCGGCCTTAGTTCTTCACGGGGCTGAAACATCCCTCAGAGAACACATAATTTAGGCCTTTAAACGTAAGTAATGACTTAATTCTGGTTACTGAAGCACATTAAAACATTCTGTGATGTTATTACAGTTTCACAGGCTCAGTTTCACTCGGCTAATGCTCTTTTCTGTTGTTGTTTTTGTAGTCCTGGTAGATTTGGTCATAAATTCCCTGATTATATGTAAGTTATCATATCAGAAACTGAGGGGCATTAATGGGGTAGGGGGCCACATGTTGTTCCTCCCTGTCCCTGTGGATATTCAGCTCTCTGAAGCTCAGTGGTAAATCATTATTTTATTGTATTTTGACTTCTGTGTTTCCTCCTCTGAGTGTCGGACGTCCTGCTGAATGACTTCCTCTGATGAAAGCTGAGCCACAGGACTCCAGGTGGGACAAGTTCATCCTCATGGCCTCCTAAATATGATTAAATAATGAATAATAAAACACTTTCCCTGTCTTCAGATCATCTGTTCACCTGCCGAGCCAGAGCCCGAGGACTCCATGGATCCAGGTCCAGACTCTGTTTTATTACCCTTTGATTAAACACCTTTAGTTCAGCTGGTTTAAAGCCTCTGTGCCTGCAGACGACGGCCCCGGCTGCTCCAGCTTAACCACCGCACAGCTGCAGCAGGACCTGAGGGCGAGGAAGAGGAGGGAGCATCCAGTCCGACTGCTGTTTGAGATCCCAACCAGTCGGATAAAAGAGCAGGGCACGCTGAGCAAGCATGTGGTGAGAACAATGCCATTCTTATTATAATTATAAAAAAATAATTTATAAAAATAAAACCACTCTGAAAACAAGAACTATGCTACAAAAAGGCTGAGCAAATATGTGTTGAGAATAAATTCATTCTTATAATTATTATTTAAATACAATCCTCTATTAAAATCAATCTTAAAATAATAATAATTCTACAAACAGGGTGAACAGACACGTGGTGAGAATAAAATCAATCTTACAGTTATTAAAAAATGAAATTTTAAAATAAAATCACTGAAAAAAATAATAATACTACAAAAAGGCTGAGCAAACGTGGTGAGAATAAATTCCTTCTGATGGTTATAATTATTGCATACTAATACTAATATATACAAATATACACTAATTGTAGTTATAAATTAATTCACTTTTACAGTTATGATTATTATAAGTAAAAATTAATTCAAATAATAAAATAATGAAATCACTGATAACAATCATAAATATAAACTTATTCTAATAATAAACTAATAAATCTACTGTTATGGTAATAATATTAATGAAATAAAGTTATTATATTGATAAAATATTAAAATCACTTATAATGATTATTATTATAAAATAATAAAGTCACTCTTATGGTAATAAGAAGCTGTTACTGAGCTGTAACATGGCGGTCCGGCTTCATCAGCTTCCACACTCCCAGCGTGGCGTCCAGTTTGAGGTCCTCCTGTCTGCGGTTTATTAATTATTAATTATTGATAATCAGAAAAGACTGGATCAGGCTCCTCGGCCATGTTTGTAGTCTTTTACAGTTTGTGAGCGACAGCTTTTAAACACAAAATGCTTTAAACAGGAATTATTTCTGTGTGACTGTCTCTTCTTCTTGTCTCAGGTATACGACGTCGTGGTCATGCGCTCCGGCAGCTTCGATTCCCGCCGCATGTCCGTGGAGCGGCGGTACAGCGACTTTTCCCGCCTCCACCATCAGCTGCTCCAGGAGTTCGAGGAGGAGCTGGAGGAGGTGGTGATCCCTCGGAAACTGCTGACCGGGAACTTTAACCCCGACGTGATCGAGGAGCGCCGCCTGGCGCTGCAGGACTACCTCGCTAAGCTGTACGCCGTACGCTGCGTGCGCTACTCGCCGCTGTTCTCTGCATTCTTCACCGCGCAGGAGCAGCAACTCGCCCATGGGCTGCTCCGGGCCGGCCAGTTCCCCGCTGCCCTGCAGGCGCTGCAGGCCGTGCTGGAGCTGCAGGAGAAGCTGCTGCCGTGGCAACGGCCCACGCTGCTCGTCCCGACGCTGTCCGCCCTTGCCATCTGCCACCGCGACCTGGAGGAGCCGGAGCAGGCCTTCTCTGCCGCCCAGCGCGCCCTGCCTGCCGTCCGACGGTATGGGCTGAAGGACTACCGCGCGGCGCTGCTGCAGCTGCTGCTCGACGTCGGGTACCAGCTGGGACGTCCCGTCGCCACGTTCCAGGAGGAGCTGACGGCACTGAGGGACGCCGAGAGGGGCGCAGTGTCCACGCGCTCGCTCAAGGAGATCGTGGTCCAGGAGTTTGTCTGAGCACCAAGACCGCCAAACTAACAGCTGATGAAAGGGCGGGAAATGACAACCAATCAGAGCAGAGGGAGGTCAGAGTTCGTGAGGCTCAAACTGGCGTCATGCTGGATGATTTAAACTCTGACGGAGCCGTGATGAACGCAAACACCGTCCAAATAAACCGAAGTAATGAAGTCAAATAACAGCCGTGCCTGAAGTCCTCGAAAGTACGACTGAACGATTTTAGAAAAGAGCGAAGTGTGATTCAGTCTGATTCACGTTTTATTTAAATCAAGCTGTAGTGTAATTTTCTCTGTTTACTGTAAAGACAAATGATCGAAGCACAAATCACATTATTCATCCTCTAGTACTGTTGATGAATCTGTTTCATTATCTAAGAAACTCAAACTTCTCCAAACAGTCTCTGTGTTGTTGTCCTGCTCACGGCTCTTCCACAGACCCGGGTCAGTCCGGAAACTGTCCTCGTCTGAAATGTGATTTTGATCCAAAAATAATAAATCTGAAGGTGAATGTTGTGTTTTGAGTCTTGATAAGATCTTGAGGCTGAGATGAGGTCTGTACATGAACATGCTCTCTGGTTTAAAAACTCTTGTTTCTGTCTAACAGGCTGATGCTGACTCGTGCACACTCGGCTCTCACACACCAATCTGTAACCAGACCAAAGTCACACACATGTTCTTCCTTCAGTCTCTGCATGTGAAGATAAATGTCACACTCACTGTCAAACATGCTGAGATAATAAATCACTCTGTCAATGTTATTAGTGTTAATAGTGTAATAAATTACTTATTAGAGTTAATACTGTAACACATTCATTATTAGAGTTAATACTGTAATACATTCATTATTAGAGTTAATAGTGTAATACATTCATTATTAGAGTTAATAGTGTAATACATTCATTATTAGAGTTAATAGTGTAATACATTCATTATTAGAGTTAATACTGTAATACATTCATTATTAGAGTTAATACTGTAACACATTCATTATTAGAGTTAATAGTGTAACACATTCATTATTAGAGTTAATAGTGTAACACATTCATTATTAGAGTTAATAGTGTAATACATTCATTATTAGAGTTAATAGTGTAATACATTCATTATTAGAGTTAATACTGTAACACATTCATTATTAGAGTTAATACTGTAACACATTCATTATTAGAGTTAATACTGTAATACATTCATTATTAGAGTTAATACTGTAATACATTCATTATTAGAGTTAATACTGTAATACATTCATTATTAGAGTTAATAGTGTAATACATTCATTATTAGAGTTAATAGTGTAATACATTCATTATTAGAGTTAATAGTGTAATACATTCATTATTAGAGTTAATAGTGTAATACATTCATTATTAGAGTTAATAGTGTAATACATTCATTATTAGAGTTAATACTGTAATACATTCATTATTAGAGTTAATACTGTAATACATTCATTATTAGAGTTAATAGTGTAATACATTCATTATTAGAGTTAATAGTGTAATACATTCATTATTAGAGTTAATAGTGTAATACATTCATTATTAGAGTTAAAACATTCATTATTAGAGTTAATACATTCATTATTAGAGTTAATACTGTAATACATTCATTATTAGAGTTAATAGTGTAATATATTCATTATTAGAGTTAATACATTCATTATTAGAGTTAATAGTGTAATACATTCATTATTAGAGTTAATACTGTAATACATTCATTATTAGAGTTAAAACATTCATTATTAGAGTTAATACATTCATTATTAGAGTTAATAGTGTAATACATTCATTATTAGAGTTAATAGTGTAATACATTCATTATTAGAGTTAATAGTGTAATACATTCATTATTAGAGTTAATAATGTAATACATTCATTATAAGAGTTAATAGTGTAATACATTCATTATTAGAGTTAATAATGTAATACATTCATTATTAGAGTTAATAGTGTAATACATTCATTATTAGAGTTAATACATTCATTATTAGAGTTAATAGTGTAATACATTCATTATTAGAGTTAATAGTGTAATACATTCATTATTAGAGTTAATACATTCATTATGAGAGTTAATAGTGTAATACATTCATTATTAGAGTTAATAGTGTAATACATTCATTATTAGAGTTAATAGTGTAATACATTCATTATTAGAGTTAATACATTCATTATTAGAGTTAATAGTGTAATACATTCATTATTAGAGTTAATAGTGTAATACATTCATTATTAGAGTTAAAACATTCATTATTAGAGTTAATACATTCATTATTAGAGTTAATACTGTAATACATTCATTATTAGAGTTAATAGTGAAATATATTCATTATTAGAGTTAATACATTCATTATTAGAGTTAATAGTGTAATACATTCATTATTAGAGTTAATACATTCATTATTAGAGTTAATAGTGTAATACATTCATTATTAGAGTTAATAGTGTAATATATTCATTATTAGAGTTAATACATTCATTATTAGAGTTAATAGTGTAATACATTCATTATTAGAGTTAATAGTGTAATACATTCATTATTAGAGTTAATAGTGTAATACATTCATTATTAGAGTTAATAGTGTAATACATTCATTATTAGAGTTAATAATGTAATACATTCATTATTAGAGTTAATAGTGTAATACATTCATTATTAGAGTTAATACATTCATTATTAGAGTTAATAGTGTAATACATTCATTATTAGAGTTAATAGTGTAATACATTCATTATTAGAGTTAATAATGTAATACATTCATTATTAGAGTTAATAGTGTAATACATTCATTATTAGAGTTAATAGTGTAATACATTCATTATTAGAGTTAATACATTCATTATTAGAGTTAATACTGTAATACATTCATTATTAGAGTTAATAGTGTAATACATTCATTATTAGAGTTAATACATTCATTATTAGAGTTAATAGTGTAATACATTCATTATTAGAGTTAATACATTAGTTATTAGAGTTAATAGTGTAATACATTCATTATTAGAGTTAATAGTGTAATACATTCATTATTAGAGTTAATAATGTAATACATTCATTATTAGAATTAATAGTGTAATACATTCATTATTAGAGTTAATACATTCATTATTAGAGTTAATAGTGTAATACATTCATTATTAGAGTTAATAGTGTAATACATTCATTATTAGAGTTAATACATTCATTATTAGAGTTAATACTGTAATACATTCATTATTAGAGTTAATAGTGTAATACATTCATTATTAGAGTTAATACTGTAATACATTCATTATTAGAGTTAATAGTGTAATACATTCATTATTAGAGTTAATAGTGTAATACATTCATTATTAGAGTTAATAGTGTAATACATTCATTATTAGAGTTAATAGTGTAATACATTCATTATTAGAGTTAATAGTGTAATACATTCATTATTAGAGTTAATAATGTAATACATTCATTATTAGAGTTAATACTGTAATACATTCATTATTAGAGTTAATACATTCATTATTAGAGTTAATAGTGTAATACATTCATTATTAGAGTTAATAGTGTAATACATTCATTATTAGAGTTAATACATTCATTATTAGAGTTAATAGTGTAATACATTCATTATTAGAGTTAATAGTGTAATACATTCATTATTAGAGTTAATAATGTAATACATTCATTATTAGAGTTAATAGTGTAATACATTCATTATTAGAGTTAATAGTGTAATACATTCATTATTAGAGTTAATACATTCATTATTAGAGTTAATACTGTAATACATTCATTATTAGAGTTAATAGTGTAATACATTCATTATTAGAGTTAATACATTCATTATTAGAGTTAATAGTGTAATACATTCATTATTAGAGTTAATACATTAGTTATTAGAGTTAATAGTGTAATACATTCATTATTAGAGTTAATAGTGTAATACATTCATTATTAGAGTTAATAATGTAATACATTCATTATTAGAATTAATAGTGTAATACATTCATTATTAGAGTTAATACATTCATTATTAGAGTTAATAGTGTAATACATTCATTATTAGAGTTAATAGTGTAATACATTCATTATTAGAGTTAATACATTCATTATTAGAGTCAATAGTGTAATACATTCATTATTAGAGTTAATAGTGTAATACATTCATTATTAGAGTTAATAGTGTAATACATTCATTATTAGAGTTAATAGTGTAATACATTCATTATTAGAGTTAATACTGTAACACATTCATTATTAGAGTTAATACTGTAACACATTCATTATTAGAGTTAATAGTGTAATACATTCATTATTAGAGTTAATAGTGTAACACATTCATTATTAGAGTTAATAGTGTAATACATTCATTATTAGAGTTAATAGTGTAATACATTCATTATTAGAGTTAATACTGTAACACATTCATTATTAGAGTTAATAGTGTAATACATTCATTATTAGAGTTAATACTGTAATACATTCATTATTAGAGTTAATACTGTAATACATTCATTATTAGAGTTAATAGTGTAATACATTCATTATTAGAGTTAATACTGTAATACATTCATTATTAGAGTTAATAGTGTAATACATTCATTATTAGAGTTAATAGTGTAATACATTCATTATTAGAGTTAATAGTGTAATACATTCATTATTAGAGTTAATAGTGTAATACATTCATTATTAGAGTTAATAGTGTAATACATTCATTATTAGAGTTAATAGTGTAATACATTCATTATTAGAGTTAATAGTGTAATACATTCATTATTAGAGTTAATAGTGTAATACATTCATTATTAGAGTTAATAGTGTAATACATTCATTATTAGAGTTAATAGTGTAATACATTCATTATTAGAGTTAATAGTGTAATACATTCATTATTAGAGTTAAAACATTCATTATTAGAGTTAATACATTCATTATTAGAGTTAATACTGTAATACATTCATTATTAGAGTTAATAGTGTAATATATTCATTATTAGAGTTAATACATTCATTATTAGAGTTAATAGTGTAATACATTCATTATTAGAGTTAATAGTGTAATACATTCATTATTAGAGTTAAAACATTCATTATTAGAGTTAATACATTCATTATTAGAGTTAATAGTGTAATACATTCATTATTAGAGTTAATAGTGTAATACATTCATTATTAGAGTTAATAGTGTAATACATTCATTATTAGAGTTAATAATGTAATACATTCATTATAAGAGTTAATAGTGTAATACATTCATTATTAGAGTTAATAATGTAATACATTCATTATTAGAGTTAATAGTGTAATACATTCATTATTAGAGTTAATACATTCATTATTAGAGTTAATAGTGTAATACATTCATTATTAGAGTTAATAGTGTAATACATTCATTATTAGAGTTAATAGTGTAATACATTCATTATTAGAGTTAATACATTCATTATTAGAGTTAATAGTGTAATACATTCATTATTAGAGTTAATAGTGTAATACATTCATTATTAGAGTTAAAACATTCATTATTAGAGTTAATACATTCATTATTAGAGTTAATACTGTAATACATTCATTATTAGAGTTAATAGTGAAATATATTCATTATTAGAGTTAATACATTCATTATTAGAGTTAATAGTGTAATACATTCATTATTAGAGTTAATAGTGTAATACATTCATTATTAGAGTTAAAACATTCATTATTAGAGTTAATAGTGTAATACATTCATAATTAGAGTTAATAGTGTAATATATTCATTATTAGAGTTAATACATTCATTATTAGAGTTAATAGTGTAATACATTCATTATTAGAGTTAATAGTGTAATACATTCATTATTAGAGTTAATAGTGTAATACATTCATTATTAGAGTTAATAGTGTAATACATTCATTATTAGAGTTAATAATGTAATACATTCATTATTAGAGTTAATAGTGTAATACATTCATTATTAGAGTTAATAATGTAATACATTCATTATTAGAGTTAATAGTGTAATACATTCATTATTAGAGTTAATACATTCATTATTAGAGTTAATAGTGTAATACATTCATTATTAGAGTTAATAGTGTAATACATTCATTATTAGAGTTAATACATTCATTATTAGAGTTAATAGTGTAATACATTCATTATTAGAGTTAATACATTCATTATTAGAGTTAATAGTGTAATACATTCATTATTAGAGTTAATAGTGTAATACATTCATTATTAGAGTTAATAGTGTAATACATTCATTATTAGAGTTAATAGTGTAATACATTCATTATTAGAGTTAATACATTCATTATTAGAGTTAATACTGTAATACATTCATTATTAGAGTTAATAGTGTAATACATTCATTATTAGAGTTAATACATTCATTATTAGAGTTAATAATGTAATACATTCATTATTAGAGATAATACATTAGATTATTAGAGTTAATAGTGTAATACATTCATTATTAGAGTTAATAGTGTAATACATTCATTATTAGAGTTAATAATGTAATACATTCATTATTAGAATTAATAGTGTAATACATTCATTATTAGAGTTAATACATTCATTATTAGAGTTAATAGTGTAATACATTCATTATTAGAGTTAATAGTGTAATACATTCATTATTAGATTTAATACATTCATTATTAGAGTTAATAGTGTAATACATTCATTATTAGAGTTAATAGTGTAATACATTCATTATTAGAGTTAATAGTGTAATACATTCATTATTAGAGTTAATACTGTAATACATTCATTATTAGAGTTAATAGTGTAATACATTCATTATTAGAGTTAATAATGTAATACATTCATTATTAGAGTTAATACATTCATTATTAGAGTTAATAGTGTAATACATTCATTATTAGAGTTAATACATTCATTATTAGAGTTAATAGTGTAATACATTCATTATTAGAGTTAATAGTGTAATACATTCATTATTAGAGTTAATACTGTAATACATTCATTATTAGAGTTAATACTGTAACACATTCATTATTAGAGTTAATACTGTAATACATTCATTATTAGAGTTAATAGTGTAATACATTCATTATTAGAGTTAATAGTGTAATACATTCATTATTAGAGTTAATAGTGTAATACATTCATTATTAGAGTTAATAGTGTAATACATTCATTATTAGAGTTAATAGTGTAATACATTCATTATTAGAGTTAATACATTCATTATTAGAGTTAATAGTGTAATACATTCATTATTAGAGTTAATAGTGTAATACATTCATTATTAGAGTTAATAGTGTAATACATTCATTATTAGAGTTAAAACATTCATTATTAGAGGTAATACTGTAATACATTCATAATTAGAGTTAATACATTCATTATTAGAGTTAATAGTGTAATACATTCATTATTAGAGTTAATACATTCATTATTAGAGTTAATAGTGTAATACATTCATTATTAGAGTTAATAGTGTAATACATTCATTATTAGAGTTAATACATTCATTATTAGAGTTAATACATTCATTATTAGAGTTAATAGTGTAATACATTCATTATTAGAGTTAATAGTGTAATACATTCATTATTAGAGTTAATAATGTAATACATTCATTATTAGAGTTAATAGTGTAATACATTCATTATTAGAGTTAATACATTCATTATTAGAGTTAATAGTGTAATACATTCATTATTAGAGTTAATAGTGTAATACATTCATTATTAGAGTTAATAGTGTAATACATTCATTATTAGAGTTAATACATTCATTATTAGAGTTAATAGTGTAATACATTCATTATTAGAGTTAATAGTGTAATACATTCATTATTAGAGTTAATAGTGTAATACATTCATTATTAGAGTTAATACATTCATTATTAGAGTTAATAGTTCATTATTAGAGTTAATAGTGTAATACATTCATTATTAGAGTTAACAATGTAATACATTCATTATTAGAGTTAATACATTCATTATTAGAGTTAATACTGTAATACATTCATTATTAGAGTTAATACATTCATTATTAGAGTTAATAGTGTAATACATTCATTATTAGAGTTAATAGTGTAATACATTCATTATTAGAGTTAATTCATTATTAGAGTTAATAGTGTAATAAATTCATTATTAGAGTTAATACTGTAATACATTCATTATTAGAGTTAATAGTGTAATACATTCATTATTAGAGTTAATAGTGTAATAAATTCATTATTAGAGTTAATAATGTAATACATTCATTATTAGAGTTAATAGTGTAATACATTCATTATTAGAGTTAATAGTGTAATACATTCATTATTAGAGTTAATAGTGTAATACATTCATTATTAGAGTTAATAGTGTAATACATTCATTATTAGAGTTAATAGTGTAATACATTCATTATTAGAGTTAATACATTCATTATTAGAGTTAATAGTGTAATACATTCATTATTAGAGTTAATAGTGTAATACATTCATTATTAGAGTTAATACATTCATTATTAGAGTTAATAGTGTAATACATTCATTATTAGAGTTAATACATTCATTATTAGAGTTAATAGTGTAATACATTCATTATTAGAGTTAAAACATTCATTATTAGAGGAGTTAATAATGTAATACATTCATGATTAGAGTTAATAGTGTAATACATTCATTATTAGAGTTAATAGTGTAATACATTCATTATTAGAGTTAATAATGTAATACATTCATTATTAGAGTTAATAGTGTAATACATTCATTATTAGAGTTAATAGTGTAATACATTCATTATTAGAGTTAATACATTCATTATTAGAGTTAATAGTGTAATACATTCATTATTAGAGTTAATACTGGAATACATTCATTATTAGAGTTAATACATTCATTATTAGAGTTAATAGTGTAATACATTCATTATTAGAGTTAATAGTGTAATACATTCATTATTAGAGTTAATACTGTAATACATTCATTATTAGAGTTAATAGTGTAATACATTCATTATTAGAGTTAATACTGTAATACATTCATTATTAGAGTTAATAGTGTAATACATTCATTATTAGAGTTAATACTGTAATACATTCATTATTAGAGTTAATAGTGTAATACATTCATTATTAGAGTTAATAGTGTAATACATTCATTATTAGAGTTAATAGTGTAATACATTCATTATTAGAGTTAATACATTCATTATTAGAGTTAATAGTGTAATACATTCATTATTAGAGTTAATAGTGTAATACATTCATTATTAGAGTTAATACATTCATTATTAGAGTTAATAGTGTAATACATTCATTATTAGAGTTAATACATTCATTATTAGAGTTAATAGTGTAATACATTCATTATTAGAGTTAATAGTGTAATACATTCATTATTAGAGTTAATAGTGTAATACATTCATTATTAGAGTTAATAGTGTAATACATTCATTATTAGAGTTAATAGTGTAATACATTCATTATTAGAGTTAATACATTCATTATTAGAGTTAATAGTGTAATACATTCATTATTAGAGTTAATAGTGTAATACATTCATTATTAGAGTTAATAGTGTAATACATTCATTATTAGAGTTAATAGTGTAATACATTCATTATTAGAGTTAATAGTGTAATACATTCATTATTAGAGTTAATACATTCATTATTAGAGTTAATAGTGTAATACATTCATTATTAGAGTTAATATA
Source organism: Scarus forsteni (assembly GCA_036419115.1). Classification (NCBI taxonomy): domain Eukaryota; kingdom Metazoa; phylum Chordata; class Actinopteri; order Labriformes; family Labridae; genus Scarus; species Scarus forsteni. Next base: position 15,272,788 of record JAZDUH010000536.1, read on the forward strand.
CATTCATTATTAGAGTTAATAGTGTAATACATTCATTATTAGAGTTAATAATGTAATACATTCATTATTAGAGTTAATAGTGTAATACATTCATTATTAGAGTTAATAGTGTAATACATTCATTATTAGAGTTAATATGTAATACATTCATTATTAGAGTTAATAGTGTAATACATTCATTATTAGAGTTAATAGTGTAATACATTCATTATTAGAGTTAATAGTGTAATACATTCATTATTAGAGTTAATAGTGTAATACATTCATTATTAGAGTTAATAGTGTAATACATTCATTATTAGAGTTAATAGTGTAATACATTCATTATTAGAGTTAATAGTGTAATACATTCATTATTAGAGTTAATAGTGTAATACATTCATTATTAGAGTTAATAGTGTAATACATTCATTATTAGAGTTAATACATTCATTATTAGAGTTAATAGTGTAATACATTCATTATTAGAGTTAATAATGTAATACATTCATTATTAGAGTTAATACATTCATTATTAGAGTTAATAGTGTAATACATTCATTATTAGAGTTAATAGTGTAATACATTCATTATTAGAGTTAATAGTGTAATACATTCATTATTAGAGTTAATACTGTAATACATTCATTATTAGAGTTAATAGTGTAATACATTCATTATTAGAGTTAATAGTGTAATACATTCATTATTAGAGTTAATAGTGTAATACATTCATTATTAGAGTTAATAGTGTAATACATTCATTATTAGAGTTAATACATTCATTATTAGAGTTAATAGTGTAATACATTCATTATTAGAGTTAATAGTGTTAATACATTCATTATTAGAGTTAATACATTCATTATTAGAGTTAATAGTGTAATACATTCATTATTAGAGTTAATACATTCATTATTAGAGTTAATAGTGTAATACATTCATTATTAGAGTTAATACATTCATTATTAGAGTTAATAGTGTAATACATTCATTATTAGAGTTAATAGTGTAATACATTCATTATTAGAGTTAATAGTGTAATACATTCATTATTAGAGTTAATAGTGTAATACATTCATTATTAGAGTTAATACATTCATTATTAGAGTTAATAGTGTAATACATTCATTATTAGAGTTAATACATTCATTATTAGAGTTAATAGTGTAATACATTCATTATTAGAGTTAATAGTGTAATACATTCATTATTAGAGTTAATAGTGTAATACATTCATTATTAGAGTTAATAGTGTAATACATTCATTATTAGAGTTAATAGTGTAATACATTCATTATTAGAGTTAATACTGTAATACATTCATTATTAGAGTTAATAGTGTAATACATTCATTATTAGAGTTAATAGTGTAATACATTCATTATTAGAGTAATAGTGTAATACATTCATTATTAGAGTTAATAGTGTAATACATTCATTATTAGAGTTAATAGTGTAATACATTCATTATTAGAGTTAATAGTGTAATACATTCATTATTAGAGTTAATAGTGTAATACATTCATTATTAGAGTTAATACATTATTATTAGAGTTAATAGGTAATACATTCATTATTAGAGTTAATAGTGTAATACATTCATTATTAGAGTTAATACATTCATTATTAGAGTTAATAGTGTAATAATACATTCATTATTAGAGTTAATACATTCATTATTAGAGTTAATAGTGTAATACATTCATTATTAGAGTTAATAGTGTAATACATTCATTATTAGAGTTAATAATGTAATACATTCATTATTAGAGTTAATAGTGTAATACATTCATTATTAGAGTTAATAGTGTAATACATTCATTATTAGAGTTAATAGTGTAATACATTCATTATTAGAGTTAATAGTGTAATACATTCATTATTAGAGTTAATAGTGTAATACATTCATTATTAGAGTTAATACTGTAATACATTCATTATTAGAGTTAATAGTGTAATACATTCATTATTAGAGTTAATAGTGTAATACATTCATTATTAGAGTTAATACATTCATTATTAGAGTTAATAGTGTAATACATTCATTATTAGAGTTAATACATTCATTATTAGAGTTAATAGTAATACATTCATTATTAGAGTTAATAGTGTAATACATTCATTATTAGAGTTAATAATGTAATACATTCATTATTAGAGTTAATAGTGTAATACATTCATTATTAGAGTTAATAGTGTAATACATTCATTATTAGAGTTAATAGTGTAATACATTCATTATTAGAGTTAATAGTGTAATACATTCATTATTAGAGTTAATAGTGTAATACATTCATTATTAGAGTTAATAGTGTAATACATTCATTATTAGAGTTAATAGTGTAATACATTCATTATTAGAGTTAATAGTGTAATACATTCATTATTAGAGTTAATAGTGTAATACATTCATTATTAGAGTTAATAGTGTAATACATTCATTATTAGAGTTAATAGTGTAATACATTCATTATTAGAGTTAATACATTCATTATTAGAGTTAATAGTGTAATACATTCATTATTAGAGTTAATAGTGTAATACATTCATTACTAGAGTTAATACATTCATTATTAGAGTTAATACTGTAATACATTCATTATTAGAGTTAATAGTGTAATACATTCATTATTAGAGTTAATAGTGTAATAAATTCATTATTAGAGTTAATACATTCATTATTAGAGTTAATACATTCATTATTAGAGTTAATAGTGTAATACATTCATTATTAGAGTTAATAGTGTAATACATTCATTATTAGAGTTAATAATGTAATACATTCATTATTAGAGTTAATAGTGTAATACATTCATTATTAGAGTTAATAGTGTAATACATTCATTATTAGAGTTAATAGTGTAATACATTCATTATTAGAGTTAATAGTGTAATACATTCATTATTAGAGTTAATAGTGTAATACATTCATTATTAGAGTTAATAGTGTAATACATTCATTATTAGAGTTAATACATTCATTATTAGAGTTAATAGTGTAATACATTCATTATTAGAGTTAATAGTGTAATACATTCATTATTAGAGTTAATAGTGTAATACATTCATTATTAGAGTTAATAGTGTAATACATTCATTATTAGAGTTAATAGTGTAATACATTCATTATTAGAGTTAATAGTGTAATACATTCGTTATTAGAAATAGTGTAATACATTCATTATTAGAGTTAATAGTGTAATACATTCATTATTAGAGTTAATAGTGTAATACATTCATTATTAGAGTTAATAGTGTAATACATTCATTATTAGAGTTAAAACATTCATTATTAGAGTTAATACATTCATTATTAGAGTTAATACTGTAATACATTCATAATTAGAGTTAATACATTCATTATTAGAGTTAATAGTGTAATACATTCATTATTAGAGTTAATACATTCATTATTAGAGTTAATAGTGTAATACATTCATTATTAGAGTTAATAGTGTAATACATTCATTATTAGAGTTAATAATGTAATACATTCATTATTAGAGTTAATAGTGTAATACATTCATTATTAGAGTTAATAGTGTAATACATTCATTATTAGAGTTAATACATTCATTATTAGAGTTAATAGTGTAATACATTCATTATTAGAGTTAATAGTGTAATACATTCATTATTAGAGTTAATACATTCATTATTAGAGTTAATAGTGTAATACATTCATTATTAGAGTTAATAGTGTAATACATTCATTATTAGAGTTAATACATTCATTATTAGAGTTAATAGTGTAATACATTCATTATTAGAGTTAATAGTGTAATACATTCATTATTAGAGTTAATACATTCATTATTAGAGTTAATAGTGTAATACATTCATTATTAGAGTTAATAGTGTAATACATTCATTATTAGAGTTAATAGTGTAATACATTCATTATTAGAGTTAATAGTGTAATACATTCATTATTAGAGTTAATAGTGTAATACATTCATTATTAGAGTTAATACATTCATTATTAGAGTTAATAGTGTAATACATTCATTATTAGAGTTAATACATTCATTATTAGAGTTAATAGTGTAATACATTCATTATTAGAGTTAATAGTGTAATACATTCATTATTAGAGTTAATAGTGTAATACATTCATTATTAGAGTTAATAGTGTAATACATTCATTATTAGAGTTAATAGTGTAATACATTCATTATTAGAGTTAATAGTGTAATACATTCATTATTAGAGTTAATAAGTTAATACATTCATTATTAGAGTTAATAGAGTAATACATTCATTATTAGAGTTAATAGTGTAATACATTCATTATTAGAGTTAATAGTTAATACATTCATTATTAGAGTTAATAGTGTAATACATTCATTATTAGAGTTAATACTGTAATACATTCATTATTAGAGTTAATAGTGTAATACATTCGTTATTGGAGTTAATAGTGTAATACATTCATTATTAGAGTTAATACATTCATTATTAGAGTTAATAGTGTAATACATTCATTATTAGAGTTAATACATTCATTATTAGAGTTAATAGTGTAATACATTCATTATTAGAGTTAATACATTCATTATTAGAGTTAATAGTGTAATACATTCATTATTAGAGTTAATAATACTAATAATAATGATATCAATGTTGATAATCAAAATACACGAAAAATACTTTACAGCAGCCACACGCATGAAAACTAAGACAGTAAAACATATCATTATAGGAGTTAATAAATATTCATTATTAGAGTTAATAGTGTAATACATTCATTATTAGAGTTAATAGTGTAATACATTTCATTATTAGAGTTAATAGTGTAATACATTCATTATTAGAGTTAATAGTGTAATGCATTCATAATTATATATATATATATATATATATATATATATATACATACATACACAAACATTCATACAGATACATATATATATATATAATAATACATACATTATTAGAGTTAATAGTGTAATACATTCATTATTAGAGTTAATAGTGTAATACATTCATTATTAGAGTTAATATTAATACATTCATTTATCATAGAGTTAATAATGTAATACATTCATTATTAGAGAAAGTAATACATTCAATTAGAAATAAATACATTCAATTAATAATAGTAATAAATATTAGAACATAAATACATTCAATTAGAGTTAAAAATACATTCAAAAAATACACAAAACAAAAATACATTCATTACACACACACACACACACACACACACGTGTAATACACATTATTAGAGTTAATAGTGTAATACATTCATTATTAGAGAAAGTGTCTTCATTATTGAGAATAGAATCTTCATTATTGAGTTGTTTCATTATTAGAGTTAATAGTGTAACATTCTTTTAGATCTACACTCAGACTGTTCCATTCATTATTAGGCCTGCATGTCGTCACATTCAAAGAGTTAATAGTGTTTTCATTATTGTTAATATGTTCATTCATTTTGAAATAATGTATTACACCCATTATTAGAGTTAATACATTCATAATTAGAGTTAAGAGTTTTTTTCATTTTTTTTTTTTTCTTAATTTCAGTCTGTTGAGTTTAGAGATAAATCAGGTGAATTATTTTGAATTCCAAATCCATGATTTTATTTGTGACACAGTGTTTATTAAAATTCCAAAAAGAATTCCAGCTAAGTTTTAAAATGTTGAATTCCAGATGGATTTTGGTTGAGATTTGGTGGTAGACTTTTCTCAAATGTTTATAGGTACATTGTTTCTGATAATACAGCCCCTGCAGTATGAGCCCCCCCCCTTGCAGTGTTAACAGTTAATAGTGTAATACATTCATTATTAGAGTTAATAGTGTAATATATTCATTTAGTGACAGCCAGCTGTAATACTGTAATACATTTACATTATTAGAGTTAATAGTGTTACATCATTATTAGAGTTAATAAGCATTCATTATTAGAGTTAATAGTGTTAATAATACATTCATTATTAGAGTTAATAGTTATAGCTACATTCACATTAGAGCTAATAGTGTACATTCATTATTAGTTAATACATTTCATACATTCATTATTAGATTAGAGTTAATAGTGTAATACATTCATTATTAAGAGTTAATAATGTAATACATTCATTATTAGAGTTCATCATCTATTATAGAATTAGTAATACATTCATTATTAGAGTTAATAGAGCAGCTCGTGGTTGATCCTGAGACCCTCAGAGATCCTCGTGTAGACCATCTGACCATCTCCAACCTTCTAACCATGGCCAACGACTCCATGAAGCTGTCCAAGAACCTGCTCCGCATGAAGGTGAGTCCGCGCTGCGTCAGCACGTGAGAACACCTGAGGGTTAGCTAGCGTTAGCTCCAAGTGTGGACCGCCGCCCCGGACGTCGTTTAGAAATTAGACGATTAAACGAGTAACGCTGCTTTTAGAAGGTTATCAAGGATTAAACATCGATTTAATTAGCTGCTGATAAACTGTATGTGTTTAGGAATACATTCAATTAAGGACCAAATGTCAGCCATTATTAGAGAATAATAATACATTCATTATTAGAGTTAATAATGTTCATTAATACATTCATTATTAGAGTTAATAGTGTAATACATTCATTATTAGAGCACAGATGTCGTCACTAAGCCTCACTAATAGTGCACGAAATAATATAAAGGTGTCTGTTTTGAGATTCATTATTAAAAACTTTAAAACATTAAATCTTAATCATCCGTTCACTGATTAGCACAAAGCAGATTTAATACATTCATTATTAGAGTTAATAGTGTAATACATTCATTATTAGAGTTAATATTCATATTAGAGTTATTAGTGTAATATTCAAATTTATTGGGTGTGAAAAAAACTTATTTAAGTTTAAGTAACACTCATGTTAATGTAGCAAATGACCAAAAACAATTAAGACAAAATCAATTAATTCATTTAAACAGTGGCCCAATAATACAAAGACAATAATAATGTGAAAAAAATAAACATCAAGGTACTGATGGAAACATTTGGCATGATTGTGATTTGAAGTAAATGTTGATACCTTATAAATGACTTTATTGTGTTTGGAGAATAAGAGTCTCTGTGGGAGAGTTAGACGAGGACACACGTGTTTTTTTAGGCAGTTTTCAGCATGTGTAAAAGTTTGTCTCTGATATTTGAGTGTTGGCCTTCTCTCTGCCATGTCAGTGATCTGGTGTTTCCTCCTCTGTCCTGTTACATTCATTATTAGAGTTATGTGTAATATATTCATTATTAGAGTAATACTTGCAATTACATTCATTATTAGAGTTAATTAGTGTAATACACTACCATTATTACTCAAGTTAACCTGTAGCTGAACATAAGAGTTAATAGTGATCGCCCACCTGTTCAGGAGAGACGAGATGCCCATGCCTGCTTGATGTTAATAATTAGCAATACATTAGTTATTGGAGTCTTAGAAATATACACTGTAATTCAGAATGGGTGAAAATATAACTATTATAAATATAGGGATGTCTAAATCAATATTGATATCAGATATCAGTCTGATATAAAAAAAAATATATAGTATTATATCAGCCTGCATCTAAAATATCCGATATTAGCGCACCGATACAAACAGTCGATTTTAATTTATTTTTAATTTATTTAATTTAGTTGAAGAATATGCTTATGTGTAGCTTAAACACAGTGGTTATTTTGCAATTTAAAATATGTGTTTTTGTTTTTATTGGCTTTATTGAGGTCACTTTTCGGGGTCTTCTAATTTATTTATTTATTGTATTTAATTACCTCCGCCAGGATGTTATGTTTTTGGGAGAGTTTGTCTGTCTGTGAGCAAAATAACTCAAAAAGTAATGGATGGATTTTGATGAACTTTTCAGGAAATGTTCAGCATGGGAAAAGGAAGAACTGATTCAATTTTTGTGTTGATCCAGATCAGCGTCTGGCCGCCATGACGAAAAATGTGATTTTTGTGAATAACTACTGAACTAAAATAGATATCGTGATGAATCCAATTGTTAATGGTATGTTTTCATGGTCAATGAATCTAAATATTTAGATGAAATAAAGGTAGGAGTAATATTTATGGTGAATATCAGAATATGGTAGAGGACTGTGGTGCTGGCGGAGGTCTGTGCTCTCAGAGTGCTTTTCTAGTTGTAGTATGTTCTTATTTTTAAGGTTAAATTTATTGAACCCACTGGTTAATAACAAATAGGTCAGTTTTTCTCATACCTACTATTGCTGACTACTGTTCTCTGTTTGAGTAATCTCACCTGATCAAGACTTTTCTTACAGTCCAGACTACAAAATAAGGAATAAAAGTCTGTTTGATTCCTGCTGACATCGGATCAGATTGATATCAGTATTGGCCAATACTCAAGGCTGCAATATGGGTATCTTATAGGAGGTGACAAAGTTGTATCTGGACAGCCCTACATAATTTATTATTTTATATTTTATATTTATTATTATTTTATAGAACATAATAAAGTGTAAATGTTTAAAGCCACAGCTGTTGACTTAATCAAAAAGGATGAAAACTTCACACAAGATAATTTAACATAAATAAACTCCATCTTTTGGTTTGGACGCTGACATTTCCCCCTGAGCCACCTGTTTGTAGTTTCTTGTAGTTTTTTTTGCAGTTCTTTATTCCACAATCCAAACTTGGGCTGCAGTATAATTTGGGATATTGATCATTTTAAGTATGGGCAGCACGGTGGTGCAGCAGGTAGTGCACGTGCGTCACAGCACTGAGGTTGTTGGTTTGATCCCGTGTCGGGCAGGGCCTTTCTGTGTGGGGTTTGCGTGCTCTCCCTGTGCATGCATAGGTTCCCTTGGAGCACTCTGGTTCCTCCTACAGACCAAAAACGTGCTCACTGGGTTATTTGGTGACTCCATACTGCCCTCAGAGTTAATACATTCATTATTAGAGCATTAGTAATACATTCATTATTAGAGCATAGTGTGTAATACATTCATTATTAGAGTTAATAGTGTAATATATTCATTATTAATCCACTTCAGCCTCTAGTTCGCCAACTCGATCTCCTCTCTGATCATCATCTATTTATAGTTAATTTTTGGAAAACTTAGTATCCTAGTTTAATAGTGTAATACATTCATTTATTAGAGTTAATGAACTTGGACTCTAAAGTTTATTTTTTAACCTTTTTCAGGAACCTGATCATCGAGGAGAAAAGTTTTGTCCCGTGTGAGGAGCTCCGCTACGGACGCATCTCCTTCAAGGGCTTTAATCCAGAAGTCGAGGTTTGAGTTCATGTTTCATTTATATATATATATATATACTATATATATATATATATATACATACAACACAACATACACACATGTATCTGAGTTATAAAAATAATTTATTTTGAAACCCCACAGAGGAAATGAAAGCCTGTTCGTCACATTAAGATAAAAAAACATGTTTAAAAAAAAGAGCATTCAACTCCATCAAATATTTTATTGATGTTTTTCTCTCGTTGACAGAAACTGATGGTCCTGATGAACCCAAAAGACGAAACTAAGACAGAAGAAGAAGACGTGAGCCGCATGCAGACGGACGTCACGGATGAGGAGATGGCCCTGAGGTACACACTCATTAACCATCAGGATCAGAATCGGCTTCATCGGCCGAGCACGCTCACAGCATACAAAAGAGGTTTAAGCAGGTGGAATAACCATGATACCATAATAAAAACAAAAAAATACACCTGATTAGAGAAGAAGAAAATATGTATGCACCGAGTAGAAACAAGTATGTTCACATAATAGAAAAACAACGAGTAGATATGTATGTACACGAGGGTGCATAGTGAAGGTGAATAAACGAGCAGTGAGCAGATTCATCATGTCTGTTATTCAGGAGGGAAGAAACTGCTCTAATTAGAGTCAATAATCAATAATACATTCATTATTAGAGTTATACATACATTACAATAGAGTTACTACATAACTTCACAGTAACTCATTAATCCGGTTAACTTTAAGAAAGACTGGTTTATGTAAAGTCTAGTTAATGATCAGGATGGTATGTGTCAGTAAACCAGAGGAAATAAAACCATCTTAAACACGACTCTCTGCTGTCTGCCCCTCCGCTCAGGTACGAGAGTTTGGTCGGCAGCATGAAGAAGAAGTTCTGGCTATAAGCGTGAACAGGACGCCACACGTGGACTTTAGACATTTTTAAGGATTTTGATTTTTTTTATACATGCTGACTGAGCATGTGCAGCCGCTGAGAGCTGATTGGATGTCGTACATCCTAGTCATGTGACCGAATTCTAGTGATCTGGTAAATAAAAAACGAAAAACCATATTTCTTGTGACTGAATATGTTTCATGTCTGCAATAAAGTGCTCTGACCTCTGACCTCTACAGTACTATCACTCTGTCCTGGTGTCAGAGCGGCGTTTGTGCCGCATTTGAATAAATCACTGAAAATATTCCTAAGATAAGAGGGATGACTCAAACATACACTGACCTTGACTTTTGACCTGAGGTGCTGTAGAAAGTGTTTCAGCTGGATCAGTTCCTGGGTATACTCATACATTTTGAAAATTGACAGCTTGTTACAGAATTTACAGCAACTTTTGTGTTTTATTACAAGAAGAAAAAGAACAAGCACGAGTTTTAAATGGGTCTACGACTTAAGAACTTATAGGCCCCATCCACTCGAAGACAAACCGAGGTCTAAGCGCATACGTTTTTTACTGAATCTGCGTATCATCTATACGAAGACGGTGTTTTGGGGGTCTGTAAACGATCATTTTTGAAACCAGGTTCCAGAGTGGAAAGATTTTGAAATGCCGTATACACAGCTCCGTGTTTACTGGCTCTTCAGATACGCTTACGTCATAGTTTCATATCTTCATTGACATGCATACGCCACACGCGGTAATGACAATAACAATGGCGGCGTACGGTGTAGCATATGTGCTGATGAAGCTAGTGACCCTACTATCCCTGTTGCAGCAAAATCTCCTTCTTCTCAATCACCACTGAGTTGAACAAACAATTATGGAGGACACATTACAGCACTTTATGATCACTTTATCAGAATCTCTGTTTACAACTTTTGCAGCATGTGCACATGCTCACTGTTTTTTCATCTGTTTCCACTTGTTTCCGTCATATCATTACAGCGCCCCTAGAGGTCTGCCATGTGTTTTACAGCGTTTTCATGCATATCGAGTTCATTCATGTAGACGCACACATTTTCTGAGACGCCTTCGTCTTTATGACGATCGTTTTTGAAACCATGAAGTGTTTGTCTTCGTGTGGATGGGGCCTGAGTCATGTCACCAAAGATGGTAGACACCTAAGTTTGAGTTTGGAACATGTGTTTAATCATGTAGCTTGGCTTCTGCTTTGAACTGTACCATTGTTAACATTACTCAAAGTGTATTGACAACAACTGTCCAAACACGGAGGCCAATACACATATCTCCAAGGAGTGCATGACCATATTTTGACGTATCGATATTTTGAGCACAGGCCTAATCGGAGCACTTTTGACCTCTAATCTATCCCCTTCACCCCGAGTCAAAGGTCATTTGAAGAAACGTTTGAGACGAGTTAAAAAGCACCGAATGAGATCAATCCTCCTGACCTTGACCTTTGCCATATGACCCTGAAAATCTGTGTTGGACTCATTGGTGTGACTTTTAAAGAAATTCCCTGGATGTGACCTTCAGCTTTTGACCTCTAAATGTAGAAACATCACCCTCAAGTCTGATTGGACGGTTGGGCAAAAGTTCAAAGTCAGGCTGTAGTGGAATACTTTCTGATTAGGAAGGTTCCTAACAGTGAAATGATCTGAAGTAGTTCATGATCAGAGCTGTTGGAATAGTCTAAGTGCTTAGGAAAGGAGGCTCAATGCTTCCTTTATTATCTCCTTTAGCAAAGGATACACTGGAGCATCCTTTAGAAAGGAGAGGAGATTATTCTGTCCCACAATTCTCTGCAGCAACAGCATTTATAAACAGTGTGTTATCTTCAGAATTTACCCGAATAATAAGATCAAATCCCTCAGACCATGTGAGTTCTGCTGTTCATCCTTTCTAAAGTTTACCAAAACCTGCCTTAACTTTCCAGCAGTCTGATTCTCTGAAGAGAGCAGGATATGAGACATTTGATGTTGATTCTGTTTTAAACTTGGTTCAATATGAATCATTTGTACTCTATTAGATTGTGGTCTTAACAGTTTGTGCCTTTCTTTCCTTCTGTTCATTTATTTTCATGCACTGATTGGTGTTCATGTTGATAATGAGAGGACAGATTTATTTCAATCCTCACTTCAACATCGGTTATGCACACCTATCAAAAGTACAAATAAATGGATTATTACAGGAGCTAAATAACTGTTCACACTAGGGGCATCCATCTTTGATTGTCAACCCGAGGGTAGCGAGGTTTCACCGAGTTCCCAGTAGGAAATTCAGACTCTGAGAGACGTTCCAGTTGCAGTTTCCTACCCGGAGCTCAAAATTCCTACTTCTGACTACAACTGGAACGCACCACCGACGTATACAATCCACAGCGTGTGCTTGTTTGAGGCTAATGGATGCAATAAGGACCTTCCTCAGAACTCTGCATTGCTTTACAACTTCTTTTTTCAACAACTTCCGGGTGCAAAGCCACGAGGTAATGTATCTCTTTCTAGTTACGTAGTGGTAGTTTTTGATGTGTGACAACAAGCATTTTTTGTAAAACTTATCGTAGTTGTAGCCGGCTATTTATCGCTACTTACATCCCTGTGCTCTAAGACGTGTAATATAAATAATAAAAAAATTGCTCTAGTTTTAATTTTCTTGTTCCGGAAGTTGGCCAGTCCAGCCCTGTCTGACCCGAACGGAAGGCTAAGGAATAGCATTTATAGCTAACCTATTTTGATGCTATAAAACTCATCTTAAAGTGTGTATTTCCATCAGGCATATATCTAAAAGGGAGACTTTTTTGTAATTACTTAGAAACTCCTCACAGTCTCTTTAATGTTCAAATTGTCTAAAGGAACAACATTGTCATGATACCCCAGCTCTTCTAAGATGAGCCTTTTGTAGTCCATCTTCAGAAAATTGTAGTTTCACTGCAGCAGTAACATCCGCCGTCACATGATGACGTAGCGTAGTGAAAGTTTTCCTTTCCTAAGTCCTTCTGAAGTCTCCTTTCTCCTTTCCTAAGTCCTTCTGAAGTCTCCTTTCCTTAACCTCATGACGTTTTCCATTGGGGTTAAGGAAAAGTGGTTAAGAAAGGACTTAGGAGGCAACTACTCGGCTGCAGCCCCCGTCCTTTGGAGTTTTTTTTGATTCCCCCCAACTTGGAGACCTTGTTTGACCTTGACCCTCGCTGAGTTAAAGTCCTGCGGGGGGGCGCTCAGCAGTCCAGGTGAAGGTGCTGATGAAGGCCTCGAGCATGGCGGTGGGGCAGTAGCGGTGCAGCAGCGGCAGCAGTCGTGCCATCTGGCCCGGGCTGTAGAGGCGCCGCGGCCGGGCGGACAGCAGGGCGTGGAGCATGGCGTCCACCACTGGGGTCAAGTCCCCCGACGACTGCTGGAACATCCTGGACAGGTACTGAGGGAAGGACGAGATGTACGCCGTCCCATAATCCTCTCTGGCCTCAGGGGAGAGCGACTCCAGGATCTGGTCTGTGTACCGTGACATCTCATTGAGGTCGCCGTAGATACCTGAGAGACGTGAAGGTCGTCCAATCAGAGAAGAGTTCAGGAACGAGGACATAAAAACATATTTACATCTGTAAGAGCAGAGGGATCTTTACTGCTGTTAGAAGGTTTAAAAACTTCTGATTCAGATCTTTACGGATCAGTTTTTCTGTTTGAGTCTTCAAAAGTGCAGAAGAAAGAAGCCGTCAGAGTCAGGACAGCAGATTTAAGGTGGACTTACAGAATAAACATTTAAACATGATTTAATCATGATAAATGAAGAATGCACACAAGGACAAAAATGTTGATACCCACTTGGTCACTGAAATAAACTGACAAAAGTAAGAATCAAAATGTACTGAACATTAACTCATGAAAATCAGACATTGATTTGAAATGTGATTTAACAGAATCATTTTATAAAAAAGAAACTGGCCTGGATGAAACCGTGTGTGTTGAATCTGTGCAGGTACAATGAAATCTCAAGACTATCAAGACATTCTGGAGTGAAATGTGCTGCCCAGTGTCAGAAAGCTTGGTCTCAGTCACAGGTCATGGGTCCTCCAACAGGATAATGAGCCAATCACACAGCTAAAAACACCCAAGAATGTCTCAGAACAAAACACTGGACTATTCTGAAGTGGCCTTCTATGATCCCTAAGGCCTATGACACTCATGAATCTCATGAAGCAAAATACTGTGAAAGTGTGTTGTATGTCTGACAATTATAACCCCATTTCATCAGATGTAATCCCTCTGTGGTGAGGAGGTCGTGAGAGCAGGAAAAAAAAAATACAAAAGCATAACTGCGGCTGGTCCGGTCTGTTTCATGTCATATCAGCTATCAGATTTAAGTCGTCGCCTCAATGAAATCATAAAAACACACCGAGCTGAAGTCTGACCCAAATTAACAATTCAAAATCAGCAAGAAAAAAAAACACATGAATAAAGAGCAGGAAGGACATGATGGAATAATGTGAAATAATGTGCTGTTTCACATAAGAATTACATCCCTTTTATCTGTCAAGCATTTCATGATGCATTTGAATGTATGAAAGGGGATATAGACGTGAAGTTTAAATTGCAGGGCGATGCACAATGACAGCGGGACAGTTGGTGAACCGCTCCTGCGGGTCACAGGGGAATAAACGGCTCCAATATATCACACAGGTAAAGATGATTCCAGGCCATGAGAACCGGTACGTCTCATATCGCGTCGTCAGATTGTTCTAGTGGGTCAAATCAGTATTGTGACACTCTTTCTCATCTTCATGCTCGTCTCAAGAGTTGTGCGCCTCCTTCTACCGGGTTCAGGAGAAGAGGGCAGGTCAGTGATTCAGAGAAGCTGATTGGCTAGTGCGAGGGTCATCTTGCAGTATCAGATTCAACCTCCAACTTCTCCTGCTCCGGAGCTGGATAGCCGTCCAGAGTCACCATGGAGATCTACTCTGATAAAAAAGGAACCGGCTTCGTGCTATCGATAATCAAGAGTTAACCCTGAAGTTATCTCGCTAAGACATTAATCCTGCTTCGTGATATAGGCCTCAGATCTCAATCCTGTTGAACATTTGTGGAAGGAGCTGAAACATGCAGTCTGGAGAAGACAGCCTTCAAACCTGAGACAGCTGGAGCAGTTTGCTCATGAGGAGTGGACCAACATACCTGTGGACAGGTGCAGAAGTCTCACTGAGAGCTACAGACATCACCTGACTGACCAAGAGGTTCTGAAACTAAATATTGAGTTAAGAGTACCATCATTTTTGTACAGGCCAGTTTCTTTTTTTTAACATAATGTTTAATTTTTATTTTAATTTGCCACAACATAAAAAAGAAAAAATAAATAAAATTCATTTTTGGTCAAACAGACCATTTAAAGGCTTAAATATGCATGAGTGAAGTCTTCTGTCCATGTGTGTGGATAATTTATGTAAAACAGGGGTGGGAAGGTGGGTTTAAGGGAATGTTTTTAATTTTCTATGTAAAGCACTTTGAGTTGCATCATTGTATGAAAAGCGCTTTATAAATAAAGTTTGATTGATTGATTGATTGATTAAATATAAGTTCATGACAGGCAAAAATAGGAAAAAGGAAAATGAAATAAACAAGTAAATAAATACATAGATAATTAAATTACACCCAAAGTGTACAACATCGTGGCAGTTTTGGTAGTCTCTTCTACATGAAATCACATTCATACAATTTTTCTGTTTTTTTTTCTCCATCTGCTAGAGTAACAACAAAAAGAAAAAAATGTACAGTAACTAAAATATTGGCATAAGTTAATTTAGCCTCTAAAGGTGAGATAAATGGGTATAAAAAGGAGAAAGAGAGCAGAGAAAGGGAGGGGAAGAGGAAAAAAAATGTATACATCTATATGCACATACGTACTGATATTTATATATTTATAACTATAAAGAAATTGAAAAAGAACCAAAAACATATCATTTCATAGGTCGGGTCTCAGACAACAAAACGCCTAAGTCCAGACCAGTTTCATGAGTTAGTTTTTTAAAATGATTCTGTTGAACCACAGTTCAAAAATAATGTCTGATTTTCATTTGTTGATTTTCAGTGAATTTGTATTTATTCTCATTTTTGTCAGTTTCAGGTTATTTCAGTGACCATGTGGGTTTTTCTTTCTTTAACAGAAGGGCACCAACAGATTTGTCCACGTCTGTATGAGGAGGTGTGTGACATATTTACTCGTCCTGAATCCGGTGGGCTGGATTAAGGCCACGTGGACGCCCCACTCGTACATCTCCATCCTCAGCACTCTGGAGAAGATGCTGAGCGCCGCCTTGGACGCCCCGTAGGAGGCCATCGTGGGCATGGGGATGAGGCCTGAGGGCGAGATCAGCTGTTAGGGCCTGTGGACCTCAGGTGTGTGAGGGAGTCCTCACAGGTGTGGACTGCAGATATACACATTTAACACAAATCAAAGTCTCTGTCTGCCGTGTCTGAAATGGCACACTAACGTCCTTCTCATACTAAGTGTGACGTCCAAATGAGTGTGTAGTGCGTTCACATTAGATAGTATGAAAAGATTGAGTGTGCGAGAAATACCTGGATGTATACTAAATCGGAAAAAATGTTAAGTATGCGAGGTGGGCATACTAGTCACACTCAAACGCCCCATAATGCATAGCGAGCCCCATAATGCATTGTGCCAAGCAAGACCGACCGGCTTTCAGCTAAAAATCGTCCACTAGCAAACTTCCCATTTTCAAAATAAATGCGTCTTTTATTGTCTCCTTTTAGTTCTTTAACGCTTTTGTAAATTGGGCTCTTGTTTTTGAGCCGACCCGAAGTTTCCTCGATAGCATAATGGGGCACATAGCGGAATGTCCAAAATGAAATTTGTATCCGTGTGTTTTATGTCTCAAATGACCACATTTTGGTATTCTACGTGGTGACTTTCTCGCCTAAAATGCTCTCTGAACTTTCAAATGTGGTGAATCAACAGAGATATTTGATAGCCTGGTGTGCTTCTGATTTTTGTCGTCGGAGGTTTGAAATGCATCATGGGAAACTTAGTAGTATACTACAGTGTGAACGGTTGGCATCCTAATCATACTTATAGTATGTAGTATACAGTATATACACGAGTTTGTAGTATGTAGTACATTAGTGTGCCGTTTCGGACACAGCCTCTGCCTCTGCTGTGGACGACCATCAGGACTGACCCTCATCACACCTGAGCCACGTCAGCCAATCACGGCACACAGTGAAGCATAATGATCATAATTCTCTGTTTCTGCTGCGGTGGTTTGACTCATTGAATATTAAAGTTACAGTCAGGAGGCAGATCAGCGTCTGTGTGGCTCACTGCTTTAATCACTTTGACAAATGAAAAACAGCAAAGAGGCTCTTCTTTGGACATGGAGGCTGGTTCATGCCAAACTATCCGACCTTCTGCATGTTTACTCTGTTTTTAAACTTTTGGAAACATGGTCTGAATTTAAGAGGAGTCTCGTTAAGACCTGCAGACAAACTCAGAGCAGGTAAAACAGCTGATCTGGTGAAAGTCGGGCTCTCCTACCTGCCATGCTAGTGACGTTGACGATGCGACCTCGTGACCTCCTCAGCAGAGGGAGGAACGTCTGACACATCCGAACAGCCGACAGGAAGTTGACGTCTATGCAGCATCTGTACCAGCTGAAGGGCTGAAGCTCAGCGCTTGTGGGACACTGGAGGATGCCAGCGTTGTTCACCAGACCCCAAAGACCTGGAGAGCCAATGGAGAGCAGGGATGGATGGATGGATGTAAGGATGGAGGAACTAACAGATGGATGGATGAATGAATACATGGATGGACTGACAGATGGAAATGAGTCCTGCTCACCTGTGTCCTTCACCTGCGTGCACACATATCGATGAACAGCTTCTATCTGTGAGCCGCCCTGGCCACGCCGAAGCTGACAGCATGAAGGTTTTCAGATCCATCGCTCTTCTGAGACGCTCACTTTGGCAGTTCATCAGCAGTAACATCGCCGTCACATGGACGCCAGCGAACACGGTCACGCCTTCATCACTGAGCCTCTGAGCCAACATGTGACCGAAGCCCGAGTCACAGCCTGGAGGATAAAACAGATAAATTAAGTTATATATACATAAAAATAATCATAAATGTTTGTATATATATATAATATTACACACTCTAATATTTCATTGTCCCTCCTTTATCTTTGATCACAGTCTCATTCTCTGTGTCATTGTTTCTTTAAGCTTCTCCAATGTCACAGATTTGTCCCAGATCACAGCACTGCCCCCACAGGCTTGGACAGTAGGCACTAGGCATGATGGGTGCATCACTTCACCTGCCTCTCTTCTTCCCCTGATGCTCCCATCACTCTGGAACAGGGTCAATCTGGACTCATCAGACCACATGACCTTCTTCCAGTCCTCCACAGTCCAATCTTTATGCCTTACTGATTAGTGGTTTTCTTAAGGCTACACAGCTGTTCAGTCCCAATCCCTTGAGTTCCCTTCACATTGTGTGTGTGGAAATGCTCTTACTTTCACTATTAAACACACCCCTGAGTTCTACTGTTGTTTTTCTTTGATTTGATTTGGCCAAACGTTTAAGTGATTCACCGATCACCATCATTCAGGATTTTATTCTGACCACATTTCTTCCTTGAAGACGATGGTTCCCCACTATCCTTCAGTTTTTAATAATGTGTTGGACAGTTCTTAACCCAGTTTTAGTACAAAACCCAAATCCAGTGAAGTTGGCACGTTGTGTAAATCGTAAATAAAAACAGAATACAATGATTTCCAAATCCCTTTCAACCTATATTCAATTGAATACACAGCAAAGACAAGATATTTAAAGTTCGAACTGGTAAACTTTGTTATTTTTTGCAAATATTAGCTCATATGGAATTTGATGCCTGCAACATGTTTCAAAAAGCTGGCACAAGTGTTAAAAAAAACTGAGAAAGTTGAGGAATGCTCATCAAACACTTATTTGGAACATCCCACAGGTGAACAGGCTAATTGGGAACAGGTGGGTGTCCTGATTGGGTATAAAAGCAGCTTCCCTGAAATGCTCAGTCATTCACAAACAAGGATGGGGCGAGGGTCACCACTTTGTGAACAAATGTGTGAGCAAATTGTCCAACAGTTTAAGAACAACATTTCTCAACCAGCTATTGCAAGGAATTTAGGGATTTCATCATCTACGGTCCGTAATATCATCAAAAGGTTCAGAGAATCTGGAGAAATTACTGCACGGAAGCAGCAAGGCCCAAAACCAACATTGAATGCCTGTGACCTTCGATCCCTCAGGTGGTACTGCATCAAAAACCGGCATCACTGTGTAAAGGATATGACCACATGGGCTCAGGAACACTTCAGAAAACCACTGTCAGTAACTACAGTTCGTCTACATCTGTAAGTGCAAGTTAAAACTCTACTATGCAAAGCCAAAGCCATTTATCAACAACACCCAGAAACACCGCCGGCTTCACTGGGCCAAGCTCATCTAAGATGGACTGATGCAAAGTGGAAAAGTGTTCTGTGGTCTGATCAGTCCACATTTACAATTGTTTTTGGAAACTGTGGTCGTCGTGTCCTCCGGACCAAAGAGGAAAAGAACCATCCGGACTGTTATAGGTGCAAAGTTCAAAAGCCAGCATCTGTGATGGTATGGGGGTGTATTAGTGCCCAAGGCATGGGTAACTTACACATCTGTGAAGGCACCATTAATGCTGAAAGGTACATACAGGTTTTGGAGCAACATATGTTGCCATCCAAGCAACGTCTTTATCATGGACGCCCCTGCTTATTTCAGCAAGACAATGCCAAGACACATTCTGCACGTGTTACAACAGCGTGGCTTCGTAGTAAAAGAGTGCAGGTACTAGACTGGCCTGCCTGTAGTCCAGACCTGTCCCCCATTGAAAAAGTGTGGCACATTATGAAGCGTAAAATACAACAACGGAGACCCCGGACTGTTGAACAACTTAAGCTGTACATCAAGCAAGAATGGGAAAGAATTCAAAAATTGGTCTCCTCAGTTCCCAAACGTTTACTGAGTGTTGTTAAAAGGAAAGGTGATGTAACACAGTGGTAAAAATGACCCTGTGACAACTTTTTTGCAACGTGTTACTGCAATTAAATTCTAAGTTGATGATTATTTGCAAAAGAAAATAAAGTTTCTCGGTTTGAACATTAAGTATCTTGTCTTTGCTGTGTATTCAATTGAATATAAGTTGAAAAGGATTTGCCAATCATTGTATTCTGTTTTTATTTACAATTTACACAGCGTGCCAACTTCACTGGTTTTGGGTTTTGTAGTTTCTTCAATCTCCTTAGATGTTTTCTCTGCAGCACGCCTGCTCCTGATCTCCTCACCTGCTCCAACAAAGTGCAGATGATTCATCCGCCCTCATGTGGTTTTGTTGGCCGTCTGCTGAGCTCTTGGTGTTTTCTTCTTGCCTTGGGTATCTTGTTTGGTCATTGTTTTTGGCTGACTGAAACTTACCTGTTTCAGTGTCTCCGCCCACCAGCCTCTCTGGATCTCTGCCTCCATCAGCCAGTGAATAAATCTTTGCTGTGTCTCCCTGGTCTGACTTTGCCTTTGGATGCGGTCAGCGGGGTCGTTGATCAGAGCAGTTATTTTACTGTTATGCTGTTATTACACATGTTAGACAGAAATCATCAAACTGATGCAGCATGGGCCTGATCCTGTTCAGACAGACACAGATTCCAGGTCAGACTAACCCTGAGTCCCCGTGGACCAACAGCCTGTGCCACTTGGGGGTAGAAGCAGGTTTTTACAAACATGCCGAGCAGGCTCTGCAGGTCTAATAATCAGATCTGTGTTAGTGATGCCCGCACTGCCAAGGCACATGACCTCTCGTCCTCATCAAACCACAAAAGAGACAGACTGACTGCAAACCCCAATCACTGCAGAACTGATGTGGAGTGACAAAGGCAGACGGCAGCCAAAGACGAGAGGCCGACGGGAGTGACTGGAGAGAAGGAGGGTCAGGTCTGCCACACAAACAAAGATCACAAAAATCTGTGCTGCCTTTGCAACAACGACAGCCAGAAAATCCAAACAGACCTGGACACACACAATCTGTTGCTGTTCTGTTTAATGAACTCTTTCAGCTATCAAAATGTTCAAACACTGTTATAAAGTGAAAAATAAACCTTTCCAAACATGAAATCCTCCTTTTATGGATCAGCATGCACTGCAAGTAATAATGACTTTAACCAGACATGGCCTAAAAACACGTGGAAGAGTGCGGGGTCAGTCACTGTCCTGAGGGTTAACACAGCCCCAGCCAGTTTCTAATATGATCAATTATTAAATAAACAGAGCAAACAATGACAAGGCCTGCCTGGACAACAAAAGCAGCAACATTCCCTATAGAGCAGAGCTGAGACCTGAACAAATTCGTCTCTCAGTGGCCAGAGGCCGTGTTTGTGATCCCAGACTCAGTGGGTTACATTTGTCAGGAGTTTATGTTTATTTCTGCGTTACAGTCTGATTTTTTCTTTATAAAGCTCTATGGGGATTGACTCACTGCAGAAACAGCCTCTGGTGGCCATGAGAGGAACTGCAGCTTATTTAATCTCAGCCTGAAAATGTTTGAGTTCAAACTTGATGTTTTTTTACTTATTTGATGAAAATTCACTTCTGCTCACTTTCCCACACCCACACATTAACAACAGTCCTGTCTTATCTCTCTGAGTGTAAATATGACAGAAGGGCTCACGTGACACTTTTATTATCATGTACAGCAGCGTAGCAGCGTGCACTTTACTCTGCACTTTAGCATTTGGCACTGTAATCAGCACTCAAGCACTTTATACCTCAGTGTGTGTCGTTCCCACAGTCCCTGAACTCCTGGCCTGTTTTCTTTTGGACGTCTGAGGGTTTAGTCTGTTTGACTGTACACTCTGTGTTCTTATTTCTGTGTCTGGTTTTTGTTTTTTGTGTTGACACCGACCTGCTAACTGGACTGAGAATAGAAACGATCCACTCAGCTGTGATCCTGTGGATGTACATGTTAATGTTTATTCATGTTTGCAATCCCTCTTAAAAAAGAAACATGACCTCATGTCCTTGAGCTCTGGAGCTCCCGACTGTTTTCAGCAGACTGACAGCTGAGGGCCTCATATTGGCCCCTCAGGTGAGTGTGTGATGAGTGTGTTCATATCCTGACCTGTCACCAGCACGGCTCGCCCCCCCGCCTGCAGGCGCTCCTCCCCCGTCCTCGTCATGAGTGCCACGATGAGGCTGCAGCAGAAGAGCACGACCCCCCAGCACAGAGGCACCTCATCATTCATCAGGTAAACGAGGGCCAGAGCCACAACGAGGCCCCCGGCCAGGCCCCTGAGCCTCCACCCCACAGCGATGGTGCCGGCAGCAGCAGCCAGCGAGCAGAAACACGAGCAGGCCTCCATCACCCTGTCAGTGTGCAGCTGAGTGTGAACTGTGAAACATTAGCTTCACCAGGTCACCAGAGCTCCAGGCTCCGCCCACTCTGCCAGCAGGCGGGGCCTCTAACCTGTTTTACCATGGAAGACTTCTCACAGGACGAAGATCAGATCAGGACAGATGGAGCAGACAGCAGACCAGGCAGGAGGACGAGAGAGGCTGCAGCTCCTCTGCTGTGAGTCAGGCCCCATAGAGCCCCACGGTAAATGGTAAATGGCAAATGGTAAATGGACTTGAGCTTATATAGCGCTCTTCTAGTCTTTTGACTACTCAAAACTGCTTTACACCACAGGTCACACCTACCCATTCACACCCATTCACTCACTGATGTTCAGAGTTTCTCTGTTAGTTATCCATCAGTATTTCTAACACATTCACGCCCTTTTACACCAATTTACACCACAGTGACACAGCAGTGGGAGCACCTTTAGGTTAAGTGTCTTGCCAAAGGACACATCGCAATGTGTCACCCGGAGCTGGGCTTGAACCTACAACCTCCCGACCACTGACTAAGCAAACTATCCAACTGCGCCACCAACGCCCCGAAGGCTGCAGCTCCCCTGCTGTCCGTCAGGGGGTCTGCTGCTGCAAGTCAGGCGCAGTGTAAATACGGACTTGCCTAAATAGCTCTCGCAGGCAGCACTCTCAAGACCAACCACACTCTCAGGACTGTCAGTTTTTCGCAGCAGTGCCACCGAGTGAATTGGAGTTGTCTTTGCAGAACCGCAGTAATACGGATAGACATGTGTGTTTGTTTAAACTTGGGTTCAGGCAAGTTCTTAAAGTGAAGGTTAGGTTTAGGGTAAGGGATGGGACAGGGGTAGGGACCCCTATCCCACCAGATGATGAAACCCAGGGGCACAGGTTAGGGTTAACCGTCTCTGCAGCACGTGTGACTTAGCGCCGTGAGACTGCAGCTGTGAGACTGCAACCTGCGAAGCTGCAGCTGGACCCTTCTCCATAGAGCCCCACGGTGAAGGCTGCAGCTCCTCTGCCATCCACCGGGGGCTCTGCTGCTGCGAGTCAGGCCCCATAGAGCCCCACGGCGAAGGCTGCAGCTCCTCTGCTGTCCACCCGGGGCTCTGCTGCTGCAAGTCAGGCCCCATAGAGCCTCACGGTGAAGGCTGCAGCTCCTCTGCTGTCCACTGGGGGCTCTGCTGCTGCTGCGAGTCTGGGCCCAAAGAGCCCCATGGTGAAGGCTGCAGCTCCTCTGCTGTCCACCGGGGGCTCTGCTGCTGCGGATCAGGCCCCATAGAGCCCCACGGTGAAGGCTGCAGCTCCTCTGTGGGCCCCCTAGAGCCCCACAGTGAAGGCTGCAGCTTCTTTGCTGTCCACCAGGGGCCCTGCTGCTGCGAGTCAGGCCCCATAGAGTCCCACAGCGAAGGCTGCTGCTCCTCTGCTGTCCACTGGGGGCTCTGCTGCTGCGAGTCAGGCCCCATATACCCCTTTTCCACCAAACTGGTTCCAGGGCTGGTTCGGAGCTAGAACCAGACCTAGCACTAGTTCTTTGGTTTTCCACAGACTAAGCACCGGTTGCTGGCTCTCAAAACCAGTGCTTGGTAAGCACCAACTCTTTGCTGGGCCAGCAGAAAGAACCACGTAACGTCGGGGGACACGCGCTTATGTCAGGGGGTGGGGGCGGGATTAGCAGATTAAAAACACAGAAGAGAGACATTTTTAAAAAGACGAGGTTGGAGTACGCGAAAAACAGATTGAAAAGAATATATATATATATATATATATATATATATATATATATATATATATAAAGAATACATAAAGAAAGAATATAGGGACCAGAAGACCTAGCTGGGCCGTAGTGGCAATGGTCGGCCACGTTTTAACAGCCCACATTACAAAATGCTCGATGCTGTTCTTGGGGACCGACCGGCGTGCAGCGCTACCGGGGCATTGAATTTGGCCACAGCCATGCTGGAGTCTATGCAGGAGGACACAACCATGGAGCAAACCTCCACAGAGCCTGGTAAGTTTACTGTTTTGTTTATTGTTGTTCGCTAGTTGTTATGGGAAACTGGCATGACGTATACAGACGTATACATCGACATGCTGACGTAGCTGTCTGGCCGGCACCCGTTTGTGGATAAGCAAACGGTTCTTAACTGGTTCACACTTGAACCAATTGTGAACTGGCTCTAGCACCAGCACTACCACCAGCCCTGGAACCAGCTTGGTGGAAAAGGGGTAATAGAGCCCCACAGCGAAGGCTGCGGCTCCTCTGCCGTCCACCGGGGGCTCTGCTGCTGCGAGTCAGGCCCCATAGAGCCCCACCATGAAGGCTGCAGCTCCTCTCCTCTGTGGGCCCCATAGAGCCCCATGGCGAAGGCTGCAGCTCCTTTGCTGTCCACCAGGGGCTCTGCTGCTGCGAGTCAGGCCCCATAGAGCACCACAGCGAAGGCTGCTGCTCCTCTGCTGTCCACTGGGGGCTCTGCTGCTGCGAGTCAGGCCCCATATACCCCTTTTCCATCAAGCTGGTTCCAGGGCTGGTTCGGAGCTAGAGCCAGACCTAGCACCAGTTCTTTGGTTATCCACAGACTAAGCACCGGTTGCTGGCTCGCAAAATCGGTGCTTGTCGGGCCCCAGCTCTTTGCTGGGCCAGCAGAAAGAACCAGGTTACGTCGGGGGCTATGTGCTTACGTCAGGGGGTGGGGGCGGGATTAGCAGATCAAAAACACAGAAGATAGCCATTTTTAAAAAGACGAGGTTGGAGTAAGCGAAAAACAGATTGAAAAGAATATATATATATAAAGAATGTATAAAGAAAGAATATAGGGACAAGAAGACAGAGCTGGGCCGTAGTGGCAATGGTCGGCCACGTTTTAACAGCCCGCATTACAAAATGCTCGATGCTGTTCTCGGGGACCGACCGGCGTGCAGCGCTACCGGGGCATTGAATTCGGCCACAGCCATGCTGGAGTCTATGCAGGAGGACACACACACTTGAACCAATTGTGAACTGGCTCTAGCACCAGCACTAGCACCAGCCCTGGAACCAGCTTGGTGGAAAAGGGGTAATAGAGCCCCACTGCGAAGGCTGCAGCTCCTCTGCCGTCCACCGGGGGCTCTGCTGCTGCGAGTCAGGCCCCATAGAGCCCCACTGCGAAGGCTGCAGCTCCTCTGCTGTCCACCGGGGGCTCTGCTGCTGCGAGCCAGGCCACATAGAGCTCCACGGCGAAGGCTGCAGCTCCTTTGCTGTCCACTGGGGGCTCTGCTGCTCTGAGTCAGGCCCCATAGAGCCCCATGGTGAAGGCTGCAGCTCCTCTGCTGTCCACCAGGGGCTCTCCTGCTGCGTTTGACCTCACAGCAGAAACAAACATGTTTACAGCCTCAAATGGCCCTCAGTTTTATCTGTCAGAGCCCGAACATGGAGTTGAAAAACAGTGAACAGTTTGATCGTCTTGTGTGTGATAAACTCAATGCCTGCTTCCTTGTTCCTCAGTCAGCTCGCTTCCTGGTTGGCTACATCAAAGCCTGGCCAACACTACGGGATTCTTGGCCCGATTTAACCCAGATTCAGGCCTCCTGAATCCTTTGGTCGGGGACCAAAATTGGCCCCGACGTTCAGCCAAGATTATCTTCTAGTGTGACCGGGTGACAGATGAATCTTATCCCCCACGATCGTCTCACAGACTCGTCAGAGCCGCCCCGATAATTTGCAAACATGTTTGATAATTATCTGGATGATTACGCAACTCGTATTCACTGAGGATGACAGTAGCCAATCAGAGAGACGCTTTCGATGACCAGAAATGACTACGAGACAGGAGTTATCAGAGGGCGAGCACAAGGAGCGTATGGATGAGATGGAGGACAGTCTTGTCGACCTATGACAAGACTCCTAATGTGTATACATGCAGAGATGATCACAACTGATGTGAAAAGGACAAGCGTTGGAGAGAAATATTCCAGGTGAGATAATAACGTGGCAGAGTGTTGCAGGTAATCACCCCGCGCTGATATCCAGGACAGCAGCACTCTCATGTGATATTGATATATACATCAGTTATACAAGCACATTTTACTAGTTAACAGTAATAAGTGAGAAGGAATAATGATTTGTTTATTTAATCATTTATTTCACTTGATATTTGTCCGAGCGTCCCCAACCACTTCTTCATCCAGATGCATCTGGTCCTTTTTTTTTTCTTTTTTGGCTACAAATAACGGCCACAGCTGGCAGTACCGCACTAGTCTCCATCTTTCTTGTGTTTGTTTACATGGTAAGATGACGTGGGATCACGTTGAGCATCACTCTGGTCCAATAATCTTGATGAAATCCTGTAGTGTGCGCTGGTCACCATTTTCAAGTCTTGTAGTGTGTGCTTAAAGGAGACGTATCATGCTGATGCATGATTTAATACTTACATATAATATAATAAATTTGAAAACAAGACCTTACACCCCCTTAATTTTCAAAAAATGAGATATTGTATTTTTTTCTGATATCCCAGAACGAGATTTGATGCCTCTGAAAATAGGTCATTGCAAGATGTCCGCGAGATTTAAATTGTCGTGACGACACGAGGTACCTTTCTTTTTATTGGAGTAATCTGATAAAACCCTTCCTCCTCTGTGATGTCCGTTAGCCACAAAACCGTCACCGAGGAACACATCCACCAGCAGGGGTATATAGTTCCCTAGCTCACACTCACTCATTACCAGCTCTGGCCTGTAGGGGGACTCAATACGCAGTCACTGCTTTGAGTCTGCTGGAAAATACAGTAGAAGAAGAAGGACAGGCTGGCTCAGCCCTCTCGGCAGCTCTGACAGAACTGACCAATCAGAGCACAAAGGGCTGTGACATTGCGAGGTAACTGGAGGTCAGCCTGGAAACCGAGCGTTTCAACGAGAGCTTGATAATGGCCTAAAATGAGGATTTTTAGAACGCTATTGTGGGGCAATGAAGGAACTAAATGACTTGTACTGAGGGCAGAAATGCTTTACAGGCATCCTAGTCTGGCATAGTGAAAAGGAGAAACAAGCATGATATGTCTCCTTTAAGATTGAAGAGAAGATAATCTGTCAATATTCTCTTGATTTGTGTGATACAACCTGATTTCAGAATCTTATAAGTTTTTTAAAAATCCTGTAGTGTGAGCCAGGCTTCACACAGTAATGACTCAGCAGTCGTCTGCTTTCCCCATACATAAAGATTTTTGGTTGTTAATATCAAACAAGTTTAAAATTTATGACTGTGGACCTGTTTCAGAGCAGATTATCAGGACAAATTCACTGTTAACACCTCAGGCCACAGGATAATCTGATCAGAACAATGTAACAGGATTATCTGACAGTGTAATCCCCTCCCCTCTTTGGTCATGAAGGGGACGGTCTGGACAAAAACAGCCTGATGATCTTTATGTGTGGACTCTCTCTGGGCGACTAATCCAGTTTAAGTTTTAGTGATGAAGACATGCGAAGCCTAAAATGCATCCCGTCCTGAGATGTGTGCAGATAGAAGATTTATATAAATCTTAAGTTCACTGACGGCACATCAGGCTCTTAAATCTGTGACTGTGATTTTAAAATCTCCTGCAGGGAGTCTGAACGGACTGAGGAGCTGCAGAGGGGCCTTATTCAGAAGGATCAGTGTGGACAACATGATCAGCGCTTCAACGCCCAGATTCATCATTTAAACATAATAATGACAATCAGAGTTGTTGTCATGGCGATGGGGGAGGGGGCTCGTGGTTCTGCCCGTGGTCTGATGGAGACCAGGGTCACACTCCTGTAGATCTTCCTCTGCTGGTGGATCTTGATGACTGGATGTGCAGAAGGCCTTAATCTGGACAATCAGATGTTTCACTGATCATGGACTGAGTGGATCTGCAGGATCCAGAGGTCGCTGAGGTCGCTGAGGTCAAAGGCAGGGCCCAAAGCCAGCCCAGTCACGGGGGCCCTTCTTATCCCTGTACTGTGCTGGTTAAAGTTTTATTATTATTTAATCTTTTCCAGGAAACAAAATGAAACTAAATGTATTTCTTTAAATCCTGTAATTCGGCTCAGTTTCGACAGAAGGTGAGTTTGTTAACGAGGCCCCTCGTCCTGCTGTTGAAATCTGTTTCAGTTATCTGACAGCTTAAGTTACATAACCATGTTTATATGAGTCTCCATCCAGGGAATATTTATGATAAAAAAAGGTCTGAATCTTAATGTTTATCATTACAGAGCCCCTGAAGGGACATCGGCAGACATAAAGAAGTTTATCGTGAACACACAAAACTCTCCTGTCCTCATGCTTTTTATACTGAGTGTCATAAAGTTTGAAAAGTTATAAATTAAAGTATTTTACTGGACATTATGATTGAAAATAAAGACAATGCCACCAAATCTGTGAGGTCTACTGACAAAATGATGATATAGATGTCGATCTCTTCTGCTTCAGACTAAAGCGTCTGAATTAAGACTAAAATATTAAAAACTGCTTTGCATTTTTATGGGATGTTTGGGGCCCCTGGACATCTCGGGGCCCCAGACAATTGCCTGTGTTTGTCTAATGGTAAGTACGCCCCTGGTTATCACCTTCACCACTTTTCTCCTCCGAGGTCACAGGAGCTGGATCCTGATTCAGAACAACCTTAGCGTCAGAAAACTAAACCGAGTCGGCCTCGTGTCCGTGTTTTCATTTTAAAGGTGTAGTCAGCGATCTTCTAATCTAATGCACTATTTGTCAAAATCGACGTATTTCTCCTCTCCATCCACAAGATGTCACCACTGACAGCATGTTGAAAAAAAGTCTGGTTTCAATACACAGCCTTGGCTCTGAATTTCAGCAGGTAAATACTGTGGCTCGGGCCGAGTCACCAAAACAGGGTACACCCCCCACATCCAGGGGGCGATCATACTCATGTGCAGATCAGACAGGGGGGGAGGGATTTGTGGGTTGCATAGCGTGCACAGTTAGCGTAAGAGAGAGATACAATAGGTGCAGTAGCAATGGCTGAAAAACAGCCCAAAAGAAAAAGGTCAGAGGAGTTAAAAGTGAAAAGGAAGGGCTATGACCATGAAAGAGCAAAGACCCGGGTCAACATTGGTGTTGCTCTCCAACAGTGGAGGGAACTCCACCAATTGAAAGACCTGAAAACGGACGCAGATGTCGCCGTCTTTCTGCTGGATAGGTTAGCAACATTAGCTTTGTGGTGCTTCACATAACAGTAACAGCCGTCGGGCATTCATCTTATTGTCTAATCTGCCAGAATGTTCTGTTGTTGCGAAGTTATCAATAATGGCAGTCGAGTTTTCTGACGAGTCGGGGTTACCTTAGCTATGTTGTTCAGCTACACAGTTTCTACGGCCGTTTCCATGACAATGCACGTCCATCAGCTTTCGGGGTGGAGCCAGGGGTGAGGTATGAAGGGAGAGGCGGGTCTAAATTTGTTTATCAACAACCTCTCCACTCGTTTTCTCCATATCGCTGACTACACCTTTAATGAGATGATAATCTGTCTCTGACGGGACGTCCTGTTCTCGGTGCAGGTGCTTATGAGAGGACATTTTTGGAGCAGGTTAGATGAAGTGATGTCTATCAGGAACATAGACTGGGCTGTACCTAATGAACTGGCCGGTCAGTGTTGGTAACACTGGGTTAAGTCATTATCCTGACTCTGCCTGCTGCTCAGTCTTCAGACTCGGACTTTTGTTCTGGTCCTGTTTTATTCTGTCATCAGGTCAGAACTCTTTTTTTATTATTAGACTTTTATTCTTTATTCTGCTTTCCAAATGGGTCCTCTCGTTGTCTCCTGGACGTCCTGAGTGAAGACATGTCCTCCTCCTTCACTGATGAGGCCTTGGCTCTTTTCCTGAAATCAAACCTTGAAGTGAAAAAGACGAAACGACAGCGGACTGCAGTGACAGCGGGGCTTTTATTTTGAAAGGCAGTGCTGACTACGCCGTCACCTACAGTAACACCTCTTATATTATCTCTTTATTTTCTCTTCAACTTTACACACGGCTACAGGACAGGAAGTGCTCCACTGGAGCTTCAGCCAATCAGACAAGAGGACAGAGTGGGGGGCGGGGCTCAGGCGAAGTTCTTCTTCAGGAAGTTGATGAGCCCGTTGGTGGACGAGTCGTGAGAGGAAACCTCCGCGTTGTCCTTCAGCTCAGGCTCGATCCGCTTGGCCAGCTGTTTCCCCAGCTCGACCCTGAGGACGAGAGGTCAAAGGTCAACAGGGCAGGACAAGGGCGAGAGGTCAAGGTCAACCAGGGAGGTCAAGGTCAACGAGGGAGGACAAGGGCGAGAGGTCAAAGAGGTCAAGAAAACCTTTTTGCACCTAAACGGTATTTTTTTCTTTTATTTTGTTTCCTCTGTTTTAACTCGGACACGTTCTGCTCTCAGACTGTTCTGTCCGTCGGGGTCTCAGCCTGCCGTCTCCTCATGACAGAGCACTTCTGTGCACTAGACAATCATCAGAGTGTTGGTGGCGGTGAGGCCTTAAAGTGACAGCAGCTCGTCCATGATCCAGACCACAAGTTAGAAATATAAAATAAACTTAAACTCTGAAACTACAGTATGAATCAGTTATGGTGGAACGCCTGGACCTGAAAGGGCCTTTAACGGTCCGTCTAAAGTGAGTCTTGGCTTCTAATCGGAGCTCATACATGAATGTCTGATATTTAAGATTTGATCTTTCTTCATATCCGTGCTTCTTTAAAGCCGGACTAGGCAGGGCCTGATCTCCTGAGTTACCTGAGTGCAGTTACAGGTAAATGTGGACTCACCCCCACTGGTCGTAGCTGTTGATGTTCCACATGACCCCCTGGACGAAGATCTTGTGCTCGTACATGGCTGAAAGAGAGAGAGGACGTTAATGAGGGGCCTGAAGGCCTCAGCCTGGAGCTGCAGGTGTCACAGGTGTGTGTCAGGTGTGTCACTGCGCCCTCTGGTGGGCCGGACCCTTCATCACAGACCGGTCTGTTCTGACTGAGGACATGATGGTATAGGCCCTAAAGGAACAGAGAGCTTCACTGAAAAGAGACGTCCACAGTTTCAGAGTCTGGATCCATAAACAAGGGCTGAACGATTTGAGAAAAGAATCTAATTGCGATTTACTCTGTGATTGTTTTAATGTTCCTCATCTTATGTATTCTTAAACAAACATAAGCAGTAGATGTTTTTATAGTAAAACCAATATGACAATAAGTTAATCTAAGGATAAAAGATTTGAGAAAAAGTGGAGAAGTGAAGAACAGAAGCAAAATAGGTATGAAATTGTAAAAACAGGTGCTCTTTTGCAAACTTCAAACATGCAGCAATGTTTTTCTGGACAGCAATGTCTTCCTTGGTGGTGTCCTCCCATGAGCTCCATTCTTGTGTAATGTTTTACGTATTGTAGATTTGTCAACAATAATGTTGGCATGTGCCAGGGATTTCTGTAAGTCTTCAGCTGACACTCTAGGATTCTTCTTCACCTCATTGAGCATTCTGTGCTGTGCTCTCACAGTCATCTTTACAGGACCACCACACCTTGGCAGAGCAGCAACAGAGCTGAACTTTCTCCATTTGTAGACAGTCTGTCTTACCGTGGACACATGGACATCAGGGCTTTTAGAGATACTTTTGTAACCTTTTCCAGATTCATGTAAGTCAACAATTCTTGACTGTAGATCTTCTGAGAGCTCTTCTGTGTGAGGCATGGTTCACATCAGGCAATGCCTCTGAGAACAGCAAACTCACAACTGGTGTGTGTTTTTTATAGGGCAGGGCAGCCTTAACCAACAAATCCTATCTAATCACACTGATTAGACTCCAGGTTGGCTGACTCCTGGCTCCATTTAGCTCTTAGAGAAGTAATTAGCCTCGGGGTTAACATACTTTTTCCACTCTGCACTGACTGTTTACATATTGTGTCGAATAAAAACATGAAAACTTATAATTTGTTTGTGCTGTATTACTTTAAGCAGACTGTGTTTGTCCAGTGATGTGACTTAGATGAAGATCAGAACATATTTTATGAACAATTTAAGCAGAAATCCAAGTAATCCCAAAGGGTTCACAGACTTTTTCATGTGACTGAATGAGTATCCATAAAATGAAGAGTTTTGTGCTCTATTGTAAAGTGTCTTGAGATAATACTTGTTATGAATTGGTGGTATATAAATAAAGATTGATTGATTGATTGATTAACACAAGGACACCTGATGGACGAGTAAACAGGTGAGACTGAGCAGAAAGATGAGTGTCCTCTGCAGTCGTAGGTCATGATGGTCGGACATGTGGGTTTATATTCATCACGAGGACATTCATACTGATGGAGCGCAGATGTCCATCGAGTTACAGCTGAAATGGATGCAGTGTGATGTCACAATGGTAAACTGTGCCACAGCGGTGTGATGAGTGAACTGGTCAGCACGCCTGAGTTGGCACTGACCGAGCAGAGAACACCCACTGATCCAGCCCTCCGTTTGTGTTTACAGTCCAGGTGTTATTTAGTGTTTTAATGACAGACTCACCGACCAGAGCTCCCAGCATGAACGGGGTCAGCTTCTTAAAGACGATGGAGTTGCTTGGCTTGTTTCCCTCAAACACCTTCAGAGTGAAGAGCAGATCGGGGAGGTCAAAGTTAACTCAGACACACTGAAGCTGTTTCCTCGTCCTCGTCCTCACCTTGTGCGGCAGTAGCTGCTCCAGAGCGTCGCCCTTTAGGCCGCCGGCCTCCAGCTCTTGCCGGGCCTCAGCCGGAGTCTTCCCCTTCATCAGAGCCTCGGTCTGGGCCAGGAAGTTGGCCACCAGGATCTGGAGAGACCCGGACATGACGGTTAGGACAGCAGAGGAGGAGAGAGAGGGAATGACATGCAGGGGGAGGGGCCTCTTTAAAAACTCAGACAGGGCAGCAGGTCAGTGGGCGGTACCTTGTGGTGGAGGTTGTTTCTGATTGGATGCTGAGATTGAGCTGGAATGAGGAAGTCAGCGGGAATCATGCGAGTTCCTGCAGAAGAGAAAAAGTATAAACTGGGGATTTTTTAAAAGTTCAGGTTTATTTTCTCTGTTATTATATTATTACAATATAGTTTATTTTGTTCATGTGTAACTATTTTTATTATTACTGTTATTTAAACATGGGTTAATATGTGGCTACTCGTGTGAGGTGAAGGGGTACCAGAAAAGTTTCAACTTCCTCCTTCTTGAGCTCAAAATGCTAAATTCATTTTGGTTGTTTTGTTAAATGTCAATTTGTCCATGTTCAGATTAAAGAGAGGGAGGAGAAACAGGTGTGAGTGTTACCCTGGTGAATGAGCTGGTAGAAGGCGTGCTGCCCGTTGGTCCCCGGCTCGCCCCACACGATTGGTCCGGTGTGATAATTGACCCGAGAGCCGTCCTTGGTGATGTACTTCCCGTTAGACTCCATGTCCCCCTGCAGGACAAACAGACGCTCTGATTAGCACTTTGTTTGGCTCCCCTTCATTTGTCCAAATATATTAATTATGAATATTAATATGTCCCACCTGCTGGAAGTAGGCGGCGAAGCGGTGCATGTACTGGTCGTAGGGCAGCATGGCGTGAGTCTCCGCCTGGAAGAAGTTGACGTACCAGACGCCGAGCAGAGCAAGGAGGACCGGGACGTTCTGCTGCAGGGGGGCGCTGCGGAAATGATTGTCCTGCAGGAGAGGAGAGACATTAATAACCAGAATACTCGACTCTCCTACCCATGAGCACGCGCGGCGACTGTCGTAAAGATGTGACCCAAGCCAAAGCGTGTGTTTGTTGTGATGCTAATGAATGCAGCTCAGACCTTCCTCAGAACTCTGCATTGCTTTACAACTTCTTTTTTCAACAACTTACAGGATGCAAAGCCACGAGGTAATGTATCTCTTTCTAGTTACGTAGCGGTAGTTTTTGATGTGTGACAACAAGCAATTTTTGGAAAACTTAGTATTGTAGTTTTGTAGCTGGTCATATATCACTACTTACAGCCCAGTGCTCTAAGACATGTCTGCATAATATAAATTTGCTCTAGTTTTAATTGCCTTGTTCCTGAAGTTGAGTATCCAGGCCAGTCCAGCCCTGTCCGACCCGACCAGGAGGCTAAAGAATAGCATTTATAGATAACCTATTTAGATGCTATAAAACTCTTCTTAAAGTGTGTATTTCCATCAGGCATATATCTAAAAGTGAGACTTTTTAGTAATTACTTAGAAACTCCTCATAGCATCTTTAATTTGAATGTTTTGCATGTTTAGAATATTTTATTCTAACTTGTTGATAATTAATGAAGAGGGAACCGTACAGTCTTTAATGCAGAGAGAAAATATTTGAAATGTATTAATTTTATATAATATTCAAACAGTGAAGACATTACAGACGTATTTTGGGGTCGTATAAACTCTTTGTGTCATTTATGATTCATGATAAAGTTTGAGGCCCTTGGATCTCGAGGCCTCAGGTGACTGAAGAAATCAGTTACCAGTTCAGAGTTTAAATCCTCAGTCATTCGTTTTTACAGTTAAAAAGTATTCCTCATTAAAGTTGACATTTTTTTTTAGTTTACTTAAAAGTCAAACCGTTTTAAATAAGTTATAAATGATATTTTCTTACCATCCAGTGAGCTCCTGACAGAAGCTGCTCAAAGTTTTCAAAACCTGAAAATAAAAAAGACAAAGTTTGAAAAGTCCGATTAAAAACTTGGATTAAAAACACAAATAAAACGTCCCTGTCCTCGATGTGACCAAAGCCTCACAGACGGTGTTTCAGTCTGGACTCTGAGGATCAGAAAGGACTTAGTCACAGCGAGGCCCCACTGGTCTGGGCTCTTCAGGGCCGATCCAGGACTAAACCCCCACATTAAAACTGATCAACAGCTCAAAGAACAATAATAACACTCCAATACAGTCCAGTTCTAAGACCAGGTTTAGTTTTAGCCTTCAGACCAGGTTTCAGTCGTGACACCATGTTTATTTTTAGTCTTTAGACCAGTTTTAGTTTAGTCATTAGACCAGGTTTTAGTCTTCAGACCAGGTTTTAGTCTTCACCCATTGTTTAGTTTTAGTCTTTAGACCAGGTTTTAGTCTTCACCCATTGTTTAGTTTTAGTCTTTAGACCAGGTTTTAGTCTTCAGACCAGGCTGTAGTTTTAGTCTCCAGACCAGGTTAAGTTTTAGTCTTTAGACCAGGTTTTAGTTTTAGCCTTCAGACCAGGTTTTAGTCGTCACACCATGTTTAGTTTTAGTCTTCACACCATGTCTTAGTTTAAGTCCTCAGACCAGGTTAAGTTTTAGTCTTTAGACCAGGTTTTAGTCTTCAGACCAGGTTTTAGTCCCCAGACCAGGTTTTAATCTTCACACCAGGTTTAGTTTTAGTCTTTCATCTCAGTTCTAAGACCAGGTTTAGTTTTAGCCTTCAGACCAGGTTTCAGTCGTGACACCATGTTTATTTTTAGTCTTTAGACCAGTTTTAGTTTAGTCATTAGACCAGGTTTTAGTCTTCAGACCAGGTTTTAGTCTTCACCCATTGTTTAGTTTTAGTCTTTAGACCAGGTTTTAGTTTTAGCCTTCAGACCAGGTTTTAGTCGTCACACCATGTTTAGTTTTAGTCTTCACACCATGTCTTAGTTTTAGTCCTCAGACCAGGTTAAGTTTTAGTCTTTAGACCAGGTTTTAATTTTAGCCTTCAGACTAGGTTTTAGTCGTCACATCATGTCTTAGTTTTAGTCCTCAGACCAGGTTAAGTTTTAGTCTTTAGACCAGGTTTTAGTCTTCAGACCAGATTTTAGTCCCCAGACCAGGTTTTAATCTTCACACCAGGTTTAGTTTTAGTCTTCAGACCAGGTTAAGTTTATGTCTTTAGACCAGGCTTTAGTCTTCAGACCAGGTTTTAGTCTCCAGACCAAGTTTTAGTTTTAGTCTTCAGACCAGGTTTTAGTTTTAGTCATCAGACCAGGTTTAGTTTTAGTCATCAGACCACGTTTTAGTCTTCAGACCAAGTTTTAGTTTTAGTATCGGACCAGGTTTTAGTCTTCAGACCAGGTTTAGTTTTAGTCTTCAGACCAGGTTTAGTTTTAGTCTTCAGACCAGGTTTAGTTTTAGTCTTGACACCAGGTTTAGTTTTAGTCTTGAGACATGGTTTACGTTTTAGTCTTTAGACCAGGTTTCGTTTAGTCATCAGACCAGGTTTTAGTCTCCAGACCAAGTTTTAGTTTTAGTCTTCAGACCAGGTTTTAGTTTAAGTCTTCAGACCAGGTTTAGTTTTAGTCTTCAGACCAGGTTTGAGTTTTAGTCTCTAGACCAAGTTTTAGTTTCAGTCTTCAGACCTTGTTTTAGTTTTAGTCATCAGACCAGGTTTCGTTTAGTCATCAGACCAGGTTTTAGTCTCCAGACCAAGTTTTAGTTTAAGTCTTTAGACCAGGTTTAGTTTTAGTCTTCAGACCAGGTTTTAGTTTTAGCCCTCAGACCAGGTTTAGTTTTAGTCTTTAGACCAGGTTTCGTTTAGTCATCAGACCAGGTTTTAGTCTCCAGACCAAGTTTTAGTTTTAGTCTTCAGACCAGGTTTTAGTTTAAGTCTTCAGACCAGGTTTTAGTTTTAGCCTTCAGACCAGGTTTAGTTTTAGTCTTTAGACCAGGTTTCGTTTAGTCATCAGACCAGGTTTTAGTCTCCAGACCAAGTTTTAGTTTTAGTCTTCAGACCAGGTTTTAGTTTAAGTCTTCAGACCAGGTTTAGTTTTAGTCTTCAGACCAGGTTTAGTTTTAGTCTTCAGACCAGGTTTAATTTTAAGTCTTGAGACCAGGTTTTAGTTTGAGTCTTGAGACCAGGCTTCGTTTAGTCATCAGACCAGGTTTTAGTCTCCAGACCAAGTTTTAGTTTTAGTCTTCAGACCAGGTTTAGTTTTAGTCTTTAGACCAGGTTTCGTTTAGTCATCAGACCAGGTTTAAGTTTTAGTCTTCAGACCAGGTTTAGTTTTAGTCTTCAGACCAGGTTTAGTTTTAGTCTTCAGACCAGGTTTAATTTTAAGTCTTCAGACCAGGTTTAGTTTTAGTCTTCAGACCAGGTTTAATTTTAGTCTTGAGACCAGGTTTTAGTTTGAGTCTTGAGACCAGGCTTCGTTTAGTCATCAGACCAGGTTTTAGTCTCCAGACCAAGTTTTAGTTTTAGTCTTCAGACCAGGTTTAGTTTTAGTCTTCAGACCAAGTTTTAATTTTAGTCTTCAGACCAGGTTTTAGTTTTAGTCATCAGACCAGGTTTAGTTTTAGTCTTCAGACCAGGTTTACGTTTTAGTCTTCAGACCAGGTTTGAGTTTTAGTCTCCAGACCAAGTTTTAATTTTAGTCTTCACACCAGGTTTTAGTTTTAGTCATCAGACCAGGTTTAGTTTTAGTCTTCAGACAAGGTTTTAGTTTTAGTCATCACACCAGGTTTAGTTTTAGTCTTCAGACCAGGTTTTAGTCTCCAGACCAAGTTTTAGTTTTAGTCTTCAGACCAGGTTTAGTTTTAGTCTTCAGACCAGGTTTACGTTTTAGTCTTCAGACCAGGCTTAGTTTTAGTCATCAGACCAGGTTTTAGTCTCCAGACCAAGTTTTAGTTTAAGTCTTCAGACCAGGTTTAGTTTTAGTCATCAGACCAGGTTTAAGCCTCCAGACTAAGTTTTAGTTTAAGTCTTCAGACCAGATTAGTTTTAGTCTTTAGACCAGGTTTGAGTTTTAGTCTTCAGACCAGGTTTTAGTTTTAGTCTTCAGACCAGTTTTAGTTTCAGTCTTAAGACCAGGTTCATGTTTTAGTCTTCAGACCAGGTTTAGTTTTAGTCTTGAGACCAGGTTTTAGTTTGAGTCTTTGGACCAGGCTTCGTTTAGTCATCAGACCAGGTTTTAGTCTCCAGACCAAGTTTTAGTTTTAGTCTTCCAACCAGGTTTTAGTTTTAGTCTCCAGAGTTGAGTTTTAGTCTCCAGACCAAGTTTTAATTTTAGTCTTCACACCAGGTTTTAGTTTTAGTCATCAGACCAGGTTTAGTTTTAGTCTTCAGACAAGGTTTTAGTTTTAGTCATCACACCAGGTTTAGTTTTAGTCTTCAGACCAGGTTTTAGTCTCCAGACCAAGTTTTAGTTTAAGTCTTCAGACCAGGTTTAGTTTTAGTCTTGAGACCAGGTTTACGTTTTAGTCTTCAGACCAGGCT
This sequence comes from Scarus forsteni, assembly GCA_036419115.1. Lineage (NCBI taxonomy): Eukaryota > Metazoa > Chordata > Actinopteri > Labriformes > Labridae > Scarus > Scarus forsteni. The sequence goes on from JAZDUH010000536.1 coordinate 15,311,462, forward strand.
TAGTTTTAGTCATCAGACCAGGTTTTAGTCTCCAGACCAAGTTTTAGTTTAAGTCTTCAGACCAGGTTTAGTTTTAGTCATCAGACCAGGTTTAAGCCTCCAGACTAAGTTTTAGTTTAAGTCTTCAGACCAGATTAGTTTTAGTCTTTAGACCAGGTTTGAGTTTTAGTCTTCAGACCAGGTTTTAGTTTTAGTCTTCAGACCAGTTTTAGTTTCAGTCTTAAGACCAGGTTCATGTTTTAGTCTTCAGACCAGGTTTTGGTTTTATCTTCACACTAGGTTTTTGGTTTTAGTCTTTAGACCAGGCTTTCAGTTTTAGTCTCCAGACCAGGTTTTGGTTTTATCTTCACACAGGTTTTGGTTTTAGTCTTTAGACCAGGTTTTAGTTTTAGTCTTCCAGACCAGGTTTTGGTTTAGTCTTCAGACCAGGTTTTGGTTTTAGTCTTTAGACCAGGTTTCAGTTTTAGTCTCCAGACCAGGTTTTAGTCTCAGACCAGGGGTTTTAGTCCTCAGACCAGGTCTTAGATCGATGCATGGTCAGGTTCTGGTCCTCCTGTCAGGATCTCTCCTGGTTTTCAGCGTGAGCTCTGTGACACCTGTGTCAGGTGGAAACCAGACACCTGTGATCAGGCCCCACCCGCCCCCCCACCCGCCATGAATCAGCAGAACATCAAGCCACCCCAGCAGCAGGACCAGGTCCAGGTTAGGAGCAGACGTACCTATGTGCAGAGCGATGGAGAGACCGATGGCCGACCACAGAGAGTAACGACCTCCGACCCACTGAGGAGGAGGAGCAAACATGACATCACACAGTCAATCAGCCAATCACAGCAAACAAAAGTCAGACCAGATTAGTTTTAGTCTTTAGACCAGGTTTGAGTTTTAGTCTTCAGACCAGGTTTTAGTTTTAGTCTTCAGACCAGTTTTAGTTTCAGTCTTAAGACCAGGTTCATGTTTTAGTCTTCAGACCAGGTTTAGTTTTAGGCTTGAGACCAGGTTTTAGTTTGAGTCTTTGGACCAGGCTTCGTTTAGTCATCAGACCAGGTTTTAGTCTCCAGACCAAGTTTTAGTTTTAGTCTTCCGACCAGGTTTTATTTCGTCTTCAGACCAGGTTTAGTTTTAGTCTTCAGACCAGGTTTAATTTTAGTCTTGAGACCAGGTTTTAGTTTGAGTCTTTAGACCAGGCTTCGTTTAGTCATCAGACCAGGTTTTAGTCTCCAGACCAAGTTTTAGTTTTAGTCTTCAGACCAAGTGTTAGTTTGAGTCTTCAGACCAGGTTTTAGTCTTCAGATCAGGTTTGGGTTTAATCTTCACACCGGCTGAAGTTTTAGTCTTCACACCAGGTTTTAGTCTCCAGACCAGGTTTTAGTCTTCAGACCAAGTTTTAGTTTTAGTCTACAGAACAGGTTTTAGTTTAAGTCTTCAGACCAGGTTTTAGTTTAGTCTTTAGACCAGGTTTTAGTTTAGTCTCTAGACCAGCTTTTAGTTTTAGTCTCCAGACCAGGCTTTGGTCTTCACACCAGGTTTAGTTTTAGTCTTCAGACCAGGTTTTAATCTTCACACCAGGTTTAGTTTTAGTCTTTAGACCAGGTTTAAGTTTTAGTCTTTAGACCAGGTTTTAGTCTTCAGACCAGGTTTTAGTTTTAGTCTTCAGACCAGGTTTTGGTTTTATCTTTACACTAGGTTTTTGGTTTTAGTCTTTAGACCAGCTTTCAGTTTTAGTCTCCAGACCAGGTTTTGGTTTTATCTTCACACTAGGTTTTTGGTTTTAGTCTTTAGACCAGCTTTCAGTTTTAGTCTCCAGACCAGGTTTTGGTTTTATCTTCACACTAGGTTTTGGTTTTAGTCTTTAGACCAGCTTTCAGTTTTAGTCTTCAGACCAGGTTTTAATCTTCACACCAGGTTTAGTTTTAGTCTTTAGACCACGTTTAAGTTTTAGTCTTTAGACCAGGTTTTAGTCTTCAGACCAGGTTTTAGTTTTAGTCTTCAGACCAGGTTTTGGTTTTATCTTTACACTAGGTTTTTGGTTTTAGTCTTTAGACCAGCTTTCAGTTTTAGTCTCCAGACCAGGTTTTGGTTTTATCTTCACACTAGGTTTTGGTTTTAGTCTTTAGACCAGCTTTCAGTTTTAGTCTCCAGACCAGGTTTTGGTTTTATCTTCACACTAGGTTTTGGTTTTAGTCTTTAGACCAGCTTTCAGTTTTAGTCTCCAGACCAGGTTTTAGTCTTCAGACCAGGTTTTAGTCCTCAGACCAGGTCTTAGATCGATGCATGGTCAGGTTCTGGTCCTCCTGTCAGGATCTCTCCTGGTTTTCAGCGTGAGCTCTGTGACACCTGTGTCAGGTGGAAACCAGACACCTGTGATCAGGCCCCACCCGCCCCCCCACCCCCCATGAATCAGCAGAACATCAAGCCACCCCAGCAGCAGGACCAGGTCCAGGTCCAGGTTAGGAGCAGACGTACCTATGTGCAGAGCGATGGACAGACCGATGGCCGACCACAGAGAGTAACGACCTCCGACCCACTGAGGAGGAGGAGCAAACATGACATCACACAGTCAATCAGCCAATCACAGCAAACAAAGCAACTAAAGGGCTCCGAGTCTGGACTGGGGTCGTCAAGACCTCTGATTGGTCGTCTAACCAGGTCATGAGGTCAAAATCAGACGATTAGGGTTTGTTTTGGTTAGGTTCAGTGATGAAGTTTGACCACACGGTGAGGTTTGACCACACGGTGAAGTTTGACCACACAGAGAGGTTTGACCACACGGTGAAGTTTGACCACACAGAGAGGTTTGACCACACAGTGACGTTTGACCACACGGTTAGGTTTGACCACACGGTTAGATTTGACCACACGGTTAGGTTTGACCACACGGTGAAGTTTGACAACACGGTGCGGTTTGACCACACGGTGGAGTTTGACCACACTGTGAGGTTTGACCACATGGTGAGGTTTGACAACACGGTGCGGTTTGATCACACGGTGAAGTTTGACCACACGGTACGGTTTGACCACATGGTGGAGTTTGACCACACTGTGAGGTTTGACCACATGGTGAGGTTTGACCACAGAGTGAGGTTTGACCACACGGTGAAGTTTGACCACACGGTGAAGTTTGACCACACGGTGAAGTTTGACCACACGGTGCGGTTTGACCACACAGGGTGGAGTTTGACCACACTGTGAGGTTTGACTACACGGTGAGGTTTGACCACACGGTGAAGTCTGACCACATGGTGAGGTTTGACCACACGATGAGGTTTGACCAAACGATGAGGTTTGACCACACAGTGTCGTTTGACCACACGGTGAGGTTTGACCACACGGTTAGATTTGACCACACGGTTAGGTTTGACCACACGGTTAGGTTTGACCACATGGTGAAGTTTGACAACACGGTGAAGTTTGACCACACGGTGCGGTTTGACCACACAGTGGAGTTTGACCACACTGTGAGGTTTGACCACATGGTGAGGTTTGACCACAGAGTGAAGTTTGACCACACGGTGAAGTTTGACCACACGGTGACGTTTGACCACACGGTGAAGTTTGACAACACGGTGAAGTTTGACCACACGGTGCGGTTTGACCACACAGGGTGGAGTTTGACCACACTGTGAGGTTTGACTACACGGTGAGGTTTGACCACACCGTGAAGTTTGACCACACCGTGATGTTTGACCACACGGTGAGGTTTGACCACACGGTGAGGTTTGACCACAGAGTGAGGTTTGACCACAGAGTGAGGTTTGACCACACGGTGAGGTTTGACCACACGGTGAGGTTTGACCACACAAGTAGTTTGACCACATGGTGAGGTTTTACCACACGGTGAAGTTTGACCACACGGTGAGGTTTGACCACACGGTGAGGTTTGACCACACAGTGGTTTGACCACACGGTGAGGTTTGACCACACGGTGAGGTTTGATCACACGGTGAGGTTTGACCACACGGTGGAGTTTCACCACAGGGTGAAGTTTGCCCACAGAGTGAGGTTTGACCACACGGTGAGGTTTGCCCACAGAGTGAGGTTTGACCACACGGTGGAGTTTGACCAAACGGTGAGGTTTGACCACACGGTGGAGTTTGACCACACGGTGAGGTTTGACCACACAGTGAAGTTCGACCACACGATGAGGTTTGACCACACGGTGAGGTTTGACCACACGGTGAGGTTTGACCACACGGTGGAGTTTGGCCACGCGGTGGAGTTTGAAGTTGGTCATGTCATTTTGAACCTGAAATGTTGTTTAAAACTCTGATGTGGTTGCAGCATCACCGTGGCGTCTCTAACATGCTCTAAATCACACTTACGTCCCAGAACTCAAACATGTTTGCTGGATCGATGCCAAAGTCCTGAACTTTGACCTGAGGGACAGACAAACAGAGACAGAGAAAAGCCCATTAAAGTTTTCAGCTGGATCATCGTCTGACATCAGCCTCACAGTTTAAGGATAAACTAAAGATTTATTGTATTCATGTTGAAGGTGAGCCCCTTAAATATCAGCAGCACACAGGCCACTTCATATTTTTAATATTTATAACTACATATCTGCATAAGTATATAATTATACATCCGTCTATCTATATAATCATACATCTATATAACTCTATATCTGTATATCTATAGAACTACACATCTGTATTTCATAAAACATTTTAAAAAACAATCAGGTTCACCAAAGTGCCACAGCAGTCGAATAAAATCACAATAAATCAAACTAAGAATTAAATCATACAACAGAGCACTGTGAACACAGAACATTAAACTGATTCAACAGTCTGTACTGTGATCAGACTTTAGACACTTAAACAATTTAGACCAGGTTTTAGTTTGAGCCTTTAGACCAGGTTTCAGTCTTCAGAGCAGGTCTGACGCTCTAGATTAGATTTGGGACTAAGGTCATATTTACGCTGGTGTTGTTGTTGGATGTTGAATAAATGTTCACCGTCCAGTCCAAGAAAGATTGAATAAAAACTGTAAAGTCAAAACGGTGGGAGGGCACAGGATGTACACCTATTGTAGACTTGATGTAGACATGATATAGACCTGCTGTGGACCTGATGTAGACCCGATGTAGATCTGATGTAGATCTGCTGTAGACCTGCTGATGACCTGCTGTAGACCTGCTGTAGACCTGCTGTAGACCTGCTGTAAACCTGCTGCAGACCTGCTGATGACCTGCTGATGACCTGCTGCAGACCTGATGTAGACCTGCTGATGACCTGCTGATGACCTGCTGTAGACCTGCTGTAAACCTGCTGATGACCTGCTGTAGACCTGCTGATGACCTGCTGTAGACCTGCTGATGACCTGCTGATGACCTGTTGTAGACCTGCTGCAGACCTGCTGCAGACCTGATGTAGACCTGCTGTAGACCTGCTGTAAACCTGCTGATGACCTGCTGTAGACCTGCTGATGACCTGCTGATGATCTGCTGTAGACCTGCTGCAGACCTGATGGAGACCTGATGTAGACCTGCTGATGACCTGCTGATGACCTGCTGATGACCTGCCGCAGACCTGATGTAGACCTGCTGTAAACCTGCTGATGACCTGCTGTAGACCTGCTGATGACCTGCTGTAGACCTGCTGCAGACCTGATGTAGACCTGCTGTAAACCTGCTGATGACCTGCTGATGACCTGCTGTAGACCTGATGTAGACCTGATGTAGACCTGATGTAGACCCAGTCCGGAGCACAGACCGAGCCTGAGAGGCTCTGGTCATCCTTTCAGACTAAAGGCCCTGAGGTCTGGGACTGAGGTGGACTTCCCTCCTGATCAATGATCTGGTTAGGCTCAGCAGCTCTGATCAGGACTGAAGAGGGAACTCACCGAGTTGGTGGACAGAGCCACGAAATGTTTGGCCACGGCAGATTTCTGTGAGAAACAGAAAAAACATGTTAAAGGTGATGGGCTATAAACATCTTTAAAAGAGTATAGAGGACAAACAGGGTCAACATCACCTCCAGGATCAGAGTCTGAAATCTGGATTATTGAACTTCTGACATCTGGATTACTTAAATCTGATGTCTGGATTATTAAAGTCTTAAATCTGATGTCTGGATTATTAAAGTCTTAAATCTGGATTACTTAAATCTGATGTCTGGATTATTAAAGTCTTAAATCTGGATTTCTTAAATCTGATGTCTGGTTTATTAAAGTCTTAAATCTGGATTACTTAAATCTGATGTCTGGATTATTAAAGTCTTAAATCTGGATTACTTAAATTTGATGTCTGGTTTATTAAAGTCTTAAATCTGGATTACTTAAATCTGATGTCTGGTTTATTAAAGTCTTAAATCTGGATTACTTAAATCTGATGTCTGGTTTATTAAAGTCTTAAATCTGGATTACTTAAATCTGATGTCTGGTTTATTAAAGTCTTAAATCTGGATTACTTAAATCTGATGTCTGGTTTATTAAAGTCTTAAATCTGGATTACTTAAATCTGATGTCTGGTTTATTAAAGTCTTAAATCTGGATTACTTACATCTGATGTCTGGTTTATTAAAGTCTTAAATCTGGATTACTGAAATCTGATGTCTGGTTTATTAAAATCTTTAGTCTGGATTGTTTTAAATGTGAAGTCTGTTTTGTTTCAGTCTGACATCTGGATTATTTAAATCTGAAGTTTGGATTATTGGAAAAAGAGCTGGATTTGGGTTTTGGTGGGCTTCTCTGACGGAGCAGGACTCCGCCCACTTTGACCTCAGACTCTGGTCCCAAACTGAAGTGATGTTTATTTGAATCAGGTCAGAGGTCAGTGGTCATGGAGACCATCAGAGACCCCTCATCCACTCACGTCTTTGGCGCTCTGCAGAAACCAGTCTCGGGCCGACTCGGCGTTGGTGATGGTCTCCTGTGTGGTGAACGTCTGAAACAAACACGGTCACGTTAACTCAGGGTGAACGTTTGGACCTGATGATGTCATAAACATGGCGGCGGCGGTGCTCACCTTGGAGGCGATGATGAAGAGTGTGGTCTCTGCGTTCAGCTGGGCGAGCGTTTTGGTCATGTGAGTGCCGTCGATGTTCGAAACGAACCAGACGTTCGGACCGCCGGTAGAGTACGGCTTCAAGGCCTCCGTCACCATCAGAGGGCCCTGAACGCATCATGAAAAACAAACTTAGTGAGAACATCAGAGGGCCCTGAACGCATCACGAAAACATTGTTGGTGAGAGCATCAGAGGGCCCTGAACGCATCACGAAAACATTGTTGGTGAGAGCATCAGAGGGCCCTGAACGCATCATGACAAAGACCACGGCAGTGACTCGGACTCACCAGGTCCGATCCTCCGATGCCGATGTTCACCACATTGTTGGTGATGCATCAGAGGCCGCTGAAGCATCATGAAAAACAAACTTAGTGAGAACATCAGAGGGCCCTGACTCTGCCAACATTGTTGGTGAGAGCATCAGAGGGCCCTGAATGCATCATAAAACTTGGTGAGAGCAACAGACGCAGGAGAACGAGGACAGAAAAACAAACTGAATTTCCGACAGACGCTGATACTGACATGACAAAATGCCTTCATCTTGTCCAGGACTCGGTTCACCTCCGGCATCACGTAAAACTTTAACGTCCACGAAGATCGGCGTGTTGGAGCGATTACGCAGAGCAATGTGGAGCACAGCTCGACCCTGAGACACAAGGAGGCAAAACACTTAAAATACAAACGACACAATGCACTTAACCTACAAACAAAAACACTTTAAATACAAATGACACAACGCACTTAACCTACAAACAAAAACACTTTAAATACAAATGACACAACGCACTTAACCTACAAACAAAAACACTTTAAATACAAATGACACAACGCACTTAACCTACAAACAAAAACACTTAAAATACAAATGACACAACGCGCTTAACCTACAAACAAAAACACTTAAAATACAAACGACACAACGCACTTAACCTACAAACAAAAACACTTTAAATACAAACGACACAACTTACTAGACCTACAAACAAAAACACTTTAAATACAAATGACACAACGCACTTAACCTACAAACAAAAACACTTTAAATACAAACGACACAACGCACTTACCCTACAAACAAAAACACTTTAAATACAAACGACACAACTTACTTGACCTACAAACAAAAACACTTTAAATACAAATGACACAACGCACTTAACCTACAAACAAAAACACTTAAAATACAAATGACACAACGCGCTTAACCTACAAACAAAAACACTTTAAATACAAATGACACAACGCACTTAACCTACAAACAAAAACACTTTAAATACAAATGACACAACGCGCTTAACCTACAAACAAAAACACTTAAAATACAAATGACACAACGCACTTAACCTACAAACAAAAACACTTAAAATACAAATGACACAACGCGCTTACCCTACAAACAAAAACACTTTAAATACAAACGACACAACTTACTTGACCTACAAACAAAAACACTTTAAATACAAACGACACAACGCGCTTGACCTACAAACAAAAACACTTTAAATACAAACGACACAACGCGCTTAACCTACAAACAGAAACACTTTAAATACAAACGACACAACGCGCTTAACCTACAAACAAAAACACTTAAAATACAAACGACAAAACGCGCTTAACCTACAAACAAAAACACTTTAAATACAAACGACACAACTTACTAGACCTACAAACAAAAACACTTTAAATACAAACGACACAACACGCTTAACCTACAAACAAAAACACTTTAAATACAAACGACACAACGCGCTTAACCTACAAACAAAAACACTTAAAATACAAATGACACAACGCGCTTAACCTACAAACAAAAACACTTAAAATACAAACGACAAAACGCGCTTAACCTACAAACAAAAACACTTTAAATACAAACGACACAACTTACTAGACCTACAAACAAAAACACTTTAAATACAAACGACACAATGCACTTAACCTACAAACAAAAACACTTTAAATACAAACGACACAACTTACTAGACCTACAAACAAAAACACTTTAAATACAAATGACACAACGCACTTAACCTACAAACAAAAGCACTTAAAATACAAACGACACAACGCACTTAACCTACAAACAAAAGCACTTAAAATAGAAACGACACAACGCATTTAACCTATAAACAAAAACACTTTAAATACAAATGACACAACGCACTAAACCTTCAAACAAAAACACTTTAAATACAAATGACACAACGCACTTAACCTACAAACAAAAGCACTTAAAATACAAATGACACAACGCACTAAACCTTCAAACAAAAACACTTTAAATACAAACGACACAACGTGCTTAACCTACAAACAAAAGCACTTAAAATACAAATGACACAACGCACTTAACCTACAAACAAAAGCACTTTAAATACAAATGACACAACGCACTTAACCTACAAACAAAAGCACTTTAAATACAAATGACAACGCACTAAACCTTCAAACAAAAACACTTTAAATACAAACGACACAACGCACTTAACCTACAAACAAAAACACTTAAAATACAAACGACACAACGCACTAAACCTACAAACAAAAGCACTTAAAATACAAATGACACAACGCACTTAACCTACAAACAAAAACACTTTAAATAATTAAGATACACACTTGAGCTTAACCGATCTCCTGATAATGATATGTTCTTCTATAATATTAATTTAAGGGATGTCCAGATGTAGCTTTATCACCTCCGATACGATACCAATGTTGTAGCCTCGATATCGATCTGATTCTGACTTTTATTTCTTATTTGTAGTCTGGACTGTAAGAAAAGTCTTGTTCAGGTGAGATTACTCAGAGAACAGTAGTCAGCAATAGTAGGTCTGAGAAAAACTGACCAATTTGTTATAAACCAGTGGGTTCAGTAAATTTAACCTGAAACAAAAAGAATATAGAACAATTAAATAAAATAAATAAAAAATAAATGAGAAGACCCTGAAAAGTAACCTCAAGAAATTCAATTAAAAATATATATTTTTAAATTACAAAATAACCACTGTGTTAAACATATTTTACAACTGATTTAAATAAATAAAAAACAAATATAATATGTATAATATAATGCGATATTTGTTGTTTTTTTATATATATTATATATCAGATCATATATATATATATATATATATAACAAAATAATTATTGTTATTACTTGAACTTGTGAAAACTGTGTGATGTGGTGAGTGATGTTTATTCTGTTTTCATTTTAAAATAGTTAAATGTGACATGAGCTTTATCGGGGTGAGCAGGTCAGTTGTGACATGGAGTCCTGACCTGTGCATCCGTCTGAAACGATGAGATCAAATTAAAAAATAAACTAAAGCAGAGGTTAATGACCAGGTGAGTGATTAGCAGCAGAATAAAGAGACTCTGGTCTGTGTTAAATCTTTAAAGGGGAGTGAACAGCCCGAGCTGCTCCGTCACAGTGAATCAGCTTTTCCTGCACGGACCCGTGAATCTGGTGGTGGGCATCGTCTTTTGATTCAGACGTTTACACGGTTCAGGGTCAGAAACAGAGGAGCTCACTGAAGCGTGTTAATTCTCTGTGGAAACTTCCAGAACAAAAACCCTGTTGATCTGTTTGCTGCTGCAGACAGGAGCTGATTCACTGTGACTGAGCAGCTTTTTTTATTCTCTTTTTATTCAGACGTGTCATTGCATCACTTTTCAGTGCATCAAAAAAAACCACTTTTTCATTTTTTCAACAAAAAATACAAAAAAACTAAGTTGGATAAGTTAATAACAAATATTTTACATATTAAAGTGACTGTTTTGAAAAAAAGTCCTTACCACTTACAATGAGTTTACTTTTACAAAACTATTAATCCTAATGACATAACATGAAAGATCACTTTTTTCTGTCACTTTCGGAATCAATCAGTCATAAATCCACCTGCCGTTCATCAACAACTCTTTTTAACAAGCACCGATATCAACCAGAAGACACAGCCCAAAAAATAAATAATAAACGACAATAAAAACAGAAATAAGAATAAGAATAACTCAATTAATTTATAGTAATGCAAATAATACCTATAAAATGAAAAAAAAATATCTATCTATCTATGTATATATATATATATATATATATATATACATATATATATATATATATATATATATATATATATATATATATATACAGTCATGGAAAAAATTATTAGACCACCCTTGTTTTCTTCAATTTCTTGTTAATTTTAATGCCTGGCTCAACTAAAGGTACATTTGTTTGGACAATTATAATGATAACAACAAAAATAGCTCATGAGAGTTTAATTTAAGAACTAAGAACTATTCATTTTCCATGGTTTTCTTGATAACCAAAATTACTTAAATTCTTACATCAATAGCTATGGCATTGTACCGCCAAAAACACTACTTTTAAGCATTCCATGTTTTCTTTCTGTTTGCTTTAAACACATGATACACACAAGAGTTAATACTTGATTGCATAACCATTGTTTTTGATGACTGCAGCCATGCGTCTTGGCATGCTCTCCACCAGCTTCTGACATTGTTCTGCTGTCACAGCAGCCCATTCCTGTTGGACAAATTCAAACACATTTTCTTTGTTTTTGGGCTTGTGGTTCTCCATTTTGAGTTTGATGATTTTCCACAGGTTTTCAATTGGATTAAGATCTGGTGATTGAGCAGGCCAAGGCATGGTGCGAATGTTGTGGTTCTCCATCCAGGCTTTAACTGACCTTGCCGTGTGGCAAGGGGCATTGTCTTGTTGGAAAATCCAGTCATTCGAGGCAGGAAAGAGTTTTCCAGCTGATGGAAGAAGACTGTTTTCAAGGGTAGTCCTGTACATGACCTGGTTCATTCGTCCTTCACACAATTGCATTTGCCCTGTTCCACTCAGACTGAAACAACCCCAGATCATGACTGATCCACCCCCATGTTTTACTGTAGGGGCAAGACAGTCTGGGTTGTAAGCTTCTCCAGGCTTCCCCCTAACCAGTAAGTTGGCTGGAGTGGGCATCAATTCAAAATTGGATTCATCACTGAAGAGAACCTTAGCCCAATCATCAACAGTCCAATCCTTGTGGTCTCGAGCAAAGAGTAACCGGGCCTTCCTCTGCCTTTCATTGATGAAGGGCTTCTTGCGTGCTCTGTGTGACTTCAAACCAGCTTCAACAAGTCGGTTTCGAACTGTCCTTGCTGAACAAGTCACATTTCTCGAGAGTGCCCACTCATTTTTAAGGTCCCTGGAGGTCTGACGACGATTCCTGACACAGGAACGGATGAGTGCACGGTCATCTCGTGGGGTAGAAAGACGTTATCTTGCCACGGCCAGGTAGCAATTTGGTAGTGCCATGTTCAGCTTGTTTTTTTTTTGTTGTAATGAACGGCTGTCTTGGAGATCTTCAGTTTTTTCGCTACCTGTCTCTCAGTCATGCCAATTTCCAGCAGTGCCAAGATGGCTGCCTTTGTGGCTTCACATAATTCTTTTGTTTTAGGCATTATGTGAGAGCTGACAACTTCTGAGTTGTGCTACGGCTTGAATGTAAGCAGGAAACCACTCTAGGCCTTTGAATGTGCAGTGCTGCTTGTGACATGAAATGGCCTCTTATATACCCTGGGAATCAATTAAGCTTAAGAATGTCAAATAGGACATAAAGTATTATGTGACCAGCTGCATTTTTTGTTGTGTTCATTGTATTATACGTTTAGTGGTACCAGGCATTAAAATTAACAAGAAATTGAAGAAAACAAGGGTGGTCTAATAATTTTTTCCATGACTGTATGTATATATATATATATATATATATATATATATATATATATATATATATATATATATATATATATATATATTTTTATATATATAAATATATATATATTTATATATATTAGGGCTGGGTATGGATTCAGATTTTCTGGATCGATTGGATTCAGTATTAAGAGGTCTCAAATCGATTCAACTCACGATTCTAAATTTGTCCAGTCTGGGTTATCTCAGTAGAAATAATGCTGTAAACGACTTTTTGACCTGGTATATTATTAAAACAGTTTTTACATTAAGAACTGAACACAAAGCAGTTACATTAATCACATATTAAAGATATGCATTAATGCATATTCTGCAAGTTTTTTGTCCAACTCGTCTTTTCTTCCATCCTTGTTAAATCTGAAATATGTCCAAACGTGAGCTTTTAAACTCTCCGGTGGTGTCCCTATAGTGCTACTCACTTCCACCATGTTTTCTGACTGCTGCAGTAACATCTCAGGAGATCTTGTTCAGTGGAAAGCAGCGCTAAACGTGAGACTAGCAGAGCGACACCACAGGCTGCTTCTCAGACCGTCCAATGAAGAAAAAACTACCCACGATAAAAGATCCATCTTTGGTTTTTATTGATTGATTATGAAGCATTTAAAGGGAAATCGATTAAAATACATTAGATTGAATTTTAACCAAGCCCTAATATATATACACACATATATATATATAGATTAAAGATAAAAATTACTATAAATGTCGATCCCTAACAGTGATGATAAAGACATTCATCACAAAAATATTTAGAATACAACAATAAAACATGAACGAACAATAGTAGCACTAACTATCTGTAATCTGTAGCAGTGACCCACGGGGGTGACAGCCTTCTTCATCTATTAACATGAAACCTAAAAACCTTGTTTTTACAGATTCTGTCCATTTTTGCCACAGTCCTTCACTTTTATCCAGCTCCAGTCTGATCAGACATGTCAGTTTTTCCATGGTGTAGATTCTTAGCATCACTTCAGCCCTTGACCCCAGGTATCTCTGTAGTGAGTCATTTCTGTGTTCTGGCTTTTTAACTTGACACTAACTTTACCCTAAACATAGAGTTCTTAAAAAAGCCTGTCATTTATACAAGAGAGAGTAATTTAAACGTTATTGTCATAACTGTCTCCATTAGGGCTGGGACGATTCACTTTTCTCCCGATTCGATTTATTGTGAATATTTAGGTGCCGATTTGATTTAAATTGTGATTCTACGATATTGCCGATTTTTACAATCTTTAGTTAGCTTTTTTAACCCCAGTGAAAAAGATAAACAATGATGATGCCTACAGACTATAACAGGAAAAATACACATCACATGTGAGTCTGTTTTTAGGATTTATTCAGCAATATATTTTAACCAGCTGTTTATACTCTCTCTTCAAAAGACTGGACTGACTTTAAAAGTGGATTATAAACCCTTTAGGCACCAAATATTCAATTTTACTATCAAGATTTAAAAAGGCTATAGTTTCAAAGTGGTTAGTTTTCCCACCCATCATCATCACTGTAATTTACGGGCCGACCATGAACGCCTCTGCTGCCTTCACTGTGCTTCTTACCCCGGCTTCTCCCTCGTCTGACCAGAGCTCTGCGGTCTTTCTCATTCCTGCTAACACCGTCACTTTTACTGGTGTTTTGAGCTTCCCTGCATCCCAGACCACGTCTCCCCCGACCACGGAGAGGCAAAGCATCAGCCTCGCTATGTGCTGCTCAGGGACTGAGCGGACCCGCTCCTGCTGCTCACACACGCGCCGCCAGTTTGGTCCTCAGTGGACGACTGACCCTCATCCTCAGAGAGTAAATATTCCTCGGATTCAGAGTCAGACAGTACTTGACAAATATATCAGCATTGTTAGAACTGTTACTCTATCACTCTGTTCACTCTATCCCTTCTCTGTCTCTCTCTCTGCTCCGCTCTACAGCCACACTCTCGTCCCTCGGTCCGGTGTGTGTGTTTCAAAATAAATACACCCCAAAACTTTGAATAGAAACCTGTCACCTGTCCACTATCTGCTGATGAGAAGTAGTAACACTATTCAGAACTATTTTAACAGCTATGGCCTGTTTTATTCAGCAATGTTGCTTGCTGCAATTTTGTGACTTTAGCGCCTAAAGAGTTTGTGGGTGTGGTGGGGGGGGTCGATTTTTGAACAAAAAAGATGGTTTAAAAATGGGCAGACAAAAAAATCGCGATACTTTTATGAATCCATTTTTTCTCCCACTCCTAGTCTCCATACTTTTCTGCCAGTCTGACTTAAAGGACCACTCATATTTAAAAGCTTTAACACAGGGAGAGTCTCTTTATTCTGCTGTTAATCACTCACCTGGTCTCCACCCTCTGCTTTATTTTATTCTCTAATTCGATCTCGTCTATCGGACCGATGCACAGCTCAGGACTGATTAGTGGTTTTCTTAAGGCTACACAGCTGTTCAGTCCCAATCCCTTGAGTTCCCTTCACATTGTGTGTGTGGAAATGCTCTTACTTTCACTATTAAACACACCCCTGAGTTCTACTGTTGTTTTTCTTTGATTTGATTTGGCCAAACGTTTCAGTGATTCACCGATCACCATCATTCAGGATTTTATTCTGACCACATTTCTTCCTTGAAGACGATGGTTCCCCACTATCCTTCAGTTTTTAATAATGTGTTGGACAGTTCTTAACCCAGTTTTAGTAGTTTCTTCAATCTCCTTAGATGTTTTCTCTGCTTGATGCCAATGATTTGACCCTTCTTAAACAGACTAACATCTTTTCCACGACCACAGGATGTGTTTTTGACATGGTTGTTGAAGAAATGAGAAGCTGCTCATGTCATCAGCTGGAGTTAAAGAACTTGTTTCAGCTGAAAGATAATCACCCATGCAGGAATTATCCAACAGGAGGCTCAGACCTCTTTGATTAGTTAAATCCAACAGAATAGTTCTTTGTCACTTTTCAAACGCGTTAGGGGACAGAGTTTGAGCAGTGAATCGACGTTCAGGTTTGGACTGTGTGTGTGTCCAGGCAGTGATGATGATGAATATGATGAATGAATAACTGAGCAGCTCTTTAAAGCTCTGACTGACGCTCGTGTTTCTGCTCTGAGGAAACAGATCTGTTTCAGTGTGTGAGACTCTGATGGAAACAATAAAAACAGAAACAGTGATCTCAGACGATGAAGTTTGTCTCTATCAGCTGTTCAGACTCTGACTCTCTTTTTTCCCCGTGGACGGTCGGTCTGAGCTCACCTCGGTGAAGTTGATCTTTTCTCCGCTGAACATCTTCTCACGGGCCTCCTCCACGCCCCGAGAGCCAGCCTGAACACACACAATCAGATACACACAATCAGAAACACACACATGAGCCAACACTCCTATCAGGATCATATCACACTGGTGTGACAGAACAGGTGTGTGCAGCAGGAAGTGTCTCCACACACTTCCTGTTGGCTCACTGCAGGACAAAGAGCTGTGCGTGTGTGTGTGTGTGTGTGTGTGTACATGTGTGTGTGTGATAGAGACTCTGAGATGTTGAAACCTTCCTGTTTCTGCAGCCAAAGCCTCCGGGTGAAGAAACCTGATGGAGAAAGAGAATCTGCTCCGACCTCCTGATTGTGAAACAGCTCTTTGTTGACTGAGTATGAGGAAACGCCGTCATGAACGTGGAGAACACAAAGGAGACGCTGAGAGCAGGAGCAGTTCAGCAGTTCACGAGTACAGGTGAGCTGTGAGGACTCAGGTAGAGCCAGCGTCTCCTCTTTGTGTTCAGAGTTTATTCTAAAGCCTTCAGCTGGATTTGATTATAGATTCATAATCATATTAGCATCATGAATTTAAATAAATGAAAAATCACATTAACATCATAATTTAACTAGAACTTAAAAATCAAATTTAAAGTATAAATTAACAGTCATTTTAAATCATGAATTTTAATAAATTGAAAATCATATTTACTTTATTAATTTAAAGGAGACATATCATGCTGATGCATGATTTAATACTTACATATAATATAATACATTTGAAAACAAGACCTTACACCCCCTTAATTTTCAAAAAATTAGATATTGTATTTTTTTCTGATATCCTAGAACGAGATTTGATGCCTCTGAAAATAGGTCATTGTGAGATGACCGCGAGATTTAAATCATCGAGACATCACGAGGTACCTTTCTTTTTATTGGAGTAATCTGATAAAACACTTCCTCCTCTGTGATGTCCGTTAGCCACAAAACCGTCACAGAGGAACACATCCACCAGCAGCAGTATATAGATCCCTAGCTCACACTCACTCATTACCAGCTCTGGCCTGTAGGGGGACTCAATACGTGGTCGCTGCTTTGAGCCTGCCGGAAAATACAGTAGAAGAAGAAGGACAGGCTGGCTCTACCCCCGATAGAACTGACCAATCAGAGCACAAAGGGCTGTGACGTTGCGAGGTAACTTTAGGTCAGCCTGGAAACCGAGTGTTTCAACGAGAGCTTGATAATGGCCTAAAATGAGGATTTTGAGAACGCTATTGTGGGGCAATGAAGGAACTAAATGACTTGTACTGAGGGCAGAAATGCTTTACAGGCATCCTAGTCTGGCATAGTGAAAAGGAGAAACAAGCATGATATGTCTCCTTTAAACAATAAATTGATAAACATTTAAATCACTAATTTTAATAATTAAAAATCATTTTTACATCATGATTTGAATAATAATTCAAAAATTGTATTTACATGATGAATTTTAAGTCTGAATTATTTAAATAATTTTAATAATCAATATAATAATCATATTTACATCATGAAGGAGCTCCTCAGCTGTTTTTGTCCTGTGGATAAAATATGACCAAAAAAACTGAGATGACTTCAGATTTGTGTTTAACTTCCAGTGAAATCAACAAAGCATCCATCCATTCATCCATCCATCCTACCATCCATCGTTCATCCATCAATGCATCCAACTGTCTGTCCATTCATTCACACATCCATGTTCATTCATCCATCCATCCATCCATCCATTTATCCAGTACCATCTATCCATCAAAGAATCCAACCATCCAACTTTACATCCATCCATCACTCTATGTGTCAGTCTGTTCATCCATCTGTTCGTCCAACTGTCCTTCAGTCCATCAATGTGACTGTCAGCTCAACCAGCCATCCATCCATCCATCCCTGAGTCTGCACATCCACCCATCAGTGCATCCACCCATGCATAGCTCTGTTCATCCATCTGTCCATCCATCCATCCGTCCGTGTGTGTACAGATGAAGTGCACGTGCAGCCGTGCACGTGCAGCACTGACATCAGCCACACCGGCTTAACGACTGAGATTTGAGAATGAAAAGATTTTACTTTGAAAGGGTGAGAGTACTTCCTGTTTGAGATTAGAATCAACCTCATCGTCCTGGAGTGACTTCTGTTCAACACGGATTATTATTCTCCGTCTTTTACCCTTTAATGAGTCAGAAAATGCTGAGTCATTAATTAATGTTAAAGTTTAACGAGTTTCTGAGTCACCTGATCTCAAAGTAATACGATCAGGCAGGACGCTCTGATGGGATTAAAGTTCCTCCAGGGTTCATCTCAGCATGACACACAGACGACGACGACTATGATGATGATGGTGATGATGATGAAGATGACAATGGCGTCTCATGACTCGTCACATCACACAGACAGGTTATAACGGGCGCTGTTGCCATGCTAACAGACACAGAGGGGCTGATCACACCGGTGTTGTGATCTGATCTGCTCCGTGATTAAGTGGAGAAAAGCTGTAAAAGAGTGCTGCTAGCCCCTCTGCCAACAGCAGGTAAACAACCACAGAGCAGAGTCGTCTAATCACAGGGCAGGGATGGGCGTGTAAACGAGCTCGTGGTCTCAGCTGATTAACATCTGCCAGGACGCCGTTTCCTCCACGTGGAGCAGCGAGCTATAGAGACGCTCAGGATTAGAGATGATTACAGACGATGGCTGCAGGGCTGCGTGTTCATGACTGATGTGTGTCAGTGCACGTGAGCGTGAGCGTGCCTTACCATGGCGAGCAGCATGGACATGACTTCCTGGTTGATGAGGTTTTTGGAGTAGTCGACCAGGATGTCGCCATCGTCCGTCTGCAGGGTCGTGCTGTTGGACACAAAGAGAGGAACGATTCAAAATAAGACAAAACAACCTTTTAGAAGTCATAAATCTATTAAAGGTTCATAATAAAACAAATATAAACATTAAACTATTATAAATATTCAGAATAAAACAAAAATAAACATTAAACTATTATAAATATTCAGAATAAAACAAATCGAACTTTTAAACATCATTATTTTATAAAAAAAAGATGAAGAATAAGAGAAATAACCTTTAAGCATCATTTAATTCACTGATCAATAAAATAATCAAACTTAAAGGAATATTACACCCAAAGAATGATATGTCTTAATTTTCTACTCACCCTCATGCTGAGCAACACTCTGGAGCACTTTTTTGATGTCTCAAATGCAGCTGGAGGTCCGCGGAGATTTTCGCTGTCAACAAACGTCCATCTAACAGGGGGCAGGAAAAAAAAAGGTCCATAAAAGTCACAAAAGCGTGCCTGTTTTCCTCCATACTGTATTTCGTCCGCTGTAATCCAAGTGTCCTGGTAATGCGTCCATAATTAATTAAAGCAGTATGGAGGTCATTTAATACATTTTTCGAGCCTAAACAGAGCTATTCGTACTTCCGCAGTGCCGTCTATCGCTCCTGCACTCGCTCCCGTCTGGATTGGTCTGCAGACATCAAAAAGTGGTGCAGAGTGTGCTCAGATGCACTGAGAAAAATTAAGGCATATCATTCTTTGGGTGTAATATTCCTTTAAGTTTTTCTTACAGATAAATCTGGAGAGTGTTTTTAATCAAATTATCTGATGTGATGATGACACAGTTTGTCTTCATTCACAGAAATTCCCACAGACACATACAGTCAAATCCACGGGCCTTCCTTTTAATCAAAGTTTTCTGGATTCTGTTTTTATTACTGGAATTAGCAGCAGTAGTATTTTATTAAAATACTCAATTATTATTTTCATTAGTAATAGTGTAAGTAGTATTTTACAATTATATTTATTTGTTATTGTCATTATGATCTGATGTGGTATTATTTTATTATTTTCCAGTATTATTGATATTATTGTTTATAACTTTTGCTTAAATTGCATTACTGAAATGTTTCTTCTGAATGATGATTTATTATTTAGTATTTTCTAGTTTCTGCGTCCTTCTCTCACTGCCTCTGTGTTGTTTTAACACTTAAAATAAATTAAAAACACACTCATCATAAATAAATAAATAAAGGATAACAATAAAAGCAGCCTGCTTTCTGACACATCTTTATGATTTCTGCAGCAGAGGGATTCCTGATGTTTCTTTAGCAGGTGGTTTGTTAAAGCTGATCTGCTGCACTTAACTGGATTAACGGCCCTGAATGAACCACAGAGCAGGAGGCCGGACTCAGGAGGTCTGACTAAAGATCCATCCTGATCTGATCGGGGTGTTTTTATGATCTGATCGGGGTGCTATGATCTGATCGGGGTGTTATGATCTGATCGGGGTGTTATGATCTGATCGGGGTGTTTTTATGATCTGATCGGGGTGTTTTTATGATCTGATCGGGGTGCTATGATCTGATCGGGGTGTTATGATCTGATCGGGGTGTTATGATCTGATCGGGGTGTTATGATCTGATCGGGGTGTTTTTATGATCTGATCGGGGTGTTTTTATGATCTGATCGGGGTGCTATGATCTGATCGGGGTGAGGTCCTCAGGACAAACGGTTCAGGAGCAGCAGGTCCTCCATCTGAGATCAGCTGCTCCACATGATGCCGTTTGTACCGGAGGCTGCAGGATGTGCTGCGGCGCACGTAGACACGTCCCCCCCCCCCCCCCCCCCCCACCGCAGATCCTCATCAATGCTACACCTTCATCATCATCAATCCACACATCTCTGCTCCCGACCGTTTTTAATGTCGCAGATCTGATCCGGATCCACACACAGCTGCTTCCATTATCGGACAGACGGACTCGTGACGTCATCAGCGGCACTTTAAACCACCGTTAACTTAAATATGATAAAAACATAAACACGGGGGAAGATAATAACTCTTTCTCTGCCTCTTTATCTGTTGGTTGAATTACATCTTAAGGTTTAAAGATTCAAAGCCGCTGAGGTTCAATAAAACCAAAACGTCGATCATTTCAGACGTTTGTTGGTTTAATATTTAGAAACTAAACTCCTTATGAAACGAATATGTTGTTATAAAGGCCACAATGATGTAAGTTTACACTAAGAGCTGAAATAACAGATGTACTTAGGATTACAGAAAAGTACTGACACATATTTAACATCAGCTCCAGTCATTCAGACGGAAGAGGGTCCAACAGGTCTGTTAGCCAGAGCTCGTCTGCTAACTGACATTAATGACACAAATCATCTTTTATGTGATAAATAAACATATTAAATAAGTGTATTAAATAAATTTATGTCCGTTAAATTAGGCAAAAATGTGATATCAGCGCCAACAGATGACTGCTTTCATGACTGGCTGTTTGATGACGAGGTCGGAGCTAGTTAGCATTAGCATGAATAAATACGCGTTTATTTCATTTATTATTAAAAATAGATTAATTTAAATAATGTCCAGGAGGTCACGCAGTGATTATTTAACGATTATTACACCAGCAGGAGTGGCAGTGTACACGGAAATGCCCCCAGTGCGAGGTGGGTGTAGTGGTGTGACGAGCGACCGTGCTTCCTGGTGACTTTGCCGATAGTGGAGCCGTAAAGTGTCGTGAAACGCTTCATCATTCGACGGAGAAGCACTCAGTGCAAGAATAATAAATATTTCAAGTTTAAAATAAGCATGGATAGAAGTGTGAGCTCTCGGGGCAATATCAGATTAAAGTTTGAACAAAAAATAACAAAAATGTACAAGATATTTTATGATATAATAAATTTAGTTCATCTGCCTCCTCTGCCCTTTTTTGCTTTAAACACTTGATTTATTTTTTTCACCATTTTTTTTTTTATCTCGGTATGTGAGATATAATAGGGGTTGATATGTTTAAAATTGTTATTTTGACACAAAAAGTGTTAAGTTGTGATCATCTAAACGTCAACTCTGTATTGTCAAAACCCAGAGGTCACCAGAAAACACGGTGACGGATCAGAGCGGAACACGGGCGCTCCGCTGTCCGATGATGGGCGCAGTGTCATTAGCATCCCCGCTAACGGAAGGTAGCTGAGAGATTTAACTCGTCGCGAGGCCGCAGGAGGATTTTTTTCGGGACCGGGAGGAGGGGGGGTCCACCCCACAGGAGAGGACAGGTAAGAAGACACACCTGAGGAGCTGCACAGCGCGGTAACAGACGCAGAGGCGCGTGCGGTACAGGATGACCTTGTAGCTTTAACACAGAGGAGCGCGCAGGGGCGGCTCAGGCGGTTCGGAGGCCCCGGACCAGAATGTTCTCCTGAAGTTTTCAAATTAATATTTTAATTATTATTATGACTGTGATAATTATTTTCATACTGCTCTATGTTTGTGTGTCCTCTGTAACATAAGCAGATTTAGTCTGACATATTTCCTTTAAAATTTAAACACAGGAACTTTTGATTTTATGAATGTGTCAGAATACAGTCAATAATCATAATTTTAAGAAAGGCAAAATTAAACAAATTCAACTTCATGATTTAATTGTTGAATCTTAGTGACGTCCAGAAGCTTCATAACTATTTCCTTTAAATCATTTTTATACTTTTGATTGTTTACTTTCTGGTTTTCTGTCATTAAGGCAGTGAGCAGAATTAAAGACAAACTTTTATTAGTCAAAAACTTTGCTGACCTCACTTGAGTTTATTTTATTTCACTTTTTAAAAAAAAACTTCTTTTACTATATATTTTTCAAGTCCTCCTTTAAAACGAGTCAATCTCTTTTAAAGTTCTTTTAGAGGGTCTTTATGTTTAGTGTATTTGGGTATTTTCTTGACTGTGAACCCGTCCTTCTGCCTTCAGTTAGAAAAGTAATTCATGAATCAAATTATTATTATTATTATTATTATTATTATGATAACTCCATCCAATTGAGGGCAAAAACACAAATATAATCACACAGAAGGGGGAAAAAACCCAAATAACTGCCCAGGTATTAATTCAAGACAAAAGTAAAAATCACTTTGAGTAATAAAATGTAGGATTTAGAGGAAGCCTGAAACAGATGAGTCAGTCCAACAGTTTCCATCTGAACGGAAGAATTCTGCCTTTAAACGTGATAATTATATTTCATATTAATATTGGTTTATCCAGACCGAGGCCTCCGAGCCTGGAGCTCCGTCAGCGGCTCTCTGCCTCCCTTCAGTCCGACCATCACGCACCTTCCTCGGCATCAAACCCCCATCTCGACCCCCCTCACCCCCCCACCCACCGTGTGTCATGTTGTGTCTACGTGCGTGTGCGCGTGCTCCGACCTGAACATGCTGAACCTGTCCTTGTCGGACTCGAACATGTCCCTCATGTTGAGCCCGCCCGCGTTGTCCCGGTACCACTGCTCCAGTTTACGGTAGTTCGGGTCGCTGCTAAGCGCCATGATGCTCGGTGTCGCTGCGGTGCTTCAGGCGGAGGTTCCCCGGGATTCGGCTGCTGTGGGCGGTGTGGTCGCTCTGCGGAGCTCGGAGGAGATGAGGAAGCCGGACCGAGCGGATCCACGGCAGACGGCAGCGACGGAGGTGGTGACACCCGGCTGAACCAATCACGACCGCCCCCGCCCCCGGAGGGTGGACCCCGCCCCCCGAGCGCTCACGTACGGAGTCTGTGCTGAAGTATGGAGGCAAATCAGTGCCAATAACACGGAGCTGATGCTGAGGTATAGAGGCAAAACAGTGCCAATAACATGCAGCTGATGCTCAGGTATTGAGGCTAATCAGTGCCAATAACATGCAGCTGATGCTCAGGTATGGAGGCTAATCAGTGCCAATAACATGCAGCTGATGCTCAGGTATGGAGGCTAATCAGTGCCAATAACATGCAGTTGATGCCGAGGTATGGAGGCTAATCAGTGCCAATAACATGCAGCTGAGGTTCTAATCATATTTATATTTGCCTAGGAAGATTTTAAAAGAAATCTTAAAACCTACTTAAAAAAAAAAACATTTTGCTGATCTTTTATAGGTTTTCCATTCTTTGAAAAATCTTTATCTCAACTCCTTTCTAATTCTTTTTTTTTTTTATCTTACTCTGTAGCACTTTGAGATTGCAAAAATATAAAGTGCGATAGAATAAATTGTATTCATTTAAGTATGAAGGAAACTGTGACTTTGTATTTCCTGATCTGAAACCAAGAATTAGTGAAGAAACTGGACGTTGTGCATTTCAATTCAAAGCTCCATCAGACTGGAACAACTTTCCCCACTCACAGATCTATTTCCTCCTTCCCTATTTTAAAATCATTTCTACTTATTTATTGCCAAACATCCTGCTCTTGTTATTAATTCTTTCTCTGCTGGACTCAGTTGGTCTGGACTTATATTCTCTTGTGTCTGCTCGTGTACCTCCATGTATCTATGGTGCCTTATACTCTGATGTTGAGTGTAATATGTGAGAATGTACTGAATAACAGGCATTAATATATGTATGTTTATATGAATATGTATATTTACATGTATAAGTATGCGTATATGTATGTTGTTTATTATTGGCTGATCGGTGGGTGACGATGCTTGAGGGAGCATTAGGTGTGTGAGACTGTGAGTGTGTGTTTGTGTTTTCTGTGTTTTAATGTTTGAATTTATCCCTAAATGTGATTTTGTCATACTGATGATCATACTGAAGTGTTGTAAGGACCCCGTCAAAAATGAGATGATACATCTCAAAGGGTTATCCTTGAAATAAACAAAACAATAAACTTTTGAAATATTTCTTTGAAAAAATAATTCTAAATCTAACCCGACAGAGTAATCATTTTAAGACCATATTACAGTCTGAGTAAACAGCCGCACAGTGGACTGGCCGGATCCTTTTTATTGACTGAATGATGTTACAATGACAATTCTGTCCCCCTGAAGATCCTGGTCTTGTAAGTTTAGTCCTGATGCAGGGTCAGTAAAAGAGTTTCTTCTCACGGTGGATTTAATCCTGTACTTATTTACCCTGAGGCCTCCAGGATCCTGGTCCTGCAGGTCCTCCTGGATCCACCTGAACTGGATTTCCTGCTGAGAGCAGATGGACTGACTCCACTGATTCAGTCTGAGGTGACCTGAAGAGATCACAGGTGGTCACCTGGTGGGCGGGGCTAAAGCCGTCAGGTAGACCAGGTCCCTGAGGGTCCTCAAAGGGAGAAAAAACTGAGCAGTAGCTCAAACATTGCACCGTTAAAGGCCGAAGAGGCTTCATGACTGGAGTTTTTATTAAATATAGAAATAATGAATTATAATTAAACATAAATGAATCGTTAACATGTTTTTTAATGAGGTCAGTTTTCTTTCTCACTTAACCCTTTCATTCATGGTCTTCACGACAGCAGACAGACATTTGGAATAAATTGTAAACCTTTTGGGTTGTAGCACCATGTCCACCTACTGTGTGGAAAATTCCAAACCTGTGTCTCAAACTTGATAAAAATATATTTGCAGGTTGTTTCCATGTTGAGATTTTGCATCATAAATCCAAAACAGCCAAAGAAGGACAAACTGTGTATCATGTCTGTGTTCAGATTTCAAATAATTTTGTCATTTTTATTTTAAATAGTTTGATTACAGCAAAAATATTTATACTTCAGATTGTTTTTTTTTATATTTACTCTTGATAAATGTTTGTCAAAGACGTGTTTGTGAAGTTTTACTAAATTACTGCTGTAATGGACGGATTATAACTCCCACAGAAAAAACATTAAAAAAATAATCTTTAACGTGTTGAAAGTAAAAACAAATATTTTAAAATAAATACTGTATCTCTGAGATTTAATAAATCATGCGTTAAAGGAGACATATCATGCTGATGCATGATTTAATACTTACATATAATAAATTTGAAAACAAGACCTTACACCCCCTTAATTTTCAAATGAGATACTGTATTTTTTCTGATATCCTAGAACGAGATTTGATGCCTCTGAAAATAGGTCATTGCGAGATGTCCGTGAGATTTCAAACGTCGTGATGACACGAGGTACCTTTCTGTTTCTTGGAGTAATCTGATAAAACACTTCCTCCTCTGTGATGTCCATTAGCCACAAAACCGTCACAGAGGAACACATCCACCAGCAGCAGTATATAGATCCCTAGCTCACATTCACTCATTACCAGCTCTGGCCTGTAGGGGGACTCAATATGCGCTCGCTGCTTTGAGCCTGCCGGAAAATACAGTAGAAGAAGAAGGACAGGCTGGCTCAACCCCCAATAGAACTGACCAATCAGAGCACAAAGGGCTGTGTCGTTGCGAGGTAACTTTAGGTCAGCCTGAGATCCGAGTGTTTCAACGAGAGCTTGATAATGGCTTAAAATGAGGATTTTGAGAACGCTATTGTGGGGCAATGAAGGAACTAAATGACTTGTACTGAGGGCAGAAATGCTTTACAGGCATCCTAGTCTGGCATAGTGAAAAGGAGAAACAAGCATGATATTTCTCCTTTAAAGGGTTAAAATCAAATTCATGCCCAGAAACATTATCTGCTCTTCTGTTTGCCTGTGACCTCTGCTTCTGCTCACTGTCAAACCTGATCCTCATAAATCTGCTGGACTGATTCATTCTGAGACAAAAAGGGAAAAACACTCTTGCAACTCTCACCGGCCACTTTATTAGGCACACCTATCCAACTACTTTGCAATGCCAATAGCTTATCTAATCAAATGGAAGCAACTTAGTGCATGTAGTGATGGTCCAGACAAGCTGAAGCTCAAATCAGCATCAGAATGAAGGTGATCTCCAGGGTTTACGGAGGATGGTCAGAAGAAGAGAAAATGTCCAGTGAGCAGCAGATCTGTAGTGTCTTGTTGATTCCAGAGATCAGAGGTGAAAGGGTAACACCATGACTTCAGAAGGCCCCACCTGGGGATGGGAGGTGTGCCTAATGAAGTGGCCGGGGTGTGAATAAACATTCTGACAGACTCCAGTGAACACTTTATTTATTTATTATTTGCTCTTAATAAAAACCCGCCGACGCCCACCGAGGACGCCACACCCCGGCGTTGGTAAAGAAGTCAGAAGCAAAGAGCTGAACACCCCCCCCCCCCTGACCTCTTATTGCATCGACGACCTTCAGCCTGACCCCCTCAGACAGTTCTCACCTCCACCTCAGCAGCAGAGACTTCAGAGATCAGAGATTTAACGATTTAACGATTTATGGGTCAAACTGACCGCAGTCTGCCGAGTCGACTGTTTCAGGTCAACAACACGAAGGCGGAGCTTCAATTAAAGAAAACAGATCATCATCAGATCAGGAATCATCTGTCTGATCAGCGACCTCCTCACAACAGAATCAAGAATCAAATTCAAATAAAAACATCCTGATCAGATCTTCTCCTGAAATCATTCAGACTCACTTCAGACTGCAGACGTCAGAGCGTCAGCGAGCTTTAAAAACATCGACTCTGAGGACGAGCTCAAAACATGATTCCTGTTATTTCCTGATCTGAAACCAGGAAGCAGCCGTTAAATCGACATGTGGGGCACAAACAAGAAGCTTTCTGCCTGAGAGCAGCAGCGATAAACTCAAACGGACCTCAGACTGTTGATCAGGGACCATTTTCCATCAGCCCGACTCTACTCGACTTGTGCTGCTTTTCCATTAGCCCCAGCTGGCTGCCCAACAGGCTGAGCAGCACTGCGGTGACGTCATTTTGAGCGCGACACAACAATCTGTGTCTTTTTGTCACAAACAGTAAAAAAGGAAAGCAGAAGAAGGCTGCAGGTGGTAAGAAGAAATACCCCTTGAGAAGCACAGGAGAGTTTTGGAAGCTATACAACAGAATGAAGCCGAGGACGAGAGCAATCCAGCTGCAAAGAAAAGATGTATGAGGGTAAGTTAATGGTAGCTACCGCTAGCATGCTAGGTCGTCGCGCTCATGACTCATCGATGACGACATTGTCTGACCAATCAGTAGCCGGCAGTCGGTGACGTCATCTTTTAGTATGGACTCAGCTCTAAGAACCAGAGCAGAGTAGATAATAAAACTAGCTTGTTTTAGGAGGTACCAGGCTAGCGGAAACACGCTGCTAATCGAGTAGAGCCGAGTAGAGTAGGGCCAAGGCGTGCTCGTGGAAAAGGGCCATATGTCATCAGAGATGATTGGTCGGTTGATGAAGCTTTTACCTTCATGATGATTTCTGCTTTGGCTTCTCAAACAAACTGGGGCTCCTGCAGCTCAGCGATGTTACCGACGTGAGGCTGCTGAACTTTGACCTCTCTCCTGAAGTCTAAACATCATCAGTGAGTTTTATAAAGACGCTTCAGCTGTGAGGAGGAGCTGAGAACCACCCACCAGCCGAGAGAACGTTTGTAAAGGAGGACAGGAGGAGCCATCGGACCTCCTGTTTCAGGATGGAGCTGATTCAGGATCTTTATTAACCTGAAGAAGCTCCTCGGCTCTCCTGATGCTTCACCTTATTCAGCTCCAACAGTCCTGGACCAGGAGCAGCAGACCTGAACCACCAAAGTCCACGCTCTGAGGTCAACCATCGAGTCCTCCTGAGACAGGTGAATCTGCCTCATGGTCCGGATCAGACCTGAACCACCAAAGTCCACGCTCTGAGGCCAACCATCGAGTCCTCCTGAGACAGGTGAATCTGCCTCATGGTCCGGATCAGACCTGAACCACCAAAGTCCACGCTCTGAGGCCAACCATCGAGTCCTCCTGAGACAGGTGAATCTGCCTCATGGTCCGGATCAGACCTGAACCACCAAAATCCACGCTCTGAGGTCAACCATCGAGTCCTCCTGAGACAGGTGAATCTGCATCATGGTCCAGATCAGACCTGCAGTCAGAGCTTCAGTTACATCACCTCTACAGGAAAGACCCAGACTCAGCTCTAAACACACAGTCTCTGATCAGGTCTGACCATCAGAGACCAGCAGAGACCAGGACAGACCGACAGCCCTCTGCATCATCCTCATCAAAGACCACCACCAAATCAGAGGGTCCACCACAGACCTGAAGACCAGAGACCCTCACTCCTCCAGAACTGAAATACCAGAGACCCTCACTCTTCCAGAACTGAAGACCAGAGACCCTCACTCCTCCAGAACTGAAGACCAGAGACCCTCACTCTTCCAGAACTGAAATACCAGAGACCCTCACTCTTCCAGAACTGAAAACCAGAGACCCTCACTCTTCCATAACTGAAGACCAGAGACCCTCACTCCTCCAGAACTGAAATACCAGAGACCCTCACTCTTCCAGAACTGAAAACCAGAGACCCTCACTCTTCCAGAACTGAAGACCAGAGACCCTCACTCTTCCAGAACTGAAGACCAGAGACCCTCACTCTTCCAGAACTGAAATACCAGAGACCCTCACTCTTCCAGAACTGAAAACCAGAGACCCTCACTCTTCCAGAACTGAAGACCAGAGACCCTCACTCCTCCAGAACTGAAATACCAGAGACCCTCACTCTTCCAGAACTGAAAACCAGAGACCCTCACTCTTCCAGAACTGAAGACCAGAGACCCTCACTCCTCCAGAACTGAAGACCAGAGACCCTCACTCTTCCAGAACTGAAGACCAGAGACCCTCACTCCTCCAGAACTGAAATACCAGAGACCCTCACTCTTCCAGAACTGAAGACCAGAGACCCTCACTCTTCCAGAACTGAAATACCAGAGACCCTCACTCTTCCATAACTGAAGACCAGAGACCCTCACTCTTCCATGACTGAAGACCAGTGACCCTCACTCCCCCAGAACTGAAAACCAGAGACCCTCACTCTTCCATAACTGAAGACCAGTGACCCTCACTCCCCCAGAACTGAAAACCAGAGACCCTCACTCCCCCAGAACTGAAGACCAGAGACCCTCACTCCTCCAGAACTAAAGACCAGAGACCCTCACTCCTCCAGAACTGAAGACCAGAGACCCTCACTCCTCCACAACTGAAGACCAGAGACCCTCACTCCCCCAGAACTGAAGACCAGAGACCCTCACTCCCCCAGAACTGAAGACCAGAGACCCTCACTCCTCCAGAACTGAAGACCAGAGACCCTCACTCCTCCAGAACTGAAGACCAGAGACCCTCACTCCCCCAGAACTGAAGACCAGAGACCCTCACTCCCCCAGAACTGAAGCTTCAGTCTCAAACTCTAAAGGACCATGTCAGGGGCAAAGTTTGTGCTCACAACCCCTTAAGTGACGGCAGACTGAGTCTCACTGACCTCCTCCCTCAGAGACTCCAGGCCCACCCGGACGAGCAGAGGGCTGCAGTACCTGGAGTGTCCACTGGAGGCGGGCTCTGGAGCAGCAGAGGGGCATGGCCAATGCGGTGCTGCTGTCAGTCAGAGCCTGAAGTCCCGCCTCAGCTCTGCAGCTGATCCAGAGACCTTCAGTGACCATCAGCCCTGCTTCATCCACCAACAAACCAGCTGTCAATCAAACCACCTGTCAACATTCGGCAGCGGGCAGGGCTGCAGCTGACCCCGTGACCCTGAGTCTGTACAGCAGTCGTCCATCTTCCCTCTGAGTGAACACCACCGTGCAGTCTCCTCTGTAACAGAACTGATCCGGGCTAAAAACAAAGATGGAGGTTCAGACTGAGGCGGGTCGAGGAGCCGCTGAGCGACGATGCTGCAGGACGATGGAGCGAAGGGATCGAGCTTCAGGGCGGAGCCACACCGGGAGAGTCAGACAGAATCAGATTATTTATACAGATCAGATTATTTATTCATATCAGATTATTTATTCATATCAGATTATTTATTCAGATCAGATTATTTATACAGATCAGATTATTTATACAGATCAGATTATTTATTCATATCAGATTATTTATACGGATCAGATTATTTATTCATATCAGATTATTTATACGGATCAGAAAGCTACAGGGCCGGTCAGCGGGTGGAGAGGGCGTGGCTAAAGTCTGACTCCTCTCATTTCCTGTTTCTGGACTTTTGTTTTTTGTTTCTGTGTGAAACAAACGGATCAATAATGATCCAATCAGTTTCCTGATCCAGAGGTTCACAGATGATGGACGACAGGAAACATTTTAACTTCAGAGTTCATCAAACACCTCCTGCCTCTCTTACTTTTGACGGGATCAAACATCTTCAGCTGACGGGTTAACCCTTCATACTGAAGCTGCTGGACAGAGCGGGGGAACAGCGGTGACGTCTGTCAGTCGGCTCAGCCAAGAACGAACCGAAAAACATCTTTGTGATAATAAAATATTTACTCTCCTCCTCTGAGGTCAAACCTCCTAAGCTAACGTGTAAGTTGTTGTCTGTTCGCCGCGGCGTGGCCATGGAGGCTGCTGCCCCCTGCTGGGCGTTTGTTTGGGTTCAGTTTGATTTCTGGAGTCTGAGTTTACTGTTCCTGAAGCTCTGATAAATCTGCCGTCGCTCTGATTGCTTTGCAGCTGCCCGTCGACCCCGCGGCTCCACCATCGAACCATCAGGAAGATAAAGAGGTGACCTTTGACCCGGCTGTTAAACTACAGGAGTGCACTGGCTGCTCTGGAGCTGGACTGTGGCAGAGGTGAGGACTCGAAAGGGAGGTGATAAACCACGAGCAGGGAGGAGGAGCAGGGTCTATGTGAGAGTAGAAAAATACACGACGGAGACGCTGTGGACGACGTTAGAGGAGAAACTGTCCCGCCCCGAGTAAAGCTATGTCAGTGAGTCTAGACCAGGTCAGGGAAGATCATCGTTAAAACAAAACAAAGACGTCCTGGGACACTTTTCCAGGTTCTCTGATGAACTCGTCTCCATCGGTGTATCGAGCAGTCTATACCCCCAGTGCTGGTGACAATTATACAACTAGTTGACAATCTTCATTATTTTTAGGCGACAAAATAGCAACCCAAACTATCTGTGTTCCTGTAGAAGCGTGAGAAGAAGATCCTTCTCTCCAGTCGGACTACGCCGCCACCTTGTTGTCCTTCTGCAACAGAGCACACAGAAACAGGAAGTAACACATGAATCTGGACGTCTGCGAAATTTAAATCAGCACCTCAAAAATCAACCTCCAGACTTCACAAACAAAAAACATAAGACACTCGTTTCCATAGGACATCAGGTGTAGATGAGATTTCATTATTTCAATGTTTTGGCAGAGGGACTGTATGAAGTTAATGTTTAAAAAAACACATTATTTTATCTAATTATTCAAACACAACCAAAAATACACTCAAAAATATGACTTTTTCTGACTTTGTCCCGTACAGTCTAAATATTATTCTGATAATTTCCTGATATGGTCCATATCTTGTCCTGATATTGCAATAATATTGTCCTGATTTTGTGCTGATCCATCCTGATTATGTCCTGATCTTGTCCTGATTATGTCCTGATTTTGTCTTGATTTTGCCCTAATATTGTGCAGATATTGTCCTTATTTGGTCTTGATGCTGTCATTACATATTGTCTTGATTATGCCCCGATATTGTCCTGATTTTGCCCCGATACTGTCCTGGTTTAGTCCAGATACTGTCCTTATTTGGTCTTGATGCTGTCATTATTTTGTCGTAATTATACCCTGATATTGTCCTGATACTGTCCTGGATTAGTCCAGATACTGTCCTTATTTGGTCTTGATGATGTCCTGATTTTGCCCTGATATTGTGCAGATACTGAGTTTATTTGGTCTTGATGCTGTCATTATTTTGTCGTAATTTTGCCCTGATATTGTGCAGATATTGTCCTGATTTGGTCTTGATATTGTCCTGGTTCTGTGAAGATAACGTCCTAATTTGGTCTTGATGACATTATTTTGTCTTGGTTTTGCCCTGAAATTGTGTAGATACTGAGCTTATTTAGTCTTGATTTTGTCCTAATTTTGCCCTGGTTTTGTGCAGATAATGTCCTGATTTGGTCTTGATATTGTCCTGATTGTGTCTTGATTTGCCCTGATATTGTCCTGATTTTGTTCTTTAAGCACAGGCCTGCCCTGAAGAATATTAACAGTGAAAATCTTAAACAAATGCAGTTTAATTAAAAGAGAATGATCCAGAGAAGAAAGCACAAACAGTTTTGGTGGTATTTTATGAAAAAATGAAGTTAATTTACTCCCCTTAAAAGTAATCTGTATTATTTTTAATGTAATTGTGGGGGGGGGGCTTTGGCCTGTGCTGATGAGAGCAGACAGACTCAGTCAGGGGAGAGGAAGAAGAGGACACACGTGGTGAACAGATCAGGTTAGTAAATATAACTCAGCGCTGATGTAGCCTACTCCACCACACCACAAATAAACTCTCACCCTGTATGCTGAAAGGTCGGCGAACTCCCTGCCGGCCTGGTTTCCTCTGTACCCTCCCCTGAAGCCGCCCCCCTGTGGTGGTCCAAAGGACCCTCGGCTGGACGAGCGGCCCCGCCCTCCACGGTATCCGCCCATACCGCCGCGTCCACGGTAACCGCCGCGACCTCGGCCCTGACGAAGAGGGATGCCGAACGTCTCGGCGTTCATCCTCCTCTCCTCCGCCCAGGTCTGCCTCCGCTCCCTGCAGGGCAGAGAGAGAAACCAGCATCAGAGCAGGTGACCACACGGGGGTTACTCTACTGCCAACAGACACTGGCCACTTTATAAGGTACACCCATTCGATAACCAGCATGTCCATCCCTGTATGTATGACCACAGTGGACCATCTTCAGATGGAGACTTCAGCAGCTCCATGTCTCAGAGCTCAGATCAGCTCACACTGGTTTATTCACTCGAGGCTCCACAGTCACCAGATCTCAGTCCAGCAGAGCAGCTGTGAGATGTGGTGGTGCAGGAGATCCTCTGTGAAGCTGTCATGGAGACATGGACCAACATCTCTGCAGGATGTTTCAGCTCTGAAGGTGAAGGAGGTCCAACCTGAGTCTGACAGGTGTACCTAATAAAGTGGCCAGGGGCTTGATCAGCAATCTTGAGAGCCTCAGGTCTCACCTTGGGAATCCGGAGCCTCCAGACTTCTCGTTAGCTTTCCTACAAAGCAGACACAGAGCAGAGTGTTGAGTGTGTCCTTGTGTGCAGACGCTGAAGGTCACGGAGCTTCAGATAAACGATTTACAAACATAATAAACGATAAAGTGCGAGCCTGCAGTGTCACCGTGTCCTCCACTGACGGGCTCGGGCTCCTACCTGGTGTCGTCACAGGAGATGTTGTCGAAGAAGGACTTGGACTTGTCGTAGTAGCAGTTCGGTCCGAGCGGGTCGCACTCCTCTTCGGCGTTCCCCTCGCTGTTCTGGGTCTCCACGCCAGAGTCGCCCTTGTCCTCGCCGTTCACCGCCTTCTCCGGCTTCTCCGTCTTCTCGTCTGATGTTAGAGGATGAAGAATAGAGAAGTGTTTTTGCAGGCTTCTGCATTCAGATAATCCTCCTCTAAGCTTCACTGACCTTTAATTCACTGCCTGGCCAAAAAAAAAGAGTCACCGCCTTAAAAAAGGCCACACACTCTAATATTTCGTTAGTCCACCTTTATCTTTGATTACAGTCTCATTCTCTGTCTCATTGTTTCTTTAAGCTTCTCCAATGTCACAGATTTGTCTCAGATCACAGCACTGCCCCCACAGGCTTGGACAGTAGGCACTAGGCATGATGGGTGCATCACTTCACCTGCCTCTCTTCTTCCCCTGATGCTCCCATCACTCTGGAACAGGGTCAATCTGGACTCATCAGACCACATGACCTTCTTCCAGTCCTCCACAGTCCAGTCTTTATGCTCCCTAGCAAACTGAAGCCTTTTTTCTGCTTAGCCTTACTGTTTAGTGGTTTTCTTAAGGCTACACAGCTGTTCAGTCCCAATCCCTTGAGTTCCCTTCACATTGTGTGTGTGGAAATGCTCTTACTTTCACTATTAAACACACCCCTGAGTTCTACTGTTGTTTTTCTTTGATTTGATTTGGCCAAACGTTTAAGTGATTCACCGATCACCATCATTCAGGATTTTATTCTGACCACATTTCTTCCTTGAAGACGATGGTTCCCCACTATCCTTCAGTTTTTAATAATGTGTTGGACAGTTCTTAACCCAGTTTTAGTAGTTTCTTCAATCTCCTTAGATGTTTTCTCTGCTTGATGCCAATGATTTGACCCTTCTTAAACAGACTAACATCTTTTCCACGACCACAGGATGTGTCTTTGACACGGTTGTTGAAGAAATGAGAAGCTGCTCATGTCATCAGCTGGAGTTAAAGAACTTGTTTCAGCTGAAAGATAATCACCCATGCAGGAATTATCCAACAGGAGGCTCAGACCTGTTTGTTTAGTTAAATCCAGGTGGAGACTTTTTCTTTTGGCAGTACATGTGTGAAATCAACAGCACATACCTTTGAGCTTCAGCTTGCTCTGAAACTCCCGGTCGATCTCCTCCTTGTTGAACTGGGCATTGGCGCTCTCAAAGTCAAAGTCCTTCTCAAACTTCATTGGTCCGTCCCGGCGAACGTTGAAGCGTCCTCTGCCCCGGTGTCCGCCGCCTCGTCCACGCCGATTGGCCGGAGCTCCCGGAGCCACTGAGGGACAAAATGAATGAACACATGAGCAGACACCGAGAGGATCGAGTTAGAGCCACAACATGGACACGTCAGGTGGAAACATGAGGGAGAAACCAAAGCAAACATCCACGATGGCAGAGACTCGTTCAGGATGAGTTAGCAGTTACCTCACAGGAAGTCATGCCGAGGTCAGACTACACGCTACCAACTAAAACGCATCCTGATCCAGACAACGATGGCTTTATAGCATCAAGGGGACGCATCCTGACAGAAAGTCTAAGCAGAGGAGTTACACATACACTATATTGCCAAAAGTATTCACTCACCCATCCAGATAATCAGACTCAGGTGTTCAGTCTCTTCCATGTCCACAGGTGTATAAAATCATCACCTAGGCATGCAGACTGCTTTAACAAACATTAGTGAAAGAATGGGTCGCTCTCAGGAGCTCAGTGAATTCCAGCGTGGAACTGTGATAGGATGCCACCTGAGCAACAAATCCAGTTGTGACATTTCCTCACTCCTAAATATTCCACAGTCAACTGTCAGCTGGATTATAAGAACGTGGAAGTGTTTGGGAACCACAGCAACTCAGCCACCAAGTGGTAGGCCACGTAAACTGACGGAGCGGGGTCAGCGGATGCTGAGGCGCATAGTGAGAAGAGGTCGCCAACTTTCTGCAGAGTCAATCTCTACAGACCTCCAAACTTCATGTGGCCTTCAGATTAGCTCAAGAACAGTGCAGAGAGCTTCATGGATGGGTTTCCATGGCCGAGCAGCTGCATCCAAGCCTCACATCACCAAGTGCAATGCAAAGCGTGGATGCAGCATCAGGTGTGCCATGTGTTTGACAT
This sequence comes from Scarus forsteni, assembly GCA_036419115.1. Taxonomy (NCBI): domain Eukaryota; kingdom Metazoa; phylum Chordata; class Actinopteri; order Labriformes; family Labridae; genus Scarus; species Scarus forsteni. Next base: position 15,347,721 of record JAZDUH010000536.1, read on the forward strand.
CGCTGACCCTAAAAGACATTGTGGGTGCTTTTTCATACGCACGATCCACAATAATGAAAAAAAGAATCAGACTGATAAGATAAACCGATGTTAGCACTGGGATCAATGATCCTGCCCTCCTGTCAGTCAGGGTCGAATGTGAAGATTTTTATGCTAAACTAAACTTTTTCATTTTTAAACTTTTAATGCTAAACCGTGAACTCAAGGAAAACCACAGGTTTGTTTTTGTAAAAGGCGACTTTTTATTATGAAAACTATCCCTACAAATACCTCATCTTGAACAAATCAAAACTAACGGAGGACGTACATATCTGGCAAATCATAGCTTATCATTATACTTTATTATCAAATTTTATTCAATATTTTTCTTGAAAACTACAGAAAGTATTGTTAATGCAACTGAAAATAAAATGTCATACTTTTAATCCCAGTTAAGGCCTTAATTTTCATAAAATCAATTTAATGACTATTGATGCAAAAACCCGGGTCACAAAGTCTTCTGTTGAGTATTTTCACATGAGGTGGGGAAATTAAGAGGCTCAAGACTCCCACCCATCAAGCCAAGGAATGTAAAGTATCAAAAAAAGGAAGTAAATGTCAAATACCTGATCAAAACTGCCATGAAATATTTTGAAAAAGCAACATGTCCAAGAAAATGGAGCCATAACAGCTGTTTTGCACATCTTTCAATGCATTTGTTTAAATAAAGAAAAGTTTATATAAATAGGACTTCTGTCCTGAAGACTCTCTTCAGCCACACAGATCCGTCTGCACAGATCAGCTGATCTTTGCACTTTCTCTAGATCAGTGATCCCCAACTGGTGGCCCGGGGGCCACATCCGGCCCCTCATAGCTTTGTACATGGTCCTTGAATGATTATCAAATTCAGAAACAAATCCAGGGCAAAAGTTTTGTTGATGTTTCAAAGGCATCTTCCTGCTGGTAAATCCCCAAAAGTACCAATGAATTTCCCCAAAATCTCCCTGAATGAATCTGTTTAATCAGGCAGGACTCCACATGAAAATGTTTTTTTTGATCTGAAAATTTTAGACACAAAAAAAGGACACTGGAGCCAAACAGAGAGCTGGAAAATAAGAAAGTCCATGACAGAAGTAATTAGAGTATCTCTTGGGTGATAGGGACTGATCTCTTTTAAAGCTATGGTATACGACTTGGATGCTTTGTACATCTTAATAACACCGTTTATGAGGCTGTTATGGTCCTATGGTCCTATCTACACAGTATAAAGACCAAAAAGAACAAAAAAAATCTATTCAGTATATCCGCTGCAAAGCTGCATACTAGCTGACCAATCAAGCCTTGAAGGCAGTAAGGTTCAATTGGTCCGTGAGTTGGTCCGTGAGTCCATCCAATCCCCTGTCTCCCTCACTACGCAGCGTCATGCCCATGGTCCCGCCTCCTCCCCTCTACCTCCGGTGAGCAGCTAGCAGCGTTAGCTACTGAACTATCATGGAGCCGGAAAAGCCTAGCGCCAAGACCGAGAAGCCGCTTCCCTCTCCCGCAGGTTGAGGCCTGTTAGCGGGCTAACGGCTAACGAATGGCCTCAGTCGGCCGTCAGACCTTCAGCATCGGCCGTTTCGCCCCTGGTTGATCGGGTAATGGCTTTGTTTACTATAGTGGGAGATGTCTGCTGAATAACTCTGGTTAGTCTGTGCCTGTCCTGGCTAACGACTTGTAGCGGAGCGGGTTAGCCTGTTAGCCGCAAATTGTTAGCACTGTAAGCTGAGCTCGGGAGGACAAGCTGAGAAAGATTAATCCTCCCCCACAATCGGCTCCGCTCTGGCGGCGCCAGACCCGCATTGCTGCCGGTCCAATTGAAATGGCTACTGCTGTGTGTTACAAGGGGGATGTCTGTCGTGTTTGATACTTTCAGTTGAGCTGAGCTGTTTTTGATTGAGTTTGCTGCTGATATATTATGCTAGTCGCTCGTAGCTCAGTCCGAGGGGGCTTATATGAGGCGACACGAGCTGGGGGCGGGATCTTGGAACACGGAGGGGAGAGGTGAGGGAAGGGGGGCAGGCTGCGGTTTCAAATCGTAGACCACAGCTTTAAAGGTGAAGGAATGAAAACAGTTCTGAAGAAATCCAACTATGTTACTCACAAATACTTAACTTGATTTATTTTAGAGTCCGGCCCCGTCAGGTATGTCAGGGAAAAACTGGTCCTTGGATAAATGTAGCTGATGATCCCTGTACAATGTTCACAGAAATCATTTCCGTTCCATTAAAAGTGAAATTTATCTTTTTATACATGTGTGTAGTTTGAATTCATCTTTGTTTATATTTGTATAGAACTGTTTTTGCTGCTTTTCTTTGCTGTATTTAAATCTTTTTTTTATGTTTAAGTCCCTCACCTGCAGTCCCTGTGCAGAGATTAACGCTGCTACCTGTGAAAACAACAATAAACACTTGGAATTGAATTAAAAATGAAGTTGGATAACCAGTTATGGCCTGTTACGTCCGTGGATGAAGTCGAGGCACAGATTGGGCCTTTACTGGACCTGATGCGAGATGCCTCCTGTAGTCTGACCTCAGCATAAACTCGTCCACACAAACCAAACATGGAGGAGATGCAGTGAATTAATCAGGGCGCACTGGTCTGAGTCAGCATGGCCTCCTCGCATTGACATGAGCAGCATGTCAATCTGCACACGGTCAGCAGCAAAGGAAAACACGTCAGAGAGGGATGACAGTGTGAGCTCGTCATGCAGAGTCTGAGATGGGCGAAGGCGAGCGTTTAACCTGCGGAGCGTTTACTGCCTTCCCCTCGCGCCTGCTCGCTCTCCGGTTTGACGGCTTTGGCGGCGTCTGCGCCTGCAACAGCAGAAGCTTTAGTCTCCAAACGACCTGAACGGAGCAGAGAAGAGCCCTGCTGCTGCCTCCTAACCAAGGCCTTCAGGGGAGACCGGGGTCACACAGGAACACACCTTCACCACCCTCAGGTTGTTTCTCACTCTAGGTCAAAGGTCACTCTCCCCTCAGTACTCACAAATTTTTATTCAATACCACAACTGAGAGCAAAAAACTAAACATGAAACACAAAGCTGGCATCTTCAACCTCACATGTCATCTCATCCCTGAATAAGCTGTCTCTTATTCTGGAGGTTTTATTTATTTAATAAATATCTTTATTTGTTTTTTTGGTTTACAGGCTGTGTGTCGAAGGCCTTCGTCTGGTTTTAAATGCTTTATGTAGGAATAAGAGCTGATAAGTGATTCTGCTCATCACTCTGATTCTTTACTGATCTAATTTAATTTTTCTTCTTCTGCCATCACAACCTTTTCACTTTGTCAGGACTGTTAAGAAAAAAGATCAACAATATATTTTTATTTAGGCAGTTGTTTCTGATTCCACCCCTGGTCTGATGTAGGCCTGTCACAATAGTAAATTTTGCTGGACGATAATTGTCAAAAAAATTGACAATAAGCGATATTATTGTCAATATTATTTTGATTTTTTTTTTTTCATTTTTTCATTCATGTGATTATAATGTCATAATATAGTGAGTACACCATATCAAAAGCAAGAAACCTTAATTTCTTAAGAGTATTTAACTGTAATTGGAAGGTCAAGATATTTTAAATAAAATAAATTAAACAATAAAATACATCTAAAAAACAAAAAAAGAGAAAAAAAACAATGAAAATAATAAAATCAAAACAATAAAATATAGACCCTGTCTCTGTAAAGAAAAAAGAAACTAATAAAAACACACACAACAATAAAAATAAATAAAATGGAGTTTATACAGTTCCTGAATTGTTTGTGACATGTGTCGGTACTGTCTGTCAAAAGTTTGTAACATTTCTGGCTTTTCAGCCGTATTGAAGGGCTGCATTTCTTTTGCAATGTAGCGAACCACACTGTTTGTGAGCGTGCACCATTTTGTGCTTTTATTTATATTTACTTTGCCGACCAAACGCCTCAGTAAGCACTGACTGTCAGGACGAAGGCTTCATATTAGTGTTTGTTTCCTCGTTACTCCTCAGGACGTTGGTGTTAAGAAAGATGGACAGAGTGATCCATCTTTTCATTCAGCCTCTTTGGTAGAAAGAGAGGAGGAAAACAAACATGCATGCACGTGTCAGTTTACCAAGGCCGACAAACTTACCGAAGACGTTTTTATTTATCATTCAGGTAATTGATTTATTGATTATCGTGACAGGCCTAGTCTGATGTTTTCCTGGGTGCATTACTCTGATCTCTAATTCAGTCTTTGCGTTACCAACAGCTGTCCTGCTGCTAAGTGTCTAAACTACCCGACTGTAATCTAAATCAGCCTCGATGGCTGAACCGGGACGTTACACAAATGTCGTGACTGCGTAACTTTAACTGTTTAGATAAATAAACTCAGCCTCTTCTACTCAGCGTCCAGGGCTTGGTCTGCCACCGACTCTAACATCTACGGCGTGCTGCTCCCATCATCAACACGTCCAGAGAGAAGCTGGACGTGTGGGTGATGTTTGTGTCTCTGTGTGTCTGCTGTCAGCGAGCTTACAGTGATTTATTCTTTTCTGATCTAAAACTGATTTCAGAAAACGTGAAGGCTGACCTGATCTTAGCTGGAGTTAATGCTAATCAGTTCTTTTTTCTTTATTGGAGCTGTTGAATTATTTTCTTATTTTTAGACAGTCAAAGACTCTTTTTGTGCTTCAGCTGTAGTAACTGCTGTTGGTCAAAGACTTTAAGGACTGAAGATGCAGCTTTAGTCTTAGTTTTCATCCTTGCTTTAGAGTAATGGCTTTTCATGTTTGTTAGATGTAATTTTCTGTCATGTTTGTAAATGTAACTGTAAAAACAGTAAATGTTGCACTGAAGCTTGATCTGAAGACAAATGTGAAGTGAACTGAAATCACAATATCTACCAGAGGAACCACAGTAAGATCTTCTCCTGAAATGGTTCAATAATCCTGCATCACTGTGCAGCCTGTTTCAGGCTAACGTTAAAGTTTTTGTTCTGAGGAGTCAAACCAGTGTAACTGTAACTCTAAATGCAAACTCCAAACACACTTTTTTAATCCAGCGTTTAATCTGGAATTTTCTTCTTCATGACCTCAACTACATTATGACAATTATTACATTTATTATTACAATTAATACCATTATTGTTCATATCACAACTTTATTAATCTTTATTTTTTTATGGGTTTGTATTTTTATATTTTTTTATTTTGATTTTTAACGTTAATTTAAAATTTGTATTTATTTATTTTTTATTTTATTTATATTTTTAAAGAAAACATCATTTTTCTATGTTTTCAATGTATTTATTTTGCTTTTGAGGGTTCTTTTAAATTTATATTGATTTTGTTGCACTGGGTTTGTTCTGACTTTCGTTTACTTTTACTCTTCTCACATAATGACGTCATGTTTAGGTACTGCTGCACTTTGGGCTGCATGTATGTCTGTATGAAAGGTGCTCCATAAATTAACTTGAGTTTGAGTAACTTTAAACATCAGTAAATATATTACAGTGGCCGGGGTGTCGGCAGGAGCTGGTATCAAACCCTGTCCAGGACTGGCAACCATTAAAAACATTTGTTGAAAATATGTCACCTGGCATGTAATGTGCACCTGTTTATGTGTCTGAGCCTTTTTTATTTTTTATAGTTATTACTGATTAATCGACCTGACTTACTGTATTTATTCATTTCCATATATGTTTATATGTGTAATATTGTCTGGCTGTTAAATCAGAGTTGGGATGTTTTGTTTTGCTCTGTTATTTAAAAAACAATAAAAATGTGAAAAAACCTGCGTGACAAAACACAGACTGATGGAGCTCCAGTTTAACCGTAACTACAAACATCAGTAAATATTACAGTGACCAGTGTGTGGACAGGAGCCTAGTGGATCTGTCTGACAGAGGGTCTGTGTCTACCTGTGCAGAAGCTGCTGGGGTCTCACCTGCGTGGCTAAACACAGACTGATGGGGCCCTGCGGCTGAAGCCCTATCTACAGACCAGCTGCTGCGGCCTCCCCGCACAGGCTCACCCCGCCTCGTGTCCACGCCGTCCTGCTGTGCCTTCTGCCCGCCCGACGCCGAGGGGGGCGCGCGTCCGTGGGTGGGGCTCCTGCGTCCCAGGCCGGGGGCCGGAGCCGAGGAGGCGGCGGACGAGGCGGAGGGGGCGGTTTGGATCACCTGGTCGAGGGTGGGGCTCTTCCTCAGGGGGTCGAGACCCGGGCTGCTGCGGCCTGGAGGAAACGAGAAACAGTTATTTTAAAGGAGGCACGAGGAGGAGCGAGGAGTGTTAGTGAGCTCTGATTGGACAACAGCAGCAATCAATCAAGACAGTCTGAGCACCAGGTGAGCGTTTGAACACCTGACGGCCACAGCAGGGCAGAAGAGCTCGTGTTTGGTTTAGATTTGACAAATGTGAGAGCAGCAGGTCTCACTTCAAACCAGAGCTGGACAGGTGTGAGCTGGACAGGTATGAGCCCGACAGGTGTGAGCCCGACAGGTGTGAGCCCGACAGGTGTGAGCCCGACAGGTGTGAGCTCTACAGGTGTGAGCTGGACAGGTGTGAGCTCGACAGGTGTGAGCTCGACAGGTGTGAGCCCGACAGGTGTGAGCCCGACAGGTGTGAGCTGGACAGGTGTGAGCCCGACAGGTGTGAGCTGGACAGGTGTGAGCCCGACAGAGCTAAATTAAAGAGGTTTTATGACAACATGGTCAGGTGAGGATTTTAGAAACAAATGTCAAATATATGTATTTTGTCTAATTAAAGCCAAATGTAATAAATAAAGTGTTTTAAATGTATTTTCAGCACTTGCCCATGTAACAAACTCTTGAATAGTTGTTTTGTCATTTTATACTCAAAAATGTGGATAAATAAGCCTAAAAACTGTAATATTTGATAATATGACACCTCCAATGAGGCCTAAGATGGTAAAATATAAACAGGACTATATTTCTGCCTGTTTTGGAGTTTTGGTTGTAGATTTGTTCGTGTGTGTAGCTCGATGTAGGTCGGAGCTCAAGGCTAACGTGTTGAGTGTAATGCCAGGCTTCAACAGGTAGCATTGCCATGATTTTGATTTTCTTTTGCTTGTTGTTTTGTGTTTGTTGTTTGTAACAATGGCTTAAATGTTCATGTGGCTGAGTTTGCCTGTTTAATTTGATGCACAGCATAACTTTATTTCCACATGAATACTTCACTTTTTCTTATGCTTTTGTTGTAGAGCGTGCAAGCATTCATGAAATCAGGTACTTTGGGGCTGAAGAGGTTAAAACCTGTTAATTAGAAATAGTTTAGACTAAGGATGTTGGTAACTGTGACTGTCTTGTTTTGTTTTTTGTCTTTGGTTTCACACAGCATCTGCTATTGAGGAAAATGCTTACCTGAAAAGTAAACGTTTCTCAATGTGATCGCACAGAAAACTTCAATAAATATTAAAGTAACAAAAAAACGTGTTAATTTGCATTACAGGTATTAATGTAAAAACATGGCACTCCACTGCATAAAAAATCTCCTTCAAAATAAAAGCACAGGATTTTTTCCAGGTAAGAATCTGTGTTCTCGAGGATAATGTGAAAAGTTTCCTTTAAACTGAACAGGTGACCGTGAGGCCTGTAAACGTGTTTTTATTCATCAGATTAAATCAGGACATGCTGGTTATTCACAGATCATGCTGCTGCAGTTAAATCAAACACTTTAATCATGACAGGGTCACGGCGCCCCACTGACTCAGGGGGAGCTGGGCGGGTCACACCTGAGTCAGTCCAGGTAACCCGGACTCCTCAGGCGGGTTTGGTCCAGGTGAAGAACCCGGCCTCCCCTCCTGAGGTTGAGTGGACGTGCCGTGACGCCGTGGATCTGATCGGGTTTATCAGACGTTAGACAGCCAACAGAATCATTCGTTCACTTCAGGTGAGTGACTGTGATTGGTTAAGTCCAGCGAGGCCACGCCCACCTATGGCTCAGGTGTTTACCTTCAGACACAAACGTCCCCAGAGAGCGCGAGTCGGAGAGCGGCGAGCCCACGGCCCCGCTCCGAGGCCGACTCGAGCTCGCCTCGCCCACAAACGCCGCCGCCGCCGAGCGTCCTGTGGGGGGGGGCAGCAGTTAGGGGTGAGCTCACAGAGGTCAGAGGTCAGGGCGAGTTTGATGTTAGCTTGGTGCTAACATGCAGAAAGACTCCATGGGCTTCATTAATAAATTTAATTTAATTAAATTTACATCCTCATCTTACTCAGGCTGACAGATACTTAACCCTTTAACTACCAGATCAACTGTTTCACAGCGGTCATCAATAACTTCATGGATATTTAATGTTTTAAAAAATAAAACAAATCAGATCATTTATGTGATTCTGTCAACATTTCAGAGAACAGAAGAAACTACAAACTAGCCAAACACCTGACATTTTCTAGGTGTGGGATTTAAAAGGTTTAAACAGTTAATATTTGATAGTGTGACGACATAAAAATGCACAAATATCCGGGACAAAATCCATCAGGAAAGAAAAAATGTTTGAAAATAAAGTAGCAATTAAAAAAAACATAAAATAGATGATACAGTGTTGGACACAAAAATGTTTTTGATGAATTACAGATTTTACTTTATAAATCATATCAGTAAGTTGTCCAATATTTAAAATAATAATTATGTTGATTCTAATAAAAACTTTTAGCTTTCTGAACCTTCAAACTCCAAACAAAGAGAATATCAGTTAGTTTGTTTTGTTTGCAGTTTTATCTGTATCCAAAAAAAACATCTTTTTTTTTTCCAACATCTTAGATATTCCTGAACTTATCGACCTCTGCCAAACAGCTGAGCTGAGAGTTAAAGGGCTAAACTGCTGCTGTACAGACACGTTAATTTAATTTAGCATCATCAGCCTCCATATTTCACCACGTTAACACTAAAACCTTCAGCGTCTGTGATTAGAGGTTTGGTTTTATTGTCTGATCCTTTAGAGACAAGCAGGTCAGTTCAGTCAGGCAGAGGGTGCGTACTCAATCACACCAACTAGAAAAAGTAGATTTAATAGGGTCCCTAATCGAGCTAATTTCCTCCAAATGTGGAGAGCTCTCAAGGAAAAACTCTAAATTTGTTAAAATGTTTTCAGAGCTTTTACAGGAAAATAAGACTTTAGATTTTAAAGGCCTTGAATTAAGTTAAAAAAAAAACAATTAAAACTAGGGCTGGGTTAAAAAAAAAATATTTATTTAAATTGATTTTCCTTTAACTGGTTCATAATGGATTCATAAAATCCAAAGATGGATCTTTTAACTTGGGTAGTTTTTTCTTCTTTGGATGTGCAGAGAAGCAGCCTGTGGTATCAACCCTGCTCGTCTGGTGTGATCAGCGTTTAGCGTTGCTTTCTACTGAACAAGATCTCATGAGATGTTACTGCAAACAAACATGGTGAAGCACTATATGGACACCACTGACATGTTTAAAAGCTGATGTTTGGATGTACAGTATTTTAGATTTAACAAGTACAAAGGAAAATACAAGTTGGACAATAAACAAGTAATATGTAGAATATGCATTAATGCATATCATTAAAATATGATTAATGTAACTGCTTTGGGTTTAGTTCTTCATGTTAAAACAATTTTTAATGATGTACCAGGTCAAAAGGTCTGACTGAATAAATATCGAATCGAATCGATTTGAGACCTTGTAATATCAAATCAAATCGATCCTGAAAATCTGAATCAATAGCCAGCCCTAATTAAAACCCAGACATCTATTCAGGCTTGGATCAGGAGAGCTGCGGCATGTGCCACCTTGTCCAGGTGAGCCAGGGGCACGTGCCACACATCAGCACAACACAGAGCGCCACAACAGAAGCTTTAATTACTGAGAGGGCCTCAAGAAGTGTTTCAGTCCCCCTCTGTTCAATACTGCACAAGCTCAGTGAGCTTGTATTTTACCAACACCGATAGACAATCACTCAAACACAGTTCCGATTTAATGATTTACTGACCAAACTAAAGCCAAATTAAGCTTCTTCTTCATGAAAGAATGAGTGTTTACGAGCATTTTAAAGCAAAAATACATTACTTCTACTTACACTATAATAAATAAAACATATTTAGAGGCTGAATCATAGTAAACTAAACTTTTTAATGACATGTAAAAAAGCCTGTAACAGCGATCTATACCTGTCCTAATCTGTGCATGGTGCAGTGCTGGTGACTCCTGATGAATCAGATTTTATTCATAATTAAAACCTGTTTTTCTTTAAATGAGTGACAGGCTGCATTACACGTTAACCTGCAGACTGAAAATCTACTGCAATCAAAACAAACTTCACACTGTTCTATTTGTTTATTTAAATATGTATTTTTATTTATCTTGACTAAATACGTCTGTGTAGATTCTCCTTCATCGAGACCATGGTTATCCTGAAGATTCAAAAACAAGGAAACTGGACTGTGGTGAGTTTTGGGGAGACGTTTCACTTCTCATCTTAAAAACTGAAGAAGCTTCTTGGATAAAAAGTGAAGCGTCTTTACTGAATATGAACTAAAGCATCTGGATACAACTGAAAATCATAAAAGAAAAACACAGCTGTCCTTATGTATGTTTCATGTGTGTTGACAGATCGGAAATAAAATAAACTTAAAAACAATCTTATATGTTTTTCAGTTTTTTTCTGTTGTGCCCACAGTCACAGAGTGCTCGGGCTGAATGATATCATATCTATATCTAGATATGAACATTCAAGATATTAATATAGAACAAGCAACGATATAGATTTCATTCATTCCTACTTCATGTCAATGACTAAATAAAACTGCACTTTCCACATTCTCCTGTATTCTGATTAGGGACGTAACAATATGAACATTTCATGTCACCGTTATTGTGACCTAAATGATCACTAGGAGTGGGAGAAAAAATCGATACACCTAAGTATCGCGATTTTTTGTCTGCCGATTTTAAAATCGATATTTTTATTCAAAAATCGATATCCCCCCCCCACACACACACGCACACTCACACACTATAGGCGCTAAAGTCGCCAAACTGAGGCAAGAGACATTGCTGGATAAAACAGGCCATAGCTGTTAAAATAGTGCTGAGTAGATTTACTACTTTTCACCAGCAGATAGTGGACAGGTGACAGGTTTCTATTCAAAGTTTTGGCGTATATTTATTTTAAAACACACACACCAGACCGAGGGACGCGAGTGTGGCTGTAGAGGCTGTGGAGCGGAGCAGAGAGAGAGACAGAGTGATAGAGAGTACTCACGATGCCGAGAGTACTTTGTCAAATACTGTCTGACTCTGAATCTGAGGAATATTTACTCTCTGAGGATGACGGTCAGTCGTCCAGTGAGGAAGAAACTGGCAGCGAGTGCGCGCAGCGGGAGCGGCTCCGCGCGCCATTACAGTCCCGGAGCAGTACATACCGAGAGCTTTTCCTCTCCCTGGCCGGCGACTAAGAGTGTACATAGTCGGGGATGCAGGGAAGCTCAAAACACCGTGAAAAGTGACGGTGTTAGCGGAGAATGAGAAAGACCGCGGAGCTCTGGTCAAACGAGGGAGAAGCCGGGGGTAAACAGTGAAGACAGCAGAGGCGTTCATGGTCGGCCCGTAAATTACAGTGATGATGATGGCTGGGAAAACTAACCACTTTGAAACTATAGCCTTTTTAAATCTTGATAGCAAAACTGAATATTTCTTGAAAAAACTCTGTTGCCTGAAGGGATAATAAGCGACTTTTTATATGCAATCCAGGCTTTTGAAGAGAGGGAGCATAACCAGCTGGTTAAAATATATGGCTAAATAAATCCTAAAACAGACTCACATGTGATGTGTATTTTTCCTGATATAGTCTGTAGGCATCATCATTGTTCATCTTTTTCACTGGTTTTAAAAAAGCTCACTAAAGATCGGCAAAAATCGGCAAAAATCGGCAATATCGTAGAATCGCAATTTAAATCGTATCGGCACCTAAAAAAATCGCAATAAATCGTATCGGGAGAAAAGTGAATCGTCCCAGCCCTAATGATCACGTTTATCATTATTATCACAGTATTGTTGCAGTGTGCTCAAAATGCTCAAAAAGTACTTTAACACAGTCTTGAAATCATTTAGACCCTTAAATATTATTATAACAGTTCTTTTATCTTTTTTGTCAATAACTGTGTCAGGAAATGTCCTATAAGTACATTTTTAAAAACTTTTTTCATTAGAAATAAAAGTAAACAATTCTGACAAGTATTTGTCTTTATTATGTTATGAATGCTTTTACAGTGTGTAATTACATGAAGAGAAAGCAAGTGATTTGTACTTTAAACAGGATTCTCTTCATAAACATTTGTAAATGAACATGATAAAAGTTTTGAGATGACCGAAAATAAATTTAACCAATTCTACAAACACTCAAATTATGATTGATTAAATCCATAAAACACAAACTATGATGGAAAAAAAATGATCTATTACATTTTTTATCCTGTTAAACCTCCTATAATTCACTCAGGTATGGCTCTCTGAATCCTCTCTCTCTCTCTCTGCTCGTTTACTCGAGGAGTTACAGCAGTTTTAATCAAGCACATTTCTGTCTTTCACCACAGCTTGGTGTTTTAGACAGGGTGACTGTCGTCACTCAGTTTCCCCTCCACATCCTTTAAAATCCAAACTTGGACCAGACTTTAGACTTTGGCCATTTTGAGTGTGAAAACCTGTAAGAGTCTGAGCGAGGCTCCAGCTGCTGGACTTTCAGAGACTAAACATTACAAACTGTGCATGTGCACCTCTGTCTGTGAGAGGCGGCTGCTTCACCGAGGAGCAGACACACAAATGGCCCTTTTCCACTAGCACGCCTTGGCCCTACTCTACTCGGCTCTACTCGATTAGCAGCGTGTTTCCACTAGCCTGGTACCTCCTAAAACAAGCTAGTTTCAGTACCTACTCCGCTCTGGTTCCAAGCGAGCTGAGTCCATACTAAAAGATGACATCACCGACTGCCGGCTACTGATTGGTCAGACAATGTCGTCATCGATGAGTCATGAACGTGACGACCTAGCATGCTAGCGGTAGCTACCATTAGCTTACCCTCATACGTCTTTTCTTTGCAGCTGGATTGCTCTCGTCCTCGGCTTCATTCTGTTGTATAGCTTCCAAAACTCTCCTGTGCTTCTCAAGGGGTATTTCTTCTTACCACCTGCAGCCTTCTTCTGCTTTCCTTTTTTACTCCGTTTGTGACAAAAAGACACAGATTGTTGTGTCGCACTCAAAATGACGTCACCGCAATGCCACTCAGCGACACTGCACCTGTTGGGCAGGCAACTGGGGCTAATGGAAAAGCAGCACAAGGAGAGTAGAGTAGAGCTGGGTAGAGTTGAGTCGAGTAGGACTGATGGAAAAGGGCCAACTGTTCAGGCTTTTACAGTCAAAGAGCAGCATCATCGTGAGTTACTGACACAGTGTTGAGATCAAAATAGGAAGCGGTAATGATTACTGTGCGAAATTTAACCGTGGTTTACCATTTTACCGGTAACCGTTGCATCCCTAATTCTGATGTTTTATTTTTCAGACACATGCTTAGTTTCCACTGAACCCGTCGTATCGATGTCGAGATATGATGCATGAACATGGAGATATGAGATTCTGTCCAAACACCGGGCATCGACCTCAGCCTGTCTTTGTTCTGTAAAGCTCGGCGTTTGGTTTAATCCTGGTGTGGAGGACGGGGGTCGAGGCCTCGACTGCATTCATCAGTCTGACGCCATGGCGCCCCCCCTCGTCTCTCTGGCATGATTTACGTGGATCAGGGGCCACAAACAGACCCTGACCCCTTGGACACCATGCCCTCAGTCCCTGATCTAAAGACAATCGAACATTAACTCTTCACAGTAATCAGGGACTTTTTTTATCCTTATAGAAAAGTTTCTGCTCAACTTCTGTCCACAGTTTAGGCAGCGTTAGTCAGGATGGAATGATTTTATGAAGGAGGGTGTTTTAATGGTAGTCTTAAAAATCAAAGTTTGATTATGTATATTTAAAAAATGTATATTATGAAAAAAATCCCCAACTCTCTTACAGTTATTGTATTAACTCATTCTTTGTGTATTTTATTCATTAAAACTCTGACATCATGTTCTCAAAGTGGCATTTAAAGGGTTAAAATAAAATAAATAATTAAATATTTGGTATTTTTTATTAGAACTGAAGTTGACTGAATGATTTCAGCAACAGAGGTTAAACAATATTAATCAGTTGTGTTTCTATAGCAGCTTTTAGAAGAGGACATTAATGCCCTCTGATTACCTCAAAGGGTGGTAAATTACTAATCTGACACTGCAAGAAAACTAACAGTGCATGAAAATCAGTTTTGTTACTAATCTTATGTATATTTAAAACTAGTCTTTGAATAAATATGTCAGCCTTCCAACATTTGTAAAATTGATAATACCTCATTTTGTGTATTTTATTCATTAAAACTCTGACATCATGTAATCAAATTAACATTTAAAGGGTGAAAATACAATAAGTACTTAAATATCTGTAATTTTTGATTAAAACTGAAGTTGACTGAATGATCTGAGGAAAAAAAGTACAAAGAATGGTAATCTGTTATGTTTTTATAGCAGCTTTTAAAGAGACCCACAAAGGGTCAAATCCAGGCAGACTCACCGACACCAACAGGTCCAAACTGGGGCGACACCAGCGGGCTGAACTGGTTGTAGGCCGGAGCCGGAGCTCGGTTGAAGAGGCCGTAAGAGCCGGCAGACTGGAACGGAGTCGGAGCGGCAGCTGAAGACGAGGAGCTGGAGCTCATGGACGACTGAGGAAGAAGAGGAGGAAGAAGAGGGTTAACCTACAGACACGTGCTGATCCAGATCTCACGGACAGACTCATGGTCACTGCTGCAGTTTGTTTCCTCACAAACTCACGGCTTCAGTCTGAGGAAAAACTATCTAAGTCTAGTTTTAGTCGAAATCTGAAGTGTAAAGGGTAAGACATTTTTATGTTCCCTTTAATTTGTGAAGTCCTGTTTCCCTCTGTGATAAAATCAAACATCTACTAACCCTTTATTGAATGTTAGTAAAGTCTGAATGTCTAAATGAACAGAAATAAATGTTCCTTTGTGTGAAATGCAGTCACCTTTATTTAGGCTACCTGGCAGAGCATCTCAGTTACAATACCAGAACTGACAACAAACAGTGAACCTGCTCTACATGAATATATCAATTCATAAAGAGAGCAGCTCTGATTGGATCGCTCCACAACTTATCCCACCACCACCAAGCTAAGGCAGCTGTGATTGGATGTCCCTCTGAACTCATCCAACCTTTAACACAACCAAAGTAGCTGTGATTGGATAGATTCATCACTTGTCTCTACTTCCTACATGACCATATTAGGTCTGATTGGATTAAGTCTGTCAGACATTTTAGTCTAGTTTTTATTTGTTGATGAACATGTCAGTTTAGTTTGAGTTTTTGTCCATGTGCTCTTGTTTTTTATTAGTTACTGTTAGGGCCGAGCGATATGGCCTAGAAATAAAATCCCTGATTTTTTTCCATAACACTCGATTTACGATTTTAATCGATTTTTCCCTCCCTAAAAGAAACAAAACTCCCAGTGACACAAGAATGAAACAAATCAAGTTTTGCCTTTATGTTGTCTAAATGTTTCCCTCTTAAAGTCAAAGTCTGGGTCATAAAAGGTTGATCATGTAGTATAAACGTAGGCAGGTTTGTCTACATAAACACTAACAGGCTGAGGTATTTTTACAGTATTAGCATGAAACTCTCTGATCAATATTTAATTTACTTAAATAACAAATACAAGCCTATAAAAGTGCTTGTGCAAACCCTACAAGGCCGACCATCATGAAAATTGTAATTTCTTTTCAAAAATTGCAACTTCTTACAATTGGACTAAGGTCAGACAAAAATCTAATTTTAATCTTCTGCAGAAAATAATTCTAATTAATTGATTTAATTGATTTTTGCCCAGCTCTAGTTACTTTGTAGTTTTCATCAGGGGAAAAGGGCTGTTGATGAAAATAAGTCAACAAAATAAACACTCGTCAAAGTGACACAAACTTTACATGAATCAAGTTTTTCTTTGTTGTTGTTAAAATATGTTCTAAAACTAATCAAAGTGTCCCTCTGATAGTTCAAATGCATTCTGTAATGTTGTCATTCATTGTTGATTATGTAGTTCAAGCTTAGGCAGGCTCATCTACATGAAGGCTGAGTACATAAACACGAACGTCTCTGATTAAAATATCATCTCATTTGGTCATGTTTGAAAATACAGATATTTTGGGATGGAGTTTCGAGAGTCATGGGTGAAATTTTTGGATATAATATCCCTAATGATCCCTGGTGTACATATCTAGGACGGATACCAGACAATGTGATGTGTAAAGAAGATAAATACCTGTTTAAGATCCTATCTCTTGCAGCTCAGAAAGCCATTACAAGAACTTGGCTGAGTCCTGAGCCACATGGACTGAATCACTGGCTGGACAATGGAACAAATGACCTATAGTCTACGAATTAAAACAGAACTTTACACTGCAAGATGGTCAAAATGGCATCTTGATGTAACAAAGTAGTGTTTGTCCCACTTGTACTGTTCTTGTGTTTTTGTCACTGTTTTCATTAAAAGGAAAAATAAAGTCAAATAAATATATACCATCTCATTAAAAGAAAACACACAAGTCTAAACATGAGCTAGTGCAAAACCTGACAGGGACAACTGTTCATTTTCAGACATTTTCAGACCCCATGTGCTTTCAGAAAGTAATATCTTGTTCTTTATGCCTGAAGATCAGCCAAAAGAAGACAAAGTATTGACTGAATATCCTGATGGTAGCTGCTAAAAAAGCTGAAACAAAGAACTGGCTATCACAGGAGAGGCCTTCATTAACGACATGGACGGACGTCACAGTTAACATTTACAAAATGGAAAAGATTACAGAAGGTGTTAATCATAACTCTGGACTATTTACCTCATGTTGAGAGAATCTGATTAATTATGTAAAGCCTCTCAGGCAGGACTGTTACAGACATGATCTCCCCCTCTGCTGTCCCACTCATCTGCTTAATTTCATAATAAAAAAAAGGAATATATTTCTGTATAAATCCTTTTTTCATAGGACATTTCAGAAAGATAGGTGAAGTTTATGTGTATGCTTTGTAACCACTGTCAAAGTGTCCAATGGAAAAGTTTTTAAAAAAGTTAATTAAAAAAATGTACACTTTCAGTAATTATATTTTTAAACATTGCAACAATTGATGGTTGTGGTCAAGGATTTTTCACTGTTAAATCTTCTTTAAAGGACATGTTGCCCAGCCCTAGGGTGGAGCCTGGTGGGTCTCAGGAGGAACATCATCTGCTTCAATCAGAGCCTGGCTCACCGTGACCCCTTCACCAGGCGACCTTTGACCCAAACACTGGTCAGGATGAAGCCTGACCCTGCTCCCGGTCACAGGTGAAGGATTTTGGGGATGTTTACCTGCACGATGGCCGGGTCCTGCGGCAGCGAGCACGTGGGCTTGGGAGGCTCGCACACCGTCAGGTCCTTAATGTCGCTGCCTCTGAAGATGATGTACTCGAAGGTGTCGTCCCGGGGAGGGATGGGCCGGTCCGTGGGCCGGTCCTCGGTGCCGAAGGAGCGCACTGCAACAGGGGACACGGACCACAGTTTGAGCCACACACTGATTCAAGGGTAACAACAGACAGTCTGATAAAGGCAGGTCAGTCTGTTACAAGTTTAATGTTAATTTGTATTTTAAACAGTTAAAATCCTGAAGGACTGGTTTGTTTACAGCAGGAACGATACTAAAGATGGATGACACCTTCAACTATAACTGGATAGATGTGACGACCAAAAATAATTTATAAGATGGAAAGGATCACATTTTCTGTGGATTTAAAGGTGCTATGAGGAGAATCTATTGTGACATAAAGACTGCTACTCATGAGCACGCACGGCGACTGTCGTAATGCTGCGTTCCAGTAACCTCGGAAATGGGAGTGACATCATCTCCGACTTATCGGTGTTCCAGTTGAAGTCAGAAAAAAACATGCTGATCTACCAGGCTATTGTTAGCTGTTGTTAGCACGCCCTGTGTTGTTGTTCACAAATATCACATGAAGAATGTGATTATCACTATGGCAGCATTTTTGTAAATATAAGTCTAACAATACTATGTATACAGCTGATCTAGAGCCACACACCCCAGTCAGAAGTGCAAATAAATGGATTATTACAGGAGCTAAATAACTGTTCACACTGGGGGCATCCATCTTCCATTGTCAACTCGGGGGTGGTGAGGTTTCACCGAGTTCCCAGTAGGAAATTCAGACTTCGGGGGACGTTCCAGTTGCAGTTTCCTACTCGGAACTCAGAAATTCCTACTTCTGACTACAACTGGAATGCACCAAAAGATGTGACCCAAGCCAAAGCATGAGTTTGTTGTGATGCTAATGAATGCAGCTCAGACCTTCCTCAGAACTCTGCATTGCTTTACAACTTCTTTTTTCAACAACTTACAGGATGCAAAGCCACGAGGTAATGTATCTCTTTCTAGTTATGTAGCGGTAGTTTTTGATGTTTGACAACAAGCAATTTTTGGAAAACTTAGTATTGTAGTTTTGTAGCAGGCTATATATGGCTACTTACAGCCCGGTGCTCTAAGACGTGTCTGAATAATATAAATTTGCTCTAGTTTTAATTGTCTTGTTCCTGAAGTTGAGTATCCAGGTCAGTCCAGCCCTGTCCGACCTGACCACAAACCTAAGGAATAGCATTTATAGATAACCTATTTAGATGCTATAAAACTCATCTTAAAGTGTGTATTTCCATCAGGCATTTATCTAAAAGTGAGACTTTTTTGTAATTCCTTAGAAGCTCTTCACAGTCCCTTTAAAACTGGACAAATTTCAATTGTTTAGGACAAAGTGTGTGAAACATGTTTAACCTCTGGGATCTGATATTATGAACTTTGTTTAGTGAGGGAGCGTTTTGGATTTAAACATTTTTTATCTTCTCTCCTCTTCTCTTTAAGACATGATTTTTGTGTTTTGAAAATTATTAGATGAAATCTGCCATTTCTGTTTGGATGATTCATATCATTCTTTATTCCTTTTTACACTATTACTATTTTTCCTTTTCTTTTTCTCTCCGGATGGACAGTTTCCTTTTTCTGACTCTTTTAAAAAGAAATAAAAAATGTCCAAAAGAAATGCATTTTATACATGAAGAAATGTTGAAATGTTTGGTTATACACAATGTTGTGAAAATTTACAATTTCATATTCTTACCTGTAAATATAAGGACTGTGGGGCTGGACAATAAAAAACTAAATACAAATAAAAATAAACAATCCTGAAGGATGACTGATGGGCAGGACGTGGTGTGGACTGTAGGGATGTACAGCTCTGTCCAGTATGACAGAGAAGCTAAATTAATTTGGCCAACAAACCAGCAGAAAACAAAGACCTGGTCTTCTGACACCGCCTGTTCTCAGACATGAGTGACCATGAGGTGAAGCAGACGTTTCAGCAGAAATATGATTTGGGGGGGTTTCACTTCGTAGTGTCAGCTCCACTAACTTGTTTTGGTATCACATTAAGGATCAGATCTGATATCTGCATTGGTTTTTAGTTCCACCCCCAGGGACCAAATGTTTGATATCAGTACGTAGGGATGCTCAACAGATGATTTTTGCCGTTTCCTCAAATGCTGACTTTTCAACTTATTTGGTCATTTCAAAGCATGCAGAAAAAGTCTGATAACAGAGAGGGGGGTTATAACTTATGAGAAAATCCTGAAGAAAGTTAGAAGTGTGCACACAACAATAAAAGTTTCTGTATCACTGTTAGTGGAGTTAAACTGTGGATCAGACTGAGAGCAGGACTAAAGCAAAACTGGAGCATAATTCTGTTTAAAAAGAAGCAGAAAACGATTCTCCAGAGGAGAAATATCACCACATGTTTGCTGATTATTCAGAGGGACATTTTGCTGGTATGGTAAAGACATTTGTTAGGATGGTGCAGGCATGATTGTATTTTTGGTGAATACTTCGTACTACTTTTTGCTTGTAAACTAGGAGGCTTAAAAACATCAGATTCAGCTGCTGTGTTGTTTTATTTTCATTCTTATTATCACTTATTTTAACTGTGTTAAGTTTTCTTTCACACGTCAAATAAAGATATCAGTGATTTCAACAACTTTTCCTCAAACTGTTCACATGCTGAAGTAGGGATGTACCAAACTGATGTTTTAATTTTCCTGAACTCATTACCATTGTTACTTATTATTCATACAGAGTAGAAAGTCTTTATTCTATGAAACCTGATGTGTTTTTTTACTGTTGGTCTGTTGGTGTGAGGAGCAGATGTAAACCAAGAGATAAAACAAATTATTCTTTAATAAATTAAACTATTGTTATTTTAAATGTACCCATAAGATGCAGCATTATGGTACATTTGTGTACTTTGTCGATAATAGTGTCTATACGTATGGCTGGTATATCCCCGGTAACACTGACATGAATGTCAATATTTACTTATATAATACTGATAAAATCCTTTACTTAATTATTTTTGTCAGGACATGAAAAAATATCAACAGGGTGCACACCTGACAACACAGATCAGGTATTAATTCGGGTGCTAAAGCAGTTCTGTGCTGATGCTTTAAACCTATGAACATATTAATATTTATAGCTTTATAAATACGGTGAGTTGCCATTAAACTCTGTGATGTGGTTTTGGTCCACATCGCCCAGCCCTAGCTGCTCTGGGAGGTTCTGGTTAAATCTGCAGGATGGACGGGGTCAGCCTGGCTCCATGTCGAGTCTTTTTTTATTAAAATAATAAAGTGGTGAGCTGCTCCGACCATAACAACACAGGCGTTAGCATTAGCCGTTAGCTCACCCTTCGCCAGGGCCACGGTGGAGTTCTCCGTGTCGATGGTGTACAGGATCCCTTCGTAGCGGATCTCGGCCTTCGAGATCAGGCTGATTTTACTGCCCAGGTACGGCGTTCCTCCGCTCATGGTGCCTGCCAAAGGGTTTCGGTCCGAACGGGGAGCAGAATGGACGGTCCCTGCGAACCGTGGGGCCTGCTGAAGCGACTCTACGCCGAGTTTATCCGCTTTGTGCTCTCCGTCAACCCGCTGCTCTCACCGCTACAACATGGCTACCTCATCCTCCATCGAGCGGCTGTGAGCGCGGGGGCTAACGAGAACTCAGAGTCTCGCGCGATTACGCGCTGCCGAGAGCTCTAGATCTGCGGAGCATAGAACAGGTAACAGGACGAGTTCATCTTCAATGTTCAGCGATTCTCGCCTCAAAAGTTTATGACGGAAGTGTTTCAGATTGTTAAGAAAAAATTCAAAATATTTATATCATTAAAAAAACATACAAAGATGATAAAAGGGCTAAGCAGGAGCAAAGAAGAAGTATGAGAATTATTTTAAATCACAAACATGTAATAACACTGTCCATGGAATCTAAAGAACGAGGATTAAGAAACAAAGAAAAGAAGACAGTACAAAGAAAAGACAAGAAAACAAACAATAAAGAAACTCAGCAACAAAAACAACACTAAAGAGGATAAAACAGGACAGCACTTCAAAAATCTAATTAAGGCAAAACTGCACAGCTCTGCAAATGGAAATAAAAGTTTATCACAAAACAGCAAAACAAATAAAAAGGAACATATGTATTTAATTACCATTTAATAAATCACCAGAAAAGAAAATGATACATTCAAAACAAAACAAAAAAGCCTAAAAAACCCACAAGTGAGGAATAAAAGCTGCAGGTGAAAATAACAAACTACAACTCCAGCTGCACGTCTTTATTAACCACGTGCTTTATTTACTTTGTTTTTCTTTCCCTGTATTTTTTTATTTAATTTTTTTTTAATCTTCCATTGTATCTGTGATAGATGATTTTTTTATGTGTACTTCTTTCTGTCTGTTATTTGTGTTACATTTTTGTTTTTTTTTAATTTATGATGTTGCAATTTAGGTTTGTATTACTTCTTAATTTCTAATTGATCTCTGAGTTTTTGTTTGTGTTTAACGTTTTACTGTAGTTTAAGGTTTGTTGTTGCGTTATGTACATCATGATGAAGACTCTGATGAGCAGAAACATGCAGACGTGACCTGTCCTGTTAAAATAAAAGATGTTTTAACACATTGACGGCTCCTTCATGGTATCTGCTCGAGCATATCAAAAACTGCCCCGGCTTAATGTTTAAAGGGGCCCTGTTTTATATAAATATAACTTAATTTAAGTTTACTGATGCAAACAATGCCTGAATCAGACTTTTTCTTTCAATAAAAAAGAGTTTCAGTGTTTTTTTTAAATGCAAACAGAAAAAGGACATTCAAATGTCTTTGGCAAACAGTTATTAGAATTGGTTTCATAAAAAACTAATAATAAAATCATTTAAGTGCCCATGCCCCCATAGGCCCTCAGAGCAGTGATGATCAACAGTATAAAGTTAGAGAATATGACCAGATCTGGCAGAGAAATGTGTTAGTTATGAGGTCTCATCCCTAAAACTCAATTGATCTTTATTTATATGTAACTGTGGACAGCTGCATTAATGTCATATTTATCAATGTCATCTTTATTAAATAGGCAGTGGCCTACCAAAGTGAAACAGACAAATCTATTTTTAAAAGTATTTACTGTAAACTGAGGGTCAAACCCAGGACAAAGACGGCTAAATATCTTTAATGTCAGCAGGATGAGTGATAGGGACTGATCTTTTAAAAAATGAAAACATCTTCCTCCAACAGACCAACAACATGCTCGCTCGGCTGATCTAAACTGTCCTTGAGCATCAGTGTAGATTGCTGTCAATTATTGTGTATTATCATATTTAAAGTCCTGCCCCTGTCACATCTATCAGGTATAAAAACTGTCCTTGTCTGAATGTGGTTGGCTTTAAATTCTTCTTCCTGTGATTATTATTATTATTATTATTATTATTATTATTATTATTATTAAAGCATTTAATTGACCAGATAAGACCTTTGAGATCAGGATCTTGTTATGTTATAACTTATATGAGTTTTATCACTTTGGATCAGCCTCTTACAGTGAAATCTACGTCCTCTAGCTCTATGCTCGAAAACAACACAGATCCTCCGCGCATGCGTACATTCTAAAATACGATTTGCACAACGGTCCAACATCAAAGATGGCGGGAGCCTCCGACCCACTGGAGGACATGCTCTTCAATGAGGTGGACGAGAAGGCGGTGAGCGACCTGGTGGGCTCCCTGGAGTCTCAGCTGGGCGACCGAAAGCCCCCCGGGGCCTCCTTCACCGACGGAAAACGGGACCAGACTCACTTCTCAGGGAAAGTCCGCGAGCCGCCGGGGTCCGTGGAGCCGAAACAAGGGCACCCGAGAGCGGGGTTACCCCGCGCCGACGAGCCGCTGCCCGGTGAGCCTCCGTCCTCCTCCCGCCGGCTCCGGTCCGGACCGGGAGCCTGGCCCGGGGCTGCCGTGGGCTGCGGGGCTGTGCTGCGGGCGGGGAGGGGGCATGTTTAAGGTGTTTGAGGGGCTTCAGAAGTCTCCAAACTTGATGTTCCTCGCAGCTCTGAAGGCTCGGAGAGGAGGTTCACGTCCGAACCGGAGGACGGAAGAGTCCCGGTTCAGACCCGGACCTGGGGGGACCGACAGACCCGAGCCTCAAATCAGGATCTTAGCTGCTGTTAAATCTGCTCCGAGGTCCTGGGACACCATCTCAGCCTGTGTGGTGGTCTGGTGGACCTGCTGAAGGTCTCTGAAGCTCCTGGTGGACCTGCTGAAGGTCTCCAGGGCTCCTGGTGGACCTGCTAAAGGTCTCTGGAGCTCCTGGTGGACCTGCTGATGGTCTCTGGAGCTCCTGGTGGACCTGCTGATGGTCTCTGGAGCTCCTGGTGGACCTGCTGATGGTCTCTGGAGCTCCCGTTGGACCTGCTGATGGTCTCTGGAGCTCCCGGTGGACCTGCTGAAGGTCTCTGGAGCTCCCGGTGGACCTGCTGATGGTCTCTGGAGCTCCTGGTGGACCTGCTGAAGGTCTCTGGAGCTCCTGGTGGACCTGCTGATGGTCTCTGGAGCTCCCGGTGGACCTGCTGATGGTCTCTGGAGCTCCCGGTGGACCTGCTGAAGGTCTCTGGAGCTCCCGGTGGACCTGCTGATGGTCTCTGGAGCTCCTGGTGGACCTGCTGAAGGTCTCAGGAGTTCCTGGTGGACCTGCTGAGAGTCTCTGGAGCTCCGTCGATATTTCTGGTCCAGCTCTGAGCTTAACACAAATGTTTCTTCAGTGTTACAGAAGACTGTAACGTTCTTTAACTCTTTTTTAAAATGAAAACATTGATTTAAATGTGTGCATTAAATGTGCCCGTGCAGTGAGGAGGAGCATCAGTCATGAACGTTTGTGTAATTTGATGATTCTTAACTTTTTAGGCTGATCTCTTGGTCGTCCTCAGACGAGCCTTCCATTGTTGATTCCAGTCATCCCTGTCTTCCATACATCGGGCCAGTTCGCTGGTGTTTTGGCCTCCTGTGTCCTCCTTCAGTACCTCCACATAGGTTAATGTGGGGCGTCCTTGCGACCGGTGCCCATGTGTTGGTTCCCATAGAACCAGTTTGGAGGCTGGCAGTTCTCTGTGCCTTTGGCAGTGTCCTGCAAGTCTCATCCTCCTGGCTGCTACTTCATCGCTCACCCTTGGAATACCTTTGTACAGGATTTTGTTGGGAACATGTGTGTCCTTGCTGATGTTGAGTACTGCACGCAGCATCCTGGTGTAGCACCCGTCTGAAGACTTGTGCAGGGTCGGCTTCAGGGTCCAGCATTCACTGCTGATACTGACATCAAACTGATAACATCACGAACATGTGTTCAGGTGGATTGTAGCTCAGAGTTAAAAGCATATTCTTGTTTTTCAGAGGGCTGAGGAGAGCGTGGTGGGTATGTGCTTATATTCATGATTATTATTCTTATAATTATTATTTCAAATGTATTTTTTGGGCATTTTGTGCCTTTATTGATAGGAGAGAGACAGTGGATAGGCTTGTGAAAGGGGTGAGAGAGTAGAAGACACTCTGCAAACTGGTCACAGGCGGGACCTGAACCTGGACCAGCAGAAGCAAGTACACGGGGTGCCTGGTTGCTAACCACTCCGCCAAACCAGCACCCCATATTCATGATGATTAATGTTATCACAGCGCCTCAGTGTTACAGGCCTGATTATGTCCCTGCACATTTATCGGCTGTAAAAATCTGCTGAAACGTCCCGACATGGTTCTGATGGTATCAAACATCACAGTGTTCTCCTTTAGGATTTACCAACATGTTTGTTCCTTTGGAGTGAAGTTTGTCCTGGAGGTGTTGGACAGTGAAACTGTGACGTGACTCGTTGGTGTGGCAGGTCGATATTTCGCTGCTTGGCCTGATGTGATTGGCTGAAGCTTCAGAGCGTCATCGAAGTCAATTTAACCATCGTCTGCTCGACTGGAGGACTGTTGATGCTTCTGTAGGAGCTCTGAGGGCAGGACCTTTGAGCTTGTGTGTTTGAACAGAAGATGGAGTAAATGTTTAATAATGTTTGATAATAATTTAGAGATGTTTGGTGAAAAGGTAAAAACATTTCAGGCAGACTTTATAACACCTGAAGCCGGTGCTGATCAGATCTGCTGCTTATGATAAATCTGCAGAAAATGCTTCACACATCAAACAACTGAAGCTGATGTTTGAGAAAAGAGTGGATACGGACATTAAAATAACGATGAGCATCTTTAGCTCTCAGTTTTAAAGCATCATGATGCAGCACTGATCTTTAATAAAGACGTGATATACACAAAAATATTTATACAAAACCAGCATCTGTGGTCCCCGAGAGACCAGCCTCAGTGTTAGTTAGTTAGTTATTTAGCTTGTAAGTTAGTTATGTAGTTATTACCTCCGCCAAGGAGGTTATGTTTTCGGGAGAGTTTGTCCGTCTGTCCGTCCGTCTGTGAACGAAATAACTCAAAAAGTTATGGATGGATTTGGATGAATTTTTCAGGAAATGTTCAGCATGGGAAAAGAAAGAACTGATTCAATTTTGGTGTTGATCCAGATCAGCATCTCGCCGCCATGGCGAGAAATGTGATTTCTGTGAATAACTACTGAACTAAAATAGATATCATTATGAATCCAGTTGCTAATGGTATGTTTTCATGATCAATGAATCTAAATATTTACATGAAATAAAGGTAGGACTAATATTTATGGTCAAAATGACAAAATGGCTGGGGACTGTGGCGCTGGCGGAGGTCTGTGCTCTCTGAGTTCTTTTCTAGTTTAGCTAGTTATTAAGTTATTTAGCTTGTTAGATAGTTATTTTGCTTTTAAGTTAGTTATTTAGCTTGTTAGTTAGTCATTTAGTTATTCAGCTTGTTAGTTATGAGGTTATTTAGCTTATTAGTCAGTTAGTTAATTAGCTTGTAAGGTAGTTAGTTAGTTAGCGTGTAAGTTAGTCAGTTGGTTAGTTTTTAGCTTGTTAATTAGTTAGCATGTTAGTTAGTTAGTTTGTTGGTTCGAGGGCCTTAACCCTTTAAGTCCCACCTCAGTTTGTCAGAGGTCAATAATTCAGAAATATTAATAATAAAAAAAATCTTTTGTTTCTGTCGGTGTTTTATGATACAGAAAAAACTGCTAACAAACCAAAATAACTGATATTTTCCTTGTGTAGGATTTAAAAAGCAAAAAGTTATAATCACCATCCTTATTGTAAATACTTAACCATTTACTGAGTTACTTAGTCTGTTTGTCAAACTCAGCTTAATCTAGTCTAAGTTATTTTTGCTCTTTTATTTATAAACATTTTTGCCTTTTGTGATTGATTTTGTTCCAAATATTTCTGTATTTTTACTTCATCACATTAATACTGTTAACTTTTAAAACCTTAAATCTCACACCAGAAACATTTCTGTTTTTTGGTTTGTAGTTTTCTCTGTTCCCTGAAGTGTTAACAGTATAAACAATGACTTGATCACTGGCTTTATTGATGACCTCTGACAGTGGAGCTGGTGGTTAAAGGGTCTTAAAGGGTCAAACATGAGGCTGTTGAATTTTTCTTCATCATTAGATTTGAACAAACTTCATCAAGAGAGCTTAACACAGGCACTTAGAGCTGTCTGACAGTGCCAGTAAAGAGTATTTTAAAGAGTATTTAACATTATGAGCGTGTATTATTTTTACATCTTTGTCTCTGTTTGGACAAATTCATAAATAAGGAAACAGAAATAATAAAAGTCAATCGTAGCTCTGTTTGGATGTCGTTATTTCTGTTTTTAGTGTTTTCTCTGAATATTCTGACATTTTTTAATATTTTTATTTGACTGACGTGGTGAATTCGGGTTGTGGGCGTCGCCCCGCCCTGTATGTGTGTCAGGTTGTGGTAAATGATCAGATCTACACATCATGTGTGTCTGTTATAGTAAATATGTGTGTGTGTGTGTGTTTTAAATATCTCTGCTGGTTTGATGTCCCATCCTCACTCTTTTTCTGTATTTGTCTCCTTTGTGTCCCCAGACTCTCAAACAGCCTCCCCCACCGTCCCCCCTGCTCCGGGACCCCTGAGCAGTCAGTCCGGAGCGGCGAGCTTCTCCAGGGCGGGGGTCCTGGGTCCAAGCCCCACCGCCGCCGCTCCAGCAGAGGCGGTCCGGACGGGCTCTCCGGGAGGCCAGAGTCTGAACGGCAGCCCCGGGGCCGTGAAGCTCATCGGCTCTCCGGCGGCCCCCCCAGCAGTCGGGGCGGGGTCTGTCATCAGCACGGCGAGCCCTGGGGCGTCCGCGGTCATCGCCCCCATGGCGTCGCAGCCCGAGTTCCCGGGACAGGCTCAGGTCAGTGCTCGCCGTTAGCTGGAGGCAAAACAAAACCAAAGTGAAGGCAAACATGGGGGCGATTCAGTCGACCACGTTTGCTCCGTTTCCACAGGGAGACTCTCGCTGCCTTTTCCGTTAGAGATGTCATGATATCGATTTTCCCCTCGAGTATCGTGGACCAAAAACATGATAACGTAGGGCTGGACAATATGACCTAAAAATAAAACCCTGACTTTTTTACCCACAAACCCCGATTGATGATTTTAATCGATTTTGTTTCCTCTCAAACAAAAAAACTCCAAGTGACACAAAAATGACATGAATCAAGTTTTACCTTTATGTTGTCAAAATATATTCCTAAA
Source organism: Scarus forsteni (assembly GCA_036419115.1). Taxonomy (NCBI): domain Eukaryota; kingdom Metazoa; phylum Chordata; class Actinopteri; order Labriformes; family Labridae; genus Scarus; species Scarus forsteni. The sequence goes on from JAZDUH010000536.1 coordinate 15,375,916, forward strand.
TAATCAGAATTTCCCTCTTAAAATGAAAGTGTGTGTCATTAAATGTAGATTATGTAGTTCTGACACAGGCAGGTTTGCCTACATAAACACTGAGAGCTGAGGGATTTTCAATATTTAATCTAATCTAAAAACATAAATACAAACCTATAAAATCATTTTTTAAAAACCTGTCAGGGTTACCATCATGAAAACTGTAAAGTTTCAGTGTATTTTTTCAAACTTTGCAACTACTTAGAATTTAAGTTAGTGAATGAAAAATATCTCAATTTTTAATTTTATAATTTTTTGCAGAAAATAATTAAAATTAATCAATTTAATCGATATATTGCCCAGCTCTAAGATAATGATATTATCACCACATTTATATAAAATGTTAAAGTAAGGATGCTCCGAATATTCAGTGACAGAATATATTCGACTGAATATTGCAAAAAAAGCCAAATTCAGCCTTCGGTGGAGAGAGGGAATAACAAGGCCAAACAGTACCGTGTGACACAATGACGAAATCAAATACGTCACTGCGTGTGACTGTAGCTAAGCAGACTTGTGTCAAAAGGACAATTATTTATTTTTTGAGGGTTTATCCACTTCAATATACTTGAGTATTTTTTATGCATGATTTGTTTTGTTTTGTTTGAAGGCCTAATATGAATGAAAAACTTTGTTGTGCTTTTTTGAAAAGCAAAGGCTACTGGAATATTAAAAAATGTTATAATATTCAATAAACAATTACTTTCTTTTAAAAACATGTCTAAAAATGTATTCTAAGCTATTTATGCACTATTAAAAAATAGCGAACTACTCAGCCTCACATTGGATATTCAATATCCGGTATTCAGTATTCGGTAGAGCTGAAACGATTCCTCGAATAATCACGAATATTCCATTACAAAATATCTTCGAGGCAAATTGTGTGCGTCGAAACCTCGTTTAATATATAATTATACATATAAAATATATATCTGGACTACTATACAGTGCACAGTGTTTGACACGGACGGTCATTTCTGTGGCACAACGCGCCTGCTACCTCCGCTGCTGCGTGGCTTGTAAAATCATGAAGGAAGAGAAAAGAGAGGGACAGAAAGGAGAGAGTCCACAGAAGAAATGGCAGAGGGTGTCCCAAGTGTGTGGTCACTACAAGAAGGGACGAAAAGAAAACACAGTGCAGTGTGTCTGATGTCAAACGGAGAAGCTTAGCACGTAGCTTAGCATGATAGCACGTCGTCACTGCTGCAGTAGTAAACATCCGGTCTGTGCGTCAGAGCGACACAACAGGATGACACTCATGATACATCAACAGAAGCAGCTAATGTGATCAATAACTGAGATATGGGCTAGTAAATAATCTACTTTGATTATGGCTCCGTGTAAAGGCTGGTTCAGAACGTAAATCAATGTGGAGGCTACTTACCCAGAATCATGTGTATTTTGTTCACATACTTTTCACATCCAATAACTTTACATTTAATTTGATGTCAGAGAGTAGAAGAGGAAACACTGACAGTGAGTGGAGGAAGCAGGTGTAGGGAATGCTTTCATATGTTATAGAAATGTACATTAGCTAGTTAAATGATCTTAGTATCTAAGTATGAGATTATTTGGTCTAGAAGTAAAGTAAGCAAAATAAGATCATCAATATGGTACAGTAGTAAAGGCAATAATTTATCAAAAAGAGACAAGCATGAACACAAAATAAAAAGAACCAAACTTAAAAAAAATACTGAAAAAAGCAAGATATGGCCCAGAGTAAAAATAAAAGTACAGATTTTAATTTTGAGATCCCATTTATGCTCAGAATGTTAGAAGTAAGAAAAATAAGTTAATTTAAGTGAGCTGGCTTTTCTGTTTTGAGTGTTGCTGATAATAATAATGTGTAGTAATTCAATGTAAAAAAAAAAAAAAAAAGTAACTGTTCTCCGATTACTCGATTAATCAACAAAAATTTGCTGGAGTAATCAATTACAAAAAGATCCAATAGCTGCAGCTCTAGTATTCGGCCAAGCGTTTATATTTTATCCGGCTTTGGCTTCGGCCACAAATTTTCATTTCGGTGCATCCCTAGTTGAAATAAATAAATTCTGAGTGTCAGATTAATCTGCAGCCTTATTTTGTGCCTGCCTGAAGTGGGGCAAACCGAGATGGAGAGACTTTAATAAATGTGAGAAATATGCTCCATAAGACAATAATAATAATGATAATGATAATAATAACAATATTATTATTATTATTATTATTATTATTATTATTATTATTATTATTATTATTATCATTATTACTATTATCATTGTCATTATCATTATTATTATTATAATAAAGCCAACCCGATGAGAGTGTGGAGTGACATGAAGTAAATGTCATGTATCTGATTTCACTGCAAAGCTAAAGAGTTTGTGTATCACAGATGTTTCTCTAACCACAGCAGGTGGATTATTGGACTAACAGCAGGGAAGTCTCCTCTGAGCTCAGTCTGGTGTTTCTGTGATGATCGTTCATCTCTGCTGTTTCACACACATGCTTTCCTGCTTTCAAAATAAGTTTCAGAGAAGGGCTTTTATTGTGAAAGTATTTCTGTCTCTGTCATGGCTGACTTTGTTTGGGCTGAGTTCATGTGGTGTTATGAGAAGCTTTGGATGATTTCAGATGTGGACACCAGACTGATTTAAACACATCTCAGCTGTTGGCCATACTGAAGTATAAAGTCCTCCTGTCCTGGATCAGGATGTCCCAGGACATAGTCTGTGTCAGGGCTCTTAGATTCACAACGACTTTATCAGAGCGAACACGCTTCGTTAATCGCGTTGTTCACAGGCATCAAACTCAGAGGAGAGAAAAAGTGCACGTTCAGAAAAGTTTAAGAACTGATGTTACAAAAGTACAAACTACAGAGTTGTCCTGCTGTAGGCTGATGCACGTCCCCATCCTTCTCTGTCACGCTTTCATTCACGTCTTCAAACGTGTTGATAGAAATGACTTTTGGAAAGAACCTTACAATACGATAATATCACAATATTATGATATATGACGATATTCTACAGTTAACTAAGAAACAACTTTTATGTAAATCACACAATATTACTCAAAACTACAACTTTTCCATTTTATTGTTTTTGAAATATGTCAAATGCAGTGTTACATTCATACACTTAACTTTAAAACACAGTCACCTAAACTGATGTTTAAACTAATGTTTAAACTAATCTTTTGGACCATCCCCCATGTTCCCCTGATTTAAATCCCATAGAGAACATTTGGGGATGGAGGTCAAGGGGAGTTTATTAAAATGGCCGTCAGTTCCAGACAGTTGATGCCCTTCATGAAGCCATCTTCACCACTTGGAGCAATGTTCCCAAAAGCTTCCTGGAAACACTCTCATCAAGCATGCCCAAACCAATTTTTGAAGTGATTAACAAGAACGGTGGAGCTACTAATTACTGAGTCCTACTGAGAAACATTTTGTTCTGGTTTGGAGAGTTTTTTGTCATTTTTTGAGCGATGGTCTTAAACTTTTGATCAGCTGATAAACAGCCTATTTCAGGGGCCATTTACATGGAAACTCCTGACTTGAAGATGCAAAGATTCTTCCTTTGCGTTTTCAAATTCTTCTGCGTTTAGATGACAACGCTCGGAGACGAGTTAATCCCCTATAAATCCGCTGTAGTGTGCATGCCAGGTCAGTAGATGGTGGTGTAGTTCTGCAGAGAGGCAGCGCTGCTACAACACACGAACGAAGAAGAAAACTTTTCACAAACAACAATGGTGAAGAGACGCACAGAGAAGCAGGAGTTTCGTTTTTGGACAACACATCAGTTCAGACAACAAATCTGTCTGGATAGTTTTTTCTGGATTAACGAACCGAGCACGGTAAGATGCTCACACGTTACTCAGCGGACAGCTGAAGCTGTTGTTGTTCCTGGTATGCGCGCGCAGCCTCCATGTGAAAGAGTACTGCGCATGCGGTGATGTCAGCGTTTCACCCTGAAATGCTCTGATACGGGTTTACACGGAGCTGGATAGAGAGCGGAATCAAATCTTTCCACCCTGGAGCGCATTTTCAAAAGTTTGCGTTTTCAGTAAAAACGCAAACTTTTGAAAACGGGCTCCATCTAAACGCAGGGCCAAAACGCAATGAAATCTTGTCGGATTTGAGCATTTTTGGCATCATGTAAACGGCCCCTCAGTTTACTTGTTGTTTAATTACTTTTTCAAAGTGCTTTTTGTCACACTCCCCCTTCTTGCTTTTGCATATTGTAGCTCTATTTAAAACCTCATTAATGTCCAAATGTGCAAAATGCATATTCTAGCAATTTTTCAACTGGTCTTAAGATTTTAATCAGGTCTACATGTTTTAATTTTTCCAAAAGAATCGATGTTAAGATTTAAAATATTGATATTGTATCAGTGGTCAAAATATGGTGATACATGGCTGTATCAATGTTTTTTCACACCTCTTCTCGTTGACTCCTCGAGCTCAAGGAAGAGGAAAAATCAGGCAGTCAGGTGAAGTGAGTAGAGAGGCTGCTCCAGCGGTGAAGTTAGAAACTGTCAGATAGCGAGCAGGCGCGTCGACGCGGTGAAACAGCCATGACTCGTCCTGCCACAGCTCTCGCCTCCTCTGAACGAAGCTAACGCTGCAGTGCGTCTTTGTGGACGTGAACGCCTGAAGAGAATCTCTTAGTTTGAAGTTTGAGTTTGAAATGAATCTTTGGTGAGTCCTGGAACTTTTCTGACTGCGACGTTTGACTCTTTCTATAATAATTATCATCAGCATTATTCTGAGGTTTTATTTTTAAGAGTGTGTCCCTTTACTGTGAAGACTGATGCTGTCAAGGCCTGTGGTGTGTTTTAAACTGAGTGGCCTTGATCTTAATTGATATCTGCCAAAACAATCATGATTATGGTTTTTGCTGTGATGCACAGCCGTGGTCTCTGCTCCGGTCTTCAGCAGTTTTTGGAGCTTCAGGATGAAACCAGAACCATCTGTTCATTAAGTTTGTCTTCCTCAGAGTTCACCGCTGCAGAGACTCGGCCCGGTGACTCAGAACGGAGTTGACCCAAAAGGAGCCCCGCTGGTTCCCGGCGCCGCCCCCCCTCAGGTCCTGAACCACGCCCCCCCTCCTTTGCACGCCAAGGTGCTGCTGCCCTCCCAGCCCGCCTCCGGGAGCTCCGTCATCCTCACCAGCACGCCGCCGCCCCCGGCCCAGTCCCCCATCGGCCCGGCCGGGACCAGCCCGGGGCCGGCAGGGGTGAAGCCCGCCGTCAACGGGGTGGCTCCGCCCACCGCCACCTTGGTGAGACCTTCGGGAGCTCCGGTTGTGGCCGCCTCCGTCCCGCCCCAGAGACCTGGACTGGTGGCCCCACCCACCAGAGCGGCGGCGCCGCAGCCGACGCTGGCGGTCCGACCTCAGCAGCAGACGACGATCCAGCTCCCCCAGGGGTTCACCATGCCGCCAGGTAGGGTCAGGGGTCAGGGGTGATCATCGTCGTCCATGTTCGGGGTTCAAAGGGGGGTCGAGGCCCCTTTAGGGGACGAGAGGGTGCAGTCCAGCTCACTGGCCAGTTTATTAGGTACACCTCAGAGCTCCTTCATTCTGGGCGTCACAGGCGTACCTAAAGAAGTGGCCAGTGAGTCAGCTTTAAATAAAGCCTGACTTTCTGTGAGGTTAGTTAAAAACCTCGAGGCACGTTTCTGGTGTATTATTTTGTTTCTGGACGTCCAGGAGACAAACCTGCCGACATGTTTAATCAACATTAAATTAAAAAGAGATTCTCCATATTGGATTTTTTCTGAGGTCAATACCAATTTTTGTTTGACCACAGTTTGCCGTCTTGACCTAAATAAAGCTGACCCTTTTCTTATTCTGGGATGTTTTCTTTGGGCTGGAAACAAGAAAACGCTTTTTCTCATAAATCTGAATATGAAACTGATAATATTGTGCTTCCCTTTATTTGAAAAACATGAATCCATCAGTGAATATTAATCAGCTTTACTCCATAAAAACAGAGCTTTGCTTTTATTAAGAAATGTTGAAGTATGGCACAGTTTTGTATGTTTATGTTTGTTTTTCTATAGTTAAGCAGCATTCAGGAGTTCGACTGCAATATTTAAAGATGAAATAATAATATTTATCTATCTGTCTCTCTCTCCCTCCATATACAGTCCAGGCCCAAAGTTTGACACACCTTCTCATTCAATGTGTTTTCTTTATTTTCATCTCTAATTCCATTGTAGATTCTCTCTGAAGTCATGATGGCCTCTCGTTTCTCTTAACTTAGCTGATTGGTTCTTGCCATAATATTAATTCTAACAGTTGTCTAATCAGCCTGACTTCTGAACAACACAAATGATGGTCCAACTCCATTAATAAGGCAAGAAACTCCATTAATTAACCCTGGAAAGGCACACATGGGAAGAGAAAACCATTTCAGGTGACTACCTGTTGAAGCTCATAAAGAGAATGAAGAGTGTGCAAAGCAGTAATCAGAGCAAAGGGTGGATACTTTGAAGAAACTAGAATATAAGACATGTTTTCATTTATTTCACACTTTTTTGTTGAGTACATAATTCCACATGTGTTCATTCATAGTTTTGATACCTTCAGTGAGAATCTACAATGATGAAAATAAAGAAAACACATTGAATGAGAAGGTGTGTCCAAACTTACTGCTGGGCATTTTTACAGCTTTGGTCCCAGAGGAAATATTTGTTGTAAACATATTTATTTCAGAGCTTTTTTAGAACAACAAAATGACATATTTCACATTTCTCTGCCCCTACCAACCACATGTCCCTCTTCAGTTTTTATAATGAAGTTTAAATTAAATAATGATACAACTGAAAGATGTATTTCACATACAAACACAAAGAAGCACATCAGTGATCATCATTAGTGTTTCCTGCCTCCTCCTCTGGCTGGATCACTGTGACTGTGTTAAATCTGTTTTTCATAAAGTCTTTTAATGTTTCCTCATAAATCTGACATTGTTGTCCAGGTTGTTTATTAGGGCTGGGATGATTCGTTTTTCTTACGAGTCGATTTTTCTTTATTTCATTTTTTTTCAGGTTCCGATTCGATTTAAATTACGATTTTTATGATATTGCAGATGTTTGCAATCTTTACTTAGCTTTTTTAACACCAGTGAAAAAGATGAACAATGATGATGCCTACAGACTATATCAGGAAAAATACACATCACATGTGAGTCTGTTTTTAGGATTTATTCAGCAATATATTTAAACCAGCTGTTTATACTCTCTCTTCAAAAGACTGGACTGACTTTAAAAGTGGATTATTAACACAGACTAAAATGAAGCATTTACATTTGAAAAAAAAAAAAAGATTTTGAACAAAAAAAAAAGATTTAAAAATTGCCAAACAAAAATCTCGATACTTATGTGAATCGATTTTTTTCTCCCACCCCTACTTTATATTACTCTTCGACATGTTTTCTTCTAACAGGACAATCATTCATTTGATGAAGTTAAGCAAAGTCCATTTGTTTATGTTCTTTGGTTCTTCATTTGGGATTTGAAGAGAATAAATGTGAGAGTTTAAGTTCATGTATTTAATGAATTAAATACTTTTAGAGGGTCATCCATAATCCTGCTGGTCCAAACAGAAGGTGTAAATATTCTTTAAACATCCTGACCTTTAAAACATTGATTTAAGTTAAGTTTATGGATTTTTAAAGGCGTTGTATTTGTGGATCTGGTTTGTCCTGATCATCCAGACCTTTCCTTCCAGCTTAAGCTCCGTGTTGATGCTTCACTCGGCTCTCGTATGTGTTTGAAAAGAGAAAAACGTCCGGTCTCTCCTCTGCAGGAATGGTTCTGGTCCGGACGGAGACGGGGCAGCTGGTCATGGTCCCTCAGCAGATTCTGGCTCAGGCTCAGGCCAAGACGGCCCAGAGCCAGACGGTCGCCAACATCACCCAGAGGCCGGCCACGCCCACCGCCGCGGCCACCATCCGGGTGTCCACCGCCTCCACGGTGAGTTTTGGTCCGGGCTCGGCTCTGATTGGACGGTGGACCTGCTGCGCCTGAGTGTGTGGGAGCTGTCAGATCATAAACTCTGATCTTTAAAAAACAGACCGTGTTGATTATATTAAAAATAAAATAAACTGGAAAAGTCCCAGAGCACAAATGTTCGACTTTTCCAGTTTAAATAATCTGAAAATGAACATAAACACTTTTCTATGCTGAGGGTGTTGAAGTGGTGAGTCCAGTTTAATGTGTTGTGTTCTGATCTTTATTTACTCATCAGTGTTAGCGAACATCCACCAGCTCCAGGTAAAGGTGGAGTGTGTAGAAGTTTTCAGCATTTCGCTGAACAGAAACAGTGAATAGAGGATAAAATGTCTTTTTGTTTGTAAAGTCAAACAATCAAGGTGAACAATCATCCTCATAAAACTTCGATTTCTTTTTATTAAGTTAGAAAAATCTTTTTATATCTATGTACCGCGGGTCTCCCCTCTGTGGAGGCTGACATAAGGATCCTCCATGTTGTCTACGGGTGGGTTTAAGGGACAAAAAGAGCGAAACATGATTTTTGAATATGAGTCTACCAAAGCTTACAAAACCTATAACCATCACCTTAACTGACCTATAATCAGTGTTGGGAGTAATATGATTACTCTAATGCATTTCTTTTTACTGTACCGTATTACTGTGAGGCATTACAAAAAAAAAATTTACATTTTACTCAGTAAAAATGTCAGTAATGCAAGTTACAATGCATTTTTACTTTAACCCAAAATGAAGAGGTGTTTTTTTTTTTGTTTAAATACAAATTCTCCAAATACTCTGTGAGATCAGCAGAGGAGAAAAGTCCTCCTCTAATCCTAAAGTTACAGCATCTCTAACACAGTTTACCAGAGTTTGACCTTCTGTCTGTTTTTGCTCTGATGGTTTCTTGTATTGTGCCATGAGCATCAATGTGTCTGTTACATTCTCCTGTTTTTAGCCTTAAAGAGACTGTGAGGAGTTTCTAAGTAATTACAAAAAGGTCTCACTTTTAGATATCTGCCTGATGGAAATACACACTTTAAGATGAGTTTTATAGCATCTAAATAGGTTATCTATAAATGCTATTCCTTAGCTTTGTGGTCAGGTCAGACAGGGCTGGACTGGCCTGGATACTCAACTTCAGGAACAAGACAATTAAAACTAGAGCAAATTTATATTATTCAGACACGTCTTAGAGCACCGGGCTGTAAGTAGCCATAAATAGCCGGCTACAAAACTACGATAATAAGTTTTCCAAAAATTGCTTGTTGTCAAACATCAAAAACTACCACTACGTAACTAGAAAGAGATACATTACCTCGTGGCTTTGCATCCTGTAAGTTGTTGAAAAAAGAAGTTGTAAAGCAATGCAGAGTTCTGAGGAAGGTCTGAGCTGCATTCATTAGCATCACAACAAACACACGCTTTGGCTTGGGTCACGTCTTTTGGTGCGTTCCAGTTGTAGTCAGAAGTAGGAATTTCCGAGTCCGAGTAGGAAACTGCAACTGGAACGTCCCCTGAAGTCTGAATTTCCTACTGGGAACTCGGTGAAACCTCTCCACCCCCGAGTTGACGATCGAAGATGGATGCCCCCAGTGTGAACAGTTATTTAGCTCCTGTAATAATCCATTTATTTGCACTTGTCACTGGGGTGTGTCGCTCTAGATCAGCTGTATACATAGTATTGTTAGACTTATATTTACAAAAATGCTGCCATAGTGATAATCACATTCTTCATGTGATATTTGTGAACAACAACACAGGGCGTGCTAACAACAGCTAACAATAGCCTGGTAGATCGGCATGTTTTTTTCCAACTTCAACTGGAACGCCGATAAGTCGTAGATGATGTCACTCCCATTTCCGAGGTTACTGGAACGCAGCATTACAACAGTCGCTGCGCGTGCTCATGGGTAGCAGAGTCTTTGTGTCGCCGGTACAAGATTCTCCTCATAGCACCTTTAAGCTGAACTCAGTCAGATAGACACCACATCACCTTCACTGGATGTGTAATGAGCTTTTTTAATGAGCTACATTTAGAATGACTAATCCGTATTTCTGTTATTTTGACCAGAGGAACTTAAAGTAATGTGATAACAGTGTAATGTCTTACATTTCAAATACAGTAATAATGTAACTAATTACTTTGAAATGACAGGAACAATAATAAATAATGCATTACATGTTTGAAGTAACTTCCAACACCGATCTATAATCTATAAAATAATAGTTATAAATATGAATAAAAGCCCTCACCTGGTAACTGTTGTAAATGATGCCCTGTTCACGATCCTTTTTGGTCTTCACCGGCTCTCGTCTCTTAGTGATGTGATGTTTTAGAAACAGACGGGCTCATTCCAACATCTGAACACTAGATGTCGCTAAAATGCCAATTTCTACACACTTCACCTTTAACTGTACGTTCACACCAAAAGCGTCAAAATCGCTTGTCGACGCTCTGTCCGCTCTCACCGCGCCGCTTGGCAGTTGAAAACACACAGATGCACGCAGGCAAGGGGACTCGATGTGAGCGGCCGGAGAGGCGGGGCATACAAAGCTGCGCTGCATATCATGGATATGTTCTGAATCACCATCTCCTTTCACCATCTCGTTTTCACACTTTTATGTAAATATATAAACACTGAACTAAAATAAGGCAAGTAAACAGACATACACACAGTCTTGTGACCTTTAAACTACAGCTTAGTTGATTATGACTTTACCCCCATTTTTATGAAACATTTGCACAAAACGGGAGGTTATATGGGGGGTTGGAACATGTATATGTGATGCACATGGGACTTCGGTTCCCTCTTTCACTGTGGATCACACTTGGGTGGGCTGGAGACGGCAATGATAAGTTTTTCCTCCCTTGTTTTCTCGTCCTCCCTCTCAAAGTCTTCTGCATTGGAATCCAGATCGGCCTGTAATTGGCTGACGCCTCGTTCGCGCCGCTGCTCATTTGCATAAAGTTGAGCTTCTCCCAACTTCAGCTCATCGCCCGCTGCTGACGCTCCGCACCGCTCCACGCCGCTTCGTGGCCTTCGCCAAACGCCGCTTCGTGATCGCCGCCGCCTCGATCGCCCTTCGACGCCGGCGATCATAGAAAATGAATGCCCGCTGGACGCCGCCGACGCTCACACCGCTTCTGGTGTGAATGTACAGTAAGAGTGAATAACAGCTGCCTCAGTGATCAGCATCATTGATCATTTTGTTCCCTCGTGGACTCCTCCCACTCTGCCCTGCAGGTGAAGGACGTCCCATCTCTTCAGAGCAGTTCTGACCTGTGGTCATGTGACGTGGTCAAAACTCAGTCTTCATTTCAAGAGAGATGGAGTTAGAAACTCCACAGACCAACAGACATGATGCAGCAGCAACAAATATTCTGACCTGAGTTAAACTTTGTCCACAGAATCAGCATCAATAACAGTTCTGATTCAGAGACATGTTTAAAATAACACAAGCTTCCATCACACAAATCCAAATAAATAGATATGTTTTTGTGATTTTACTAATAAAACATATTTGAGAAATAAAAAAGTAACAAATGTAACGTGCATTACATCATCAGACTGGCTAATTTTCCTGCATGGGGTCCAAGTTTGCATCAATGCTGACAAAAACCAGTCAAATTTGAAGATGTAAGTTAATTAAAATAAAAAGTAAAGATTTGTGTTTGTAGCCTATCAAATGCATAATGTTTGCTATTTTGCATAAAGTTAAAACATTTTTTCACTTCTGAACATTTAATCAAGCCCTCGTATCACTCGCTGCCTCGCTCTGATAACATCGAGCAGCTTTGTGCTTTTTGCTCTTGTTTTGTGTCTGAATGTGGGATGAGGCCCCCAAAATGCTTTGCTGCTATTGGCTGATTCATGTGTAATCTTTGCCCCGCCCCCGCAGACTCCTCAGACCGTCCGCCTGGCCACCCCAGCTCAGACCAGGATGGTTCAGTCTCCCGCCACCACCACAGTCCAGGTGAGCACTTCCTGTTTCATGTTTGTGGTGATGGTTAACCCTCTGCGGCGGCAGCTTCTCTCCCTCACGGTGTTTCCTGTTTCCCAGAAGGCCATCACGGTGACCCCAGGTGGCGCCGCCGTCTCGGTGAAGATGACCCCTCCTCAGAAGGCCCAGACCGTGATCACGGCGGGGGGCACGCCGGCAGCCAAGCCCGCCGTCCCAGCCACGCCCCTGAGCAGCACGCCCCCCGCCACAAGCACCACACCCACTAACAGGGTGACGGTGGTGTCGCAGGTGGGTCACGCCCCCGTCCCGATCTGCTGATCCATCCCGTTTGAGCTTCAGCTAACTCACTAACGTGTCGTCACAAACAGGAAATGCAAGAAAACGTGAAGAAATGCAAAAACTTCCTCGCCACGCTCATCAAGCTGGCATCCCACAACTCGCCCTCGCCGGATACCTCCAAGAACGTGAAGGCCCTGGTCCAGGACCTGCTGGTGAGTGCTGTGCCGAGCTGTGCTCCGGTCCAACCGCAGACCAGGATCTGTTGCTCAAAACCAAGATCAGGGATTAAGCTGGGATATCCTGGTTATCCTAGATCAGTTAATCCACGATCTGTTTCAACAAAAGTGAGATAGGGGGAAGTGGGATATGTTTATATATGTTACCATGGAGATTTAATCTGTAGCTCTAGCCTGCTCCATCTTACATTAGTATAAAAGTCAAAGAGTCACATGGTGTTTAGTGAATAAGGATAAATCAGAGCAGGTGAACCATCAGCTCCTTTAAAACTGAAGTCACTCAGAGCTCAACGAGACAGAAAGCACAGAATCAAAACATATAAACAAAATCAAATCACAAAATCAGTGAAAAAATCAACTTTCAGTATCATTAAACAAAAAAACTTACACTTAACATTTAAAACAGAAAAGCTCACAGTGATTCATATGTTAATGTACAGTTATTGCAGAGTGTAAATGTATTTTATGTACGGAGTCATTGTGAGCTAACTGGTTATTTAAATTGATTGATGTTGATTTCTTTAGTTACAATTTATGACAATTATTATTTCTTCACCTATTTAAAGGGTTTTTTATTTTGTCGTCAGAGTACTTTGTGTTTCAGAATTTTTTGTATTTAGGCTATTTATTTGTTGAGCATGTAAATTTGATGACTCATTTTCTTATAAATTAAAGAGAATGTTAAAATCAATGCTATTAGATTTCTTATGTAAGCAGATGTAAATCACAGATGGAGGGGGGCATCATATAAAATCTGCATGGGGGCCAGCATTAGATAGAGACGGCTCTGCACTCGCACACATATAATCCAACAGAAGCATAAGGAGCAGATGTGGATGTTTCAATTTCAGTTTCACGTGCACTTCAACAAATTCATAACATATCAGGGCACAACTTTGATTTAGGAGATGTTAATGAACTGTTTGAATTGATATCATGATGTTTCAGTGGAGTGTGTATCAGTGCACTATTATACATTCAGGCGGTCTGCAGAGCTTCCTGACGTTGTTGTGTCGCTGTGGTGGTGTTCTCTCTTTTTTTAATTTGGTCTTTTACCTCCTCATACGCCTCCATGAGGACTTCCTGCTTCGATGGAGATCAGTGATTCTCTGATTGATCGCGGGGTCTGTTGAAGTATTCACGTGCGTGCACTGATCCAGGATGGGTTACACCTGGCTTGATGAGTCCCTGGGCCTGTTGCACGAAAGTAGGATTCAGACATCCGGGCTAAATGATTAAGCCCAGCTCATCGAATCCAAAACAAGGAGGTTCAAGCTTATTTGGTTGCACAAAAGAATAAGCGAGGATGAGAGCACAGGGATTCTTCAAGCCAGGTGTAACCCATCCTGGATCAGTGCGTGCACGCGATTACTTCAACAGACCCTGCGTTTGATCACAGAATCACGGATTCACCATGACAACAAGAGCGGCGTGCCTGTCTCCGTCGAAGCAGGAAGTCCTCATGGAGGCGTGTTAGGAAGTAAAAGACCGAATTAAAAAAGAGAAAACACCGCCACAGCGACACAACAACGTCAGGAAGCTCTGCAGACCGCCTGAATGTATAATAGTGCACTGATACACACTCCACTGAAACATCATGATATCAATTCAAACAGTTCATTAACGTCTCCTAAATCAAAGTTGTGCCCTGATAATGAATTTGTTGAATCGCACGTGAAACTGAAATTGAAGCATCCACATCTGCTCCTTATGCTTCTGTTAAAATAAATAAATAAATAAATAAATAAAAGACTTTGAGAAAGCGATTTAAAAAAATCATGTTTTCTTCAGGTGTGATCCCGGGTAGGAGCTGGTGGTTATTGTGGGATGGTGTCCACCCATATGCCTCCCTCCCGTTTACCTTCCTCTCTGCTGTCTGTGTTTGCAGGATGCAAAGATCGAGCCGGAGGAGTTCACCACCCGCCTGCAGGCGGAGCTAAAGTCCTCGCCACAGCCCTACCTCATCCCCTTCCTCAAGGTACGCTCCGCCGAACAGTTTCACCTTCGACCTTTTCCCCTCAAACGTCGACCTTGGCTCTGACCTTGACCCCACTCACTCCCCTGTCTTGTCTCACCTGGACAGAAAAGCCTCCCGGCGCTCCGTCAGTCTCTGCTCAGCAGTCAGCAGTCTCTGGTGACGCCCAGCACCTCCACGCCGCCGCTTGCCGCCCCCGGCTCCGTCACCACCATCAGGCCCCGCCTCCCCATCACGCCCGCTGGCGGCACGGTGCGGCTGAACCCGCCCCTCGCCAACACTCTGGTAGGCGCCCTGTCTGAATGAACTTTGACCCCACAGGTAAAGTTTGTCTAATGATGTTTGTGTGCAGGTGAACAGAGGCGGAGTCCAGAGCGTTCAGACTCGCTCGCCCGTCGTCTTCAGTCAGAACATCCGACCGCAAGGTGAGTCACAGGAAGTGCTTCAGACAGGTCAGAGGTCACCACAGTGACCAGCTCTGACCTGTGGGTTATACATCCATCTGTCCATCCATTCATTTATCCATCCATCTGTCCATCTGTTCATCCATCCATCCTCTGCCAAACCAACCTGACTAGAACATTTATTTTGTGAACCATCCAGTCCCATCCCTCATCTCTCCTGTAATCCATCCAACTGTCCAACTCCATCCATCCATCTATACAACTTTGTTTACATCCAGGGCTTGACGCTAACCTTTTTCCCAAGCAGCTCGGGTGCTACCAAGTTGAAAAATCTACTTAGCACACAAATATTTTTCGTAGCACGATGAAAAGTTACCAAGTTGAGTGTTTTTCTTTCAAACAAAGATATGCGGTCAACGAGGAGGCATTTGTAGGCAGAATTATTAAATTTATTTGAATAAAAAACAGACACTCGAAAGTGACATCAACATACACTTAAAGTGAATTTAAGTGAATTCATGTGCAAAGTGCAACCGAGGAATGGTATGAAAAAACAAGTTGATACAGAATATAATAATATAACAATTGTCTGTCATTAACCAGTAATCTTAATCCAATACTTTTTGTGCTGCCATGAGCGCTTCTCTGCACATATGACTATTTGTTTTACTGTGTTTTACTACAGTATCTCGTTTAAGCTTTGGGTTGCCCGTGAGAAAAAGACTTTCCAGATGTTTTCTTCTGCGCCCTGCAGTACTTACAATACATCAGTGTGTTCTTGTAAAGGAGCCATGGGAATTCTTTCTGCCAGTCAGCATTAAACTTTTACCTCTTACCACTGAACGGCAGCGGTGTCATTAACTGTCTCTCTGGTGTCTTGAGACACAGCGTCTGAAGCTAAAGCTAACTCTTCCTCGCCGTCAGTTTCGCCTCCTTGCTCCATTTCGTCCTCTTGCCTCAATTCAGAGTCCACATGTTCTGGTTTTGTTGGTCTTTTGAAATAATAACTGATAGGCTTCATAGTTATTTGGTTATTGCTCGTTTGGTCTTTCTTCTAAAAGAGTTTAAAATGTCGCTCTCTGTTCTGTCAGTGTATGTGCTGTGATTGGTCGAGATGAGGCTTTGGGAGCGCCTGCTTGTGTTCGTCTGGACCACGTGCAGGGCAGTGCAGGCATGTCAGGTGTACTGAAGGCTAGCTAGCGGCGCAGTTAGGTCAATAAAACAAACGTTTCAAAGCTGAACATGTTTCCAGCTGAGGCTGCGTTCAGGAATACCACCGGACACAACTTCCTACGTATTCAACACAAGATTAAACATGATTTGAACGGTCATTTTTCGTAGACACACGGGTGCTACCAAATGCAAATCACAACTCGCACTGTAATATTATTAGTAGCAAATGCGAGTACCTCCTCGCACTGTCGAGCCCTGTGTACATCCATCCTTCAGCCATCATATCCTGATCCATCATCCATCAGTCCATCCAACCCTCATTCATTTGTTCCAGTAATTTAATATCTGTCTATCCAGTATAGTCTTGCTCCATCCATCCATCCATCCATTTTAACCAGTCCACCTATTCAGTTATCAAGTATAATCTTTCCAACAACGGTCCATCCATCCATCTGTTCAGCCATCCATCCGCTCATCAGACATTTGCATTTATCAAATCCACATCCTTCAATCAGCTGTTAATGCATCCATCAGCTCCTGTCCATGCATCTGTCTGTCCATCCATCTGAAATTAATCCATCTGTCCATCCATCCCTCTGTTAAAAGCCCTTTACTCTCATTTGTCCAAAAATTGTCCATCCATCATTCACTCGTCCATCCCACCATCCATCAGCCAACCAAACCCATCTTCTCTTGTCAAATCAGATTTCATCCATCCAGCCAACCATCTATTTCTATCTGTTCGTCCATCTACCTGTTCAAACCATGGATGTATTATAAGAACTGGACAGCGTGGCTCCGCCTTCCACCATGTAACGGTTTTGAAGCCATAATATCCCCCGTCAGGGCGCCGCCATTGTGCAGCCAGTAGAGAATCTGGACCATATCTGGACGTAGTTGTCGTAAACTGTCGCAAAACTCTGCAGCATACGCCGTACACAATCATTGTGAAGCTGCTGTAAACCACGGTTATTTTTAAACTCTAATAACTGATGAAAAAGAAACTTTTCAGAAAAAAGAGGACTTGGAAAAAACGCAGCCCAATAATACTTTCATATCACCACAGCATACAGATGGGAGAAATATTTCTACGAGGTGTATTAACTTTTTGAAGTTTCACTATGGCCCATTCAGATGAATGGGGGAGACGGAGATTTGACCTATACTGCAGGCAGTCACCAGGGGGAGCAGTTTTTGTGGTGACTTCAATTCGAGCCCAGCGACATGACGTCCATGTTTTTTACAGTCTATGGTTCAAACCAACCCATTCAGTCATCCATCCAGTCCAATCCCACACATCCATCCGTCCGGTCATCCATTGGTCTGATCCTTCATTCACTGCAGGAACAGATAAATACATTAATATATTTGTCCATCCTGTTTTGCAGGAACTCTCGTTCGAGGACCTACGACCATCATCGGTAAAAGTCCTGTTAACCTGGCAGCACAGGCCAATCAGAAGAAGCTTAGTGATCCAGGGGGCGGGACCTTCAGGTGAAGTGAAATCTTAATGGCTGGTTTACTTTCTGCATGAGTGTTTTAGGTTTTCGACGCTTTGAGCCTCTCAAACAGCTCAAAGGTGCTGGAGGATAGTGTTCCTGCCCTCCGAGTGTTTGAGAACAGTGACGTCCATAAAAACCACGTCAGGGTCAGACTCAAACATTTACCTGCATCACCGAGTGTTCATTACTCCGACCCCAACACCTGAGCACATGTGCGTTTTTAAGTCTGAACTCATTCATGACAGAATTTCATGAGGCAGGAGCTCAACAGAAAGACCAGAGATAAGATTTAAAAAGGTGAGCAGAGCTCAGCTGAGCACAAGTGACACCTGGAGCTCTCTGCTCACCTGAAGCGCAGACGTGCAGTTCACATGTCGGCCAGGGGAGGGCGCCACATCAGCAGTAACAGCAGGTGTGTGCAGGCGAGCACGGGGCTGCTATAGATAGGGCTGAACGATTTTAGGAAAAGATCTCATTTCGATTTTGCTGGCAGATATTGCAATTCACGATTTTTTTTCAAATCAAACTTCAGTGCAAAATTCACTTTGTTTGCAGTACAGACAACAGTAAGGAAATAAATGATGAAATACACTTAACACATTATTCACCTTCAATAGTGATGATAAATATTCTGTTTTCATTAACTCCTACTCTAAACAGAGGCTTTGTGTTGTCTACCTGCTTACCAGCACTTTTAACATATAGATTGTCTACAAATTTGTAGAACAGTATGTGTATAATACTTGACACAACAGATCCTGAGTCAGTCAGGAGCGCTGCAAAAAAATTGCTGCTTTGGCGATCACAAAATTGCATTGTCTAAAATTGCGATTTCGATCTGAAAACGATAAATCTTTCAGCCCTAGCTATAGATCTATACTCTGTTTTTAAAGGCCCTAAAGTATCACTGTTGATTTTAAGGCCATGAAAGCCTCATTCTTACCTGTGAGGGTGTGTCTCTCTCTGTGGAGCACGCAGGTAGATCACCTGTCATCAGGTGAAACTGATCCTGTTTCAGAGACTCAGCCGAGCTCAGAGGGTTTAAAGCTCAAAAATACAGATTTACATGGATGAACGTCTCTCAGGTCTTTGAGCTGTTTTTCCAGTTTTTTATTGAAGTTTTAGAAGAAAGGAACACCTGGATAGATGTGACATCAGAAATGTAGAAGATGGGAAGGATCACATTTTCTGTTCATTTAAAACTGGACAAATTTAAATTGCTTTGGACAAAGTGTGTGCAACATGTTTAACCTCTGAGATCTGATATTATGAACTTTGATTAGTGAGGCAGCGTTTTGGATTTAAACATTTGTCTTGTCTTCTCTCCTCTTCTCTTTAAGACATGATTATTGTGTTTTGCAAATTATCACAAGAAATCTCATTTTTGTTTGGATGGTCCAAATCATTCTTTATTCCTTTTTATACTATTATTATTACTTTTTTTTCTTTTTCTCTCTGGATGGACATAGTTTCCTTTTCCTGACTCTTTTGAGCAGAAAGAAAAAAGTCCAAACGAAAGCATCTCAGCAGAGACCAAGAACTTGTTTTAAGGTCCATAAAGAAATGTTGGAATGCTTGTTTATACACAATGTAGTGAAAATTTACCATTTCATTTTCTTACCTGTAATTGTAAAGGCTGATAAGACAGGACTATAAAAAACTGTAAAAACAAGACTCAACAGAAAACCCATCCCACTCAGACGGGTTTAAGACAAGGTGAAGATGTGATCACCTCTAGATCATTAAAGAATATGATGATAAGTCGATCACTAAAGATATTAACAAGACTGTTGGAGGCAGTGCAGCTCATCAGGGGCCATATCCATATCTTTTGGGATTGTCCCAAGATGAACATGTTTTGGAAAGAGGTCCAGGAATCCTTATGTAAGGTTTTCAATATTCAAATACCCCCGAGTTTGAATTTCTTTACCTGGGTCACTCCATCTATAAAAACAAGAAGGGATACTACAAATTCTCCTGGCTCAGTCCGATCTGACCCACACTGGAGGACTGGATAGGAATCACCCTGAAATATTTAAGATGGAAAAGTTGACCTTTCTACTAAAAAACCAGAAGGACTCATTTTATCATATTTGGAAGAAATAGCTTGAATTCATAACCCCAGTGAGAGCAGACTTTGTCTGATCATGAGCAATATAACCTGGTTATTTTTCTCTTTCCTTTATTTTCATCACCGCAGCAGCAGCATATGGAGCCTCATAGGCTCTTATCAATAGTTAATTTTTTTTATTTTAACTCGTGTTGAGGCAGGTTTGGACTGTATATACTTGTGAACTGTGTTGTACACAATTTAACATGAGGTGCATGTTTTATTTTCATGGTTTTCTTTTTCTTTCTATCACTGGATTTTAATTTTTAGATGTGCGATATCCTGTGCTCTGCAGTTTTATATTTTCACTGTAGTGAAGAGTCTCATCCATTGAGGTCTGGACTTACTTAGAGCGTGTTGAGGTGGATGTGGAGTTCATCCTCACGTCTTTGTGCCTTGATTAATTCGCACAGACTCTGGACTCTTTCTTTTTATAAACATGGAAAGGGAAATTGTTTTTGAATATGCTCTTTGATTGTATACCTTTTGGAATAAAAATAAGATATATTTTTAAAAAAAAGTCAGTCACGTAGGGGCGCAAAAACTAAAAAGATAAAATACATGAATAAATAACTAGAAATATATTTCAGAGAAATCCTAGAATCACACATATGATGTCTTTAATTTTCTCTGCCAAGAGGAGACAGTAGCTTTCTGGGCGTCGTTACACTTTTGTGAGTAACGTCCGATGAAGAGTTAAACCAGAGACAGACTGAGGAGTTCAGCAGCTTCAGAGGTGACAGAGTTAATGTGTCGTACAGGTCGAGGACACTTTGAGATGTTTCTCCTTCTGTTGAACCGCAGAGATGACGACGACATCAACGACGTGGCGTCCATGGCTGGCGTCAACCTGAACGAGGAAAACGCCCGTATCCTGGCGACCAGCTCGGAGCTGGTGGGGACAAATATCCGGTCGTGTAAAGACGAGTCCTTCCTGCCCACCGGCCTGCTGCACCGGCGCATCCTCGACACAGGTACTGTCACCTTTGACCTCCAGCCTAACTGTCCCGGGTTGGAAATCCCCTTTTAAACATCCCTAAACACCCCCCGGTCTCAGACACCCTGCTCACAGCCCGGCTTTATGATTGTTTTATTATTTATCTCATCCTTTAGCCTCTGTCTGTCCTAAACAACATCTGATTTTATGGTAACAGATATTAAACAGACACGAGCTCGGTCAAAGAGATAAACCTACACCTGACCCAGAGTGGGAGGGGCGTAGAGAGAGATCAAATCCAGAGATCAAATCCAGAAGTGCTCTACAGCCCGTACAGCTCACTTTTTGTGGCGTTTCCATTTCCTAAAACCAGGACAGGACCCCTTAAAAGTGAACCGTACCATCCTTTTTTTTGGGACCCTTCTGTTGTGGTGCCAAGCATAACGATCCGACCAGAAGGTGGAGCTAGAAACACTGCAGTCCGTTGATTGGTCGAAGGAGATGTCACTTCCTGTGCGACAGCAGAACAACACATAACCTCGCCATGTTTAAATCTCCACTCGTCTTCGTGAAGATAACTCTCACGCACACAGCCTTCTCTGAAACAAAATTTGGTTGAGCTAAAGCCGCATGCTGATCACAAAAAAAAAGAATTACTGGAAGTCTTCTGTTGTTGCTCTTTGTTTACCGTGTCGCGTTTTCTTCTTCGTTGTATTTGATAGCCCGGGTACACGGTGTTGCGCTGCTATGACGCCATGCTAACAGCACCCGGCTTATACGCCACTTACCAAGTAGGGTTCGGTTGGCTGTGGAAACACAAACAGGGTCAGGCTTTACCGATCCGGCCTGGGCCAAACCGTGCTGATCATACCAGACCACTTGGTGGAATCGGGGCTTAAAGGGTCAGTTCAGTGTTTCCTGAAGGTCGTGTAAGTCCGTTGGTCGTGACCTCCCCCTCGCCGACGCCATCTTCCTCCTTAGACAGTCCCAGCAGCAGGTGTTTGTCCCCGCTGTGTCTCACCTGTCCTCTGTGTTTGCAGCTAAGAAGCTGGGCGTGAGCGAGGTTCCTCTGGACGTGGTCAACTTCATCTCTCACGCCACCCAGTCCAGGCTGCGCTCGCTGCTCGAGAAGGTCTCCGCCGTCGCCCAGCACCGCACGGACGGCGGCAAGGTGAGGACAAGACCTGCACACCTGGAGAACACTCACCTGGACACACCTGGGCTACGGCCGATTAGTCACCTTTAAGTCCTTTCCTAACCCCTTTACCTTAACCCTGACATTATTAGGTTAAGGAAAGCAGGGAAGGAGAGGAAAGGAGAGGAGGGAAAATGAGGAAAGGAAAGGAGGGAGTAAGAGGAAAGGAAAGGAGGAAGAGAAAGGAGGGAAAAAGTAAAGGAAAGGTGGGAAAACGAGGAAAGGAAATAAAGGAGGTAAGAAAGGAAGCATTGAGACTCCTTTCCTAAGCATTTAGACAATTCCAACAGTTCTGATCATGGACTACTTCAGATCATTTCACAGTTAGGAAGCAAAAAGGACTATTGGACTGCAGCCCAGGAGAACACTCACCTGGACAGACAGGGCTTTAGATATTTACTTTTATTTTTATATTTATGTTTATATTTACATTTATGTTGATTTTTTGTATGTATAAATATATATAAACACATATATATACATACATACATACATACATACATACATATATATATATATATATATATATATATATATATATATATATATATATATATATATATATATATATATATATATATATATATATGTGTATATATATATATATATATATATATATATATATATGTGTATATATATATATATATATATATATGTGTATATATATATGTGTATATATATATGTATATATATATATATATATATATATATATATATATATATATATATATATACATATATATATATGTATACATATATATATATGTATACATATATATATACATATATATGTATGTATATATATATATGTATGTATGTATATATATGTGTTTATATTTATACTTATATTTATTTTTAAATATATTTATGTTTATATTTATATTTACACACAGCAGATTAATACTGATGGATGAACTCAAACACACATACATGAGGAGATGATGGATTCTACAGACTCAGCCTTCCTCCTCCTCCTTCTCTTCCTCTTCCTCCCTCCTCTCCTTCCTCCTCCTCCTCCTCCTCCTCCTGGTCCTCCTCTCTCTAACTCCTTCTCTCTTTCAGGATGAGGAGCAGCAGGAGCTGACGTCAGACGTACGCTCTCAGTTGCGTTTCTTCGAGCAGCTCGAGCGGATGGAGAAGCAGCGTAAAGACGAGCAGGAGAGAGAGATCCTGCTGAAGGCCGCCAAGGTGAGACCCTCAAGACCAGGGATGTATACCGTGGACCAGTACTTTCATGTACTGGTCCCTAATTGGGTCGGTACCCGAACACCGTTAAGAATCTGGAAAAACGGTACAGTTATCGGTACTTAAACGTCTCTTCAACTGTCACGTAGTTATGACACTACCTCCGTACTGCTCAAGCATGTCGGTGAGGGCTAAGCGCTCCAAGGTTTGGGCTCACTTTACCAAAGTTAATGAAAACTGCAATCTTTGTCAGAGAGAAGTTGAGTCCAAGGGGGGAAATACTAGCAACATCACCGAACACTCGGAGCGCGCGCATAGAATACAGCTAAAGGAGTGCGGGCTGTTTGATTGCTATAGCAACACGAGTAAAGATAGCAGCCCAGCTAACACTAAAGACCGCAGCACCGACAGAGACTCTATTATCTTCCCCTTCGGTAAAAACCCTGCCGAAAACAACACAGTCACACGGGGTTAAACTCTTGATGAAGCGCCGCTGCACTTGGCTGTATAACTTGGATGAAAAGCCAACGGCACAGCTCTCCTCAGATGAATCAGAGCTGTTAGTGTCCGCTCGGAGTGGAAACTCTTTGTTTACTGAGGTAAAGAGAGCACTGGATGTGACTGACAGTCAAGCTGCGCTCACAGCGCCCTCTGTTGGATACGACGGTCCACTGCTCCAGGCACCCTGATGTGCTGCTACACTCAATATTTTAGATTCTAATATTTACGTACTGTTCGGTTATGGATATTTATCCCCATATTCAAACGGTTATTCGACTATCTAATATAAAGTGACAGCCCTAGTAGTCATCATTACAGCATTGATTTTAGCCCCACTGATATATAGGTCTGTTCATACATGCCATCTGTTGGGTGGCATGAAGGGGTTTATGCCATCTCCTTAGCTATCTTTTTGCCTCTGAGGAGCATTTGTAATGCATTACTTCTATTCTGTTGAAGCTTTATTATTACCTTGTGGTAATAAAAAACAGTTGAATCTTATAATATCTTAAAGTCTTTATTTTTTACACAAAATTACGTGTTGTAGTGTCGATAAGAGTATCGATAAGTTTTGTTACCGATAAGGAGTATCGGTATCAATAAAATCATAAAGATGTACATCCCTACTCACACCTGAGCCAAGGTGAACCAGGTTCAGGTTTACGTTGTCATCAGAGGGAGTAACTGCAGAGCGTTTTAATGTTTCTGTTTGAATCACAGTTTGATACTAACGTCAGCCCAGGTGAGCTCAGACAGGTTTAAGTGAGGAGCACATCAGCAGGCAGAACTACAGTTAATGAGAATGAGAGCCGGACCTGCAGGTGCTTCACTTAATCTCCATGGACGTGACGGGGTCCCTGCGGCGCCCCCCTGTGGTCGGTAACAGCAGAGGTTTGTTAAAGTCAGAGAGGAGCTGCAGCCTCAGATCAAGAGGAGCCTTTATTAGGAGACTTACGATACCACAGCTGGTCTAATTAAAGTCTCCCTCTGATGAACGCAGGTGTTTTTATCGATTTATTAACTGTTGTTTTTGTTTCTGTGCAGAGTCGAGCTCGGCAGGAGGATCCTGAGCAGGCCCGACTCAAACAAAAAGCTAAAGAGGTAAAACTTGTGTGATGATAGAAACCAAAGTTTGCCTGTTTTTATTCACATAAAAATGTATTTATATACAACATAACTGACGCAGCAGAGAAAGCTGCACATTAATTCATATTAAACATTAAAAAACAGCTTTTATCTTGAATATTTATATTTTATTGTAGTTAATTTTCTCTTCATGTGCAGCAGCAGGAGCTCTGTGTAGTATTTTAAATACAGGAAAATAACACAATGTGATAAATATGTATGAATTCATTTGTGTATGATCATTTTATTTTTGAATGCAGCATTAAGGGTTTTAATTGATCTAATATATTGCCAGGGCAATCCTGTAAGGAATAATTATTTTATAAGGAGTGTTTAATTCAGGGAGCAGCATCATCTGCATGTGAGCCTTTATTTAAAACTAATAAAAATTCAAGTTTGATAAACTTGCTAGACCAACATTTATGTTTCATATGTTAGATACAGACATTTTTGGTTGTACATCTTTAGTGTTAACTTGAGCAGCTGTTTATTTATTCATGTTTAATGCTGAAAAATCAACAAACATTCAGTTTGTGTAGTTATTTTTATGTTTGAAGGTGTTCATCAGTGTTTTTAATGCTGATTGAAGATTCATCTTTAGCTTGTACTATTGTTCACCTGTCTGAGGGGCAGGTGTTTAACAAAGTTATAAAATAAATGTTAGGGTCTCGTCTCGTCCTTAAACTCTGACTAAATATTCAGATTTTTTATTATTTTAAAAGAGATTTTACAAATAAATTCAAGGTACCTTGAGAAACGAGAGCTGAAGCTTCTCACCCAAACAAATGTTAAAACAAAAATAGAAGAAGAACCACAATTTTTCTTTATTTTATCTTTACTTAACCAGGAAGTCTCATTGAGATTAAAAACCTCTTTTACAAGAGAGACCTGGCCAAGGCAGCAGCCAACAGCGTGTTACAGACTGAAAAATCAAGACAGAATTTTATAAGATTCTCAAAAACAGTTTGGAGGTTTGAGCTTCAAGAGAAAAGAGCTGATTTTAAAGGGAGAACTTCATCCTACATCTGTCTCTTAAAAAGAGTGATTGTTTTTTATTGTCTAATGTCTGATTTTTATTCAGCTGCTGTATTTTTAATGCTGTTTAAAAGTCCTTTCCCAGTGTAGATAACATGTATTTATCATTTTGTGTGACTTTCCTCTTCAGATGCAGCAGCAGGAGCTGGCTCAGATGAGACAACGAGACGCCAACCTCACGGCGCTCGCCGCCATCGGGCCACGAAAGAAACGCAAGCTGGACTCGCCGGGGGGGTCGACGGCCGGGACAGAGGTGAGGCTCGCTGAGCGGGGTTAGCCACGTGATTCTGCAGAGTTCAGATAAAGAAAGAGCTAAAGAGCTGTTTACTGACTGACCTGCTGCCCGAAGCTCCATCCAACACCTTTAAAGGTAAATGGAGGATGAACCGCTCACCTGTAGACACCCCGATATAAACCTGAAACACACGAACACAGAGTCAACAGAATTAATCCAGAATTAAATCAGATTAATAAGAAACTTTTGTTAATTTGTGATCATGTCCCCTCTTAGGAAACTGATGTCACACGGGTCTCTTGTTTGAGGTCAAATAAAAGTAAAATAGTCTGTAAATAATCTGTAAATAGTCTGCAAATAATCTGTAAATAATCTCTAAATAGTCTGTAAATAATCTCTAAACAGTCTGTAAACAGTCTGTAAATAATCTGTAAATAGTCTGTAAATACTCTGTGAATAGTCTGTAAATAATCTGTAAATAGTCTGTAAATAATCTGTAAATAGTCTGTAAATACTCTGTAAATAGTCTGTAAATACTCTGTAAATAGTCTGTAAATAATCTGTAAATAGTCTGTAAATAATCTGTAAATAATCTGTAAATAATCTGTAAATAGTCTGTAAATAATCTGTAAATAGTCTGTAAATAATCTGTAAATAGTCTGTAAAAAGGCTGTAAAGAGTCTGTAAATAATCTGTAAATAGTCTGTAAAAAGGCTGTAAATAATCTGTAAATAGTCTGTAAATATTCTGTAAATAGTCTGTAAATAATCTGTAAATAGTCTGTAAATACTCTGTAAATAGTCTGTAAATAATCTGTAAATAGTCTGTAAAAAGGCTGTAAAGAGTCTGTAAATAATCTGTAAATAGACTGTAAATAATCTGTAAATAGTCTGTAAATAATCTGTAAATAGTCTGTAAAAAGGCTGTAAAGAGTCTGTAAATAATCTGTAAATAGTCTGTAAATAATCTGTAAATAGTCTGTAAAAAGGCTGTAAATAATCTGTAGTCTGTAAATAATCTGTAAATAGTCTGTAAAAAGGCTGTAAATAGTCTGTAAATAATCTGTAATAGTCTGTAAATAGACTGTAAATAGCTTGTAAATAATCTGTAAATAGTCTGTAAATAATCTGTAATAGTCTGTAAATAGACTGTAAATAGTCTGTAAATAATCTACAAATAGTCTGTAAATAGTCTGTGAATAGCTTGTAAATAATCTGTAAATAGTCCGTAAATAATCTGTAAATAGTCTGTAAATAATCTGTAAATAGTCTGTAAATAGTCTGTAAATAATCTGTAAATAATCTGTAAATAGTCTGTAAATAATCTGTAAATAGTCTGTAAATAATCTGTAAATAGTCTGTAAATAGTCTGTAAATAATCTGTAAATAATCTGTAAATAGTCTGTTAATAATCTGTAAATAGTCTGTAAATAGTCTGTAAATAATCTGTAAATAGTCTGTAAATAGCTCGTAAATAATCTGTATATAGTTTGTAAATAACAGGGTTCCAACACGTCCTGGAAAACCTGTAAAACGATTGACCAAATTTCCAGTCATGAAAATCATATGAAAAATGAGGAATAAAGTAAAATGTCCCGGCAAAGCTTGGATTGTCCTGGATAATTATTTATGCCTTGTGTTGAACAAAAATCAAACATAGGAAATGAAGTTAGAAGGTACTCGGTAACTATTGCACACTTAGCCATAAAATATGAGAAGATAAAATAATTGAAGTGAAGGAATACAATAGAAAATCTCAAAACAAAGGTGACAATAAGAAATAATGAAAAATAGCAAAATTAACTTTAGGCTATTTTAACAGTACATCCACAAATCGATTTATAGAAAAACAAAATAAATAAAGATTAAAAAAAAAGGATAACTCGTAAATTCATAATATTATGACACTACATGACAACATCCTGGAAAAGTCCTAGAAAACGATTGCGTGTAGATAGTAGGAACCCTGAATAATCCATAAATATTCTGTTAATATTCTGTAATTAATCCGTAAAAATCTGTAAATATTGTGTTATTATTGTGTTGATATTGGGGTGCTGGTTTGGAGGAGTGGTAAGCAGCCAGGCACGTCCCATATACATACTTCTGCCGGTTCCAGGTTAATAATGTGTAAATATTCTGTAGATAAACTACGAATAGTATAGGTATAAACTGTAAACATTCTATAAATTATCTGTAAAAAATTCATAAAAATCTGTAATTAGTGTGTTAATATTCTATAATATTTTTTAGAATAACTATTAATAGGCTGGGAATAAACTGTAAACATCTTGTAAATAATATGTAAATTATCCGTTAATAATCTGCAAATGTTCTGTTCGTATTCTGTAAAAAATATGTTAATATTGTGTTACTATTCTGTAGATAAACTGTAAATTATCCGTATATTATCCATAAATGAATCTGTTAATATTATGTAAACATTCTGTAAATAATCAGTAAATAATCCATAAATAATCTATTTATATTCTGTAAGTTACTTGTGAATAATCTGTAAATTCTCTGTGAACATTCTGTTAAAAAAAGTAAATATTGAGCAATATTCTGTACATATTCTGTAGATAAACTGTAAGTGGTCTGGCGATAAACTGTAAACATCCTAAAGATTATCTGTTTATTATCTGTAAAAAAATCTGTTAATATTCTGGAAATATTCTGGAAATAATCAGTAAATAATACATAAATCTGTAAATCTTGTGTTAATATTCTGTAAATACTCTGCACATATATTATAAATAGCCTGGGAATGGACTGTAAACATTTGATAAATATTCTGTAAATAATCCGTAAAGTTAATATTCTGTTAATAATCAGCACCTCTGATCCTGATCTAAAGTGCAGACGTGTGGCTCCAGATTGAGGTTTAAATAAATCAGTGGCTGAGCACTGTGACCTTTTCCATCCCCCCCGCTGATGGGTTGACTGTGACCACAGTTGAGTGAAGGGGGTCAGAGGTCGCCTGCAGCCTCGTTATGGGTCTGACTCCCCTTTCTCTCTCCCCCCTCTCGCTCGCCCCGGGGCAGCCATAGATTCAGCTCTGCAGAAATGAGCCCGGGGCCAGGGGGGAGGGAGGGGGGAGGTTTCAGGGCCTGGGGGGTCCCGCCTCGTGCTCTGCCCCCCCGTCTCTCACCCAAATACCCAAATACCCTCTTTCTCTCCACACATCCCCCCCGAGGCTCGCCCTGCAGCAGAGCAGGACAAAGAGCTCAGTGATGGGGCAGAGCAATCAGCTTTAAGGGGGGGGGGGAGCAAAGAACTCTGGGAAACGAGAGCGATGGCCGGATGGTAAAGAGACAGCCGACATCAGACTGAGGCTGCGTTTACATGGTGCCGAAAACGGTCAAATCCGATAAGTTTTCTTTGTGTTTACGTGGAAACTCGCTGAAAACGGAACCTTTTGAAAACAGGCTCCAGAGTGGAAAGTTTCCAAAACGCTCTCCATGCAGCTCCATGTAAAACCGCATTGGAGCGTTTCAGGGTGAAACAGGCGTCACCGCATGCGCAGTACTCTTTCAGATAAAGGCTGCACGCACATACCAGTAACAACAACAGCTTCGGCCGTCTGCTGAGTAACGTGTGAGCGTCTTACCGTGCTCGGTTTGTTATCCAGACAAAACTATCAGACGGTTGTTGTTCAATAAACTCCTGCGTCTCTGTGTCCTATTCACCATTGTTGTTTTATAGAAAAAGTTTTTCTTCTAGCCGTACATGTGTTGTATAGCGCTACCTTGCGCTCTGCAGACCTACACCGCCATCTACTGAACGGCATGCACACTACAGCGGATTAACTTTCGTCTCCGGCGTCATTAAGTCTGAGCATAGAAAAATTCTAAATGTAAAGGACAAATCTTTTGTCTTTAAGTCAGGGAGTTTCATGTATAGCCTGCGTTTTTCTGGACTTATCTGTTTATACCAACTACAGCATGACGAATGCGCGGAATATCACCTAAATTCAAGCAGCAGCATTAAAGTGAACTGATCTGAGTAAATAATCAGAACATTTGAGCTGCAGCTTTCTGCCCCTCCTGTCAGGAGGATTTGAATGAATGGCTTTGTTGAAGTGACTTTGTTCTGTTGAAGAAAAAGAGGAACTCTTTAAATATCTGAAAAAGCTCTCGCTGCACAGACAGGTTTATAATGCACACTGCAGGATTTTGCTGCAGCAGTGAACAGATATTTTCCTCTAACAGCTTCAGTTTGATCTTTTCTTGTTTCTGGTGATCAGTAGCTGCAGGTAAATCTCCTCACTGTCAGCGATCGCAGTAAAGTTTGTGATTGTTGTAGCTGAAAGATGCTGATTTTATGGATGGTTGATCAAAAGTTTTGCATTTTAAAAACAATTTTATTCAATAAAAGCCCCCCCCCCCCCTCCATGATTGAACTTGCCTGGTTTTGTAGCAGGTTTTTAAAAACAGCCATAGTTTTAACACTTTTAGGCGTCTTTATTTTTGGTTTGCCTGTTCTCATGGTGTTTCAGGTAACTTTTAACAAAATATATTAATCAGATAAACCCTGATTCTTCAGTAAACTGTGTTCTTTTTAGCTTTTCTGTCTCCAGTCGGGTTTAGGAGCCAGAAAGGTTCGGTCTGCCCCTGCTCACTAAACGTCCACACAGGACAGAAAAGCTTCACTGATGAACACAGGCTTTAAAATGTACAGAATATACAGATACATATAAATAAGCTGTATTTATTTCAATTTATTATCCTTAAGTTTTCTATTTATTATCCATATGTTTTATATTTACTGTCCTTAAGATTACTATTTATTTTCCTTAAGTATATTATTTATTATCCTTTAGTTAATTATTTACTGTCTCTAAGTTTACTTTTTACCGGTATCAACTTTAAGTCTATTATTAATTTTCCTGAAGTGTATTATTTATTATCCTAAAGTAAAATTTTAATTTTCTTTATTTTTTTATCCTTAAATTAATTTTTTCTTATCTTTAATTTTATTTTTCATTATCCTTACATGTAGTATTTATTATCCTTACGTTAATATTCATTATCCATAGTTTTATTGTTTATTATCCTTAGTTTTATTATTTTTATCCTTAGGTTAATTATTTATTATCATTAAGTTATTATTTCTTATCCTAAGTTTTATTATTTTGTATCATTAGGTTTATTTTTGTTATCCTTCGTTTTATTATTATCCCGTTTATTTTGTTTTATCCTTCATATTATTATTGATTAGCCTTCAGTTTATTATTTTTTATCCTTCAGTTCATATGAAGTATCCTTATTATTTATTTTACTTTAGTTTATTGAGTTTCTTTGATTTGAAGCTGACCTCAGAGGATCAGGAGTGGACACCTCGCTCAGTCTCACTCTGTTCAGATGAACTGGTTTTATTTTTGGTGAGATCTGATTGGTGCTCGGGTCGTGACCACCACGGCTCGGAGGGTGTGGTTGTTTCTTGAGCGTGTGGATGGTGAAACCTGCTCCGTCTGAAGCCCACAGACTGAAGGCTTTGTGAGCGGAGCCTGCAGGCAGGGCTGACAGCACAGGATAGGAATGAAGCTCCAGGTCCAAACAAGAACTCAATCGCAGCTTTGTGAAGCCCCACGGCCCGCAGGCGGAGGGGAGGGGCCGCCCTGACATCACGGCGTCCTCGGCCTGCCCTCGGGCGGCTGCAGCTCGCCCTTCAGCTCCCGTCTGCAGGCCCGATCAGGCTCCAGAAGCCCCGCCCACCTCTCGGCGCCCGAGGCTGCAGCCTGTTATGAATACAGCAGCTTTGTTCTGCAGCAGCCTGAACCTCTGAGCCGCTGTCACACTCACGGCCTGCAGGCTGCTGCTCACAGGAGGGGCCGCAGACGCCTGTTTCACCTGAAACAGAAGCCTGATGTCCTCACACGCCTGTTTGGAGGGTCTGACGGAGCTCCAGACACAGGAGTAAACCCACACACCACCCCAGCTCTGATCAAGTCCAGTCAGACAAATCCTGTAACCACCAACCTGCTGTCAGACAGAGGCAGCATAAACACATCAGGCATTTAGAATCTGACCTGCAAGACTGCTGCAGGAATAACAAACACATAGTTAGGAGAGAAATAAGAGGAGGAGGAGGAATAGAATAAAGTGGAAAAAATCAGGAAAAGTGTTCAAAATGGACTTGGATAAAAGTAAAAATACACAAAATATACAAGAGACTCACAAAGGAACACAAACACAAACCAACTCGAAAAGCACTCGGAGAGCGCAGACCTCCGCCAGCGCCACAGTCCTCACCCATATTGTGATTTTCACCATAAATATTAGTCCTACCTTTATTTCATCGAAATATTTAGATTCATTGACCATGAAAACATACCATTAGCAACTGGATTCATAATGATATCTATTTTAGTTCAGTAGTTATTCACAAAAATCACATTTTTCGTAATGGCGGCCAAACGCTGATCCGGATCAGCACCAAAATTGAATCAGTTCTTCCTTTTCCCATGCTGAACATTTCCTGAAAATTTCATCCAAATCCATCCATAACATTTTGAGTTGTTTTGTTCACAGACGGACAAACTCTCCCGAAAACATAACCTCCTTGGCGGAGGTAACAATATAGACACACATGCACACATGAACTGAACTTTTCCACAGCATGAACATGAGGTCAGTATAGAAAGAGTGCATGTGCTCAAATAAAGTATGGCTGAGTCTAATGGGGGGGCGACAGCATAAAGACACTTAATAAATAAAATAAATCTGTAGGAACAGATGTATGCTGAAATGACAACACTGCAGGTAAAACACGGCCCGTGTACAAAAGGCTGTAGACCTGCATGTTTCAGATTGTGACCTTCATCAAGGTCGTCCCAGGGTCATGACCCTGACAAATAACCAGGTGGACTGCTCAGTGTTTCCCACTTGTCCACAGAGAAAGTGTTTGAATGGACAGGACCTTTCAGAAGCATATCAGGCAGGTGACTGACCCTGCGCTAAGCCCCTCCCACAAACGGCTGCTGTCCAATCCCACGTTAGCAACCGTAACTATGCAGGCCTGTCAGGCCCATCTAATCTGCCTAAGCGGTGTGCAGACGGGACGAGCAAGTCCAACAGTCAATATCTGAGAAGTTTGGAGGGTGGTGTTGATTTTCTGTCTCCTCTACGTCCAAGACAAAAGCAGAAAGATGCTGAGTGTGAAAAAAACACCAGAACACCTTAGTGAAGGGTCATTGGCCAGCCGTTCTGTCAGTCACATTCATTATGAGCCAATCAGACAGTGTAGTAGGCGGGCCCTAACGCTCTCTAAAACAGGTCAGAGGGGAGCTTAAATATCACTCCATGGAGAAGGTTGTAGTGTCAGTTCATCATTTAATGAAATGATGCTAAAACCGTTAGCATCTGTGCTAATCTCACTCAAAGCTCCGCCTCTTCCTGTTTCAAAGGACTCAGGTGGATCCAGCTGCACTGCATGAAGTTTATTGGTCTGATAAGCTGGTTTCTGCTGCTGGAGCTGCTGCCTGTCTGCTGACACTCCCAGAGAGCTGCAATCACATGGCAGCAGCTCAGTGCATTTAGGCCTGTGGATGCCCTGACCTTTGCCCTCTGACCTCTGGCATCCACAGAGCGGTTTAGTTCAGAGATCTGCTGCTCAGGATGTTCCCTCGTGTCAAACATCATCATGTTGTTTATTCTCGCTGAGTCAGCTGTTCTGTCTCTGAGGCTCCGCCCACTTCACCGGGTCACTCTCCTCCTCTCCGGGCGCCCCGTGCTGCCGCGGGCGGCTCCGCAGAGAGTCGAGGTTCGGGCCTGTCGGGGCAGAGGCGGAGGCGTGTGTCTGCGGGGCCAGGGCGTTCCCGTCCTCGCCCTGCAGACACACCTGAAACCGGGCGTGGTGACCTGCAGGTCACGACCTTCAGAAGGGTGCGAGTGTGGGAGGGGGTGATGCACTCAGAGGGTCAGGGGTCTGAACTCTGACATCAAACTCATAATTCACTCTTTCTGCACTTAAAGACAGAAACTGTTTTTTCTTCTTTTCTTTTGTAATGTTTTCACAGAATGAAAAAGAATCTCATTTTAGTCTCATGTGAGAGTCCTTACCTCCTCTGCTCTTAACTGTTCATTCTTTTTTTAAACCTTCTGCTCTAAAATAAAGTCCTCATAAAGAAAAGAGAGAATCTCTGCAACCACGAGGTCTGTCTGAATTATTCTGGAGTCATAACAAAGATCTGAATTATCAGCGTGTGTGTTACTCGGGCAGAGTAAATGAAGATAGGTCGAATCATATGAAATGTTTTTATTGTGAATATCTCTTTGAAAAGATGCTGGAGTGGCTAAAAAACTCTAGAAATGAATAATGTTTACATCATCTCTGTTGTTCTAAAGAGATCAGAGGAAAGTTAGAGAGGCTTTAGAACAGCATGGTCAGGAGAGGATTCTGAAAACAGTTCTCTTTTTCTTACGTTTTTGTTTCGAGCATTCCTGGAGGAGAGTTTTCAAAACTTCAGTCGACCCTCAGATGGACTTTTAGGGCCATGAAAATAACCCACACAGTTAGTTAAACTCATTTTTTCTGATGATCAGTAATCTGTTTACTGACCTTTGCCCTCTGCCCTCTCCCTCCAGGTGGCGCCGGGCTCAGGTGCAGGCTCCTCCTCCTCGCCGGCCTCCTCGCGTCAGCAGCTCCGTCAGCGGATCACACGCGTTAACCTCAGGGACTTCATCTTCTGCCTGGAGCAGGACCGCTCCACGGCTCGCTCTCTGACGCTCTACAAGGCTCTGCTCAAATGACCAGGCTCCGCCCCCTTCCTCCTGCAGATCACAAACTCCGCCTCCTCCCCCGCTCACGCCCTCCGAGGTCGACCTTCAGTCTGTCTCTGGTCTGTCCTCAATGGTCTTCTGGGCGTCCGGGTTCAAACGCTGATGTGAATCCAGGTCGATGGCGGCACACGTCCTGGACGCCGTCGTGGTTATTTTGTTTTAACCGTTAAACCGCAGACACGCCCCCTCACGCTGTCCCGCTGTCACAGAAACATTTGGGTCCTTAAATCATGGTGCAGCTGTCCACCAGACATCAGCTCCACCCAATCACAGGTCAGACTGCTTCAGTGGGCGGGGCCGTCATGGCGTGGCCGTGGCAGACTCCTCCCATGTCTTTGAGGCTGGACTCTGCAGAAGGGGACGGGAGAGTCAGCAGGACCAGGACCACCACAGGGGTTCGATTCCCAGGTTTCATCCCACGAGTGACACCCAGAGTGAGGACACTGCAGCCAATCAGTGATCAGCAGGGTCTTTACACATCACCACACCAGGCACCGCCCACTGGCCAATTCATTAGGTACACCTCTCAAGCTCCTCTATTCTTCTGGATATAACCAAACCTCGGGATGGTTGTATCAAGAAGATGGACTGTTTCTAACAAACCAACAGTCGAGCCACATTCAGGACCTCTCGAATCCCCTCTGATGCTCCGTCTGACCTTCTGCAGGTCCTGCTGACCATGCCGGCACCAATGAAGTTGCGGCCATGTGATTGCCTGGTTAGCTGTTATAGTTAATGAGCAGTTGTATGATGTCAAACACAAGGAAGATCTTTTCCAAAGATCACATGGTCCAGGTCTGATCCCTGATGGAGACTGGACCAGAGGGGGGACCACGTGGTCCAGGTCTGATCCCTGATGGTGACTGGACCAGAGGGGGGGACCACGTGGTCCAGGTCTGATCCCTGATGGTGACTGGACCAGAGGGGGGACCACATGGTCCAGATCTGATCGCTGATGGTGACTGGACCATAGGGGGGACCACATGGTCCAGGTCTGATCCCTGAGGGTGACTGGACCAGAGGGGGGACCACATGGTCCAGGTCTGATCCCTGATGCAGAGTACAGTCTGGGTGAGTCGAGCTGATGTCTTGGAGATGCACCATGATCCTGGTGAGACCTTTGCTGGTCTAAACCTGGCTCTGTTCTGGCCCTGGTGTCCTGCTGAAACCTCCTTTTAAAACTTTTGAGTGTCTTTTTTTTTAAATCATGTTTTTATTGAGAGTGGTGGGTCATCGGAGGATCAGAGCTGAAGAAGAGTTTGTTGGACAAGGACGCCGTCAGAGGACCACAAGTCCTTAAAGGGACGGTCCAGAGTGGAGACCTACCTCTGCCCGTCAGATCAGTTTAGTCCTTAAAGGGTCGGTCCAGAGTGGAGACCTACCTCTGCCCGTCAGATCAGTTTAGTCCTTAAAGGGTCGGTCCAGAGTGGAGACCTACCTCTGCCCGTCAGATCAGTTTAGTCCTTAAAGGGACGGTCCAGAGTGGAGACCTACCTCTGCCCGTCAGATCAGTTTAGTCCTTAAAGGGCTGACTCTGACGTCTCTGATCCAGAACATCGTGTCTCATCATGTTGTCATCAGATCTCAGAGCTCCATCTCTGGACCCGTGTTCACGTGTTGACCCCCAAACCGTCGACCTTCTGACTGATTGACCTTCTGACCTTCGTCTTAGCTGCTGAGTTCCTTTGACCTCAGGTCTTGGATAGCGGAGGTCACCCCAGAGTTTGCGAGTTCTTGGACTCTGGTTTGAAGCTAAGGGGTTGTTTCTTATCCGTGACTCGAGTGTCTCGATCTGAGGTAAAGCCGAATTCGATCCGGCGCCCCAGGCTTTGGCGCCCCAGGCTTTGGTGCCCCTTCGGTCTTCATGGGCCCAGTTCGGCTAATCCAGGCTCACTCTGTTACAGGAAGCTAAACCATCTTCTTTCTGTTATTGGTCATCAGTGACTCTTTGACTTTTTCCAGTTTCCCCAAACTAACGTGTTTAAGCTAACCTGTCCTCCCTGCGTCTTAACGGTCAGGACCTCCCTCGTCTCTAATCATGCTAAGCTCAGCCGGTTTCTTGAACCAGTCTTATTGGTAGGATACAGATGCTCTTCTGTTTTAAATCAGTGTTAGCTTGTATCGAGCTAGCATGGCTCATTAGCCTACACAGTCATGATGCTAACAGAGGACTGTGGTCTGGTGTAGGCGCGCTAACTGATGCTAACAAGCAGGTTAACTCTGTATGACAGTTAGCCGAGCAGCAGGATGAAATGAAGCTAGTGTGGCAGGACAAAATCAGAGGAAAATCTGGTGGAACAGAACGTCAGTGTATCCCGCTAGTCCATCCAGCTAACAGGACAGAGTTTGAATGGGCAGAACCTGTTAGAATATCCAGCAGATGATTGGACGATCGTTCTGTCAGTCATTCATTAAGGGCCAGTCAGACGGTGTTGAAGAGCCGCTGTAGTGCCGATGTTTGAGTTAATATCATTAAATCAGGAGGATCCAGCTGCACTGCAAGGTTGGGTTGATCTGACTTATTGGAGCTCAGTTGGTCCCCCTGCTCTTCCTCTGGTGTCTGATGGTTGATCTGAAGTTTGGTTGAGGGCTGGTCTTCCAAAGCATCCAGTTCGTGCTGCTGACTGACTGACCTGTAGGCTAACCTAGCTTAGCATGGGGACATAAATCACTCTGAGCTTGGCGGGCTCTTGGCGAGTGTTTGTATGGTCATGTGACCCTGCCGTTTGACAGTGTTAGCCTTTTTCCTCTGAACTATGCTAAGCTATCCAGCCGTTGTTACCTCAGTCATCGGCCTGAATGCTAACAGAAGCTCTGAATGCTAACAGAAGCTCTGAATGCTAACAGAAGCTCTGCTGTCCTCCCTCATGATCATGTTTTCAGCTTTTCCCTGAAGGACGCGGAGAGGATGGCTGAAATGTTGAACTGCCCCTTTAACCCTTTGCTTTCTTACTTTCACGGGGAGCTGGCTCTCCTTCACGTTGTCAAACCCGCTCAGGCCGCGTCCATGAAGGCTAACAGACCGACCGCATTCCTCCCCTCGTCCCTGGCTGTCGACCCGCGGCACCTCCGCTGGTTTTGGTCTGCAGCGTGGCCTCGTGCCGTCGATCATGAATATTGAATATGCAGTTTTTTCCTCCCAGTTTGCTCGTTTGAACCTGATTTTCTTTTTGAAGCGGCGTGTACATTGAAGGTTTTTAACGCTTTAATCGTCCCCCTCATATCGGGCATTGGTTTGTATAGTCGATAGCTACTGTGCTGTTCGCCCTCTATACTCAGTCACAGTACCATCTGTTGGAAGGACACAATTTTGACTATTTATATTTCCTACATTCTGTATCCAATCCTGACGCATTTCAGGCAATGCAATTTTACAGTTGTTTGTACCTTTGCAAAAAAATGAAATAAAGAAAATGAGAAAGAGGTTTGGCTTCATGTTTTTATCAGCAATCTGTACAAAAGTCAACAGAAGACACAAAGGAAGCTACCGTTAAATAAACATCTCAAACTGCAGGTTTACAAAAAGGCTTCAGTTTTTCAGCCTGATATTAAAAATGAATTTACACATCGTTACAGAGATCAGCAGGATAAACTCTCATCACCAGGATTTACCGTAAAATCTGGAGTGTGAGGCCTGAAGACCTCCTGTGCTGTTTTACCCTCCATTAAACTGTCAGCATGAGATCCCCAGTCCACCTCCAGAGTCGGTCTGGGTCCAGTTTCAGACCAGAGTCCACTTCTCCATAAATGCCAGTTAAATCACTCTGATTTGAATTTCTTCAATCATCAAAATTTCAAAGTCTTGCCACCAGGGCGAGTCGACTCTGTTTCACCTCCGCCACTATTGTTTACTAAGTGAAGCCCCGCCCCCTCTTGATTTTGACTGGCCAGTGGAAAGTGAGATTGTTCAGCAGAGTGTTCTTAAAGGTACAGTGTGTAGAAATTGGCATTTTAGCGACACCTAGTGTTCAGATGTTGGAATGAGCCCGTCTGTTTCTAAAACATCAGATCACTAAGAGACGAGAGCCGGTGAAGACCAAAAAGGATCATGAACAGGGCATCATTTACATTACCAGGTGAGGGTTTATCATTCATATTTGTAACTATTATTTTATAGATTATAGGTCAGTAAAGATGAAGATTATAGGTTTTGTAAACCTGCAGACTCATATTCAAAAATCATGTTTTGTATTTTTGTCCCTAAAACCCACCTGTAGACAACATGGCTTATCGTTATGTCAGCCTTCACAGAGGGGAGACCCATGGTACATAGATATAAAAAGATTTTTCTAACTTAATAAAAATAAAAAGTTTCATGGGGATGATTGTTCACCTACTTTGACAGACTTTACATACAAATGAAGAAATGAGTTCACCGTTTCTGTTCGGCCGAATGCTGCCAACTTCTACACACTACACCTTTAAAATAATAAGTTAAATCCGCCAACTGAAGACCTACAGAAATGATGATTGGCTCAAAGGTTGAACTCGGAGCTTCACTGATGGTCCCGCTCAGAGAAACATGTCAACCCCCTGTGCAAGGACGAAATTCTGAATCTGAAAAACCAGCTGATGCTGCAGGAACTCCAGACGAGGACGCTGAACGCTGGAGCTGACGGACCAACAGCTGCTGTCGCTCAGGAGCTTTCCTAATTCAGTCTTCACTCTAATTCCCTCTAACGAAGTTTGGAAATGTCCTACTGGCTGATAATTTCTCTGCTTTCATCAATAACACAAACTGACGTTGTGTTTAATGTCCTTAAAAAGCTCAATCAGGCATGACGAGGAAGAGTCTAAATCCCCTAAGGAAGCTTGGAGATGGCACCAGATAATCCAGACACTTCTGAGCAGAACACCAGCTGCAGCTTCACACTGAGCTGTGCTGCTCCATGAAAGCAGGAACCTTATGGGCTGGACTGCTTTGACTTAAGAGGGAAAAAACGACTGAAATAATGTTTCAAAACTTTATTTTGAGGAGTAAAGGTGCGTTCACACCGCAAGCGACCCAGCTACCAAAGTCGCGTCGCCCACTGATGTAGCGTCGCGCGTCCATAAACACCTGTTTGGTCGCCGTTGGCGTCGGCCGTCGGTCGGTGACGTCACGTCCGCTCGAGTTTTACCATGATCATATCATATATCACATAATAGGGTGTATAAGCGGACATTATTCCCGCTGTGTCCTTTTCACTCACTTATCAGACACAAAACTCTGCAGCTGATGATGCAGCAGCATCATCTGTGAGTTTACCGCAGTCCGTCTGCAAATGTCCTCACTGAGATTAGTTCCGCCTAGAAGGAAGTCATCCGCTCTGTAGTCCGGATGAATAACGGCACCGTCACACGTACACACACCGCTGATTGGCTGATGCCACACAGCCACACACGACATCGCCTGAATAGATCAACTTTTTTTTAACTTTGACATCGCGCGACGAGTGAAGTGGTCGTCTTGTCGCCGGCTGTCGCATCGCGGGAGGGTTAGCCCCGCCCCATCGCGGCTGTACATTGACTTTGAATGGAGAGTGATCGCCGAGGTAGTACAGGTAGCGTCCGGTGTGAACGCACCTTAAAGGTAACAGGTGATCAGAGGAGGTAGGCAGAGTGACTCAGGCTGTGTGTCTGTGCTTCACAACTATCAATTTTATCAAAGGCTGCAAGCTTAAATATTAACAACTATAAACTAAGGGTGCACCGGATATTCGGTGGCCGAATATTTTCGGCCGAATAG
This sequence comes from Scarus forsteni, assembly GCA_036419115.1. NCBI lineage: Eukaryota > Metazoa > Chordata > Actinopteri > Labriformes > Labridae > Scarus > Scarus forsteni. The sequence continues at coordinate 15,416,289 of JAZDUH010000536.1, forward strand.
TGCAAAAACAGCCATATTCGGCCTTCGGTGGAGTGAGCTAATAACAAGGCCGAATAGTACCCTCCCTCAGTAAGGGTCAGACACTCTCTTATCCGCCCTGCCAAAAACAACACAGTCACACGGGGTTAAACTGTTGACGAAGCTCCGCTGCACTCGGCCGTATAGCTTGGATGAAAAGCCGACGGCTGAGCCCGCAAATCCGTGGAGGACGAGTGACTAAACTATATTTCACAGAACACACATCCTGGTCTTTGATTTTAAGTTTGCCATCAACGGTGTAGAACCAAAACTACTTCCACACAGCTCTCCTCAGAACAGTTAAAGCTGTTTATGTCTCCACTCGGAGCGGAAACTCTGTGGGTCGAGAGAGCAGTGGATGTGACTGAGGGACAAGCTGCACTCACAGCGCCCTCTGTTGGACGGAACGATCCACTGCTCCAGACCTGATGTGTCGCCACACTCAATATTTTACATGCAAGTATTTATTTACAATTCAATCACGGATATTTATTCCCATATTTGATCGGTCATTCAAATATTGAATATAAAGTGACAGCCTTAAAGCAGTATTGTTGGTATTATTGGTCTATTGCTATATATCCACCAGTGTACATTCATATTTTTTAATGCATGTTTTGTTTTGTTTTGTTTGAAGGCTTAATATGAATGAAAAACTTTGTTAGGCTTCTTTTGAAAAGCAAAGGCTACTGGAATATTAAAAAATGTCATAATATTTAATAAACAATTACTTTCTTTTAAAAACATGTAGAACATGTAAACATGTAAAAAAAATGTACTCTAAACTATTAATGCACAATCAAAAAATATAATGAAGTACTTTGCCTCCGCATTGGATATTCGGTATTCCGTATTTGGCCCAGCATTTATATATTATTCGGCTTCGGCTTCGGCCACAAATTTTCATTTCGGTGCATCTCTACTATAAACCAACTACACTGCCCGGCTAAAAACAAGTTTACACTCTGATATTTCATTGTCCCACCTTTAGCTTTGATTACAGTCTCATTCTCTGTGTCATTGTTTCTTTAAGCTTCTCCAATGTCACAGATTTGTCCCAGATCACAGCACTGCCCCCACAGGCTTGGACAGTAGGCACTAGGCATGATGGGTGCATCACTTCACCTGCCTCTCTTCTTCCCCTGATGCTCCCATCACTCTGGAACAGGGTCAATCTGGACTCATCAGACCACATGACCTTCTTCCAGTCCTCCACAGTCCAATCTTTATGCTCCCTAGCAAACTGAAGCCTTTTTTCTGCTTAGCCTTACTGATTAGTGGTTTTCTTAAGGCTACACAGCTGTTCAGTCCCAATCCCTTGAATTCCCTTCACATTGTGTGTGTGGAAATGCTCTTACTTTCACTATTAAACACACCCCTGAGTTCTACTGTTGTTTTTCTTTGATTTGATTTGGCCAAACGTTTAAGTGATTCACCGATCACCATCATTCAGGATTTTATTTTGACCACATTTCTTCCTTGAAGACGATGGTTCCCCACTATCCTTCCAGTTTTTAATAATGTGTTGGACAGTTCTTAACCCAGTTTTAGTAGTTTCTTCAATCTCCTTAGATGTTTTCTCTGCTTGATGCCAATGATTTGACCCTTCTTAAACAGACCAACATCATTTCCACGACCACAGGATGTGTCTTTGACATGGTTGTTGAAGAAATGAGAAGCTGCTCATGTCATCAGCTGGAGTTAAAGAACTTGTTTAAGCTCAAAGATAATCACCCATGCAGGAATTATCCAACAGGAGGCTCACACCTGTTTGCTTAGTTAAATCCAGGTGCTGACTGTTTTTTGGCCAGGCAGTGTATGACCATGTTTCTGCCACGTGGGCAGTAATGCATCTGTGAGGCAGCCATCTTGGAGAGGGGTTACTGCAGCTCACACTGAGTCTGTGTGTCAGGCAAGAAGGGGTTAATCAGGTAACGTTACACCAGCACCTGGAGTCTGACCGACAGTCTGGGCGCAAACTCACAAAAAAAAGAATCAGCACGACTGGAGCTCCAGATATTACGGTAAACCCGAGGAGTCGCTCGGCCTGCATCATCACCATTATCATCATCATCATCATCATCATCATCATCAACATCGCCATCATCATTATCATCATCAACATCACCATCATCTTCATCAATATCTTCATCTTCATCTTCAGTTCCTGCAGGCCCTCGTCTCTGCCCCCCCCCCCCCCGCTGATGTCCAGAGTCTCTCAGTCCAGCGGTTCCTGTTTGATCCTGATGGGGGTGCTGTTGCTGGACTCGCTGTGCCTCAGGTCCCGACACAGCACATACTCGCTGAACTGGGACGAGTCCACGCCGCCGCCGCATGACGCCTTGACGCTGAAGCCTTTCTGGAAGAGACGCTCGAGGACCTGTGGAGAAAGACAACGTGACTGTTGACCCTTAGTGATCGTCGTGGGTTTAAGGCCCCTGCCTCTGTCAAATCTCTTTTGGCCCTTTTCCATTAGCCCGGCTCTACTCTACTCTACTCTACCCGGCTCTACTCTACTCGCCTTGTGCTGCTTTTCCATTAGCCCCAGTCGCCTGCCCAACAGGGTGCAGTGTCGCTGAGCGGCACTGCGGTGACGTCATTTTGAGCGTGACACAACAATCTGTGTCTTTTTGTCACAAACTGAGTAAAAAAGGAAAGCAGAAGAAGGCTGCAGGTGGTAAGAAGAAATACCCCTTGAGAAGCACAGGAGAGTTTTGGAAGCTATACAACAGAATGAAGCCGAGGACGAGAGCAATCCAGCTGCAAAGAAAAGATGTATGAGGGTAAGCTAATGGTAGCTACCGCTAGCATGCTAGGTCATTACGCTCATGACTCATCGATGACGACATTGTCTGACCAATCAGTAGCCGGCAGGCGGTGACGTCATCTTCTAGTATGGACTCAGCTCGCTTGGAACCAGAGCGGAGTAGGTACTAAAACTAGCTTGTTTTAGGAGGTACCAGGCTAGTGGAAACACGCTGCTAATCGAGTAGGGCCGAGTAGAGTAGGTCCAAGGCGTGCTAGTGGAAAAGGGCCATTTGTTATTAAAGTTTGGTCCCATTTAGTGTCAATGAGCCAGGTAATAGGGGCAGGGCTAACTGAGACAGACCAGTAACCATGGCAACCTCAAAAAAGACTTGTTTCTATCTTTCTTGAATTAAGATAATACTTTATTGTGTGATTACTCAGAAATTTGTTTCACATCTCCAGCTCATCCTTCATCATAGTGACATGTCATGAAAGGTTAAAAAGTCCAGCTTGGAAACTGCTGGAAAAAATGGAGCCTCTGAATCTGATCTGCGTAGCTGCAGAACTGCAGTAGATTCACTAAAGAGTCTGTGGATATAATTTCTCCCTTCAACCACGATGTCTCAGTATACTATATTTGGAAATACACAGCTTGGATGTTTGATATGTATTTATGTACACTCATGTTTTCTCACTGTCCTGGGGTCAAACTGGTGGAAGAATAAATTATTATGCATGCAAGGACCTGGTGGCATCACATCTTGTTTTAATTTATTTGTTTTTTTTTTGTTTGTTTTTGACTCGGGTGGATGGGGTTTTGTTTTATTGTTTTCTGTTGTGTCTCTGTCATTTTGATATTCTGGTAATTTCTTTGTCTTGTTCAAGAAAATAATTGGATCACTAAAAAAGGACTTGTTTGAAAGAAGAGACCTGAGTTGCTCCTTGATTTTTTCAAGGAAAAGACCATATTTGGGCAAAGGGGCAGAGCTGGGGCCCTAATCTTAACTCCACCTCCTTGCCCTTACATGGTCACGTCTGGTTCTTAAATGAAAATGGCCGTCAGCTGATTGGCACAGGCAGCGGGCTCGTACCTGCACAGAGTTGAGTCGGCAGTACCCGTTGAGCGGGAAGCGGATGACGTGGGTGGGGTCTTGGTTCCAGCCGGCATTCACGGAGTTGCACATGACGTCTCCGGTCTCGGGGAAGATCTCCTCGATCAGGACTTTCTCTCCGCTCAGGGCGATTCTCTCGCCCAGGTCGGGCGTCACTCGGACCACCAGGCACTCGCAGGGCGCCACCCGCTGGGACTCCCGCTCCGCCTGCCAGCGCTCCAGCTCCCGCACCATCGGGGTCAGCTGGTAGTACCTGGCCTCCTCATAGAGCTGGGGGAAGTCCTGACAAAAGAGGGCGGAGTCAAGGTCAATGCCGTTTTACCGTCAGAAGAGAAGAACGGCGGCGAGTTGCAGAGCCTCATACTGAAATAAATCAGGTGGAGTCAGAGGGCCGAGCTGTCCTGGTTTACTGAACGGATGTTTGCTTCACACACTGAAAACTTTGCTCACGTTCTGATTGGCTGAAACCCTCGCTCACGTCCTGATTGACTGAAACCTATGCCTTGTCTATGATTGGCTGAGAGCTCCTCCCATACAGCTCAGTGTCTGTAAGGACTGCTGGCCCTTCCCTACACACACACACACACACACACACACACACACACACACACACACACACACACAGATAGATGTGTTGAATAGTTAAATTAAGGGGAGCAGCACCTACTGTTCATATTTTTAAAAGCAATGCTTTAAAGTATGCTTATTTATTTATTTCAATCTAATTTCTTATCAGGATTTTTGATTGTTGTTTTTCTCTTAGCTCCAGTGTTCCCTCTTCTTTAATGAAAGAGTTTCCTCAGTTCTTTTATTCTGTTTTCTGAATCTCTTCCTCACGTCTTTGCGTGTGTGTGTGTGTGTGTGTGTGTGTGTGTGTGTGTGTTAGTGAGTGCGTGTGCTGATTGAAGAGTTGGGGGGTCTTTTGATTATTTTTTATTTTCTTTCTTCATTTGCATGTGAAGCACTTTGTGCTACTAAATTTTGTACCAACAGTGCTGTATAAATAAAGTTTGATTGACTGATGGTGATCAGGCCGTGAACATAAACACCATAGTTTGGAATGATAAATGTATTCAAGTGTTCATTTTGAAAAAAAGACAAAAACAAATCTCTCTGACTCACACACACTGACACACTGTGGCCCGGGCTCACCTGGAAGTCGTCGGGCAGCAGCAGCCTGCAGGTGCGCAGGAAGCTCAGGATGTATCTGAAGATGTCTCCGTCCCGGTCGATGAAGTAGTGCTGCTTCAGACTGTCCAGCACGATGGGCTCCATCCCGTTAAACAGGCGCCCGATCCTGAGGACAGACGGAGACACCTTAGTCAGACTGTTTATGTTTGACCTTTGACCCTTCAGTCAGGAGGCTGGTGTGGCATGACCCCGCCCATCTCCCCGCGCTCACCTGGACTCGGGGAATTTGGTGAGCGTTGCCAGGCTGCTGGTGTACATGTGACCGCCCACGTCGATGTGCACCGGCGCGTTGGCCTTGGTGAGCTGAGCGGGGGAGGGGATTCCCTGAGGGGTCATCGGAGACACTGGCGAGCGGCTCAAGGACATCCTGGACAAGCTCCGCCCCTCCTGAAACATCAGCCAAAGGTGAGAACCGGGCTGGAAAACAATCATGGGTTTTATATGATGACTGTTATTAGACCACATTGTTCAATTTCTAGGGTTAACTTTGGTGGGCGGAGCCTTCTCTCATCTGCTGATCTGACAGGGCGGGGCTTCAGGAGGCTATGATCAAAGGCTTTGTGCTGATTGGCTGGTCAAATGATGTCTGTTTGGTGGGGGAGGGGGTTTACAGTCATGGTGCCTGCCTCCAATCCAATCCAACTTTATTTGTTAAGCGCTTTAAAAACAACCATAGTTGAAACAAAGTGCTGTACAGGAGAATAAATAGGCTCCACCTACTGCCTTGCATGTAGGTGGAGCCTGTACAGCTGTGACATCATAACCTCCAGGAAGTAAAAACAGAGCATATAGAGGGAGAGAGTTTCTTGCCTATGAGACATCAAATCAGGTATCAGCAGGGTATACCTAATGAAGTGGCCATGGCATTAAAAATCCAATGATGTTCTCACTCAGTTGGTCTGTTCTGACTAAACTTCCATCATCAGTGTTAAATGTAACAGCTCTTAATTTAGTTTCAGTCTTTTCCTGAAACAGTTTTTAGTTTTAGTCTTAGTTTAGTCTCTAAATTTGTTTTGATTACCTCCGCCAAGGATGTTGTTGCCAGCGTCTGTTTGTTTCTCTGTTGGCAACATAGCTCAAAAATGGATGGATGGATTGGGACAAGGAACAAATGATTCGATTTTGGGAGTGATCTGGATCAGCGTAAAACCGCCATGACAAAAAATGTGATTTTCATGACTAACTACTGAACCAACATAGATATCATGATGAATCCAGTTGCTAATGGTATGTTTTCATGGTCAGGGAATCTAAATATTTCGATGAAATAAAGGTAGGACTAATAAATATGGTTAAAATCACAAAAATCGGTCTGAGCTCTTTGAGTGTTTTTTACTATCTTTAGTCGATGAAATCTGCTGTCAATTTAGTCGACTAAAATCTGAAGTGTAAAGGGTAAGACATTTTTATGTTCTCTTGAATTTCTGAAGTTCTGTTTTCCTCTGTGATAAAATCAAACATCTACTAAGCCTTTATTGAATGTTAGTAAAGTCTGAATGTCTAAATGAACAGAAACAAATGTTCCTTTGTGTGAAATGCAGTCACCTTTATTTAGTCTACCTGGCAGAGCATCTCAGTTACAATACCAGAACTGACAACAAACAGTGAACCTGCTCTACATGAATATATCAATTCATAAAGAGAGCAGCTCTGATTGGATCTCTCCACAACTTATCCCACCACCACCAAGCTAAGGCAGCTGTGATTGGATGTCCCTCTGAACTCATCCAACCTTTAACACAACCAAAGTAGCTGTGATTGGATAGATTCATCACTTGTCTCTACTTCCTACATGACCATATTAGGTCTGATTGGATTAAGTCTGTCAGACATTTTAGTCTAGTTTTTATTTGTTGATGAACATGTCTGTTAGTTTAGTTTGAGTTTTTGTTTTTGTTAGTTACTGTGTAGTTTTTGTCAGGAGAGAAAAGGTTGTTGATGAAAATAATTAGTCAACAGAATGAACCCTGGTCAGTCTGGATCAGTTTGGGGCTCCCTGTTTGAATCATTGTGTGATGGGGGCTGTGGGGGTCTGTAGGGATCTGTGGGGGTCTGTGGGGGTCTGTGGGGGCTCCCTGCTGTTCATGGCCTGGGGGTCTGCAGGGTTGGCCTTGCTCCCCCCCTCGCTCTCACAGCCTGTGCTGTAAAGAGGAGCTTTGAAGCATGAAAGGTGAACAGGAGGCGGGCTCTGCTCGGCGCTGCCCCGGGGCCGTCACGCAGCCCGGGGCCAAACTGACAAACAGGCTCGGCTCCTCCCCGTCTGCTGCTCATGTACCTCACCAAACACTGGGGCTGGGAAACAGGGACCAGAATCAGGTCTGAACCTCTGCTGCAGAGACTCCATATGAACCAGGGTCGTTCAATCACACTGATCATAAACAGGGTCACGGGGTCAGTGTTTCATGGTGTCTACATTAATGTTTCTATTCATTATTACAGCAGCTGTATGACAGCTTTGGGGGTCAGCTTCCTCTGAGAATGATGGAGATCAAATCTTAAATACGTGCAAACAAACAGACAGTCAGTCTCTGAAAACAGGCGTGAAGGAGAGGATTTAATCTGCTATGAGCTTCAGGCACAGGATCAGATTAAAAAGGTAAAGCTGCACAGATAACAGAAGGATGAACACTTTAGTGAATCAGACATTTCTCCCACTTCTAGACATGATTAAACCTGAAGCAGTCCCAGCCCTATGTGAGGGAGGCAGAGCTACTGCAAGAAACTCTTTATTTTCATCAACCTTTTCTCCGCTGATGAAAACTACACAGTAACTAACAAAAACAAAAACTCAAACTAAACTAACAGACATGTTCACCAACAAATAAAAACTAGACTAAAATGTCTGACAGACTTAATCCAGTCAGACCTGATTTGGTCATGTAGGAAGTAGAGACAAGTGATGAATCTATCCAATCATAGCTACTTTGGTTGTGTTAAAGGTTGGATGAGTTCAGAGGGACATCCAATCACAGCTGCCTTAGCTTGGTGGTGGTGGGATAAGTTGTGGAGCGATCCAATCAGAGCTGCTCTCTTTATGAATTGATATATTCATGTAGAGCAGGTTCACTGTTTGTTGTCAGTTCTGGTATTGTAACTGAGATGCTCTGCCAGGTAGCCTAAATAAAGGTGACTGCATTTCACACAAAGGAACATTTGTTTCTGTTCATTTAGACATTCAGACTTTACTAACATTCAATAAAGGCTTAGTAGATGTTTGATTTTATCACAGAGGAAAACAGGACTTCACAAATTCAAACATAAAATTGTCTTACCCTTTACACAGACTAAAATTTAATCAATTTTAGAGACTTAAGTATGACTAAAACTAAAAGATCTTTTCAGCAGAAGACTAAACTAAATAAAAAGAGCTTTAACATTGACCCTGGGCTACGGGCTCAGCAGCTCTCACTCACTTTAAGTTAAAGCTGATTAAAATGCAGCAGTCAAGTTACACATCCTGTTTTTTGGATTTCAATTCAATTAAGCCCCTCAAATAATCAAATATCTTCTGAAAAGTGACCTGGGGAAGGTGCAGCCCTGACAATCTCACTTCTCAAAGTGTCTTACATCTCTGTTACATCTGTGTGTCCCAAATGCTTCAGAAGGGGAACAGTCCACAGAGCTAAACCTTAAACTTGTTTTCTGTTTTAAATCATTTAATTTATTTCAGTTTTAGGCTGTGATGCACGGTGCCCAAATACACGGTGGTGACTAAAACACAGATTCTTTTAATCTTTATGATGATGTTTTGTGAGGAATTAAGATCCACTGGATGGCGGCATGTGGCCCCTGGTGGTTGGAGGATGAACTCAAAGTCAAAATGTGCCAAATTTCTGTAAAGCATCAAATGTCAAAATATCACAGTACTGTGCAAAAAGGCAGATTGATATTCGTACACCCCTACCTGTGACGAAAGAATTGTGAAAGCAGTTTAATGTGACCAAAAACTAATGCTGACTCAAGATATCAGCACATACATGACACACACGGCTAATATATGTTCACATGTGCTGATATATGTTCACATGTGCTGTTATATGTTCACATGTGCTGATATATGTTCACATGTGCTGATATATGTTCACATGTGCTGATATATGTCCGTATGTGCTGATATATGTTCATATGTGCTGATATATGTTCACATGTGCTGATATATGTTCATATGTGCTGATATATGTTCACATGTGCTGATATATGTTCATATGTGCTGATATATGTTCACATGTGCTGATATATGTTCATATGTGCTGATATATGTTAATATGTGCTGATATATGTCCATTTGTGCTGATATATGTTCACATGTGCTGATATACGTTCATATGTGCTGATATATGTTCACATGTGCTGATATATGTTAATATGTGCTGATATATGTCCATTTGTGCTGATATATGTTCACATGTGCTGATATACGTTCATATGTGCTGATATATGTTCACATGTGCTGATATATGTTCACATGTGCTGATATATGTTCACATGTGTTGATATATGTTCACATGTGCTGATATATGTTCACATGTGCTGATATATGTTCATATGTGCTGATATATGTCCACATGTGCTGATATATGTTCATATGTGCTGATATATGTTCACATGTGCTGATATATGTTCATATGTGCTGATATATGTTCACATGTGCTGATATATGTCCATTTGTGCTGATATATGTTCACATGTGCTGATATACGTTCATATGTGCTGATATATGTTCACATGTGCTGATATATGTTAATATGTGCTGATATATGTCCATTTGTGCTGATATATGTTCACATGTGCTGATATACGTTCATATGTGCTGATATATGTTCACATGTGCTGATATACGTTCATATGTGCTGATATATGTTCACATGTGCTGATATATGTTCACATGTGCTGATATATGTTCACATGTGCTGATATATGTTCACATGTGCTGATATATGTTCACATGTGCTGATATATGTTCACATGTGCTGATATACGTTCATATGTGCTGATATATGTCTGTTAGGGATGTAACGGTTACCGGTAAAATGGTAAACCGCGATAAAATTTCCCACGATAATCGTTACCGTGTCCAATTGAAATTACCGTTATATCGTGCTTGATCACCACACTGCCTCAGTAACGCACGGTGATGCTACTCTTTGCCTGGAAAAGCCAGAGCTATGTATCTGCCCTCAATTAAGGAGCCTCACGCGAGGTGCACATGCGCAGTTTGCATTGTTTGGCCTCTGAGTCTGACACATTTATTGACAAAAAAGACAAAAGAACTGATATGAATATAACAATAAAGGGGTTAAATGATTTCAGTTCTGTGTAAAAGTATTTTTAGAACATTTTGAGCACACTGCAACAATACCGCGATAATAATGATAACCGTGATAATTTTGGTTACAATAACCGTGATACTAAATATCCATATCATTACATCTCTAATGTCCATCTGTGCTGACATATGTCCATCTGTGCTGATATATGTTCATATGTGCTGATGGAAATGTTGGCTGATGCCAGTCTATATAATTCAGTCCCTACAGAAACAGTCGTATCGCTGTACCTTATATTCTGGCCGGTGTATCGCGAGGCCTTTCCTCACCTAGGTGATAAACCTGCCTGAATCTCCCGTGAAGGTGTTCGCAGAGTGTCGCCGCGCGCTTACCTGTGAGGACACCGACACCGAGGACATGGCCGAGTGCGCGCGCTGTTCCCGGGATCCCGGTGCGGATGGAGCGGCCGCCGAGGAGAGCAGCAGCGGGAGTGAGAGGCCACGGAGAGGGGGAGGCAGGAGCACCGTCCCGGGGCCCTGCAGAACCCCGGGGGCCACGATCAAACACAATGGGGCCGAGGCCGATAGTCCCAGACCGGATCCTCAGCCCGCGGAGAACAGCAGACCGGAGCACAGACCGATGCACAGACCGGAGCGCAGACCGGAGCGGATCCTCCTGCACAGCGCGAGTTTATCCGCAGAAAGCAGCGTTCCTCAGCGGAGAGAGCGCGAGTCTGTGTCCTCCTGCTGCTCCTGCTGCTCCGCTCCTGTATTTTAACTCCAAACAAGCCTCCGGCTCCGCAGCCCAGTGACGTCTCTCGTCATGCATTCTGCTGCTGCACCCGCCGCAGGCACTCTGCGCCATTTCAATTATCGCGCGCTGCTAGATGGAGATGTGCGCCGCGAGGCTGCGCACGCAGATCCGGTTAATTCTGCTCATCTGTCTGCAGGAGGAGTCCTGCTGTCTGCTGTCAGAGCGGGATAGGGCTGGGCAGCAAGCTCTGATCATCATCACTATATATATATATATATATATATATATATATATATATATATATATATATATATATATATATATATATATATATATATATATATATATATATATAAAAAAATATACAATATTCAGCTGCATTAAATATACATATATATCACATAAATAAATACATTTTAACTCACTTTTCATAGGAAAATTAGTTTATTAAATCATGTTGTATATCCGTTAATGACCTCAGAGTAAGTATCTGTAATTAAATTGGATTATATTAAATCATTACCAAAGTATGTCATTAGAAATAAAAGGACACAAAAATAATAAATTTTTAATAAGAGAGAAAAATGTAAAAATTATGTCAAACAAGTGAGTTGCGAGTAGATAAAGTATAGTTTTATTGTATATAAAAACATTTGATGTAAAATAAAGAAAAGCGTGAATAATGTGTATTTTAATGTTTGCGTGCATCAGTACGGTGGCTGGGATAGACAAAATAAAATGATGAAATGTGACACACTTACAAACCTTCAAACAAATCCACATTTTGGACACTGTCACAAAAAACAAAACAAAAGAAAAAAAGATCTGAGAAAAAAGAGCGAAGACTCACCTGTCTGACTCCAACTGTCCAGGTGAGGAGCAGCAAGGACCTGGCGCCATCTAGAGGTGACTGTGGGCACCATCACTTCAGTTTGGGTCCGAAACGAGCTGCAGCAGTCAAATTCAAAATGAGTGAATAATAATAACAACAATAATAATAACAACAATAATAATAACAATAATAATAATAATAATAATAATAATAATAATAATAATAATAATAGTAATAGTTTTAAAATACTTTAATAATTGTTTTATAATACTTTAATAAAATAATAATAATAATAATAATAATAGTTCAATAATAATAGTTAAATAATAATAATAATAATAGTTTTTTAATAGTTTAATAATTGTTTTATAATAGTTCAATAATAACAATAATAATAATAATAATAATAATGTAATAATTTAATAATAATAATTATAATAATAGTTCAATAATAATAATAATAATAATAGTTTTATAATAGTTTTATAATAGTTTTATAATAGTTTAATAAGATAATAATAATAATAATATTTCAATAATAATAATAATACTACTAATAATAATAATAGTTCAATAATAATAGTTCAATAATAATAATAATAATAATAATTATAATAATAGTTCAATAATAATAATAATAATAATAATAATGTAATAATTTAATAATAATAATAATAATAATAATAATAGTTCAATAATAATAATAATAATAATAATGTAATAATTTAATAATAATAATAATAATAATAGTTTTTTAATAGTTAAATAATTGTTTTATAATAGTTTAATAAGATAATAATAATAATAATAGTTCAATAATAATAATAATAATAATAATAGTTCAATAATAATAATACTACTACTACTAATAATAGTTCAATAATAATAATAATAATAATAATAATAATAATAATAGTTCAATAATAATAATAATAATAATAGTTTTTTAATAGTTAAATAATTGTTTTATAATAGTTCAATAATAATAATAATAATAATAATGTAATAATTTAATAATAATAATTATAATAATAGTTCAATAATAATAATAATAATAATAATAGTTCAATAATAATAATAATAATAATAATAATAATAATAATAGTTCAATAATAATAATAATAATAATAATAATAATAATTTAATAATTTAATAATAATAATAATAATAATAGTTCAATAATAATAATAATAGTTTTATAAGTTTTATAATAGTTTAATAAGATAATAATAATAATAATAATAGTTAAATATTAATAATAATAATAATAATAATAATAATAATAATAGTTCAATAATAATAATAATAATAATAATAATAATAATAATAGTTCAATAATAATAATAATACTACTAATAATAATAATAGTTCAATAATAATAATAATAATAATAATAATAATAATAATAGTTAAATAATAATAATACTAATAATAATGATAATAGTTCAATAATAATAGTTAAATAATAATAATACTAATAATAATGATAATAGTTCAATAATAATAATAATGATATTAATAATGATAATTGTTTTATAATAGTTTAATAAAATAATAATAATAATAATAATAATAATAATAATAATAATAATAGTTTTATAATAGTTTTATAATAGTTTAATAATTGTTTGATAATAGTTTAATAAAATAATAATAATAATGATAATAATAATAATAAATATTGTTATTATTATTATTATTATTAATATTATTATAAGATGAGGTCAGTCTCAGCTCCTTCGTTTGTTGAGCTGAATAACAAGCTTAAATCTTTGTTTCTGTCCACAGCCTCCAGACCTCTTTCTCACCTGTGGGCTCCTGCTGATGGCGCAGTTCCTCAGGTGTCCATCAGGGGGAGTCCCCGCTCTCTCCTCTGCCTGCACGTGCAGCACAGCCTCTAATTAATGAGAGCCTGCAGTTCTTTTATCAGAGGAAACAGGAACATGAGGAGGAAGGAACAAGCCTGAGGAGGAGGAAGGAGGGAGGAGGAGGAGGGGGAGGAGGAAGGAGAAGAGGAGGAACAAGGAGGAGGAGGAAGGAGAAGAGGAGGAGGAGGGCCAGGAGGAACAAGGAGGAGGAGGAAGGAGAAGAGGAGGAGGAGGGGGAGGAGGAAGGAGAAGAGGAGGAACAAGGAGGAGGAGGAAGGAGAAGAGGAGGAGGAGGGGGAGGAGGAAGGAGAAGAGGAGGAACAAGGAGGAGGAGGAAGGAGAAGAGGAGGAGGAGGGCCAGGAGGAACAAGGAGGAGGAGGAAGGAGAAGAGGAGGAGGAGGGCCAGGAGGAACAAGGAGGAGGAGGAAGGAGGGGGAGGAGGAGGGGGAGGAGGAAGGAGAAGAGGAGGAGGAGGGTCAGGAGGAACAAGGAGGAGGAGGAAGGAGAAGAGGAGGAGGAGGGCCAGGAGGAAGGAGAAGAGGAGGAACAAGGAGGAGGAGGAAGGAGAAGAGGAGGAGGAGGGCCAGGAGGAACAAGGAGGAGGAGGAGGAAGAGGAGAAGTTTTGCTGTTAATTTGAGTCCTCCTTATTCCGTCTGTATCAGTTAAACGTTGGTTCAGCCTTTCTGTTTTTCTGCCTGCTGCTCTTTTTTTTTTTTTTTTTTTCATGTCAATCTTTATTGAACAGATAACAAATTACAGACAATCAGACTATTAAGGAAGACGTAATGGGGCAATATAAAAGAAAATAAATTAAAACAAAATAAATGTACATGTTGAAATAAAATAAATAAGTAGGCCTACATGTACTTAAAATGAATGTATTAATTAAGGCACTTCTTGGTTTGGGGTAAGTGAAAATGAATTGTTTAGGCAAAGCAGTGTGTGTTCACTTTTCTTGTTTGTCATTACTCTTAAGGTGTCTATATAAAAATAGAATTCATTTATGAAAATACGAAAATTAGGTAGGGATTTGGAGAACTTCATTTTATGAATATGAAACTTACCCATGAGAATCATTAGATTTACTATGAAGCAAATTGATTTGTCATTACATTCAAATTTTGAAATAATATCTTTGGGTCTGATTGTTATGTATTGTTTAGTTTTATTATAAACAAATTTCTCCAAGTCCCCCCAAAACACAGATGATGATGGGCAAATACAAAACAAGTGCAAAACTGTCTCTGGCTCAAGCTCGCAAAAGGTACACATTTCATCCACATCAGTAAGTCTGGAAATAGATTTGTTACAAGGGTAAATACAATGGAAAATTTTAAAATGAACTTCTCGTATTTTATTTGAAAGACAGAATTGAAAGGGACATAACCAGGCCTTGCACCATCTAATATCAACCAACTGTGAGTCCCAAATGAATTTACCTCTGGGCGAAATTTTATTACTTCTCTGTAAAACTTTCCTAAGATGTTTGTTTGTACATTTTCTATCCATTATGTCAATTCCGTCAACCTTAAGAGACGGTGTCTGAAAATTAATATTTTGGTAACTTAAGTGACATTTTATTAACTCAATCATATTTGACTGGAAGAATTTTAGCTTTCAAAAAGTTTTCATAACTGTAAAGGTTTCCATTCTCATCAAATAAAGCTGTCACAAAAATTATGTTCCTCTCAATCCAGCTCTCTTTATATATACTTTTGTTGTTGATAGTAATATGCCCATTGTTCCAAATTATTTCCTTGTGCGGAGAAAAGTTGTGAACATAACATCATTTCCAAGAGAGTAAGGCCTGTTGATAAAACTTTGAGAGCTTCAGTGGCAATTTAGAAACTGTGAAGTTGCAGCTCGATAAAAAATTTAAGCCTCCAACTTTTTAAAATATATTATGCGGAATGAAATTCCACAGTGACTCTGGTTGTTCCAAACATTTCTTCAGCCATTTAACCTTAAATGTAGAATTTAAATGAAAAAATTCAAAATCTCTAGACCTCCTTCTGCTCTTTCTAAACTAAGGATTTCTTTCTTGAGATGGTGGTGTCTATTTTTCCAAACAAAACTGACAAATAATCTATTGATTTCTTTACAAAGTGCATCATTAAGATATAGTGACAGAGTAGGATAAACAAACCTTGATACACCTTCAGCTTTTGACAATAACACCCTTCCAAAAATGGAGAGGTCTCTCTGCATCCACATATTAAGAATTGACTTGGTTTTTTAATTTTTGGATGGAAATTAAGTTGCTGTCTAAGATTAATATTTTTTGTAATGTTAATTCCCAGATATTTAACAGTTTATTTAACAGGAATATTAAGTATTAGCTGTTCATCAGTCTCGTATAAGCATAAAATTTCACTCTTATTGATATTAAGTTTAAGACCTGATGCCTCAGAAAATTCACCAGTTACCTGCAGCGCAGTTTGTACTTGTGATTTGTCCTTGAGAAATAAAACCGTGTCATCAGCCAGCTGTGAAATCTTTACCTCTCGATTAAAGATTGTTAAGCCTTGAATGTTTGGGTTTCGCGAGATATTCAAAAATAGAAGTTCGGCAACAACCAAAAACAAAAAGCAGGAAATAGGGCAACCTTGGCGTACTCCTCTGGAAACAGGAAACCTTTTGGACATCCTGGGATATAGAATGACCCAACTATTTATGTCTTTATAAAACATGGCAATGTTACTAATAAATTTATCACCAAAACCAAAAATTTGCAGGGTTTGTATAATGAAGGGGTGCTCAATCGAATCAAATGCTTTGTAAAAGTCAAGAAAGTCAAGAAATCATCAACGCTTTGGAGTTTATAAAGTCAGAATAGTCAATTAAATCTAATACTAATCTAATATTAGAGCTAATATGGCGGTTTGCCATGAAGCCATTTTGGTTTTCACTTATTATCTCATCTAAATTATTTTTCAATCGTTTAGCATAAGCTTGTGCTAATATTTTATAATCAATATTTAGGAGTGAAACAGGTCTCCAGTTTTCTATCATTAAAGGGTCTTTTCCTGGTTTAGGAATCAAGGTTATCAAACCTTCCGCTTCCACGTGATTTCTTCAGTTTCATTGAATGTACAGCACTAGTGATTTCTGAACATAAAAGCTCAGCGTCACATTTCTTTTTAAAATTTTCTGAAATCAAGGGTGTAAAGTTCTGTATATGTTTCATAAATGTGTCACACCGTACCTGGTTAAACTCAGAGGTATATAGTTTGCTGTAAAACAAGGTGATATAATCAGAGATGTTATTAGGGTCAGAACTAATGACATTGTTTATCATAAGAGATGCCACACTATTTCTCTTTCTATTCCTTTTCTCTAGTGCAAAAAAGTAACTGGAATTTTTCTCTCCTTCTTCTAACCACTTGGCTCGGGATCTGATGAAGGCGCCTTTAGCCAAATTCACGTACATTCTATCAGGCTCCTCACTGAGTCTTTTTAGTATTATTAATTCATCCTCAGATAAATCGTGTTTGGAAATTAGGGGCTGCAACTGATTCATTAGGGCATTCATCCTTTCATCTTTCAGTTTTTTTATTTGTTTGCTTCGTTTAATTGCAACTTCCCTGATTTTAAATTTAAAGAATTCCCATTTCTGAATTGAATTAATTTCATTTCTGTTAAATATGTCTTTGGCGAGCAAATTAACACTTTCTTTAAATTTTTCATCATCTAGAATATTGTTGTTTAATTTCCAATAACCTCTAATGTTTGATTTTTCTTTGGATCCTCTTAAACTTAGTTTTATCACTTTATGGTCAGACAAAGGAGCATGAGAATGAGAGACATCTGAAACAAACTGTAAACTCTGCGATGACATTAACCAAAAGTCAATTCTTGACTGTAAACTCCTGCAGGAATTAGACCATGTGTAGTCTGTGACACTAAGGTTCATAAATCTCCACACATCTGTCAGTAAAAAATGATCACTTATAAATGAGGAAGGTTTAAAGTTCGATAACGAAGAAGGTCTTGGAGGATGCCGGTCCATGTAATCGTCTGGAGCGTCATTAAAATCCCCTCCTATGACAGTGGTAGAGGGTTTGTATTTTTCTTTTAAGGTGTCCAGCTTTAAAGAAAGTTCAGAAAACATATCCTTTGCTTGAGCTGTTCTGTTTGGTCCATAAACATTGCAAATAATAAACAGGGAGTTATCCATTTTCAAAACTAAAATAATCCGACGGCCTTCCTTTGACACTGTGGACTCCAAAATATCACCATTACATTTGTTTAATAATATTGCAACTCCAGCTGAGTAATTTGAGCCATGAGAAAAATATATTCCATCACCCCACTGTGATTTCCAGAATTTTTCATCATCAATGTCTGAATGAGTCTCTTGTAAGAAAACGATATCAGTACAGCAGCTTCTGCAAAATAAAAATACTGCCTTCCTTTTTGTATTATCACGCAAGCCCCTTACATTAACAGAACACAAATTCAGTGCCTAAAAACTAAAACGTTCCATATTTAACAAAAGGTTATCTGATGTCTGAATAACAGATGAACTTTACACTATATCAGAGAAATGGATACTTACAAACCTCCAACCTCAACTATAAGTACCGTCTCTTTTAATCATGGATTTTAAACCATTTAACATTCTTAACTGTTGTCCTTTTTGCACCGCTGCATCTCTCATGACAGACACTTTGAGAAAAGCGACCTAACGAGTCACTTTTTTCCCTTCGATGTAAGCATCAGGTCCCCGGAATCCAGCACGTTTCCCTTGCTTTCTGGCTGCTTCCACGAGTGGCCACAGCCGGTTTCTTTCCATCCTGTCGGCGTGTGTTAAATCCTCCTTGAGCATCAGCTTCTTCTCTTTTAACATCGTGTTTTCACGGGAGACTTTCCAGATTTTATTCCTAAAGTGTCTCATTGTGAACTGAATGATGATGGGGCGACTTGAGTTGTCACGGGGCACTCCTACCCTGTGCACTGTTGACAAGAAAGCCGATTTTCTCCTTTTCCTCTGGAACAAGCATCACAAAAAGCTTCATGATGTCGACCCTGATGTTTTCCGCAGGCGTCTCTCTCATCCCGTA
The DNA here is from genome assembly GCA_036419115.1 of Scarus forsteni. Lineage (NCBI taxonomy): Eukaryota > Metazoa > Chordata > Actinopteri > Labriformes > Labridae > Scarus > Scarus forsteni. The sequence continues at coordinate 15,435,143 of JAZDUH010000536.1, forward strand.
CAGCCGTAGATTCCATCGTCGGCTGTATCTCTCGGCTTCGTCACATCTCTGCTGCAGTTTGGAGACTTGTTCCGATAACTCCTTCACTTGCTTTTCGTTCTTTTGAACTTGTATTTCCACTCCTTTCAGCTGGTCACACACTGCTGTAATAGCATCGGTGTTGCAGGATAGCTTTTGCTCAAGAGCGCTGAAGCGGTTTGTTAATTCCACCACTGCCTTCAGGATATCGTCATTTGAAGTGCTTTCATTAGTATCTTTGGACCGCTGTGTTTTTGGGTCCGGACTCTTTGTTGGTGTTACTGGTAGTGGCGTACACAATCCTTCGAAACTGTGAATATCTTGTTCGATTAATGAAGTTCCTTCATTGCTCCTACTCTTAGCCGGTCGTTTCGCCATGGTAGTTAAGCTAACTCAGTTAAGCTAGCTGTCACGTTGTTGAATTTACTTTCTTCTGTTCTTCCTCTTTTTTTTTTCTTTTTACTCACAGTGTTTTCCTCCACGATGTGTCAGCGGTGATAAACTAAGGTTTACTGTCCCATTTTTGACGTGGTACTACTTATAGTATCGGAGCTCCTCACAATCCAACCGGACTGGCCGCCATCTTGAGCAACCCCTGCCTGCTGCTCTTTTATGATCGGCTCTTTACCTTTGTTAACGTCACTGTTTTGCCCTCATCTTTGTTGTCTTGACTTGTACTTCCTGTTTTATTTTGAAAGTTTACCTGTCTCTCTTTGTCTTCGTAGGTTTTGCTTCCTGTCTGGAGTCAAGATAAGATGAAATATTCCTTTATTAGTCCCACACAGGGAAATTCCTATTAAACAGCAGCCGCAGGATACAAGAGAAGCATAAGACAGAAATGTGCGAATGAAAAATGAAGTGATTGAAAATCACATAAAATAGAAAAATGAAAAATGGAAACATGTACAGTATTTAAGAAGTGGTGTATTTAAAAAAAAAAGGGTAGTGGTGTATTAACAGTGGTGGTGTACATGTTTGATTTAAGTGAAACATTTGAGGTATGAATCCATCCACACTGATGCTGTTTACTCAGACACATCTGTGTGTCAGCAGCCTTCAGCTCAACTCCTCCCTCCTGTGCCCAAGCCAGCAAGACGCTCCCTCTGACTCCTCACCCAGCCTTTAGCCTTTAGCCTTTAGCCTTTCGCTTTGGCCTTTAGTCTTTTGCCTTTAGCCTTTGGCCTTCGGCTTTAAGCCTTTAGCCTGTAGTCTTCACAATGTAGACTTTAGCCTTTAGTCTTTGGCCTTTATCCTTTGGCCTTTAGCCTTTTTGACTTTAGCCTTTTGCCTTTAGCCTTTTTGACTTTAGCCTTTTGCCTTTAGTTTTTTGCCTTTAGCCTTTTGCTTTTAGCCTTTGGTCTTTAGCTCTCAGGCTTTTGCCTTTAGCCTTCAGCCTTTTGCCCTTTAGCCTGTATGTTCCATTGCCTGGACCTTTGTTGCTCACTCCTGTACTCACTCCTCACTCCTTTGTTTTTTAGCTCTTATGACGCATTCAGTTTGTAGTCGGAAGTCGGAATTTCCGAGTTCCGAGTAGGAAACTACAACTGAAACGTCCCCTGAAGTCGGAATTTCCTACTGGGAACTCGGTGAAACCTCTCCACCCCCGAGTTGACAATGGAAGATGGATGCCCCCAGTGTGAACAGTTATTTAGCTCCTGTAATAATCAATTTATTGTCACTTCTGACTGGGGTGTGTTGCTCTAGATCAGCTGTATACATAGTATTGTTAGACTTATATTTATAAAAATGCTGCCATAGTGATAATCACATTCTTCATGTGATATTTGTGAACAACAACGCAGGGCGTGCTAACAACGGCTAACAATAGCCTGGTAGATCAGCACGTTTTTTTCCGACTTCAACTGGAATGCCGATCAGTCGGAGATGACGTCACTACCATTTCCCAGTTCCGAGGTGACTGGAACGCAGCATTAGCCTTTAGTCTTTAGCCTTTTGCCTTTAGCCTTTGGTCTTTAGCTCTTAGCCTTTTGCCTGGAGCCTTCAGGCTTTTGCGTTTAGTCTTTTGCCATTAGCCTTTTGCCTTTGGCCTTTTCCTTTAGCCTTTAGCTATTGTCCTAGCCTTTAGCCTGTCTGTACATTTGCCTGGACCTTTGTTGCTCACTCCTGTATTGACTTTGAACTGAAATTAAAACCTGCTTTTAACCTTTAGCCTTTTGTCTTTTGCCTTTAGCCTGCTGCCTGTAGCCTTTAGCCTTTTGCGTTTAGCCTTTAGCTTTGGCCTTTAGCCTTTTGCCTATTGCTTTTTTCCTTTAGCCTTTGGCCATTAGCCTTAAGCTATGAGCCTTAAGCCTTTGACCCATCTGTACCGGTGCCTGGACCTTTGTTGCTCACTCCTGTATCGACTTTGGACTGAAAATAAAACCTGCTTCTAGCCTTTAGCCTTTAGCATTTTGCCTTTAGTCTTTCGCCTTTAGACTTTTGCTTTTAGCCTTTGGTCTTTAGCCTTTTGCCCAGTAGCCTGTCTGTATCTTTGCCTGGACCTTTGTTGCTCACTCCCGTACTGACTGTAGAGTGAAAATAAAAAAACTTTTTGCTTTGTGGACCTTAATCGTCTACACTTGAGCTCTTTTGTACCCTGCATGGTTCATAATATTCAGACATAAAGACAAATTCTGATTTCACTTCTTGTCCTTTTTTTTCTGTATCCTGACTTTCATCTGAGGCATCTGACGTTTATTTCATAGTTTTGACTTTAATCTTTGAATGAATTTCAATCCCAAAGCGCTGACTTTAATTTAAAAATTCTGAGATCAATTCAGGTTCTGGTTTAATTTCTTTTTTTGAAAATCCTAAATTAAGTTTTTGAATTCAGACCTTTATCTTGAATTTCTGATTCTCATCTCAAAATTCAGACTTTCCTCCCAAAATTCAAACTGTAGTCTCAGAATTTTGATATAAATCTCATTATTTTTATGTAGTTCTTGAAGTCTGACTTGTTTTTCTCTGAATTACTTTTATTTTCCACAAATAAATATAAATTAAAAAATGAACGAAAAGTGAACCCAGCAGGAGAGTTTGGTTTTGACCAGCTCCTCTGTGAAGTGTCTTGTAATGACCTTTGCACTAATAAGGACCCTGAGGTCAGTGACCTCTCTGCTTTAGCTCCGCCTCTAAAAGGAACAGATGATACAGGGAATGGAGGCTCAGACACAGATTAACATTTTATTCAATAAAATACAAAAGTATTTCCTCTGGAGCTGCAGCCCAGGCTTCCCTAAAACCATAAAAGAAGTCTGGAGATTGTTATTCATCTTAATCAGTAGTGAGGAGCTGTCTAGAGAAAAGAAGAAACAAATACACTGCAGTGATCTCAGAGTCCACCAGGGGGGGCCAGTCTAGAGAAAAGAAGAAACAAATACACTGCAGTGATCTGAGGGCCCACTAGGAGTTGTCGATCCAGAGAATAGAAGCCCTACAGACTGTAGTGATCCCATTAGACCCACCGCAGGTCCAGAACTTATCCAGGTTGATCAAGGCTACTCTCAGGCTCAAAGGTCAGCTGGTTTGAAGGTCGTCCAGCCCCTCAGTGAAGGTCAGGGAAAGGTTTGGGGTAGTCAAACATCAGGTAGTCCAGGCGGTAGAGGTCGTAGACCCCCTGCCTCTCGGCGGTGTTCAGCTGGGAGAAGTATTTCCTGACAATGGCGGCGCTCGTCCTCTCGTCCTGAGGGTTCCTGTCCTTAAAGTCGGGGAAGCTGATGTGCGGCAGTGCCCCGATGCGCTGCAGAAACGCATTTGCCTCTTTGCTCATGTTCTCAAACTTGCCGATGAAGTGGTAGCGCAGCACGCAGGGGAAGCACAGCTGGCCCACGGGCTGCCAGTGGATGTCCCTGCCCAGTGGTTGGTGCCGGTCGAGCAGGTAGCGCACGAACTCCCTGAAGGTGACGTCGTCGCCTGTGCGCAGGGCTCTGCTCGTGGCATTAGTGCGGTACTTGGCAATGATGGCCTGTCCGAACAAGGAATGGTAGTACTCATTCTGGTTCTCAAACTTGTCCCTGAAGGCGGACACCAGCCTCTCGAAGGGCTCCCTGACGAACAGCACCTTGGTGTAGCGGCTCAGCCTGTCGTCGACGCCCCGGGGGCCGAACTTGGTGAGCTTCTGCAGGTGCTTGGACAGGTGCGCCTCTATGTGAGAGATGTTGAGTAAGGAGGCCTCCTCACTCGACAGAGCTATCAGCACTCGCTTCCAGTTGGAGCAGCCGACCTTGGGCACCTCGCAGTAGAGCAGCCTGGACCGGTCCTCAGCGTAGAGCATGGGCAGGTGCCACCGTGACACCGTCTGCTGCCAGCTGCCCAGGTGATGCTCTGAGCACACTCTGGACAGGTGATGCTGCCGCATCTCCTGCACCTCCTGCACCTCCTGCTGCTGCAGCTCCTCCTCAGACCCATGACCCAGCCCCTCAGCTGCTGAGGAGCTGCTGAGGAGGTGACCGACCTTTGACCCTGAGGTCAAGTAGGAGTTACCTGCAGCCGCTTGATCTTCTGACTGGCTCACCTGCAGAGACAGAGGAGCTTTAAGATCCAGCTTACTTCAACATTTACACAGTCAGCTGATCAGAGCGAGGAGGAGGAGGAGGAACTTGTTTAGTATTTAGGACCCAACATCTTGCTGTGTGGGGAGAGCTGATCAGATTTCTGTCTTAACGACTCGGTTCTGGATCAGTGGTGGACAGAGTGGTTCTGTGTGCGTTTGGATATCTGAGCTTCACCACACCATCAAACTGGTCAGTGATTTGATCTTCATGAGAGGCTCTGACAGAGTAACATCTCTGCAGGTTTAAAGTGAAGCTCAGGTCAACATTTGTAAAAATCAAATGGTTTTACTGTCTGAATTCTGCCCCCCCCCCAAAAAAACTGAGCAGCATTAACTTTTCACTGAAACTGGAAAAAAAAGGTCAAGTTCAAGGTCACAGACTCGCTTAGTATCGTCCGATGTGCTTTAACTCACCTTCTGTAGTCGCTGCTGTTTGTTCAGACCTGCAGGAAACACAGAGGAGCATGAAGATGAGAAACAGCTGATGTGTTTTTCCTGCTTAGATCTGTGTAACACCGTGTCAAACACTTTGTATCACTTTATGCTGATGACACCATCATTGCTTGTGTTCACTCACTCAGGCTGCTGAGTTTTTACAAGCTGCTGTTAACGTTGTCATGGATATCCCGACTGTTGTTACCCGGCAAGGAAACCCAGTAGAGCTGGGGCCTATAGCACAAAGCGCTGTCACCTTTCCCTGGGTAGCTCACACCTATCCAGGGTCGAGAAACCCCAACACTGGCAATCAGAATAATCGATAGCATGACGCGGATTATGAACACGGTAACTCAACCCAGGTTTGTCTGATCAATAGCCGTGAACGCGCACATGTAAGGGGAGGGCTCAGAGGCAGCTGACCAATCACAATCATGAGCTGAAAAAATGCTGAGAAGCGGCGAAATACACTGACAGTGTCACAGCCTGAATCTCAGCATTCAGCCTGCCACACTCCAGCCTCAGCCTAACCAGCTCAACTCCTGTCACCTGCGCTCCTGCTCTCACCTGCACCTCATATGCTACAATCACACCACCTACTTAAACCCCAGCCCCACACTCACTCTGCGTCAGATTGTCTCACTCTCATGCCAAGAACTCCAGACCTGCTCTCGGGACTGATCACCCGTTGCTGACCTGTTCTATTCCTGTTTCCGCCTGTATCGTCTGATCCTCGGTTTGACTACAAGGTACCGACCCGTTTCTATCCTGCACCTACCTGCCTGCCTGATCCCCGGTTGCCGGCCTTGCCTTCTGTTCCTGGCGCTGAGTACCTGTTCGTGAATCCTGATCTGTGGTGGCCATCTGTTTTCTGGTATCTGACCCTTCTGCCTGTTTGTGATGCTGAGTACCCATCTGTGAGCCTGAGTCAGTGAAGGCAGCCTGATCTTGGGCAATCTGTACCGTCTCCTGTCTTGAAAGACAAAGTAAGTCCTAACCTGCTCTCACTCAAAGACTCTGAGTTGCAGTCCAAGTGTGTGGCTCCTGTGTGGCTGAGTGGACAATGTCACAGCTCTGTGTTCCAAGGATCGCGGGTTCAATCCCCGCTCTCTGCTCATCTGTTTCTGTGCCTGTTAAATAAAGCTGGTTATTGTGACCTGCAAAATCTGTTTTGCGTCTGGGTCCTAACTGCCTCTGTCTGACAGAGCTCCTGATTTCACATGTGATGAGCAGCGTCTGATAATGATAAAATATGAGAATGAAAAAACCAGTATAATGGAGAAAGGAAACACCATAGCAGCTGTCAATCATAGGAAAAAAGCGTGGCGGACTGTGAAACTGGGCATATTACTGATCACTGGCCAACTCTGACACTCATGAAGCAATAAACTGTGAACGTGTGTTGCATGTCTGACACTCATCCCTCAGATGCAATCCTTCTGTCGTGAGGAGGTCTTGGGAGCAGATTAAAAATAAATACAAAAACAAAACTGCGTCTGGTAGGTCAGTCTGTTCCATGTCATTTCAGCTACAGTCGTCGTCACAATGAAATCATGATAACATACCGATCTGAAGTCTGACCCAAATTAACAATTTAAAATCAGCAAGAAAAAAAATCCCTCAAACACATGAATAAACAGCAGGAATGACATGATGGAATAATGTGCTGTTTCACATAAGAATCACGTGCCCTTTATTTGTCAGGCACTTTATGGTGCATTTAAATGTATGAAAGGGGCTATAGAAGTCAAGTTTATAGAGCAGGCAATGCACATTGATATTCTAGGCCGTGAGAACAGATATGTCTCATATCGGTATCGGGACAGCCTTTCTCATCCTCATGCTCATCTCAAGAGTTGTGCACCTCTTTCTACCGGGTTCAGGAGAAGAGGGCAGGTCAGTGATTCAGAGAAGCTGATTGGCTAGTGCGAGGGTCATTGAAAAGGATCAGATTCAACCTCCAACTTCTCCTGCTCCGGAGCAGGTTAGCCGTTCAGAGAGAGTCACCATGGTGATCTACTCCGAAAAGAAATGAACCGGCTTTGTGCTATCGATAAACAAGAGTTAACCCTGAAGTTATTTGCTAACACATTAATCCTGCTTCATGCTATAGGCCTCTGGTCTCCAACTGTGAGTATCTGGGTTTTCTTCTGGATATTAAACTTTCTTTTAAGGCCCACCTTACAGGCTCAGGGGGGAGCTCAGGTGCTACTACTGAACACGTTTGTTTTTCCCTTTGAGCCCAAAAAGTGCTTGTCAGTAACTTTGGACTGGTGATGGAGATGTGCTGTGTTTGGATGCTTCTTGTAAATGTCTGCAGTCCTTAAACACAGTTAATCTCTGCACCTTCAGGTCTGTCACTGTGCCTGTTTGACTCCTTTAGTGCAGGACTACGCTCGGCTGACCCTGGTTTTTGCAAGACAGTCCAGCTGCAGACCTCCACTCTCAGCCGACTAGCTTGCAGACTCTACACCTCCATCGTCAGAAGGAAGTGACGTCATGATCACCTCCAATGTGAGAAGGAAATGGTGTCAGCGTTTTCGGTTACCATGGTAACTTGATTCATCAGTCGTGTTACATTAAAAACCACAAAGTTAAAAATGCGTAATCTCTGTTTGGTGAAATGATCTCGAGCGTTTTCATTTCCTAGAGACACAGTTGTTTTATTTGCTTGACAGTCCTATCACAGCCTCTGTGTTTACAGTCTCTGCTGTTTTAACCGTAACACGGGGACAAAGGCAGCATCAGTTCAAGGTTTTATTAGTTAAGACCCCTTCACACCGCCGCACGGCAACATCCCCAAAAACAGCCTCCCTGCCGGATGAGTCCATTAAATATAAAGCTTTTTTGAAGCATCTGCTGCTCCCTGGTATGAGCATAGAGTCCGAGACGGCAGTGATTCAGTGAACGTCACAGCAGAGCCCAAAAGTCCGTCATAACACTCCCTCCTCAAACACTCTGAAGTGAAATGCTATCTCATGCCAAGTTTTTCTCCTGATTATCTTTACATGAAGGTAAAGCCGTTTGGTAGAGCTCATTTAATGTTAGTTTTGACCATGGATGTATTATAAGAACTGGATAGCGTGGCTCCACCTTCTACCATTCAACGGTTTTGAAGCCATAATATCCCCCGTCAGGGCGCCACCATTGTGCAGCCAGTAGAGAATCTGGACTATATCTGGACGTAGTTGTCGTAAACTGTCACAAAACTCCCCAGCATACGCCGTACACAATCATTGTGAAGCTGCCGTAAAATGCGGTTATTTTTAAACTCTAATAAGTGATGAAAAAGAAACTTTTCAGAAAAAAGAGGACTCAGAAAAAACGCAGCCCAATAATACTTTCATATCACCACAGCATACAGATGGGAGAAATATTTCTACGAGGTGTATAAACTTTTTGAAGTTTCACTACGGCCCATTCAGATGAATGGGGGAGACGGAGATTTGACCTATACTGCAGGCAGTCACCAGGGGGAGCAGTTTTTGTAGCGGCTTCAATTTGAGCCCAGTGTAATGACGTCCATGTTTTCTACAGACTATGGTTTTGTATACGAAATGTATTACACGTATATGACTTCTATGAAAAAAATCTGTGGGTGCTGACGTGGGCGCCAACTGCTTCTCTGTCCTACCGCAGCGGTTAAAACTGTTTCCTGTCCGCCGCCCGTCACTCATTAAAATGACTGGAGGTGACGCAAACGCGCTGGTGTGAAGGGGGCTATATAATTATTTATATTTACGCCAAGTCTGTCTCACGTTGGAGGTGGCTTCTGATTCACACTGGAGCAGCCGTTGGCCGGCTGAGAGTGGAGGTCTGCAGCTGGACCCCTCTCAGATTTTGAGGCTCTTCTCGGCTTAGTTCTTCGTTTTTCTGTCTTTTTCTTCAGAGACAAACGCTGTGATGCCTTACGCTCCTGTGACGTCCTCGTCTGATCCTGGCGTCAGAGCCTTTCGCTCGATGCTGATGGATAAACAGCATGAGACCCTTGAACAGCGTCTGTGTTTCTGGATTGTTCATGTTAAAGTTTCTGCACTTTATTGTAAGGCAGCTGGCTCTCACGTGTGTTTCTAACTTGTGTATCATCACTTTCCACGTTTTCATGATTGTGCTGCTGACCTCTTGGCCAGGTCACCCCTAAGTTTTCATCTGGTTAAATACATAAATAAACAATCATTTATTGTCTGCTCAACATCTGCCTGATCATGGACAGATCCAGCTGCACTGCAAGGTCACTCTAGACCTGCCAAGGCACCGGCAAATCAGCATCCACTGAGGAGAAAGAGGCGGGAGCTGCTCGTACAAAGATTAGCATAGATGCTACCTGCTTCAGAAGACTTCCGCTGCTCCAGACCATCTGCTCCAGAAAGAGTCTGACCTTTCTCCTTTGACCTTTGACATCAACAAGGCAGCTTGATCCAGAGAGGTGCTGCTCAAAGGATATTTACTCCTCTTCAGACCATTAAGAGCCTCTTAAATGTCATTCTTCTCCATCCTGATGCTCCGTTTGACCTTCAGCAGGTCAGCTTGACTGTGTCTACCTGCCTGAATGCACTGCCATGTGATTGGCTGATTAGCTGTGTGGGTAAACAGTTGAACCCTTGAGGCATAGCTTGTGAGTGTATCTGGGGACGATGTTCCTGGGGAGGAGGCTGAGCTTTGTTCCTCGTCACCATGATGCCTTCATCCCACAGAAGAGCTCAAACCTCGTATCTCCGACACCTTTGAAACCAACAAGAGACATAGTCTCCATGTTGAACTGTGCACCTGCCCTGGGGGCGGAGCTTGGACTCTGCTCAGCAGCCTCTAAAAACTCCTGAACTGTCCCTTTAAATGCTTCTCGTGCCAACCAACATCTTCAGCTGAGGATCATGAAGATCATCAGATGAAGTCATGAGGAGATAAATCAGCTTTTATTAACATCAGAGCAGAAACAGAAACGACCACGACGTCACCTTCAGCCTGTCTTCTCCCTGAGACTGAGGGAAGCTGAGCACGTGCACACACACACGTGCACACACACATGCACAAACACATGCACACACACGTGCACACAGAGTGCTGGCATGTACAGAGATGCTCTGTGCTGCTGAATGTTAAACAGGAAGCACATGCTCAGAGGGGGGCGGAGCTCCAGATGGCCTCTCAGCAGCCTCCTAAAGCTGAAGGTTAGCGGTCTCCAGGTTATTTATCACCCAGAATGCACCTCACTGACAACACACACCCGGAGACTAAAGCAGTCCATCAGGATAAAAATGAAAACAATTCAAGAGAGTCTGCAGACCATCAAAAATTCCCCCACTGATCCTTTAAACCATCAAACACTCATCCACTGATCCTTTAGACCATCAAACATTCCTCCGTTGATCCTTTAAACATCAAACATTCACCTACTGATCCTTTAGACCATGAAACATTCCTCCAATGATCCATTAAGATATCAAACATTCCTCCACTGATGCTTTAAACCATCAAACATTCCCCACTGACCCTTTAAACCATCTAACATTCCCCACTGAACCTTTAAACCATCAAACATTCCCCACTGATCCTTTAAACCATCAAAACATTACCCCACTGATCCTTTAAACCATCAAAACATTACCCCACTGACCCTTTAAACCGTCTAACATTCCTCCTCTGATCGTTTAAACATCTAACATTCATCCACTGATCGTTTAAACCATCAAACATTCCTCCACTGATCCTTTAGACCATCAAGCATTCCCTCATTTATCCTTTAAACCATCAAAAATTCCTCCACTGACACTTAAAACCATCAAACATTCCCCCACTGACCCATTAAACCATCAAACATTCCCCACTGACCCTTTGAACCATCAAACATTCCCCCACCGATCCTTTAAACCATAAAACATTACCCCACTGACCCTTTAAACCATCGAACATTCCCCCTCTGACCCTTTAATCCGACTAACATTCCTCCTCTGATCCTTTAAACATCTAACATTCATCCCCTGATCCTTTAAACCATCAAACATTCCTCCACTGATCCTTTAGACCATCAAGCATTCCCTAATTTATCCTTTAAACCATCAAACACTCCTCCACTGACACTTAAAACCACCAAACATTACCCCACTGACCCATTAAACCATCAAACATTCCCCACTGACCCTTTGAACCATCAAACATTCCCCCACTGATCCTTTAAACCGTCAAATATATATCCACTGATCCATTAGACAATCAAACATTCCCCCACTGATCCTTTAAACCCATCAAACGTCCATCTACTGATCCTTTAAACCATCAAACATTCCCCCTCTGATACTTTAAACCATCAAACATTCCCTCATTTATTCTTTCAACCATCAAACATTCCTTCACTGATCCTTTAAACCATCGAACATTCCTCCACTGATCCTTTAAACCATCAAACATTCCCCCTCTGATACTTTAAACCATCAAACATTATCTCATTATCCTTTAAACCATCAAATATTCCTCCACTGACCCTTTAAACCATCAAATATTCCTCCACTGATCCTTTAAACCATCAAACATTCCCCCTCTGATCCTATAAACCATCAAACATTCCTCCACTGACCCATTAAACCATCAAATATTCCCCCTCTGACCCACTGAACCATCAAACATTCCCCACTGATCCTTTAAACCATCAAATATCCATACACTGATCCAATAGACCATCAAACATTCCCCCAATGATCCTTTAAACCATCAAACAGTCCTCCACTGATCCATCAGACCATCAAACATTCCCCCACTGATTCTTTTAACAATCAAACATTCCTCCACTGATCCTTTAGACCATCAAACATTCCCTCATTTATCCTTTAAACTAGGGATGCAAATTATCGAGTAATTCATTAATTGATAGTTGTTTCATCTTATCGATTGATGATCGATTAATTGATAAGCGGCAATTTTTCTGCAAAGCTGAATTTCCCTCTGAATCAATAGGTTCCTTTCTACGAAAATACTATCTTTCTTATGAAAGAGAAAATGCAAATCATATTCCTTAATTAAAGATTTATTCTTCACAGCAGGGAACAACACATTCACAAATGGGACAATGCAATAACAAGACTACTTTGAGGCTACTTGAAACATGAAAATAAATAAGTGTAGATAGAATATGGAGTCACACTTAAATGCAAAGAAAATTTGCTTTGGAAGGATTTTGTTCATGATGCATTGTAGTAAAGTGTAGCGTTTGGCTGTGGGGACAGGCAAGAAATGCTCTGTATTAGTGTTTTGGATGCCATTTTAAAATATTAAAAAATTTTATATATCTGTAATTTCTACAAATATTAATGTGTATGGTGTTTAGTATAATAGTAAAATGCAATTTGTAATATATTACTACTTGTGTTTATACATTTTATATACAACAATATGCTGGGGACAGAAATGTCGCTCTTTTGGCGGAATCGCTCATTTATTGGCAGCATGTCTGTAGTAACCATGTCACATATCTGCTGGGTAATGCCCTCTGCCTTCGTGGAGTCACATACTCGTCGTCCCAACGCTGCGGTGATTGAAGAATGAGAGCTACTCGCTCCTTGCAGCACGGCTGAATGTGACGTATTGAAGTGATAATTTAGCGAAGTTGTGGAGGAGTTGTACTTTAAAATACTTCCACAGATTGTGCATTTGGCGTCTTTGTTGTCATTAACCAACTTAAAGTGTCCTCTTCATCCTGCCAGCTCACCGCCCCTCGTTTGTCTTGCTGTTGTTGTCGTCCTCTTCTTCTTCTAATAAAGTTCCGGCAGGCTGAACGCAATGAAGCGTAATGCTGCCCCCCTCAGGCTGGGTTACATTGGCTCTATGTTGTCAGAGGCCAGCTTCTCTTGTGTTCCCGCAAGTGTGTCAAGGACGTCTGGCGTCAAGCGCGCCCCCATGCGGGCTTGAGGGGAATTACAGGTCCAAAACGCAATTAATTGCAATTAATGCACTTTAATCGAGTAATTTCTTATCGACAATTAATCGATAATCGATTAATTGTTTGCATCCCTACTTTAAACCATCAAACATTTCTCCACTGATCCGTTAGACCATCAAACATTCCTCCACTGATCTTTTAAACCATCAAATATTCCCCCATTGATCCTTTAAACCATCGAACATTCATCCACTGATCCTTTAAACCATCAAACATTACCTAATTTATCCATTAAACCATCAAACATTCCCCCACTGATCCGTTAGACCATCAAACATTCCTCCACTGATCCATCAGACCTTCAAACATTCCCCCACTGATTCTTTAAACCAATAACATTCCTCCACTGATCCTTTAAACCATCAAACATTACCTCATTTATCCTTTAAACCATCAAACATTCCTCCATTGATCTGTTAGACCATCAAACATTCCTCCACTGATCCATCAGACCATCAAACATTCCCCCACTGATTCTTAAACCAGCAACAGTTCTGATCCTTTAGATCATCAAACATTACCTCATTTATCCATTAAACCATCAAACATCCCTGAACTGATCCGTTAAACCATCAAAAATAACCTCATTTATCCTTTAAACCATAAAACATTCCTCCACTGATCAGATAGACCATCAAACATTCCTCCACTGATCCATCAGACCATCAAACATTCCCTCATTTATCCTTTAAACCATCGAACATTTCTCCACTGATCCTTTGAACCATCACACATTCCCCCACTGATTCTTTAAACCAACAAACACTCCTCCACTGATCCTTTAGACCATCAAACATTCCCTCATTTATCCTTTAAACCATCGAACATTTCTCCACTGATCCTTTAAACCATCAAACATTCCCCCACTGATCCTTTAAACCATCAAATATTCACCCACTGATCCTTTAGACCATCAGATTTTCCTCCACTGATCCTTTAAACTATCAAACATTCACCCACTGATCCTTTAAACCATCAAACATTCCCCCGCTGATCCTTTAAAACATCAAACATTCCCCCACTGATCCTTGAAACATCTGACCTCTATCCACTGATTCTTTCAACCATAAAACATTCCCCCACTGATCCTTTAAACACCTAACATTCCTCCATTGACCCTTTAAACCATAAAATATTCCTCCACTGATAATTTAAACCATCAAACGTCGATCTACTGATCCTTTAAACCATCAAACATTCCCTCATTGATCCTTTAAACCATCAAACATTCCTCCGCTGATCCTTTAAACCAGCAGACATTCCTCCACTGATCCTTTAAACCATCAAACATTCATCCACTGATCCTTTAAACCATCAAACATTCATCCACTGATTCTTTAAAACATCAAACATTCATCCACTGATCCTTTAAACCATCAAACATTCTCCCACTGATCCTTTACACCATCAAACATTCATCCGCTGAATCTTTAAAACATCAATCACCCACCGATCCTTTAAACCATTTAACATTCATCCATTGATCCTTTAAACCATCAAACATTCTCCCACTGATCCTTAACACCATCAAACGTTCTCCCACTGATCCCTTAAACCATCAAACATTCCTCCACTGATCCTTTTAACCATCAAACATTCTCCCACTTATCATTTTAACCATCAAACATTCACCCACTGATCCTTAAAGCCATTAAACATTCATCCAATAATCCTTCAAACCATGAAACATTCATCCACTGATCCTTTAGACCATGAAACATTCTCCCACTTATCCTTTAGACCATCAAACATTCATCCACTGATCCTTTAAACATCAAACATTCATTCACTGATCCTTAGACCATGAAACATTCATCCACTGATCCTTTAAACCATCAAACATTCATCCACTGATCCTTTAAACCATCAAACATTCGTCCAATGATCCTTTAGACCATCAAACATTCTCCCACTGATCCTTTAGACCATCAAACAATTATCCACTGATCCTTTAGACCATCAAACATTACCTCATTTATCCATTAAACCATCAAACATCCCTGAACTGATCCGTTAAACCATCAAAAATAACCTCATTTATCCTTTAAACCATAAAACATTCCTCCACTGATCAGATAGACCATCAAACATTCCTCCACTGATCCATCAGACCATCAAACATTCCCTCATTTATCCTTTAAACCATCGAACATTTCTCCACTGATCCTTTGGACCATCACACATTCCCCCACTGATTCTTTAAACCAACAAACACTCCTCCACTGATCCTTTAGACCATCAAACATTCCCTCATTGATCCTTTAAACCATCAAACATTCCTCCGCTGATCCTTTAAACCAGCAGACATTCCTCCACTGATCCTTTAAACCATCAAACATTCATCCACTGATCCTTTAAACCATCAAACATTCATCCACTGATTCTTTAAACCATCAAACATTCATCCACTGATCCTTTAAACCATCAAACATTCTCCCACTGATCCTTTACACCATCAAACATTCATCCGCTGAATCTTTAAAACATCAATCACCCACCGATCCTTTAAACCATTTAACATTCATCCATTGATCCTTTAAACCATCAAACATTCTCCCACTGATCCTTAACACCATCAAACGTTCTCCCACTGATCCCTTAAACCATCAAACATTCCTCCACTGATCCTTTAGACCATCAAACATTCTCCCACTTATCATTTTAACCATCAAACATTCACCCACTGATCCTTAAAGCCATTAAACATTCATCCAATAATCCTTCAAACCATGAAACATTCATCCACTGATCCTTTAGACCATGAAACATTCTCCCACTTATCCTTTAGCCCATCAAACATTCATCCACTGATCCTTTCAACCATCAGTCATCCACTAATCCTTTAGACCATCAAACATTCATCCACTGATCCTTTAGACCATCAAACATTCATCCACTGATCCTTTAAACATCAAACATTCATTCACTGATCCTTAGACCATGAAACATTCATCCACTGATCCTTTAAACCATCAAACATTCATCCACTGATCCTTTAAACCATCAAACATTCGTCCAATGATCCTTTAGACCATCAAACATTCTCCCACTGACCCTTTAGACCATCAAACAATAATCCACTGATCCTTTAGACCATCAAACATTCATCTACCGATCCTTTAGACCATCAACTTTCTCCCACTGATCCTTTAAACCATCAAACATTCCTCCACTGATCCTTTTAACCATCAAACATTCCTCCACAGATCCTTTACACCATCAAACATTCCCCCGCTGATCCTTTAGACCATGAAACATTCATCGACTGATCCTTTAAACCATCAAACACTCATCCACTGATCCTTTAGACCATCAAACATTCCTCCGTTGATCCTTTAAACCATCAAACATTCCTCCACTGATCCTGTAAACCATAAAACATTCCTCCACTGATCTTTTAGACCATCAAACATTCATCCACTGATCCTTTGAACCATCAAACAGTCCTCCAATGATCCTTTTAACCATCAAACATTCCTCCACTGATCCTTTAAACCACCAAACATTCACACACTGATCCTTTAAACCAGCAAACATTCATCCACTGATCCTTTAAACCATCAAAAACTCCTCCACTGATCCTTTAAACCATGAAACATTTATTCACTGATCCTTAGACCATGAAACATTCCTCTAGTCCCTGGTGCATGACTGAACCGCTGGCTCAGCTCCTGATCCTCCACAGTTCCATGTCTCGAAGCCACATGCTCATAAATGTCAAATCCTCATTCTTCTTTAAACATCCCGTTTGTCCAACTCAACAGAGCTCGACTGTGTAAATGACATCACTGTTTAACATCAAATATTTAACACTCCACTAATCCACGACAACTAACCGGATCCACAGGCCCTGAACTATCAGGCTGGGGCCTTTAACCACATGGGCCTCAAACAGCAGGGCCTTGAACTGCACAGGCCTTGAACCACAGGGGCCTTGAACTGCAGGGGCCTCCAGATTTGGCCGTTTCAGGTGGGTATGACACTTCCTGGTGTACAGGGTGATGTCAGTCATGCAGAGGGATCAGAGACCACCTGATCAGGTTCAGGCTCTGGATACTGTAAACAGCAGCGACCGAGTGTTTGACCGGAGCAGGAGCCAAGACCTTCACTGGTCCACAGGATGGTGACGTCCCAGGTCAAAGAGCTGAGAACCAATCAGAGCAGAGTCTCCTCATCTTCAACTCAGTTTGGTTTTCCTGTCCTGTTGCTTGGTCAAAGGTCAAAGACCTGAGAGGAAACAAGGAGGTCACATCTGTCTGTCCGTCTGTTTGTGTTTTTTGTTGTTTGTGGGTGTTTTTGTGTTTGTCTGGGGTTTTTTTTGTTTTGGTTGTGTTTTTGTTTAATTGTGTTGTTTTTTGGTTGTGTTTTTGTTTCTGAGACATGGAGCTGCTGAAGTCTCCATCAGAAGATGGTCCACTGTGGTCACAAAGGGATGGACATGCTCAGCAACAATCCTCAGGTAGGCTGTGAGGTGGGGTTGGAACCATGTCAGGGTGGACTGAGGGGTTTGAACCACGCTCAGGTGGACTGTGGGGTTTGAACCACACTCAGGTGGGCTGTGGGGTTGGAACCATGCTCAGGTGGACTCAGGGGTTTGAACCACGCTCAGGTGGGCTGTGGAGTTTGAACCATGCTCAGGTGGGCTGAGGGGTTTGAACCACGCTCAGGTGGGCTGTGGGGTTTGAACCACGCTCAGGTGGGCTGTGGCATTTGAACCATGCTCAGGTGGGCTGAGGGGTTTGAAACACGCTCAGGTGGGCTGAGGGGTTTGAACCATGCTCAGGTGGGCTGTGGGGTTTGAACCACGCTCAGGTGGGCTGTGGCGTTTGAACCATGCTCAGGTGGGCTGAGGGGTTTGAACCACGCTCAGGTGGGCTGAGGGGTTTGAACCATGCTCAGGTGGGCTGTGGGGTTTGAACCACGCTCAGGTGGGCTGTGGCGTTTGAACCACGCTCAGGTGGGCTGTGGGGTTGGAACCATGCTCAGGTGGACTCAGGGTTTGAACCACGCTCAGGTGGGCTGTGGCGTTTGAACCACGCTCAGGTGGGCTGAGGGGTTTGAACTATGCTCAGGTGGGCAGTGGGGTTTGAACCATGCTCAGGTGGGCTGTGGGGTTTGAACCATGCTCAGGTGGGCTGTGGGGTTTGAACCATGCTCAGGTGGGCTGTGGGGTTTGAACCACGCTCAGGTGGGCTGTGGGTTTGAACCACGCTCAGGTGGACTGAGGGGTTTGGACCATGCTCAGGTGGACTTAGGGGTCTGAACCACGTTCAGGTGGGCTGTGGGGTTTGAACCATCCTCAGGTGGGACTGACAGACCGGAGATGATCCTGGAGCTTCTGTTGAACCTCCCTCTGACCTTCTGTCTGTATCTCAGAGCAGAATTGCAAACGCTGAGTCGACTCTCCCTCAAATATTCATCAGACCATCATCCATAAAACATGAAGGCACAGGTGAAGCTCTGAGGCCCGCTTTGACTGAAAAATGGGATCAAACTGGTGCCCGAAAAAAAAAACTGAGCTAAAATGGTGACGAACAATCACAGTCAGAACAAGTGATGGACTGAACATTTGTGAATGATTGAGGAGAATCTTTGGCTGGATTCATTTGACCTCATTAGAAGGTCTTAGCATTGAAATATTTTAGTGCCTGGAGGTAGAGCACGGCCCTGATGTGGTCCTGGTTTGGGCACAGAGGGGGGATCACCTCCCCGTCCACAGAGTGTTAGGTTTCTCCTGCTCTCTATTTGTGGCTGCAGGGACACTGAGCTCCGGTTTCAGAGCTCAGACTCTGCCATCATCACTGAAACAGCAGCAGGACTCAAACCCCAGGCCTTTACTGGCTGTGGTCCCACATGTCCACCGTGTCCCCGTCAGACATGTGTAGACCCCAGAGCTGAAGAGCATCAGGCCACAGTCATCCACAGCTCTGCTATGGATCCTGCATCACTGCAGACAAGCTCAATCTATACATCCATCTATACATCAATCCATCTATACATCCATCTATACATCCACCTATACATCATCCATCCATCTATGCATCCATCCATCTACACATCCATCCATCTACACATCCATCTAAACATCCATCCATCTATACATCCATCCATCTATACATCTATTCCATCTATACATCCATCTATACATCCATCCATCTATGCATCCATCTATACATTATCCATCTTCACATCCATCCATCTATGCATTCATCCATCTAAACATCAATCCATCTACATATCCATCTATACATCCATCTATACATCCATCCATCTACACATCCATCCATCTATGCATCCATCCATCTAAACATCCATCTATACATTATCCATCTACACATCCATCCATCTATGCATTCATCCATCTAAACATCAATCCATCTACATATCCATCTATACATCCATCCATCTACACATCCATCCATCTATGC
Organism: Scarus forsteni; assembly: GCA_036419115.1. Classification (NCBI taxonomy): domain Eukaryota; kingdom Metazoa; phylum Chordata; class Actinopteri; order Labriformes; family Labridae; genus Scarus; species Scarus forsteni. The sequence goes on from JAZDUH010000536.1 coordinate 15,454,506, forward strand.
ATCCATCCATCTATACATTCATCTATACATTCATCCATCTGTCTTCCAGCCAATCAATCAATCCATCAATCCATCTATCTATCTATCTATATGTCTTTTATCTATCCATCTGTCCGTCCATCCATCCAACTCTCCATCCATTAGTCTATCCATGCATCCATCCATCTATACATCCACCTGTCTTTCAACCAATACATCCATCCATCTATACATCCATCCATCCATCCATCTATCATCCAACTATACATACATCTATCCATCCATCCATCCATCCATCTATCATCCATCTATACATACATCTATCCATCTATCCATCCATCCAATCATCCATCCATCCATTCTTCTGTTAATTCATCCATCCATCTGTCTTCTTACCAATCCATCCATCCATCTATCATCCATCCATCCATTTTTGGTGCATGCAGAACCATCTCCATCTAATGCTGGGCCCTAAACGAGATTTTAGATGATGTCCCCCCTCGATCTGTGATTTGCATCTGCTTACATAAGAAATCTAATAGCATTGTTTTTATCATTGTCTTTAATTTATAAGAAAATGAGCCTTCAAATTTACATGCTCAACAATTAAATACCCTAAATAATAGACATTGTAATAAATTGAACTACAGAAATCAACATCAAATACTTTAAATGACCATGTAGTTAGCATAAAAATAACTCAATACATAAACATTTACACTCTGCAATAACTGTACATTAACATTTGAATCATTGTGAGCTTTTCCACTAGAAAAGTTAAAATTAATAACTGGATTTAATTTAATTATACTGAAAGTAATTTCTTTTCACTTATTTTACGATTTGATTTTGTTTATATGTTTTGATTCTGTGCTTTCTGTCTTGTTGAGCTCTGAGTGATTTTAGTTTTAAAGGAGCTGATGGTTCACCTGCTCTGATTTATCCTCATTCACTAAACACCATGTGACTCTTTGACTTTTATACTAATATGGGATGTGCATTTAATATACATTCTATGGATGACTCTTATGTAATGATTTTAAAATCATGTAAAATCATAATTTCATCTGAAACTACAAAAACACTCGGAGAGCGCAGACCTCCACCAGCGCCACAGTCCTCACCCATATTGTGATTTTCACCATAAATATTAGTCCTACCTTTATTTCATCTAAATATTTAGATTCCCTGACCATGAAAACATACCATTATCAGCTGGATTCATGATATCTATTTTAGTTCAGTAGTTATTCAGGAAAGTCACATTTTTCGTCATGGTGGCCAGATCCGGATCAACACCAAATTTGAATCAGTTCTTCCTTTTCCCATGCTGAACAGTTCCTAAAAAATTTAATCAAAATCCATCCATTACTTTTTGAGTTATTTTGTTCACAAATGGACGGACAGACAGACAAACTCTCCCGAGAACATAACCTCCTTGGCGGAGGTAATCACTGCATTAATGATCACAAATGTTTAAACAATGACAGTGGGTCTTGTTGAATGTGATAACAATGTGTGGTGGGCAGTGGAATAAATTTTGGTTGAAGTTTGTGGGGACTGCTGACTGAGAAATGGGATGAGATTAACGCTTGTGTGTAATCAGGGACATTTTTGTCCTTGCAGACAATTTTTTGCTCAACTTTTGGCCGTAACTTTCACAGTGTTACTCAGTATTGAATGACTGTTTGAAGGAAGGTTTTTTTCATGGAAAGTCGTAAAATTCAAAGTTTGATTTTTGTCAGAGGTCAAAGGTTACCGGACAACAAATTTATAACCCTTTGAGGTTATCAGAGGACATTATTGCCCTCTCGAAAAGCTGCTATAAAAAATATAACAGATTATTATTTTTTTGTTACTTTTTTTGCCCAAATCATTCAGTCAACATAAGTTCTAATCAAAAATACAAAATAAGTAATTATTTATTTTATTTTAAACCTTTAAATGCCAACTTGATTACATGAAGTACGAATTTTAATGAAAAAATACACAAAAATTGAGTTATTATCGATATTATAAATGTTGAAGTCCTGAGGATAAAGCAGGAGGTCAGGCTTAGATATACTTCATAAAGCAGGAGGTAAAGGTTTTCATAAAGCAGGAGGTAATTTTTGAGAGCTCATAAAGCAGGAGGTAAAAATAATAACGTTAAGTAAAGCAGGAGGTAACAATAGCGCTGTTCATAAAGCAGGAGGTAAAGGTTTAACGCTCCTAAAGCAGGAGGTAAAGGTTTAACGTTCATAAAGCAGGAGGTAAAGGTTTAACGCTCCTAAAGCAGGAGGTAAAGGTTTAACGCTCATAAAGCAGGAGGTAAAGGTTTAACGTTCATAAAGCAGGAGGTAAAGGTTTAACGCTCCTAAAGCAGGAGGTAAAGGTTTAACGCTCCTAAAGCAGGAGGTAAAGGTTTAACGTTCATAAAGCAGGAGGTAAAGGTTTAACGCTCCTAAAGCAGGAGGTAAAGGTTTAACGCTCCTAAAGCAGGAGGTAAAGGTTTAACGCTCCTAAAGCAGGAGGTAAAGGTTTAACGCTCCTAAAGCAGGAGGTAAAGGTTTAACGCTCATAAAGCAGGAGGTAAAGGTTTAACGCTCCTAAAGCAGGAGGTAAAGGTTTAACGCTCATAAAGCAGGAGGTAAAGGTTTAACGCTCCTAAAGCAGGAGGTAAAGGTTTAACGCTCCTAAAGCAGGAGGTAAAGGTTTAACGTTCATAAAGCAGGAGGTAAAGGTTTAACGCTCCTAAAGCAGGAGGTAAAGGTTTAACGCTCATAAAGCAGGAGGTAAAGGTTTAACGTTCATAAAGCAGGAGGTAAAGGTTTAACGCTCCTAAAGCAGGAGGTAAAGGTTTAACGTTCATAAAGCAGGAGGTAAAGGTTTAACGCTCCTAAAGCAGGAGGTAAAGGTTTAACGTTCATAAAGCAGGAGGTAAAGGTTTAACGCTCCTAAAGCAGGAGGTAAAGGTTTAACGTTCATAAAGCAGGAGGTAAAGGTTTAACGTTCATAAAGCAGGAGGTAAAGGTTTAACGCTCATAAAGCAGGAGGTAAAGGTTTAACGTTCGTAAAGCAGGAGGTAAAGGTTTAACGCTCAGAAGCAGGAGGTAAAGGTTTAACGCTCGTAAAGCAGGAGGTAAAGGTTTAACGCTCGTAAAGCAGGAGGTAAAGGTTTAACGCTCATAAAGCAGGAGGTAAAGGTTTAACGCTTATAAAGCAGGAGGTAAAGGTTTAACGCTCATAAAGCAGGAGGTAAAGGTTTAACGCTGATAAAGCAGGAGGTAAAGGTTTAACGTACGTAAAGCAGGAGGTAAAGGTTTAACGCTTCATAAAGCAGGAGGTAAAGGTTTAACGCTTATAAAGCAGGAGGTAAAGGTTTAACGCTCATAAAGCAGGAGGTAAGGTTTAACGCTCATAAAGCAGGAGGTAAAGGTTTAACGCTCATAAAGCAGGAGGTAAAGGTTTAACGCTTATAAAGCAGGAGGTAAAGGTTTAACGTTCATAAAGCAGGAGGTAAAGGTTTAACGTTCATGAAGCAGGAGGTAAAGGTTTAACGTTCGTAAAGCAGGAGGTAAAGGTTTAACGTTCATAAAGCAGGAGGTAAAGGTTTAACGCTTATAAAGCAGGAGGTAAAGGTTTAACGCTCCTAAAGCAGGAGGTAAAGGTTTAACGTTCGTAAAGCAGGAGGTAAAGGTTTAACGTTCGTAAAGCAGGAGGTAAAGGTTTAACGTTCATAAAGCAGGAGGTAAAGGTTTAACGTTCATAAAGCAGGAGGTAAAGGTTTAACGCTCCTAAAGCAGGAGGTAAAGGTTTAACGCTCCTAAAGCAGGAGGTAAAGGTTTAACGTTCATAAAGCAGGAGGTAAAGGTTTAACGCTCCTAAAGCAGGAGGTAAAGGTTTAACGCTCATAAAGCAGGAGGTAAAGGTTTAACGTTCATAAAGCAGGAGGTAAAGGTTTAACGCTCCTAAAGCAGGAGGTAAAGGTTTAACGTTCATAAAGCAGGAGGTAAAGGTTTCACGCTCCTAAAGCAGGAGGTAAAGGTTTAACGCTCCTAAAGCAGGAGGTAAAGGTTTAACGCTTCATAAAGCAGGAGGTAAGGTTTAACGCTCATAAAGCAGGAGGTAAAGGTTTAACGCGCTCATAAAGCAGGAGGTAAAGGTTTAACGCTCATAAAGCAGGAGGTAAAGGTTTAACGCTCATAAAGCAGGAGGTAAAGGTTTAATGCTCATAAAGCAGGAGGTAAAGGTTTAACGTTCGTAAAGCAGGAGGTAAAGGTTTAACGTTCATAAAGCAGGAGGTAAAGGTTTAACGTTCGTAAAGCAGGAGGTAAAGGTTTAACGTTCATAAAGCAGGAGGTAAAGGTTTAACGCGTTCATAAAGCAGGAGGTAAAGGTTTAACGCCCTAAAGCAGGAGGTAAAGGTTTAACGTTCGTAAAGCAGGAGGTAAAGGTTTAACGTTCATAAAGCAGGAGGTAAAGGTTTAACGCTCCTAAAGCAGGAGGTAAAGGTTTAACGTTCGTAAAGCAGGAGGTAAAGGTTTAACGCTCCTAAAGCAGGAGGTAAAGGTTTAACGTTCGTAAAGCAGGAGGTAAAGGTTTAACGTTCGTAAAGCAGGAGGTAAAGGTTTAACGCTCCTAAAGCAGGAGGTAAAGGTTTAACGCTCATAAAGCAGGAGGTAAAGGTTTAACGCTCCTAAAGCAGGAGGTAAAGGTTTAACGCTCCTAAAGCAGGAGGTAAAGGTTTAACGCTCCTAAAGCAGGAGGTAAAGGTTTAACGTTCATAAAGCAGGAGGTAAAGGTTTAACGCTCCTAAAGCAGGAGGTAAAGGTTTAACGTTCATAAAGCAGGAGGTAAAGGTTTAACGTTCATAAAGCAGGAGGTAAAGGTTTAACGCTCATAAAGCAGGAGGTAAAGGTTTAACGCTCCTAAAGCAGGAGGTAAAGGTTTAACGTTCGTAAAGCAGGAGGTAAAGGTTTAACGTTCGTAAAGCAGGAGGTAAAGGTTTAACGTTCGTAAAGCAGGAGGTAAAGGTTTAACGCTCGTAAAGCAGGAGGTAAAGGTTTAACGCTCGTAAAGCAGGAGGTAAAGGTTTAACGCTCGTAAAGCAGGAGGTAAAGGTTTAACGCTCATAAAGCAGGAGGTAAAGGTTTAACGCTTATAAAGCAGGAGGTAAAGGTTTAACGCTCATAAAGCAGGAGGTAAAGGTTTAACGCTTATAAAGCAGGAGGTAAAGGTTTAACGTTCACAAAGCAGGAGGTAAAGGTTTAACGCTCATAAAGCAGGAGGTAAAGGTTTAACGCTTATAAAGCAGGAGGTAAAGGTTTAACGCTCATAAAGCAGGAGGTAAAGGTTTAACGCTTATAAAGCAGGAGGTAAAGGTTTAACGCTCATAAAGCAGGAGGTAAAGGTTTAACGCTCCTAAAGCAGGAGGTAAAGGTTTAACGTTCATAAAGCAGGAGGTAAAGGTTTAACGCTCCTAAAGCAGGAGGTAAAGGTTTAACGCTCCTAAAGCAGGAGGTAAAGGTTTAACGTTCATAAAGCAGGAGGTAAAGGTTTAACGTTCGTAAAGCAGGAGGTAAAGGTTTAACGCTCATAAAGCAGGAGGTAAAGGTTTAACGCTCATAAAGCAGGAGGTAAAGGTTTAACGCTCATAAAGCAGGAGGTAAAGGTTTAACGCTCATAAAGCAGGAGGTAAAGGTTTAACGTTCGTAAAGCAGGAGGTAAAGGTTTAACGTTCATAAAGCAGGAGGTAAAGGTTTAACGCTCCTAAAGCAGGAGGTAAAGGTTTAACGCTCCTAAAGCAGGAGGTAAAGGTTTAACGTTCATAAAGCAGGAGGTAAAGGTTTAACGCTGATAAAGCAGGAGGTAAAGGTTTAACGTTCGTAAAGCAGGAGGTAAAGGTTTAACGTTCGTAAAGCAGGAGGTAAAGGTTTAACGCTCGTAAAGCAGGAGGTAAAGGTTTAACGCTGATAAAGCAGGAGGTAAAGGTTTAACGTTCGTAAAGCAGGAGGTAAAGGTTTAACGCTCATAAAGCAGGAGGTAAAGGTTTAACGCTCATAAAGCAGGAGGTAAAGGTTTAACGCTCCTAAAGCAGGAGGTAAAGGCTTAACGTTCATAAAGCAGGAGGTAAAGGTTTAACGTTTCAGAAGCAGGAGGTAAAGGTTTAACGCTGATAAAGCAGGAGGTAAAGGTTTAACGCTCAGAAAGCAGGAGGTAAAGGTTTAACGCTCATAAAGCAGGAGGTAAAGGTTTAACGCTCATAAAGCAGGAGGTAAAGGTTTAACGCTGATAAAGCAGGAGGTAAAGGTTTAACGTTCGTAAAGCAGGAGGTAAAGGTTTAACGCTCATAAAGCAGGAGGTAAAGGTTTAACGCTTATAAAGCAGGAGGTAAAGGTTTAACGCTCATAAAGCAGGAGGTAAAGGTTTAACGCTTATAAAGCAGGAGGTAAAGGTTTAACGTTCATAAAGCAGGAGGTAAAGGTTTAACGTTCGTAAAGCAGGAGGTAAAGGTTTAACGTTCGTAAAGCAGGAGGTAAAGGTTTAACGTTCGTAAAGCAGGAGGTAAAGGTTTAACGTTCATAAAGCAGGAGGTAAAGGTTTAACGCTCCTAAAGCAGGAGGTAAAGGTTTAACGCTCATAAAGCAGGAGGTAAAGGTTTAACGCTTATAAAGCAGGAGGTAAAGGTTTAACGCTCATAAAGCAGGAGGTAAAGGTTTAACGCTTATAAAGCAGGAGGTAAAGGTTTAACGCTCATAAAGCAGGAGGTAAAGGTTTAACGTTCATAAAGCAGGAGGTAAAGGTTTAACGCTCCTAAAGCAGGAGGTAAAGGTTTAACACTCGTAAACCAGGAGGTAAAAGTTTAACGCTGAAATGTGTCAGGTACTGAGATCCTCATGTCTTTGCTGAGGATGAAGTTTAAAACAGTTTTTACTGGTCCAGAGTTTCAGAATTTGAGTTTCAATAACTGTTATGACTGTACGTTTGCTTCTGTTTTGATGTTTAGAGAAGAGTGAGAAGAAAAGAAATGTGATTAATGTTATGATCCTGCCATGATAACGTTTTTATTCTTAATTCTCTGGGTGGCCCGGCCCTACTGAGCCTGATGAGAGCATTCGTTTATCCTCAGACGTGGACGCCCTGTGAGGGTTAAATTACCACCAGGAGCTTTAATGTGAAAACACTCACACAGGAAGTGCCCCCCCCCCCCCCCCAGGATGCATTGATAATAAATAATTCACGCTGCGTGTTAATAATCCATGATCAGCCCTGTATTATTGAGGAGGCTTCATCAATGAGAGGCGAAGGCTCCTGTTTCAGTGGGGGAACCGTCCTGCTGGCCGTGCTCGATCAGCTGAGCTTTATTTTTGGAAATGTAAACAGGAAGTGGGTTTCCGTGTTTTGTCTTGAGGTGAAGAAAATGTTCCAGAGGAAACTGGAGCAGCTCTGAGAGCAGGAACCTCCACCTCTGACTGCTACCTGGTCCTGGAAAACAGTCCTGGATCCACATCTGGATCCAGATCACCACCAAAATCCAACCAGGCCTTCAGCGAGCCCCGACCGATAAAACAGAAAATGTCATCAGATCCATCCAGACCTCTGGAGCCATCAGTGAAAATGTGGAAAAGCTGCTCCATCCCTTTAGTGAAATAAACTCTCTGACTTTTCTTACTCAAAGGAAACAAGCTAAAATGATCAAAACCCTGAATCTGCATCTGGACTTGGACCACTCCTGAAACCAGTCCACTTCCTCCTTGAGTTAAAGTCTGCTCAGAGGACACGTTAATGTTTCTGTGCGGACACTCATGGAGTCGGACTTTTGGGAAAAGAGACTGAGGAGCTGAGCTGCCCGGTCTACTTCACCAAAGACACTAAAACCTGAGACTTCCCTCAGAGTTTGTCTCATGATGATCAGAGACGTTTAGATTAGAGATTCACTAAAATATAATACTAATGGAATTATAACTCTAACTTAAATGTAATACTCATCTGAATATAACACTTATCTAAATATAATAAATAAAATATAATACTCACCTAAATGTTATACTAATGTAAATATAATACTTGTCTAAATTAGGGCTGTCACTTTAGTGCATTAATTAGATTAATGAATTACACCGCAAATTAATGTGTTATAAAAATTAATCACAGATTAATCAGAGCACACAAACATTTTGATATTGTCCAGCTGGAGGACCCGTACATGGCAGTGGCACATGTCACTTCACACATGCGTCTCTTGTCAAACCAAACAAAGCCCAGGTGACAACAGGAATGGCATATTTAAGACTTAGTATTATTTTATTTTTGAATGTATTTATCTATATTTGTACTACATTCTTTAATAATGCATCAGGCCTAATTGTTTTGCTGGATGTCCTCGACCTTTTTCTTATTTTGAATTTGATTTATGAAACACACTTAAAGTGTAATTTGAGTTGCCTGATTGAGCTTAGAATTTTCTGGACAAGTTGTCCTGACTTTGGTTTTATTTAGTCACCAATAAAAATGTGGATTTACAAATCTTCACTTCTTAGTGTATTCATTTGATTAGTCCTGCACTACAATTTTATAATATCCTAGAATTCAAATTCTTTATTTGGGTACTTTAAGCAGATATGAGATTAAAATTAGATTAATTAGATTAATTAATTATAAATCCGATAATTAATTAGATTATTTTTTTTAATCGTCTGACAGCATTAATCTAAATATAATAATAAATTAAATATATAATACTAATCTTAATGTAATGCTAACTTAATTTGAATTACAATAAAATAATAAAAAAAATGGATTTCAGGGTGAGAGGCACCACAGTGAGGCTCTTCACAATATCTAGGGTATTTGTGTGCATGTGTGTGTGTGCGTGTGTGTGTGTGCATGTGTGCGTGTGTGTGTGCGTGTGTGTTATGAGGACAGTCTATTTTTAGTGCTGAGGTGAGAAATAATTCAGTGTGATCACAGAGCAGCTCCTTTACCCTCTGTGTGAGAGAGGACATCAACCCCCAGGTGAGTGGACACCTGTCTGATGTGACGGACCAAACAAACAAACAAACAAACAAAGCCAAACACCACATACCCCTATGTTCATACAACAAATCAGCTGATTCATGAATCAATCTTTGCTGTTAAAGCAGCTTGACCCTTTCTGTGTCTCTAAAGGCCCCAAGGTTCCAACAAACATACACCGAGGCAAAGTTAACAGCAGAGATTAACATGTTTACAAAAGAGATCAATATGTTTACAAAAGAGATAAACATGTTTACAAAAGAGATAAACATGTTTAAAGCAGAAATAAACATGTTTACAAAAGAGATAAACATGTTTAAAGCAGAAATAAACATGTTTACAAAAGAGATAAACATGTTTAAAGCAGAAATAAACATGTTTACAAAAGAGATAAACATGTTTAAAGCAGAAATAAACATGTTTACAAAAGAGATAAACATGTTTACAAAAGAGATAAACATGTTTACAGCAGAGATTAACATGTTTACAAAAGAGATTAACATGTTTACAAAAGAGATCAATATGTGTACAAAAGAGATAAACATGTTTACAAAAGAGATCAATATGTTTACAAAAGAGATAAACATGTTTACAAAAGAGATAAACATGTTTAAAGCAGAAATAAACATGTTTACAAAAGAGATCAACATGTTTACAAAAGAGATAAACATGTTTACAGCAGAGATTAACATGTTTACAAAAGAGATTAACATGTTTACAAAAGAGATCAATATGTGTACAGAAGAGATCAACATGTTTACAAAAGAGATCAACATGTTTACAAAAGAGATCAACATGTTTACAAAAGAGATCAACATGTTTACCAAAGAGATAAACATGTTCACAAAAGAGATCAACATGTTCACAAAAGAGCTAAACATGTTTACAAGAGATCAACATGTTTACCAAAGAGATAAACATGTTTACAAAAGAGATAAACATGTTTACAAAAGAGATCAACATGTTTACAGAAGAGATCAACATGTTTACAAAAGATATCAACATGTTTACAAAAGTGATCAACATTTTTACCAAAGAGATCAACATGTTTACAAAAGTGATCAACATTTTTACCAAAGAGATCAACATGTTTACAAAAGAGATCAACATGTTTACCAAAGAGATCAACATGTTAACAAAAGAGATAAACATGTTTACAAAAGAGATCAACATGTTTAAAGCAGAAATAAACATGTTTAAATCAGAATAAACATGTTTAAAGCAGAATAAACATGTTTAAAGCAGAATAAACATGTTTAAATCAGAATAAACATGTTTAAAGCAGAATAAACATGTTTAAAGCAGAATAAACATGTTTCAATCACATTAAACATGCTTAAATCAGAATAAACATGTTTCAATCAGAATAAACATGTTTAAAGCAGAATAAACATGTTTAAAGCAGAATAAACATGTTTCAAGCAGAATAAACATGTTTCAATCACATTAAACATGTTTAAAGCAGAATAAACATGTTTAAAGCAGAATAAACATGTTTCAATCACATTAAACATGCTTAAATCAGAATAAACATGTTTCAATCAGAATAAACATGTTTAAAGCAGAATAAACATGTTTCAATCACATTAAACATGCTTAAATCAGAATAAACATGTTTCAATCACATTAAACATGTTTAAAGCAGAATAAACATGTTCAAATCACATTAAACATGCTTAAATCACATTAAACATGCTTAAATCAGAATAAACATGTTTCAATCAGAATAAACATGTTTCAATCAGAATAAACATGTTTAAAGCAGAATAAACATGTTTCAAGCAGAATAAACATGTTTCAATCACATTAAACATGTTTAAAGCAGAATAAACATGTTTAAAGCAGAATAAACATGTTTCAATCACATTAAACATGCTTAAATCAGAATAAACATGTTTCAATCAGAATAAACATGTTTAAAGCAGAATAAACATGTTTCAATCACATTAAACATGCTTAAATCAGAATAAACATGTTTCAATCACATTAAACATGTTTAAAGCAGAATAAACATGTTCAAATCACATTAAACATGCTTAAATCACATTAAACATGCTTAAATCAGAATAAACATGTTTCAATCACATTAAACATGTTTAAAGCAGAATAAACATGTGTCAATCACATTAAACATGCTTAAATCAGAATAAACATGTTTCAATCAGAATAAACATGTTTAAAGCAGAATAAACATGTTTCAATCACATTAAACATGTTTAAAGCAGAATAAACATGTTTAAATCAGAATAAACATGTTTCAATCACATTAAACATGTTTACAGCAGAATAAACATGTTTCAATCACATTAAACATGCTTAAATCAGAATAAACATGTTTCAATCAGAATAAACATGTTTAAAGCAGAATAAACATGTTTCAATCACATTAAACATGCTTAAATCAGAATAAACATGTTTCAATCACATTAAACATGTTTAAAGCAGAATAAACATGTGTCAATCACATTAAACATGCTTAAATCACATTAAACATGTTTAAATCAGAATAAACATGTGTCAATCACATTAAACATGCTTAAAGCATAGTTGAACGTGTTGAAAGCAGAATAAATATGTTAAGAGCATGTCTAAAGATGTTTCAGAGAGTTTTTAAGCGATGATTTTGATGGTGTAACTGTTGTCCAGTTCTTACCTCCAGGTCGTTCAGAGTTGAGCAGCTCTGGCAGGAAGAGCTCGATCACCTTTAGAGTCTCGTCTTGGAACCACCTGGAGGGTTAATGATCCTGTCAGGCAGCTCCGGGTCAGACCGATGTGTGATCCAATAACTAAGATCATTAAATGAACATGAACAGGGAGCTGATCGGTGAGTCTGCACTCCAGTGGCTGCGGTGGAGCTGTCATGAAGGTCTGGACCGACAGGTTGATGTTTCAGCAGCTGTGGAGGTGAAGGAGCTCCATCCTGAGAGCTGTGCCTAATGAAGTGGCCGCTTCCCGTCACACGGTTTGCGAACCCGCAGCAGTGATCCGGATCAGGTCTGGGGGTCCGGACGGGTCTGGGGCGGAGTCTGTTCCTCAGGTCCACCTGCAGCGTTCTAAGATTTACCTGTTATCATAATTAATCGATGCATCACGCACGAGACTCTCACGCACGCGCACGCACTTACTCTGACAGTCCCCGTCAGGACAGACCTCAGACTCACAGAGACCAGACCAAGTCCGCTAACACCGCCCCCCCTCAGGGGTCCCACCTGAGCTCGCAGTCCCGCGCGCGCCGTCAGCGCGTGGACTCACCGGGACGGTCTGGTCCTGCACGTGCGTGCTCGTCTGTGTGTGTGAGGGTGTGTGAAGGTGCCCGAGGGGAGGTGGACACACCGGGGCTCTGGGCGGATGGACCTTCACAATAAAAGCATATCCTTTCAAAATAAAACCTCCCGAGTGTGTGTGTGTGTGTGTGTGTGTGTGTGTGTGTGTGTGTGTGTGCGTGTGTGTGTGTGCTTGTTGTTTGTTTGTTGTTTGTTTGTTTGTATGTTTTTCAGGTCAGAAATGGTTCAACCAATCGGGCTGATCTGGATCATCATCAGGATCCAGTTCTTTGAAGTTCTCTGTACATTTGCAGGATGAGACCATTCCCCACATACTTGCATTTATAATATATATGTATATTAATATTCATATTAGTATCTACATTACATTTATATTTATATTCATGTCAATGTTTACCTTTAGATTTATCTTCATCCAGTCTAAAGCAGCTCCTGTCCATTTCATGGGTTGTGTTTGTTCTTTTTTGTGTCTCTTGTTTATTTAGTATATATTTAATATTTAACTGTATGTTCTTTAATTTCTGCCTACTGTAAACTTGATTTTCTTCCTCTTGACTCTTCGTCTTTATTCTAATTATGTGTTGATTGTCAAACTCCTTGTATATTTGCTTTGGACCTGATTTATGAGGATCAGCATGATAGACCTGACATTCAACAGGGCGGCCTCGCCTGCAGAGAGACGTCATGCAGGGGAGGAGCCAGCCAACCAGAGTCCAGCTCCACCTGAGGAGTAGACGTGGAGCATCTGATCCAGTGAAGAGCTCCACATCTGCTCCTCCCCTCTGATCAAACACCTCCTCAGGTAGGCCACACACACCTGCAGGTCCTCATCCAGGTGTCAGCACATACGTGGCTCTGAGCACAGGTGAGTGTCGGGGGGTCATGGGGGAGTTAGAGGTCGTTCCTCAGACTTAGACAGTGCTGCTGAAGTTTTCTGAAGTTCAGAGTTTAAAGGGAGAGTTCGGTGTTTTTGAAGTGGGGTTGTCCATCAGATAAAGTAGAAAGTTCTCTCCTCTCCCTCAGTAAGACACAGACTGTAAGGGTCTGTGATGAAGAAATAGATGCTAACAGGAAAGTACCGTACCAAAAACAAAGGGTATTTTCTCTGCCTACAAGAACTCAAATCAAAAGTACAAGGATACATGACATGAGTCAGTAAGGTCCAGATAAATTTTATATTTCTGAAATGTTAATGCACTTAAACACATTCATATGTCACGTACTCTTAAACTGTGGTATTACTTTTTTATTTGAGTTCTGAAGATGTGGTCCAGTTTGGAGAGTAGGAGTCTCAGGGCGTTTTCACATTAGGTCCACTTGTGTCGAACTGTGCTGCGGCGCGGTTCGCCCCCTGGACCCTCGTAAATCATCGTAAACCTCAACCAGAACAAACAAATCGACAAATTGAGTAAGCAAAAGATTCAACCTCGGGATTAACAGGAAGTAATGCATCAAAAGTAGATTGGTTCGGACCACTTTGTTTCACACCAGTGAAACCAAATGTAGGGAGATGGAGCAGATCGAGACCACCCCTTCATGGAGGTCTCAGACCGGCTGATTTGGTGTGCACCAAAGTGCGGTGGTTGCATTCACATTCATACTAACATACCAAACCCTGGGCCAAAACTTCTTTGGTGCACACTAAATATGGTTGGTGTGAAAACACCCCCAGTTTGTGTTCTTAGCTGACAGGAGTGGACCCTGCTGTGGTCCAGTTTGGAGAGTCAGAGCCTCAGTTTATGTTCTTAGCTGACAGGAGTGGACACTTGTGAGGTCTCCCGTCAGCTGTGGACCATCTTCTTCAGGGCTGTGCATGCCGGTGTCAGAGATGGTCTCCTTGCTTCAGTGCCTTTAACTGGATGTTTTCTCTTCTTCAGACCATCCACTGTGAGCCCTTTAGATGGTTGAGTGTGGTAGATCTTCAATTTCTGATGCATCAACACATTCAGCCTCTGAAATCTCCTTCTTCTCTGTCTTGATGCTTTTTTGGACTTCAGCAGGTCATCTTGACTGTGTCTACATGTCCACATGCACTGAGTTGCTGCCATGTGATTGGCTGTCTAACTATCTGCAAAAATAAGCAGTTGAAACATCTCCACCTCTGCTTGTCCGCTCAGTTCTTCTCGTACCTTCTGCAGGTACGTCGTTGGTGATTGGTTCTGGATCAGAGCGTCTGCAGCGATGCCCCGCCCCCGCTTGCTCTTCTGCTTCTTCCTCCTGCTGTGGGTGGGACTTCTGCCGCTGCTGTTCCACCTGGAGAACCTCAACGACACCACAAAGATAGCAAACCAAGGTCAGTGATGTCTTTACTGGAGCGTGGCTCTAAACGGACAGCATGATGACTGCATGTTAAAAACTTTATTCTCCTTTACAGTTTAACTGTCCTACATCAGTCTATAACTTCTTTAATCGTTTCAGACTACAGTAACCTTGCTGTATTATAATTTATTTATACCTTTAACTATTTAAATGATTATTCATAACAATATACCTTTGTAAAGAAAAAAACACTTGCATACCTTTTTCTGAATAAAATATGTTTCTTAAGCATTTGTTTTAAAAATGTGAAACACTCACTGAAAGACATCTTGGCTGCTGTGGATCAATTTTTAAAGGAGAACTGAATTTTTGTCGTGACACAGTTTTTCTTTTAATCAGTCATATAACTGATGTTTATGGGTATGACACCGATTCATAGCAAATGTTTTATCACTTTACAATAAAGCAGGCTGGAGACATCCTGATCCTTTGGCCTGTTCTGTTGTGTATTTTATCAACATTTATGAGTAGATAGCGGTAAATATAACCGTAAAATATTGTTACATTTACAAACCCATATGCTTTCCCACAATCATTTGCCATTCACAGTGATATCTTTTGCATAAAGGTAAAATATTGCCATTGTCAGAAAACAATCCTTAATAAGTTCAGTTGGACCCAAAACTGCGGTGGCCCTGAAGGTCATTGTGAATAAACATTTAACAATACGTAAAAACATTTAAGAATGTGCAGGAAAAATTTCACAAAACACAAAAACATTTCACAATGCGCAAGAAACATTTCACAATACGCAAAAACATTTAAGAATATGCAAAACATTTAAGAATGCACAAAAACATTTTACAATACGCAAAAACATTTAACAATACGTAAAAACATTTCACAATATGCAAAAACATTTAAGAATTTGCAAAAACATTTAAGAATGTGCAGGAAAAATTTCACAAAACACAAAAACATTTCACAATACGCAAAAACATTTAAGAATATGTAAATTAATTTCACAATACGAAAAAACATTGAGAATGCGCAAACAAATCTAAGAATACGCGAAAACATTTCACAATACGCAAAAACATTTAAGAATATGCAAAACATTTAAGAATGCACAAAAACATTTTACAATACGCAAAAACATTTAACAATACGTAAAAACATTTTACAATACGCAAAAACATTTAACAATACGTAAAAACATGTAACAATACGTAAAAACATTTAAGAATTTGCAAAAACATTTAAGAATATGCAGGAAAAATTTCACAAAACACAAAAACATTTCACAATGCGCAAGAAACATTTAAGAATATGCAAATTAATTTCACAATACGAAAAAAACATTAAGAATGCGCAAACAAATCTAAGAATACGTGAATACATTTCACAATATGCAAAAACATTTAAGAATATGCAGGAAAAATTTCACAAAACACAATAACATTTCACAATGCGCAAGAAACATTTAAGAATATGTAAATTCATTTCACAATATGCAAAAACATGTAAGAATGCACAAAAAAATTTAAGGTTGCGCAAAAAACCTTTAAGAATACGCGACAACATTTCACAATACACAAAAACATTTAAGAATATGCAAGTACATTTCACAACACGCAAAAACATTCCACAAAACACAAAACATTTCGCAATACAAAAAACATTTAACAATACAAAAAACATTTCACAGTACGCAAAAACATTTCACAGTACACTAAAACATTTCAGGGATCATGAAAACATTTCAGTGCACGAGGTGAGTGAGGGAATATATACAAACAGTGGCAGGGTGAGGCTCCAGGAGATCACTGCAAGAGAAAGAGCAGAAAAGCAGAGATGAATGCAAAGAAAATTCAAAAATAGCACCAATCACAAGGCAAAACTCCGCAGAGCTCAAAAGGCTAGAGAGCCACTAAAGCGAGGTAACCCACCAGCTGACTCCTGGCAGCTAATGAGGTGGACTTGATTACAGATCTTCAACAGGTGAGGGGTGAGGGAACCAGGTTAGGGGGGAGACCACGCCCACAGCAGGGAGACGAGCAGGAAGGGAGAGGGGGGAGAGGGCAGGCTGCAGGGAACATGAATCCTCACAGCCATGTTTACAAAAATCAGGAACATTGCAGGAAGTGTAACCATTCTGTGTTTATCTCATCTCTGACATTCTCCACCTGTATCGACGTGCGTACACGAGTCAGGGCTTCAGTCCTCCAGCCTCTTTCACACTGGAAGCATTTGGCTTTTTTACCTTTGCCACACATTGTGAGGAATTTTTGGAAAAGTTTTATTTAGACTGAAGGGGTAAAACAACACCAAGTTATCTGTCATCTGTTTTTAGATGACTTTTGACCCCTAAAGAACAGGTGGGGTGACATGGTGTTCTGAGGTATTTACTACGGAGGCCCTGAAGGGACATTAGCAGAAATGAAACATAACAAAACTATCTGGTGTGCACTATCTGCTGCACATGAGAAACTATGCAGCCCCTAAAAGGACACTGGCAGAAAAAAATGTAGCTACATTTATCTGGTGCGCACCAGACAAACATGTAATTAATTGTCTCTTTAGGGGCTCCCTAATTACTCTCTTGAGCAGATGCTACTGTCTACAAATATTTTATTGTGTTGTATGGTTTTGTGCTTACTCAGCAGAGACTGTATTTAAGGCCAGTGGAGCTTCTCCTCTCCATGCTGCATGTCTCTGAGATATGGAACAAATATTATTTACAACATACAACTGCTGCCACAGCTTTCACAGCAGGTGTGTGAATGTGCTGCAGTCTCCATATACACTGCCTGGCCAAAAAACATTTGGCACCTGGATTTAACTAAGCAAACAGGTGTGAGCCTCCTATTGGATAATTATTGCATGGGTGATTATCTTTCAGCTGGAACAAGTTATTTAGCTCCAGCTGATGCAATGAGCAGCTTCTCATTTCTATAACAACCATGTCAAAGACACATCCTGTGGTCGTGGAAAAGATGTTATGGCCCTTTTCCGCTAGCACGCCTTGGCCCTACTCTACTTGGCTCTACTTGATTTGCAGCATGTTTCCACTAGCCTGGTACCGCCTAAAACAAGCTAGTTTTAGCACCTACTCGCGCTGGTTCCAAGCAAGCTGAGTCCATACTAAAAGATGACGTCACTGACTGCCGGCTTCTGATTGGTCAGACAGTGTTGTCATAGATGAGTCATGAGCGAGATGACCAAGCATGCCACCATTAGCTTACCCTCATACGTCTTTTCTTTGCAGCTGGATTGCTCTCGTCCTCGGCTTCATTCTGTTGTATAGCTTCAAAACTCTCCTGTGCTTCTCAAGGGGTATTTCTTCTTACCACCTGCAGCATTCTTCTACTTTCCTTTTTTACTCGGTTTGTGACAAAAAGACACAGATTGTTGTGCCGCGCTCAAAATGACATCACCGCAGAGCCACTCAGCTGTTTACAGCGACACTGCACCCTGTTGGGCAGGTGACTGTGGCTAATGGAAAAGCAGCACAAGGCGAGTAGAGTAGAGCCGAGTAGAGTCGAGTAGAGTAGAGTAGGGCTAATGGAAAAGGGCCATAAGTCTGTTTAAGAAGGGTCAAATCATTGGCATCAAGCAGAGAAAACATCTAAGGAGATTGAAGAAACTACTAAAACTGGGTTAAGAACTGTCCAACACATTATTAAAAACTGGAAGGATAGTGGGGAACCATCGTCTTCAAGGAAGAAATGTGGTCAGAATAAAATCCTGAATGATGGTGATCGGTGAATCACTTAAACATTTGGCCAAATCAAATCAAAGAAAAACAACAGTAGAACTCAGGGGTGTGTTTAATAGTGAAAGTAAGAGCATTTCCACACACACAATGTGAAGGGAACTCAAGGGATTGGGACTGAACAGCTGTGTAGCCTTAAGAAAACCACTAATCAGTAAGACTAAGCAGAAAAAAGGCTTCAGTTTGCTAGGGAGCATAAAGATTGGACTGTGGAGGACTGGAAGAAGGTCATGTGGTCTGATGAGTCCAGATTGACCCTGTTCCAGAGTGATGGGAGCATCAGGGGAAGAAGAGAGGCAGGTGAAGTGATGCACCCATCATGCCTAGTGCCTACTGTCCAAGCCTGTGGGGGCAGTGCTGTGATCTGGGACAAATCTGTGACATTGGAGAAGCTTAAAGAAACAATGAGACAGAGAATTCATGCTGTAATCAAAGCTAAAGGCGGGACAATGAAATATTAGAGTGTGTGACATTTTTTTGGTGGCGATTTTTTTTGTCCAGGCAGTGTATATCACCTTAATAATGAGCTTAAAGTTCAGGAACAAGCACAGTAAAAATCCCCATGAGGATCCTGGTTCATGAAGAACTGACCTGAGCCTGCAGAGAGAAGCGTCCTGAGAGGCAGGGACAGTTAGACACTTTCTACCTTTAATGTGACACAGAAGGAGGAGAAACACCTGTGGCTTTGTGATTGGCCAGCTCGTCCCTACAGTCTGAAGCTCTGACTCGATAACACACAGGCTGTAATGGAAACAGGATCACAGTCCATAAAATGCTTCCAGTGTGAAACGGGCCTTCTGAGTTTGGTCTGAGGTGAAGAGGATCTGTCTGTATGAATTCTGTATGAAGTCTTTTTTCTGCTCCTCTGTCCAACAGATTCCTCTGCTGACAGACTGGATCCAGCTCTGTGGACCCCAGAGAGAGAAGGTGGGCAGAACTGTGTTTATGAAGGTTCTTACTGCAGGATGTCAACATGAATGCTTTTGAGAGTTCCAGCATTACTACTGCTGTTACCATTCGACATGTTACCATGCTAATTGGTGACCTTAAAGTCTGGCTGCCACGCTTAAACAGATGTTTTAACAGGAGCATTCATAAATGCTTCCCTCTTTGAATATGGCAGCGTTGTCGTCAGACAGGACGAACACCAGATAATACGGCTACATGAATGAAAGGACTTTGTTTAACCAGAAAAACCTCAGTGAAAATAAACATCTTATTTGAATCTGAAACTTATTTGACCCATTTCAAGGCCAAGTTTAGGGACAGAAAGTGAAAGTAGATTTAGTGACCGAGGGTATGTCCCAGTTCTACTCCTTAGCCCTTGTCTTACTCTTTGGTTTTGCACATTCATGTCCGGTGAAGGGGTGTCCCAGTTCTCCATAGGGCTAAGACGAGGGGCTACACAGCCCTGGAAACAAAGACAGACCGGGACCTCATTTAACCCGTAAGAACCCAGACCCATTTATGCTTTTAGGAAAATTATAGGGGACTGAACACTGACTAAATAGAGCCCAAAGAACACACTTGTGAATTTTTTTCAAAATACCTCCCTCTTCTGACAAAGATCTGTAATGTTACATATATGTCACATTGGGCGTTAAGAAGTTGGATGCATTTCTTCTTCATGCAAAAACACTGGGGAGAAAGCAGACTAATTACACCATGAAAAAGACATTCAGCATGGTTTATCAAAATACTGCCCCCTACAGTTAAAAATGCACAATTTGACATATGTGTCACATTGGGTCTTGATGGTAAATGTATTTCTTTAATTAAAAATAAATAATTAATTAAATCTATTTATTTAGGGTCATTGTCTTGTTGAAAGGTGAACCCCAGAGTGCCCAGTCTAACATCCTGAGCACTCTGGAAAAGGTTTTTGTCCAGGACATCTCCGTATTTGGCCCATTCATCTTTCCTTTAATGTCATCCAGTCGTCCTGTCCCTGCAGCTGAAAAACACATCCACAGCATGATGCTGCTCCACCATGCTTGTTATTTTGGGCAGGTGATGAGCAGTACCTGGTTTCCTCCACACAGACCTCTGAGAATTAAGGCCAAAAAGTTCCATCTTGGTCTCATCAGACCAGAGAATCTTATTTATCATAGTCTGGGAGTCCTTAATGTGTTTTTTGGCAAACTTTATGCAGGCTTTCATGTGTCTCGCACTGGGGAGAGGCTTCTGTCGGGCCACTCTGCCATAAAGCTCTGACTGGTGGAGGCTGCAGTGATGGTTGATTTACATGAACTTTCTCCATCTCCCCACTGGATCTCTGGAGTTCAGCTACAGTGATCTTTGGCTTCTTCTTTACCTCTCTCACCAAGGCTCTTCTCCCCTGATTGCTCAGTTTGGCTGGACGTCCAGCTCTAGGAAGAGTTCCTGTTGCCTCAAACTTCTTCTATTTAAAGATTACGGAGGCCACTGTGCTCTTAGGAACCTTAAGAGCAGCAGAAATTCTTTTGTAGCCTTGGCCAGATCTGTGCCTTTCCACAATTCTGAGTTCTTCAGACAGTTCCTTCGACCTCATGCTTCTCATTTTTTCTGACATGCTCTGTGAGCTGAAAGATCTTACAGAGACAGGTGTGAGCTTTTCCAAATCAAGCCCAATCAGTACAATTAAACACAGCTGGACTCCAATGAAGGTGTCGACACATCTCAAGGATGATCAGAAGAAATGGACAATGCCTCAGTTAAAAAACAAGTGTCACAGTAAAGGGTCTGAGTACTAGTGACCATGTGATATACATATATATATATGTATATATATATATATATATATATATATATATGTATATATATATATATGTGTGTGTGTGTATATATATATATATATATATATATATATATATATATATATATTGATTTTAGGTAATGACTGCAATGTTACACAATGTAACAATGTATATATAAAAAAAATTGGCTTACAATTCAACAATATTAAATGTACTGACCAAATATCATTAAATCATTTATATTAACTGAGCAGTTTATGATCACAGCACCTTAAAAACCTTATTGTGACATATATGTCACATCAGGTTTTTCATGACAGTTTTAGGGTTAAAGGGTTGATGTGACACATATGTCACAACGATTTTGATTTGATCTGTTTAATATAAATTTATTTGAGAAATGTGTTCTCAGCAGGTTAGATGTAATAAAGGACAAGTTATTTAAGCAACAGAATTTTAAAATCTCCTAATCTTACCTTAAGGACAAAGATATAAGCCATTTAAAATGACCTAGTTTTGTCAAATGAGCTGGCCTGACACACTGCCATCTTTGAAATGATGTTGAGGGAACAAAAGATCACATGACCTGTCACATGACCTACTAGGATGTTCCATAGGTGACACTTAGGGACTTTTTGGGTTGAAATTAGGGAAAGTGCTTTCCAAAGAACTTTTGAGGACATTCAAAGTCCTTGTGACATCTGTGTCACGGTGGGTCCTTATGGGTTAAAACTAAGGGATAAGAGAATTTCCCATAATGCACCGTGCCCACTGAAAAGAAGACAGAGCAGAGACCAAAGGAAGCGCAGAATTATAAGTATTTACTAAATCATAAAGTAAATATTAAATGGTAAATGGCTTGAGATTATATAGAGCTTTTCTAGTTTTTTGACTTCTCAAAGCTGCTTCACACTTTAGGTCACACCTACCCCTCAAAACAGAGGGTCAAGGTGAAGGGGAAGGGTTAAGAGGTAGAACTGGGATTGACCCGAAGTCAGCGTCAATGTTTTGAAGATGAACCCAAAAACCTTTATTATAAAACTAACAAAAAAGGGATCAAACCCAAAAACAAAGTTCAAAATCAAATCAACAAAGATCTTAACAGAACCAGACAACCTACAAACTGGGCAGATCACATTGAGAACTCAAGCACATGGTGAATCAGGGAAGACGATCAATGACCCAACACTCAAAACAGGGAGCACAGAGACTGAATACACAGAGGAAACATCAAGCACAGGTGAGACAATCAGGAACACAGGGATTGCAAAATAAAACAGGAAAAATGAGAGCCTAGACACAAAACCTAACTTAACTGAAAAGAAGAACAGAATCAAGAAAACAAAAGGAAAACACAAGAGGTTTAACCAAGGAAGAAAATATCAAATAAAACTAAGTTACCAAAACAGACAGAATCATGACATACAGAGCTAAAACTGAAGCTTCCAGAACATTTCACAGTCACTCCTGTGATAAAAACAGGACAAGTAAAGCCTCATAAATCAGGATGTGCCAGTGATTCAGTCTGTGGAGGGTCAGGAAGGCCCAGCCGATTCACAATGCAGAGAACAGGGACGAGTTTGAGCACTGGAATTTGTTATGAACCTTAAAGGTGCAGTGTGTAGAAACTGGCATTTTAGCGACATCTAGTGTTCAGATTTTGGAACAAGCCCGTCTGTTTCTAAAACATTACATCACTGAGCGACGACAGCCGGTGAAGACTAAAAAGGATCGTGAACAGGGCATCATTTACAACAGTTACCAGGTGAGGGATTTCACTCTTTTTGTCCCTTAAACCCACCCGTAGACAACACGGTGGATCGTTATGTCAGCCTTCACAGAGGGGAGACCCGCGTACATAGATATAAAAAGCTTTTTCTAACACAATAAAAAGAAAACCAAAGTTTTATGAGGGTGATTGTACTCCTATTTTACATACATACAAAAAGAAACATCATATGCTTTATTCACCGTTTCTGTTTGGTGAAATGCTGCAGACTTCTACACACTACACCTTTAAAGCTCCATGATGAACAGGATTCAATTACTCAAGGCATGCAGATAATGAAACAGAACTAGACCCTTTCTCCTCCTCATTAATCCAATCATTCAACCTGTCCCCTTTCATCTTCTTCTTTCCTGCAGATTTGGACCAACAGCCGGCCACAGAGAAGGTGAGGCAGAGCCAAGTATAGGTACTTGGAGGTCACATCAGTCGTTGCTGATTGGATGAGTGTGTGTGAAGAGAGAGAGAGAGGGGAGGACTTGATTGGACAAAGTGTTATTCAACTGAATAGAGAGATAAAAGTTTCTGTCACAATAAGTCTTAGAACTAAACAACATTTGATTTAAAATAATTCTCTCTGTGAGATCCACAGCCTGGACAGCCCCTGTGTGTGATCAGGGGGGATAAAGGGGAAAATGAAGCCTTCATGTGACTCCTTTCTTAGACCTGATTGGAGAAAACTGTGATGCTAAAACTCCTCTAGTGTTTCAGTAATCTCGCTCTCCCCTAAAACAATTTAAATGGACTTGAGCTTATATAGCGCTTTTTCTAGTCTTTGACTACTCAAAGCTGCTTTACACCACGCATCAGGGGTTCATGAGCTAGGAACCCCTGATTCGTGGTGGATGGCCGAGCTCCCAAACAAATCAGTTTTTACGTGACTGAAACGCACTTTTAGGACCCACCAACGACTGTGGACGTTTTTAACCCTGATTTTAACTGGATTACTTCTTTTAACCACCGGTTGCCCCTAAAATCACTGGCAAAACAACAAACCGGCAACAACAACAACAAACTTAGCCAACCGGCTACAGGTGAGCCATGCCGTCACTTACCTCCTCCTCCATATGTGACAGTTGTGCTGGTCTGAGTCAGAAGGTGGCCCAGCTTGAGCAACAGGTATCCAGCCTAATTAAAATCCAAAAGGAAAAGGACCTGGACGTCATTCTGGGCAAGACCCGAGCCGCCGCCACGAGCACCCAGCTAGCCGACACGGCCCCGTGCTCCCCTGACTCTGAGTCCCGTCCCTCCGTATCCTGCCCTGCTGAGGATCCAGATCAACAGCGCTGGATTCAACAAGGTGCTAGACCTAGATCCAAGGGCCCGATCAGCTCCACTCCAGTGTCTGACCCATGGATTGCCGTCGGCGGTCAAAAGTCCAATTGCTATAGGACGCGGGGCAGCCGGCTGTCCTGTTCCCCTCCGGCCGGAGCCATAGCGCTGGGGAATAAATTCAACATCCTGGACCCCGAGGAGTTTCCCCCGCTGGCAGCGGATCCATCCGTCCTGCCGCCTCCAGTCCGCCCTCAGTGCCGTGGCTCCGGTGTCAGAACTCGTACTGGGAAGCTGCACCTACACTCCGGCTCCAAGATCTAAGGGGGGCGGGGTCCCTGGTATGGGCTACGGATCTCCACCACCTCTGAGGCTACTGCAGGAGACGGAGCTGGGGTCGCTGCGCCAGCCACCACCTGCAGCACCATCCGGAGTCTCCGCTGCTCCCCTCCGTATGCCCGGTCGGATCACCGGGTATGCGCCGGGGGGCTCCGCTCCCGCCTCTGCCGCTCCCTCCCTCTCCATGCCGTGCTCGTCAGCCCGTCGTGAGGTGGGAGACCTCGCTGGCGCGCCCTTCAGTAGGAGCGCACGGGGCAAGCACAGAGGTGCCTCGGCTCCTGCGAATGGTGCTGTGGCGTACCCGAGTCCGTCTCGGTCTGCGGCGACCCATCCCTCGGCAGCCAGACCCGAGCCGACCGTGCTGGTCCTTGGCACGTCTATGGTACGGCACGTGCGAGTTAACAAAGGTCACACCTCTTGCCACCCAGGTGCACTTGTCAGAGACATTACAGACTCCGCCCCCAACATCCTCCATCATCACCCCTCCATATCCACGGTTGTAATTCACACAGGTACTAATGACCTGAGACTACAACAGTCAGAGAGACTTAAAATAGACTTTATGACCCTCATCACCACAATCCACAGTTTCAATAAACAGGTCATAATAATAATAATAATGCATTTTATTTGTAACGCGCTTTACATTCTTGCGAATCTCAAAGTGCATACAGAGAATAAAAGCAGACCATAAAAGCATTAAAAACATAAAAAAACAGTAGAAAAAAATTCTAGTGTTAAAAACATATAAAAACAGTAAAAACCAAAACAAAACAGAAAATTCAAGCAAACGCTTTAGAAAAAAGGAAGGTTTTGAGTCCTTTTTTGAAGGTGGTCGTGGGTTGTGGTGCCCTCAGGTTATCTGGGAGGGCATTCCACAGGCTTGGGGCAGTAAAAGAGAAAGCCCGGTCACCCATGGTGTGGAGTTTAGTGTCTGGAATGAAGAGAAGGTCCTTGTTGGAGGAACGGAGGGATCGGGTGGCTGGTTTTGGTTTGATAAGTTCTTTCAGGTAGGGGGGTGCATTGCCATACAGGCACTGGTGTGTGAGGAGGGAGATTTTGTATTCTGTCCGGAAAGTTATGGGGAGCCAATGAAGTGAGCGGAGGATGGGGGTGATGTGTTCGTATTTCCGCACCCTCATCAGGATCCTAGCAGCGCAGTTTTGGATGTGTTGTAGCCTTTGGAGGCTCTTGCTAGGGATCCCGATGAGGAGCGCATTGCAGTAATCCAGCCTGGAGGAGACAAAGGCGTGGACGAGCTTCTCAGCATCCGGCAGGGTGAGTGTGGAGCGGAGTTTGGAGATATTTCTTAGGTGAAAAAAAGACGTCTTGCAAAGGTGATTGATATGAGCTTCGAGGTTGAGTTGTGGGTCCAGTTTCACGCCCAGGTTGGTGACTGTGGATGAGAGTGGAAGATTTTGACCGGAGAAGGAGATGCTGGTTATGGGGCATGTTTTGATCTGGTGGGGGGTGCCAATCAGAATGGCTTCGGTTTTTAGGCTATTGAGTTGAAGGAAATTGCAGCTCATCCACGCCTTTATCTCCTCCAGGCAGGTGGACAGAGTGGATGATGGGGATGCTGAGGTGACGGTGGTGACTGGATTGCAGGTGGTGGCTGGCTTGCGGGTGGGCGGGTCTATTTTTAAGTACAATTGCGTGTCATCCGCATAGCAATGGAAGGAGATTCCATGCTTACTGATGACATGTCCAAGTGGCAGCATGTACAGGGTGAAGAGGGTGGGGCCGAGAACGGATCCTTGGGGGACACCACAGGTGACAGGGTGGGTCTGGGATTTTTTTCCTCCCAAGGAAACAAACTCGGTTCTGTTGGAGATGTATGAATGAAACCAGTTTAAAGCTGAGTTATGAAGTCCAATGGAGTGAAGGCGGGTGAGGAGAATGCCATGGTGAACTGTATCAAATGCAGCTGTAAGGTCCAATAGGATGAGCAGAGAGGGGGAGCCATCGTCCGCTGCCATAAGAAGGTCGTTGGTGACCCTGACGAGGGCTGTCTCCGTACTGTGGGCAGCCCGGAACCCAGACTGAAACTTCTCAGCAATGCTGTTTAAACGGAGATGGTCTTGGAGCTGAGCAGCAACCACTTTTTCCAGAACCTTTGATATGAAGGGGAGGTTAGAGATGGGTCTGTAGTTTGCATAGTTATGTGGGTCTAAAGAGGGTTTTTTAATAGTCATAGTCTCAGGTCCCCTCCCACCACCCCGCTTTGGAGACATCAAATTCAGCCGCCTGAGACTCCTACACAAATTTCTGAAATCATACTGTACTGCTCATCATATCCCATATGTCGACAACTTTCTTGCCTTTTACAATAGACCTGGACTGTTCAAAAAAGACTGTCTCCATCCCAACTTCACTGGATCACGCCTTCTGTCACACAACATAGAACTTACACTGGAATCCACATGACAATATGCTCAACACACCTCTCCATCATCCACCATTGCTCCAAAAGACAGTTCACACATCCCGGTAATCATCAGCAGAGAGCGGCCTATTCATAAAACCCATAAATCCTCCATAAACCTCAATAATCTTAAATCTGTCCCTACAACTTTACCACAAAATCCCCCAGTTAAAGCTGTGGTCTACGATTTGAAACCGCAGCCTGCCCCCCTTCCCTCCCCTCTCCCCTCCGTGTTCCAAGATCCCGCCCCCAGCTCGTGTCGCCTCATATAGCCCCCTCGGACAGAGCTACGAGCGACTAGCACAATATATCAGCAGCAAACTCAATCAAAAACAGCTCAGCTCAACTGAAAGCATCAAACACGACAGACATCCCCCTTGTAACACACAGCAGTAGCCATTTCAATTGGACCGGCGGCAATGCGGGTCTGGCGCCGCCAGAGCGGAGCCGAGTGTGGGGGAGGATTTATCTTTCTCAGCCTGTCCTCCCCAGCTCAGCTTACAGTGCAAACGATTAGCGGCTAACAGGCTAACCCGCTCCCCTACAAGTTATTAGCCCGTGCAGGCACAAACTAACCACAGTTATTCAGCAGACATCTCCCACTGTAGTAAACAAAGCCATTACCTGATCAACCAGGGGCGAAACGGCCGATGCTGAAGGTCTGACGGCCGGCTGAGGCTATTCGTTAGCCGTTAGCCCGCTAACAGGCCTCAACCCGCGGGCAGAGCTCCGTTGGGCCCCGCGGGAGAGGGAGGCGGCTTCGGTCTCGGCGCTAGGCTTCTCTGGCTCCATGATAGTTCAGTAGCTAACGCTGCTAGCTGCTCACCGGAGGTAGAGGGGAGGAGACGGGACCATGACGCACTACGCATGACGCTGCGTAGCGAGGGAGACAAGGATTGGATGGACTCACAGACCAACTCACGGACCAATTAATAGTCGCAGGTTCTTAGGCTTGATTGGTCAGCTAGTATGCAGCTTTTCAGTGGATATACTGAATGGATTTTTTTCGTTCTTTTTGGTCTTTATACTGTGTAGATAGGACCATAGGACCATAACAGCCTTATAAACGGTGTTATTAAGATGTACAAAGCTTCCAAATCGTAGACCATAGCTTTAATATAAACATGGCCCTGTTGAATGTCCGCTCTCTGCTAAACAAATCTTTTATTGTAAATAACCTGATTTTAGAGCACAAACTTGAGTGTCTGTTTTTAACCGAAACTTGGCTGGGTACGGAGGCTCCAGTTGTTCTCACTGAGGCCTCCCCACCTAATTTTAACTTTGCTTTTTCAACAAGGAGTGGTAAAAGGGGAGGTGGCACCGCTTCTATTACTATGAACACTTTGGCCACCAAACCTGTTTTATTTGAAGAATACACAAGTTTTGAATACCACTCCATTGTTTTTAACAACCCAAAAATTTTATGTGTGACAGTCTACAGACCACCGAAAAAGTGCAGTCTTTTTATCCCCCAATTCTCAGAATTTTTATCGATTTTACACAATTCATATGATATGATTATTTTAACCGGTGATTTTAATCTACACATAGATAATATTTTAGACCCCGTTTCCAGGGAGTTTTTAAATGTTCTTAACTACATGGATTTTAAACAACATGTCATGCACGAGACACACATCAGAGGACACACCCTGGACCTGCTCATCACCTATGGCCTGTCTGCGGGTGTGTCCTCTGTTGTTGACTTGGCTGTCTCTGACCACTTCTGTGTGTTTTTTAATATCACCGTTTTTATCGAGCGGGAGACCTCTGTGAGAACTGTGAGGAAGCGTCATCTGACCCCTGGGGTGGCTGCAAATTTTATCAGTGTTTTAGAAAAATGCCTTCCAATTGTTCTGTCTGCCCCCTGTGATTTTATTGTGGAGAATTTTAACAGTAAACTTGAATACGCTCTCAACTCAGTTGCACCAATCAAATTGAAAAAAGCTCACTATAAGCCTGCAACCCCATGGATTAATGAGGAGGTAAAGAAACTAAAAAGAAAAGGCAGGGCGGCAGAAAGAAAATGGAGGAAAAATAAAATCACAATTCATCTTCAAATATACAGAGAACATCTTAAATCATACAACTGTGCTGTTAAAAACTCAAGAAATGTGTATTTTGCCAAACTAATCACAAACAACAAAAACAACCCGAAAGTTCCATTTTCAACCATTGACCATCTTTTTAACCCTGATTTTAACAAATTTCACATAACTCCTACAAACGCTCTCTGTGAGGAGTTTGCAGCCCACTTCAGGTGTAAGACTGACACTATCAGAAGAGACATTTTATCCCATCAAACTACTGCTTTTAATCCATCTGAGTGTCTGTCTTCACCCGAAGAAACACTGGACAGTTTTGTCCTGGTTAATGATGAGATGCTTTATGAGGTTTTCTCCTCTATGAAGCCCACCACATGTCTTTTAGATCCAATTCCAACTACATTTTTTAAGTCATTTTATGGATCTTTTAGAGACGAGCTTTTAACTATGATGAATTGCTCTCTTCAGACGGGGGTCTTTCCGGCTGCGTTTAAGGCAGCAGTGGTGAGGCCCCTACTGAAGAAGAGCAATTTGGATTTTAATGATTTTACTAATTACAGACCTGTGTCTCACTTGCCATTTTTAAGTAAAGTTTTAGAGAAGCTAGTTTTTAACCAGCTCAATGCATTTTTAAATTCACATGATATTCATGAAGAATGTCAGTCTGGTTTTAGGGTAAACCACAGTACAGAGACTGCCTTAACAAGGATTTTAAATGATTTTAGATTAAATTATGATTCACAGAAAGTGACAATGTTGGTTCTACTGGAACTTAGCGCTGCCTTTGATACAGTAGACCACACTATTCTTTTAAACAGACTTAAACACCTTGTTGGCCTCTCTGGTACTGTGCACAAATGGTTTACTTCCTACCTCACAGACAGAACATTCATGGTAAGTGTGGACACATGCTCCTCTCTAGTCCATAAGATCACATGTGGTGTGCCCCAGGGTTCTGTTTTAGGCCTTGTTCTTTTTAACCTGTACATGCTCCCTCTTGGCGGTGTCATCAGGAGACATGGAATTAACTTTCACAGTTATGCTGATGATACACAGCTTTACATCTCCATGTCTCCTGATGACACCAGGCCAATGGATGCTCTTTTTAACTGCATTTTAGAAATTAAATCATGGATGGCAGAAAACTTCCTCCAGCTTAACCAGGACAAAACTGAGGTTTTAGTCATCGGTCCTGAGGCCCAGAGAGAGAAGCTTTTACCCAAACTACAGTCACTGTCTTTTAATCCTTCATCACAAGTAAGAAACCTGGGCGTAATATTTGACTCTGAGCTGACTTTTATTCCTCACATTAAGAATATTACAAAAATAGGTTTTTATCATTTAAAGAATATCGCCAGAGTCCGCCCCATTCTCTCTCGGGCTAACACGGAGACGCTAATGCATGCTTTTATCACTAGTCGTATTGACTACTGTAATGCCCTGCTCTCTGGTCTTCCAAAAAAGAACATTTCAGGTTTACAATTACTTCAAAATTCAGCAGCACGTGTCCTGACTAAGACCAGAGGGCGGGCCCACATTACTCCAGTTTTAAAATCACTGCATTGGCTCCCCGTGTGTTTCAGGATTGATTTTAAAGTTCTTTTATTAGTTTTTAAATGTCTTAATGGTCTTGGGCCTTCTTATCTTTCTAAACTTCTTTTACCTTATGAACCCTCGCGGACCCTGCGCTCCTCTGGCAGTCGGCTCCTAGTCATCCCAAAAGTCAGGACACACACTCACAGCGAGGCGTCTTTCCAGTTTTACGGCCCCCGTCTATGGAACAGCCTGCCGGAGGATCTCAGGGCCGCAGAGAACGTTCATGTTTTTAAAAACAGGCTCAAGACACACCTTTTTAGCTTAGCTTTTAATTAAGATTTTATTTATTACATTTATTTATATTAGGATTCCACTTTGTTTTTATTAATGGATTTTACTCATTTCTTATCTTAATGTTTTAGTAGGATTATTTTATGGTCTGGTTCTTAGTTTTTATCTTATTTTATTATTTTATCATTAGGATCTCCAGTGTTTACTCCGTGGAGCCCTCTGCACCAGGAGTTGTGGTCGGCTATGGCCGCAGGACTCTGCCTCGTGGATTCCTGGAGGAGTTTTGAGGTCCATCATCTCTCCTCTGGGTTCTGCGTTGGTGTCCTGTGGCTGTGGTTAACTCTCAGCTCCTGGTGCAGACGGCTCCTCCGATGACGCTCTCTCACCTGGTTCATCTGTACTCAGCCTTTGTTCTTCTTCTTAGTTTCTTGCACTTTTTTAGTCTGTATGAGTGTATGTGTATGAGTGTGTGTGGGTAAGTGTGCGTGTGTGTGTCTGTTAGTGAGTGTGTCTGTGAGTGAAGTCTTATGTCCATGCATGTGGGTAAGTTATGTAAAACAGGGGTGGGAAGGTGGGTTTAAGGGAATGTTTTTTAATTTTCTATGTAAAGCACTTTGAGTTGCATTCATTTGTATGAAAAGCGCTTTATAAATAAAGTTTGATTGATTGGTTTGATTGAAGTCACACCTACCCATTCACACCCATTCACTCTCACATTCACTCACTGATGGTTCATAGTTTCTATGTTAGTTATCCATCAGTATCTCTAATACATTCACGCCCTTTCATGCCTATTTACACACCACTGACGCACCAGTGGGAGCTACTTGGGGTTAAGTGTCTTGCCCAAGGACACATCACCATGCGTCGCCCAGAGCTGGGCTTGAACCTGCAACCTCCCGATCACTGACCAAGCGCACTATCCAACTGCGCCACCGACGATCCAATAAATAAACCAGTAGTGGGCCTAAAGTAATTTGAGTGACTAGTGTTTGATTCTTTCTTGTATAAAACTTTGAGAAAACACTTGTATGTGTAGTTATGGGCAGTCAGACTCGTCCACGCTGTAGAAAGGCCCTGGATCATAAGCCACGCCCCCATGACAGGTCGTGACATCACAGCTGACAAGCATTGTGGGAGTTTCCTCTGAGCAGAAGCAAGAGCATCTTCGTTTTGACTCGTGCATGTTCCTGTGCTTAAAGGAGACAAATCATGCTGATGCATGATTTAATACTTACATATAATATAATACATTTGAAAACAAGACCTTACACCCCCTTAATTTTCAAAAAATGAGATATTGTATTTTTTCTGATATCCTAGAACGAGATTTGATGCCTCTGAAAATACGTCATTGCGAGATGTCCGCGAGATTTAAATCGTCGTAACGACACGAGGTACCTTTCTTTTTATTGGAGTAATTTGATAAAACACTTCCTCCTCTGTGATGTCCGTTAGCCACAAAACCGTGTGATGGTTCTGGATCCGTACTTCTGTATTTAGTGAGGTTTCGAGAGCGTTGGAAGTCAGTAAACGTAGCCAAAAGTACACAGCCACACAGGTCTGGGGTCTTCACAGTGCTCTTATTTATTAACAAAAAGGCAGACATAACCTTACCAAGCCCGATTTTACGGCTACTATTTCATCATACAAACAAAATGGCAAGTGCAAATCCATACATCACTTTTGAGTCCAGTGGTAGAACGTGAATACGGGTGCTCAGAGTCAGGGATGCGTCCATAGCGAGAGTGCCACTCAGACTGAAAACAAAGATGACAACCGCACCCTCTGGTGGCATTGTACAATCTTTCTTAAAGGTACATCACACAACCTCAACTGTTACATGTTCCCCCCTGGTAAGACAAAGGCTGACCTCAGCTGTACGCTCTGAGACAGTCCATACTTAAAATACTCCCATACATGCTTAAGTATTTAAGATGTCCGAACCAAACAGGGTTGTAATCTGTGAAGCACCACAGTATCTGGTATACATGTCAGTACTGAATAACGTGTAAGTCCATAAAAATGTCACCAGCAAAATGAAAATAAGCTTATTCAAACAAACAGCATAGTGAATTTCCCATTTTTTTCTTAACAAGTGACTCTTGAATGAAACAAGTCTTTATCTATTTCAATACCATGAAACAGGTTGAAAACAAAACAACATTCACTAACCCTTTAGTATGTTGCATAAAGAACAATATCAGTAATGCTGTTGTTGAACATGAAAACACGCACTTAAGAACCTCAAAAACATTACTTCAAGTCAAGTCTGTCAGTGTGGAAAGCATTAGTCCATCTGGTGTCCGACCATCCAGAGGTCACTCTGGGGGCCTGTCTTGGTTTCAAGTTGTAGGGTTCAGCAGGTACAGGAACCATGTCAATCAACGGTGAGTTTTGGGTTTGGGAGTCATGAGTCATTGTGGCAGCATCAGTCGCCGAAGTCGGTGTAGAGTGAGTTCTATTAGAGTCAGTGTTCCAGTCATTTTCGTCATCAGGGAGAGACAAGGGGAGGTCTGAGGCCTCAGGGACGGTGATGCTCGAACTGCTTGGCTCTGGGACATTCAGGTCAGGGGGCAGGTCATTGTCCACAAACTCAGTGCTCTGGCAATCAGCACATGTCTCGTACGTCCACGAGGAGAGGCTGTGTCCCATGTATGAAATGGCAGTAGATTCACCACATGGAAAACCACTGCATCTGCTCCTGTGTCACTTCTGGAGAGTCTGTACTTCACATCAGACAACCTCTGGGAGATGCGGTAGGGGCCAGTGTAAAGTGGGGCTAACTTTGCTGTAAAAGCGGTCAGTGCATCTGATTTGGGGTGGGATTTAGCTCTAACAAGGTCTCCAATGTTGTAAGAGGCAAGACGGCGTCTCAGATCGTAGTAGTGTTTTTGACGTTTGTGGCTTTCATTCAGCACAGCTCGAGCGTGGTCATGTGCTTCCTGAAGTGAGGCTTTCAGGCTTTCAGGATAGGGGACACCGGGATCATCAACACCATGACTGGAGGGTTGAGTAACCAGGTCAAGGGGAGTGTTTAATTCTCGTCCATACAACATCATGGAGGGGCTTAGACCTGTGCTTTCGCGATGTGCCGTGCGTAATGCAAAACAAATCTGGGGAATGTACTTGTCCCATGCAGTATGTTTGTCTCCCACATAGGCACGAATGGCTGATTTGAGAGTTCGATTCCCTCGTTCGGTGGCGTTTGTTTGTGGATGATAAGCTGTTGTAAGTCTGTGCTCAGTCCCTAGTGTTGAAACAACATGCTCAAAGAGTTCACTCACAAATGGTGTCCCTCTGTCAGAGATTAGAAATGAGGGGGCACCATGTCGAGCAAAGACATCACTGATGAACTTGTTGGCTGCAACTTGTGCTGTAGCCTCTCTCACTGCACTGACTTCGATCCATTTTGAAAAGTAATCCACGAAGACAATGATGTAGGCATTACCACTTGATGTGCGTGGCAGGGGTCCAACATAGTCAACGCCGGTGTACTCCCATGGTCTCTGTGGTTGAATGGGGACCATGAGGCCAGCTGGCTTTCTTTGACTTGGCTTAGTGGTCTGGCACACTGAACAAGAGACCACATACCTCTTGACATCAGAGGCCATGCTTGGCCAGAAGAACCTGAGTCTCAGGCGAGCCAGTGTTT
Organism: Scarus forsteni; assembly: GCA_036419115.1. NCBI lineage: Eukaryota > Metazoa > Chordata > Actinopteri > Labriformes > Labridae > Scarus > Scarus forsteni. The sequence continues at coordinate 15,488,884 of JAZDUH010000536.1, forward strand.
TTGAAGCACCCAGGTGTCCAGCTGTTGGGTGGTCGTGATAATACTTGAGCAGACTACAACGGATGGCAGTAGGGGCATAGAGCTTCATTTGTTTGAGTGGATGCAGACCACATTTAGTTTTTGGGTCGCGAAAGTAGAGCAGTCCATCCAGAGCAGCATACTGAGGGAGATCATTATTGCCTACATTCTGGCTGCTTTCCTTCAACTTACGGAGCAAATCCCCAGTTACAGGGTCATCCAGCTGCAGCTGTCGTACATGTGAGCGATCTGCCAACACAACCAGAGGCAAGGTGCGAAGATCAAGGCTGCCAATGATAGCATGAGCAGGTAAGAGATCCGTCGGAGCATCTGTAGCTGGGAGAGGATTGTGTGAGAGTGCATCAGGCACTTTGTTACGCTCACCGGGTTTGTGAACAATGCTGAAGTCAAAGTCTTGGAGATGAAGGGACTATCTGGCAAGCCTGCCAGATGGATTTGGGCGAGACATCAGCCACCTCAGGCTACTGTGATCAGAGTAAATGGTGACATGTAAACCTTCTATGTATGGCCTGAAGTGCTCCAAGGCCCAAATGACAGCCAAACACTCCTTTTCTGGAGTGGAGTATGGTTTTTCGGACTTGTGTAGCGTACGGCTAGCATATGCTACAGCAACATCTTTGCCTTCATCATCTTTCTGCATTAGTGCAGCACCAAGTCCAGCATCACACGCATCAGTGTGAATGAAGAAGGGATGCTCAAAGTTGGGGAACCTTAGAACAGGTGCAGAAGTGATGCATTTTTTCAACAGATCCAAGGCTGCCTGACATGTGCTGTCCCAGCTGAAAGGTGCATCCTTTTTTGTAAGCTCGAAGAGTGGCTCTGCATGACGAGCGTAATCTTTCATGAAGCGACGGTAGTAACCTGACAGGCCAAGGAACTGTCGCACATGCTTTGCAGAGGTTGGCACTTTAAAGTCCATCACAGCCTTGACTTTGTCAGGATCAGGATATATGCCAGATGGAGTGACACGATAACCAAGGAAGGTGAGTTCACTGAGGCAGAACTGGCATTTGGTTGGCTTTAGGGACAGGCCAGCTGATTTTAATCTTGCCAAGACCTCCTCCAGATCCGCTAGGTGCTGTTCAAAGGTTGGAGAGGCGACAACAATGTCATCGAGGTAAACTGCGCAGGACTTATAAATGAGGCCAGCCAGGACTGTGTTCATAAACCTCTGAAAAGTCGCTGGAGCGTTACAGAGGCCGAAGGGTAGGACTCTGAACTGGAACAGTCTGCAGTGTGTGACAAAAGCTGTTTTTGGTCTTGACTCCTCAGCAACAGCCACTTGCCAATAACCTTGAGCAAGATCTAAAGTGGAAATGAACTTTCCTCTGGACAGGAAGTCAAGGGATTCATCAACACGTGGCAGTGGATAGGAGTCTTTCACAGTCAGTTGGTTGAGACCTCGAAAATCAACACAAAACCTTGGCTCATGTTGTGATCTGTTCACGATGACAACAGGAGCAGACCATGGCCCTGATGCTGGCTCAATGATGCCTTCCTGTAACATCTTCTGAACCTGTTCCTCAATGATTTTCTTCTTTACAGGTGAAGTGCGGTAAGGAGGGAGGTTGACAGGCTTTGCATCTCCTGTATCAATAACATGTTCAGCTAGTGATGTGCGGCCCAAGTGACCATCAAATAGATCAGCGTAGTTCCCAAGCAACCTTAACAGTTCAGCTTTCTGCTCTTTCACCAAGCTAGCTTCATCAACTTTGTCATTTAGGGCTGATGGTGAAACATCAAGAAACATCATAGTCCCAGATTCAAAGTCACAAATATCTGACTTGTCATCCTCAAGATCATCAGGGAAGGGTTGATTGTAGTCCATTATCACTGTTCTGGTAGGCACATGTATGGTCAGTGAGGTACGTATCATAAAGTCCATTCCCAAAACAATGGGGGAGGATAGCTCAGGGATCACCACAAATCTCTGGTAGAAACGCTTGCCCATAAATCCAATGGTAAGCCAGTTGATTCCTAGTGGGTCACAGTACGTGTTATTTGAAAGGAGAAGGGGCAAACCTGACCAGGCTGTAGTAACCAGTTTGCTTTGATTGTTTTCTGAAATTAAGTCCGCCCTCACAGCTGAAAGTGAGGCTCCTGTGTCAAGTGTGGCGTCCATTGCTGCACCTTTAAAGTTCACCTTGACTCTAAATGGGGTGTTCCAAGGTGACAGCGACGTCCCATCCTCAACGTAATTGAGCACAGGCTGTTCACCTGAAGCAGGAGGAAGTGGGGGAGGCGGAGTCAGTGCCTGGGGGGAGGGTTGCCTCTGCGAAATGACCTCCCCCCTTGGAAGTTTCCCTGCCTCCTATTAGAGGGTCTCAACTCTGATGCTGAGCCACCTTCAGCAGTACTTGCATCATCAGTGTTGAAGTTCAGGCCTTGGGGCTCAGTCTGAGAAGGTTCAGCTGTGGACTTGGGAGGACTCTGGGGACCCTTTGGGGTAATGGAACAGTTAGGGCAGGTGCGGGATGTAAAACCTGGCATGGAGCATTTGAAGCAGTGGGTGCCACCATCATTAATCCTCTTTACCTGAGAACGAGGAAGCTGCATGGTACTGGGGCCAAGAACAGAGTGGAGTCCTTTTGCTCTCAACATCAGGTCAATGACTGAGTCAACATGTGTGCCAAAAAGAGCAACTCTGTATTTCTCCTGAGCGTGCTTACAGATCAGTTCTATTTGCTCTATATCAGATGGGGGGTTCCTCAGTTTCTTGAACTCAACGAGCATGTGGGCCACAAATGTGGGTAGGGGTTCCTCAGGACCCTGGACGCGGTCAAGGATGCCTCTCATCACATGTTCTTGGTTATCAGAGGGGAGGAAGACTGTTCTGAATAGCACACAAAAATCTGTCCATTTGACAACATGATTATTGAGCACACTGAACCATCTCTTTGCCTCTCCAGACAGGAAGCGTGGCAGCTCCCTAAGGATCTGAGCATCTGACAGTTCAAGAGAGGACCTGTAAGTACTAACAGATTGCAGCCAGTCCTCTGGGTGGATCACACCATTCACAGCAAACACAGGAGGCTCCAGTTTAGCTTGGTGTAAAGCAGCGGCTAGGACCCTGGTTGTTATAAGCAAGTTCAAGAGAGTTTGACTGTTGATGGTTTGTATACTCTGAGGCATTAGCATGAGATTGCGATGCCACATTGAAGTATTGAGGTACCTCAGTAAGAGGAGCGGGAAAGTGAGGTAGCTACTGGGATGGGGTTGGGGGGGGGGGTCATCAGGGGGCTTAGTAGCTGCTAACTTGTCATCGCTGTCCCAGTGTTCCAAAAGTTTTCCCTGTAGATCAAAAGACTCATGTAGGCACTGCTGAAGCATGTTGACTGCGGCCTGTACGTTTTTAACTTTGTGTTCAAGGTCAGAGCTTTTATGTCTTGGAAAAGTCAGTCTTGGGGGAGCTTCAAAGTCAGTGTCATCTTGGGGGTCTTCAAAGTCAACAAACTGAGGAAACTTTGCCATGGTGTTAACTTATTAATGACGTCTATAGTCTCTAAAGCTTTGCCCTTTTCTCCAAAAAAAAAAAAAATTAAGTCAATGCAGAAAATATAAGACAAGTGCAATCTGGACACAGCCGTACTATAGCATTCAAAACTACAAAGAAATGTTGTTGTTTTTTTTCTAAGCAAACTGCAGCCTTTACAATCAGTTGCAGAAATAAGCAGAAAAAACCCCAGCAAATTATCAATTAAGGCTATGCAAGTGCCATATGTAGGAAAAATATATCCACAGTATAAGAGAAATAGAATCAAAAAGTTACTTCAACCGAGTTATAACCCCAATAGATTGTTATTTCTTATTAATAAAGTAACTGTAATGATCACTCTGATTTCTCAAATATTTTTGAGTTAACAACGCAGTCAGAGTCCTTATGGTTATTACTCACAGTACTCAAATCACTCTCTTCTCCTCCGTTTCTCAAATGATCACGGCATGGCACCAATCCACAGTTCAGTACAGCTTTAAGAATCCTCAAAGTTTCATAGTTTATCCGAAGCCGGTAGAAACGCAGAACGAGAATCCACACATGCAGCGGGCAGCCGAAAGGAAGGTGAGGGACAGATCCGGTGGCAGGGAAAAAGATTCAGCTCCAACCTCAACTGGACGTCCTCCTCCACGCAACAGGTTCAACGATGCCTGGAAAGTCCCGCCGGCAGGCTGGCTCCCTCTCTCCTCCGTGCAGCAAAATGTGGTCTGCCTGAATCCTTGCTGTTGCCGACGCATGCGGTAAGCTAGCGCTAACGGCTAACGGCGTTCACTCTCTTTCTGAGTACTGGAAATGGCTCGTAGACTCCGGATGATTCAGGAAGGTCCAAGGAAAAGATGTTCGGGCGCCAATTGTGATGGTTCTGGATCCGTACTTCCATATTTAGTGAGGTTTTGAGAGCGTTGGAAGTCAGTTACCGTAGCCAAAAGTGCACAGCCACACGGGTCTGGGGTCTTCACAGTGCTTTTATTTATTAACAAAAAGGCAGACATAACCTTACCAAGCCCGATTTTACGGCTACTATTTCATCATACAAACAAAATATAGTGCAAATCCATACATCACTTTTGAGTCCAGTGGTAGAACGTGAATACGGGTGCTCAGAGTCAGGGATGCGTCCATAACGAGAGTGCCACTCAGACTGAAAACAAAGATGACAACCGCACCCTCTGGTGGCATTGTACAGTCTTTCTTAAAGGTACATCACACAACCTCAACTTTTACAACCATCACCGAGGAACACATCCGTCCAGCAGCAGTATATAGATCCCTGGCTCACACTCACTCATTACCAGCTCTGGCCTGTAGGGGGACTCAATACGAGGTCACTGCTTTGAGCCTGCCGGAAAATACAGTAGAAGAAGAAGGACAAGCTGGCTCTACCCCTGATAGACCTGACCAATCAGAGCACAAAGGGCTGTGATGTTGCGAGGTTACTGTAGGTCATCCTGAGATCCGAGCGTTTCAACGTGGGCTTGATAATGGCCTAAAATGAGGATTTTGAGAACGCAATTGTGGGGCAATGAAGGAACTAAATGACTTGTACTGAGGGCAGAAATGCTTTACAGGCATCCTTGTCTGGCATAGTGAAAAGGAGAAAAAAGCATGATATGTCCCCTTTAAGCCCCTGTGGACTGTATTTGTGTTTCATGCATGTGCTGTAGGGCTGGGACGATACGCTTTTCTCCTGATTCCATTTTTTACCATTTTTTTAGGTGCCAATTTGATTTAAATTGCGATTTTATGATATTGCTTTATTTAGCTTTTTTAACACCAGCAAAAAAGATAAACAATGATGATGCCTACAGGCTAGGAGTGTAACGGTATTTCTATTCATCCCGTACCGTCACGGTCAGGGGTCACAGGTCGGTACACAAAATCACACAACGAATACATGAGCAGGCTAAGTAAAAAAAAAGAAAAGAAAAGAAAGGAAATTAAAAGGTGAGTCGCAACTCCAGTCTTAGGTGGTGGTAACGAGCCTAAAAGCTGCCAGCAACCCCCATTACCACAGAAGAAGAAGCAGGTACAAACAAAAACAAACGAAGAAGAAAGTACAAGCATAAACAAACAATGACAGATACAATGTGTGGAGTTGGAAAACCCACCAGCCTCGTATTAATCTGTCGTGTAGGAAAACTTTGGATTCCCGGTACACTACAGCAACGATGGTAAAAGGGTGGTGGACCGGACAGAGACCGTCTGTCTGCGATGTTCCGGGGAGGTGGGGTACGTAATACATCTAACATGCTGATACACAGGAGGCGACATCATCCAGACGTGTCCGTCACTGGAGCAAGGAAAAAAAAACGTCTACAGTGCAACAGCTTATCCCCGGTGCATTCAACCAGACTCTGAGTAATAACACTGACAGGGCCAAAAAAAACATGGCCAAGGCGATTGGGATATACATCTGCCTGTGCAATACAACACTGAAAGAGTTTGGTAACTATTAAGAAAAGAAACAAAGTTACCAGTTTATGCTTGACTACCTGAGTAAAACACTGCTGTATGTTTTTCCCCTTTTCCTCTGTATGAACAGAATGAATGTTAAGAGAACCCTCCTAATACATTTCTATTCTATTTATTTTTTTACTTGAACAACAGGAGATGGTGAGAAGTTTTGCAGTAAGTTGTGGTCTGCTCACCTTTTGTAACTTTTTCCCCACTGTGCTGAAAACGTACCGAACCGTGACCCCCACACAGAGGTCTGTACCGAACCATGGCTTTTGTGTACCGTTACACCCCTACAGACTATATCAGGAAAAATACACATCACATGTGAGTCTGTTTTTAGGATTTATTCAGCAATATATTTTAACCAGCTGTTTGTACTCTCTCTTCAAAAGACTGGACTGTATGTAAAAGTGTGCTGGTTTGGCAAAGCGGTTAGCAACCAGGCACGTCCCATAGACACACTTCTGCCTGTGGTCAGTTTGCAGAGTGTCGTCCCCTACTCTCTCATCCCCTTTCACAAGCCTATCCACTGTCTCTCTCCTATCAATAAAGGCACAAACTGCCCAAAAATACATGAAAAAGTGGACTTTTACACAGACTAAAATAAAATATTTAAATTGGGAAAAAATAATACAAACAAAAAAGTAATAATACACCTAACAAAAAAGTCGATTTAAAAATCGTCAAACTAAAAATCCAGATACTTGTGTGATTCAATGTTTTTTCCCACCCCTACTGTGCTCTGCACATTGCTCCACCTGCCTGCTAAGCATCATGTGATGTGGACATTTGCTTCCTACGTGTTAAACTACTTGTTAAACTGCAGCAGAAACCTATCAGTGTTTGAAATAATTTCTTTTTTAGTACTTTTTATCAGCAGTCAGAAGCGAACCACACATCCTACATCCCATCAACCAGCAACACTGACTAGCAGTCACTTTGGTAACCAACCAGTAGCAGCAACAAGACAGCAGGTTGGATTTGTCACCTCAACTGCTTCAGGTCATTCCTTTCATTACCGACCTGCTTAAGCTCCAGCTTCTGGCCAAACTGTATATCAGCATGCACCTGTTTCATCCCATCAGGGAGCCGACATGCCTGCCCAACACACCCCTGCATGGATACATCTCACCATCCCTATCTTTGTGCACTAACACCCAGCTGAACTCTCAAGACTGAAGTTAGCCCGAGACAACCTCTTGACACCAGATTCCTCTGAGATTTACAAGTATCAAATCTTGCTGGACCACCTAAAGTTGGAGGAAGCCTGTCTGATGGCCTTTTAGAACTCTCTGCACCCCCTGCACAGACACTATGGCTGCCCTGGATGAAAAACTTGGCCAACCCCACCAGTTTGCACTCACTAAGATAGCTGCTCCTGACATACGCAGTGGTGACTTTATATATGGACAGCTCCATATATCTGCCACAGAAATATTTCACTAGTCCATCTGGGTAGGAGCCCTTTGAATTTGTTTTCAGGGGCAGAATGTTAAAAAAAAACACAAGCATGTGATTGGACAATCGTTTTGCTCGTCACATTCATCACAGACTGATCCAGATCAAGCAGGGTTGCCTCCTATAATGTAGCAATGTTTTCATTGGATTTGTCATTTTTTTTCTTTTTTATATACATTTTATTTTATTATTTTGTTTATATTGGTTGCTGATGCTGCTCAGTGATTTTTGAAGACTGTATGATGCAAAATGTGCCTGTTTGTTACTTGAAATGGCTGAATAAAGAATAAAAAAAAAATGTAGCATACACTGCGGCTAACTTAGCCTCTAACAGCTAACAACAGTTAATGACCGTTAGCCGTTAGCTTAGCTGCTAACAGCTAACGGCCTTATACTATCGTCTTACACTAAATTATACCACACAGATGATTCATTTAACACTTATATGTGACACGAACCTCGTCAAAGACAATCCCTACAAGTAAACTTCTGAGGAGGGCAGATTTCACCAAGTTTTACTAAGAATCTATATAAGGACAATAAGCTAATCGGAAAGTCCGTTCTCAACTTCTGGTTTTCAACTTCCGGTTGTCGTCACGTCCGCATTCTACAGCTCCCACCTCTCTTCCCTGATTGGGCCGTTAAGAATTCAGCCGAGTGAATTCATTGTACAATGGAGGCTGGCAAGACAGAGCTGCAGGATTTCAGAATCAGGCAGGTTTGTCTGCTCTGCAAGGCTACATGTCTCCCCCATGCCCAGTAATGTACCACCTGAGCTGAGATTGTGATTCTGCCGCCAAATGTACCATTGACCAGGTGCAGTCTGTACCCTCATTGACTTTTCTGACTGGCTTCAATAGTAAACCTGGTGCTAAGGAGAGGAAGGGGCAACCAGCTTAGACATCAGAGACCGGCAGGATCACAAAGACCAGAGACTGGCTTCAAGGTCAACTGCCATATTACATTGAGTAAAGGGTTCTTCCAGTGTTTCAGCCCAGACCCAAACCACCCAACCACAGATGAGGTAGTCCAAAGCATACTGTCCATTTTGTAATAATGAGGAACACTTCCTGAGCAAATGGAAACAGGGTAACAGGAAGTGTTGGAGATGTGGGCGATCTCACACTAAAGAAGTGTGGTAGTATGTTAACAGTAAGTCATCTAATTAAGGCCCCTGCCTTGTTAGCTCTTACCTAGACCAACCAGGAGATGGCAGCAGAGTCTTGTTAAAGTGGTTAGTCCTCCTGCACCATGATATCCGTACATTGGACACCTATGCAGTTCTAGACAATGGGTCAGCTGCCAGTAAACTTGGCTGAAAGGAACAACAGAAGATCTGGTATGAAAACTATCATACAGGATGTTCAGACTGTGCAGGGATCCAAGGTTTCAATTCGTGTCTCCTCGGCAGCATGGTCCAGTCAAGGCTTCCAGATCGATGATGCCTTTACAGCCAACAGTCTTGGACTAGCAGACCAGTCCTATCCCATGGTCTACCTGCAGGAACTGTAAAAACACCTGCAGCAGATTCCTATTCAGTCCCCGACTGCTCATTAGAGCCAACCACCGACACCTTGTGGCACGCATTGCACCTGTGTGCCTGGGACCACCTGAATGGCCTGCTACTATAAAGACCAGGCTGGGTTGGGTTCTTCAAGGTCCCACCAGGTTAGCTGAACAGCTCCTCCCACCTCAGCAATGCCTTTTGACATCTATTGACCCCTGTCTGCACAGTTGCACAGAGATGTTGAAACATTATGGCAAGTAGATACCATGCTATACTGTAATGAGAAGCAGGTGACAAGGTCTAGAGAGGATTAGGAAGCTTTCCAGCTGCTGGAATGCGAGACCATTGGTATGGAGGTAAGCGGGGGTAAGAGGAGTGTAGCGCTATGCAACACCATTGTTGTGGAGAAAGAATATGCCACAGTTCCAGGCCACAAAAGAAGCCGCCATGTCACTTCCACAAAACACTGAAAGAGGTCTCTCCCGAGACCCAGTCAGAGCTGCAATGTACAGTGCAGTGGTTCAGAAACTGGTGAAAGCAGGGTCTGTTGTTAAGCTTCATCCTGAAGAAGCCTTAAAGGAGGATCAAACGTGGTACATCCAACTGATTCAGAGCAATAAGCCTGAACCTGTCCATGACCATATAGTGCTCCTTAGATTGAGTGTGTCTCCTTTGACTTAACCTTGGATATCAGCTCATTCATCCCAGCAATGCATGCTGGGAAAACCTCCTCAGTAGGGTGACCAGGGAGCATCTGGATCTGTTGCCTGAACCATCTAGATAGGTCCTTTGTGGAGCAGAGCACCTGCTTTGGGCAACAGGGACCCCTGCTACTGCTTGCGGCTAATTTGAATAAATACGTCTGCTCTCGAAAGCTGCTTTCCACAAAGTGTACTTAGTAACCAGGAAACCGTCCTTACACTTCCTGGATGAGTTCTCAGCACTGTTCTCAGACAGCATCAAAGCCGTCCACACACTGTCCTCACTGAAGATCCCAGGGTTCATGTTCATTCATGACACCAGGACAGTGGGTATGGAGAGCAGTTTCTTTTTCAGAGACCTGCCAAATTAAAGTCTATAATGATGTGGGTCGACCTGAGCGAGGAGTCAGAGGAAGCCCGGTGAGGCTTCACTTAGATGAACGTTGGGATTCCATCCATCAAACATCTGTATCAAGGTAAACTCGTCTACTTGCCCTGATCAGGTTCAGGACCCCAGGCTGTCCGCTCCATGCCAGGTCAGCCCTGGTCATGTCTAATATGTCCAAAAGCCCAAACAGCCTCCCTCTGTCAGGCAGCCTCAGCTCCACCTCTCTGTCTGTTTGTAGGTTGATCTGAAGTTAGTTTGAGGCATTTTCAAAGTGGCAGATTCCACAGCTCAGAGTCTTCAGCCCCATCAGGGACCAAACAGCTGCTGTCCTTCTGTCTTTGCCTAATATTTCCCAGTGTGAGTGCGTGATTATTGTTGCTGTTATAGATCTGTTAAAGAGTTTGAAAAAGGACAAAGATCTTAAAGTGTCTCTCTCTCTGCAGGAGAACAGCGCTCCACCAGCCATTGGCATCATCTCTCGACTCTCGTCTCTGATTGGCATTTCCAAACTATCCATCCCCAAACTCCTGACTGAACCTAGAGCAGCTCTCAGGAATCCTGTTGGATGGAAGAGCCTGCAGCAGCACATGAAGGTGCAGCAGTTGCGGCAAAATCATCTGGCTAATGTGTGCTCCCAGATCTTTTCCAGCCCCTGGCAGCAGACTATCTTTGAGCAGCATCTCTCCATGATCTGGGTGGAGGAGCGGTCCAGACTGCTGTACTGCGAGGTGCCCAAAGTCGGCTGCTCTAACTGGAAGCGGGTGCTGATGGTCTTGGCAGGACAGCGGGCTTCAGTTCTTGACATTTCTCATGATACAGCTCACTTTGAAAATGGTCTGAGGCAACTGAAAGGATATGACCGTGAAGATATCATCCAGAGGCTGAACAACTACACCACGTTTCTGTTTGTCAGAGAACCCTTTGAGCGGCTCGTGTCAGCTTATCGGGACAAGTTAGAAAATCCAGAACCCCATTATCATGGATTGGTTGGACGGAAGATTGTGGCGAAGTACCGCACCAACGCCGGAGAAGAGGCCCTGCTCACTGGCGATGGCGTCACCTTCAGGGAATTTGTGCGCTTCCTGCTGGATCAACAGTTTCCCTCACAGCTGGACATCCACTGGAGGCCGGTGAGCAGCCTGTGCCACCCCTGTGTGCTGAACTACGACTTCATCGGCAAGTTTGAGAACATGAACGATGAAGCTAACGTCCTGCTGTGGAGCATAGGAGCGGCAATGAACATTATCTACCCCGACTATAAGGACAGGAACCCTCAGGACAAGAGGACGAGCTCCTCCATCATGAGGAAGTACTTCTCCCAGCTGAACGCCGTTGAGAGGCAGGGACTCTACGACCTCTACTATGAGGACTACATGATGTTTGGCTACCCTAAACCCTTCCCAGACCTGTACTGAGGGGGGACGTCTGTGGATTACACTGCTATCCTGGCTCTTGCTGGTCATCAGACTACATAGTTGGGTGGGGGTGGGGTCATGAGATGGTAGTGTCACCTGCATGGTGACTGCCTGGAGGTTGCACACCTTCTCCTTTACCCATAACCATGCACTCGCTCTGGGCCAGTGCCCAGCCCATCCACGTCACTGCTCCCTCATTGACCAATCAAAATTAGTTATGTCCACAGCTACAGCAGGGGTGACAGATCTGCCTTGTTTTCTCCTTGGGACAATTTCAAAGGGTTTTGGTTATTTTTAGGAGCTTGGGGCATCAACGCGAGCCACTCTGTGCAGATGAGATAGGTTTATGGCTTTATTGTTCTTCCAAGTGTTTTTATATAATTTTATTTTTCTCAGGGACATCAAACATATTGTATCATTTCACAAGAGACAGAATGCATATAAGTACATACTGGATGTATAAATCAAGGAGTAATTTAAACATCCTTCTTTGTCTCAACAGTATCTTCCTCAGCTAGTATTCTCCCTTACATTTTAGCTTTTTTATTTTATAGAATTCAAAACATATCAAACATGAACAAAGAATGTCACACTTATTCACCAGATCAAGATTTTCTCACACCACAGGTACCTCAATAGTCAGAAGAAATAAAAAAAATAAATTCTTCAGTCGTTAAATCAAATCTGGTCTTTGTGGGCCAATAAATTTAACCCACTTTGACCAACATCCCTTATATTTCTCTGACTGCATTTTGATAGAAAAAGTTAGTCTCTCCATAATGTAAATTTCATGAATGAATTCAAACCAGTCCTCTTTGCTTGGGGCATTGGGTTGTAACCACTTTCTAGTCAAAGCTTTCTTCGCTGCAATAAGGAAAATTCTCATTAAATATTTATCAGCTGTATTTTGGATAAATCCCTATATAGTACCTAAAAATAAAGTCTTGACATCAAATGAAATGGGGATTTGAAATATTGTTTCTAAACACTTATGAATATCTTGCCAGTATAATCTGATTTTAGAGCATTTCCAAAATAAATGAAAATGGTTTGCAACATCAAATCCACACAACGTCCAACATTTTGTACCAACATCTTGATGTCTCTTCTGAGCTGGGGTAATAAAATATCTCATTATACTTTTCCAACCAAACTCCCTCAAACTATGAGAAGATGTAGTTTTCCACTGCAATTCAATCATGTTTTCCCATTCATCCTCAGATATAATTATTTCCCCTTCTCTCTCCCATTTCTTTTTAACATGAAGAGAGTTCGAGTCAGAAGAGTTCTGAAAATTTTTATATAATTTGGAAATCATTTTACTTCCACATCCTGGTTTGTAAGATGTCACAAAGACATTTAGTAACTCCTTGTCTAGTTTTCCTGATGCTTCCATCATTATTTCATTCACACGATTTCTTTGTTTCAAGCTTTTCATCGTCTTCTCCTCCTAGAGCTTTGTGAAAACCCCTGCAACTTATAAAATGAAATGTGAGATGTGTTTCTTATCAGTGTGCTATGACTTTTATAAGAGTTTTGCCAACTATTTGCAGTGTTATCCCCAAAAACTGGGAAAAAAGTCCCAAAAGAAATGAATAGAGAGAGAGAGAGAAAAAAAACAGACTTAAAGGTTTTTGCCATCGCTACTGCTTTGTCATACTTTAACCTACATAGTTCATTAAAACTTTAAAACGCAGGTATTTTGTCCTCTCTTCAGATTTGTCTTTGGTATGATGATGGGTTTTATGGTTTTCATTAGGCAAGTCTTCAAAACACACTGTGTCCACTAAAAACTCTGGTCACTTCCAAGTTGGATAAGGTAACTGAGCTTCTGAGCTGGAGTTTGTTTTCTTCCAGTAAATGTGATCGGTCATGTTCGCCCTCTGGCCAATCAAAACCATTTTTAAGCCCCAGACTTTCAGCTAAATTGATAAAGGTGAATTCGTGTGTTTTCCATGTAAATCTCAACTCAGAATCACCATTTTCAAGTAAACACAAAGGAGAATACTTTATTTCAGTAATTTAATCCTGAATACTTATGTTGAATTCAAAAGCAGGGAGTAACTTTGGCCACTGCAAAATAATTTTTCTCTCCTGCTGAACTGACTGCTTTTACACTGCCATTACTAGGCCTGTGCTGAAAATATCGATATGGCAAAATATCGTATCGCGCTCCTTCGGGACACGTGTATCGATACGGATTCTACAGAATCGATATGGCCTAAATATTTTCACAGTTGTTGTAAATACACTTTGGCCAATGTTAACAGTGGCACAATTCAAGGTAGAAGACGAGCTACATAATGAAGCATATGTTCTAAATTTGAACTTAGGTCTACCATCTTTGAGGATCTGAATTTATGTCTCTCAAGTTGTAGAACCACTTAAAGCTCATCCTTGTTCTTTTTCTTCTTATAAGAAAAACTAAACTTGTCAAGAATTTTGCTTAAAGCAAAGTCAATGTTCACAATTTACGTGTAGTTGCTGGAAATACCCAGCCCTATACTACATTGTTTCTCACAGAATCTTAAGTTATTACTTCATGCTCCCCAGAACCTACTGACCCTGACCATCATTTTACTTTTCACCCAGCATTTACGGTTTTCACATTATTATCGATTCTTAGGAGCCTCTCTGAGCATATATATTCGATATATATCAAAAGTCGATCACCATGACACGGAGCCCTGTCACGCCTGATCTCACACACATACACAGACATTCTCCTCCATCAGTTAGAACCACAGCATTTTCTACGTACCTACACGTCACATCAATGCCTTTTCAGTAACCACCTGCATCATCCACTTAGAATATATTAAGGATGAGTTTTATTCAACGTTCAGTTTTCAAATGAAAGCCTTATCTTATTCATCATTTTACACAGCAACAACTGTTACTTACAATAGTGCAGCTTCTTCCCTGCCATGTTAGAGACTCCTGCTGAACGGTTCATTGTGCATCGACTGTAGGTACGAAATGTCCACTGAAGTTAAGTTTGGTTGCACACAGGCAAGTCCTGTTGTGGAAAAAAAATACTCCCGTTTCTGCTGAATAATGAAATAGAGACTTCTGCCGGCCGACAAGATTTTTTTATTTTCGTTGCAAGGAAAAGGTCAGTCAGCATCCCGAGTGGGAGCAATGTTGAAAGACTTCGATCATTTGAAAGCAAGAGCATTTAAACCTGAGGAAAACGCCCCCCTAAGGTGTACTTGAGCCCCACCCCAGACGGTTGCTTGTGGACTCCACATTGCGATAGGCTTTGTGAGCTATAGGTGTGAGAGGTCTGGGCAGGAAGGAGATTGGGGACAATAGGCAGAAAAACAGGGCTTTGTTTCTTGGGGAGGGGTGTGAGGGTCCAGACATCACAGCTTAGCACACAAATGGTCTGGGGTCTCAGTCAGGTGACAAAAGGTAAGGCGTCTCCAAGATTTACATTCGCAATGAAAGGTCCAGACATTACAGTTTAACACACAAATGTGGGGCGTCTCCAAGATTTACATTCACAGTCCACATCCAGGAACATGAACGGAACTTGTTGCGATGCAGGTTTTGAATTGGAACAGAACTTCGGCTGTTGTTTGGAAGTACGCTAAAGTATGCATACTGAGAAACAGCAAGACTGTGGCTGCTTCTCAATGTGCCAAAATGCAGTCTCCTCTCTCCTCTCTCCTCTCTCCTCTCTCCTCTCTCCTCTCTCCTCCGCGACACCAGAAGTTACTTTGTGAGCAGCCATATTAAAGGACGTTCCAAAGCGCCAAATGCGCTCGGAGGAGAGAGGAGAGAGGAGACTGATCTGGAGGAGGGATAATCGAGGAAACACAAGTGCAGGCTTCGCGGAAGTCTTTTCACTGACAGACACGCCCCCTTGTGACGTATCAGCAGCTGGCTGTAAAGCGTCAGCTGCCCACATGTGTGAAATGAAAACACCATGGCGCAAAAGAAAATGTTAAGGTAAAATGAGCAACTTTTTGGGAGTCATTGTAATGAGTATATCCACATTTCACACAAAGCAGCCGATGTGTCGGCCTAATGTTCCCTCAGTGTGAGCAGTTACTACATTTCAGTGTCTCTTTTATCTCTTTTTTATATTTTCTTCACTGTGCAAATAAATATTTGACTAATCATTTAAAAGAATTCTAAGATGGTCTTATTTATATCACAGAAAATCTTGAACTCTATCATGGGGCAGTTCTTCCAGGTTTTCCATCTGTTGTCTGTCCTGATTTATCTGTGTTGTTTGTGTTTATATCTGTAACTGTGAGGCTGCTACAGCCAGGTCAGGTCTGTTCAGGAAAACACATTTTATATTAGATTAGATTAGACATCTTTCTTTTTTCCAAAGGGCAATTCAGTTCACACTTCCTCCTCTGTGCTTTGAGCCTGCCGGAAAAGACAGTAGAAGAAGAAGGACAGGCCGGCACAACCCCCGATA
Organism: Scarus forsteni; assembly: GCA_036419115.1. Lineage (NCBI taxonomy): Eukaryota > Metazoa > Chordata > Actinopteri > Labriformes > Labridae > Scarus > Scarus forsteni. The sequence goes on from JAZDUH010000536.1 coordinate 15,504,780, forward strand.
GAACTGACCAATCAGAGCACAAAGGGCTGTGACGTTGCGAGGTTACTTTAGGTCATCCTGAGATCCTCGTGCTTCAACGACAGCTTTATAATGGCTTAAAATGAAGATTTTGAGAACGCAATTGTGGGGCAATGAAGGAACTAAATGACTTGTACTGAGGGCAGAAATGCTTTACAGGCATCCTAGTCTGGCATAGTGAAAAGGAGAAACAAGCATGATATGTCTCCTTTAAAGAAAAGCATGTTTTATCTAGTTCCTGATCTAACCAAGCACAAATAAGGAGAGAAAGTAGTGAATTGTACATTTTTATCTCAGGCCTTTACATTTTTTTCTATATTTATGCGCAGAGAGGGCTTTAAGTGCTTATAGCAGAATAAAAACATTATTTATGAACACAAAGTGGCCGCAATATAACAATTTAAAACTCCTATCGTTCTGTGCCTGGGAAAATGTGACATTTTTCTTTTTTCATTCATGTACATATTCATGTTAAATTGATGTCAAAGTTAGGTCGAGCGCCCCGGAGTTTACATTATTTTCCTTAATTCAATTTCTCTCGTGCGCTCGGACTGGCATATCCAGCTGTGACGCTGTCATTACTAAAAGACGTCACTTCACGTGACGCTCCGGAGGAGAGGATGTCTCAATGCTCTTAAAATGAATCTCCTCGTCTCCTCTCTCCTCTCTTCATTTCCTTGCGTCTCTGGCATGCATCTCTGGTGGGCGGGACTAAGACGCAAGTGAACGACGCAAGTGGAGGAGGCGAGGATGGAACTTTGGAGCTTTGAGATGCACCCTGCGTGTGTGTGAATGTGCGTGAGAAGCGTGCAAAGAGTGTGGATGAAGTGAATTGGACCTTCGTCACACAGAACTCCCTCCCATAAAGTCTTCGGTGACGTCAGTCACCAAACACATCCACACATTCATCTACACATCGCTGAAGACTGTCACACATGACGAAAACACATGAATAAAGCCTCCCGTCTTCTCTCCTGTGTTTCTCAGCCATGTCACCGTGTCATTGAGCAGCTACATGCTGCTTCAGCCTGGACTTGGACATGACCTTGTGATGACAAGTCCGGCCTCTTGTCATACAGGACCTTGTGATGAAACCAGCATGCCATGAACCCCTTCACCCCTCTCACGATTTCTGCGCGTGGAAGTTGTCTGGTTATTATTATCAGGGCCTGAGGGGCGATGAATGAGGCGTTGTTGTTCTCTTAAAGGCACTCCTGCAGAGAACAGTGTCAAATGAGCCCCATCAGGTGGACAGAAATAAAACCTTTAAAAATGAAAGCTGAAAGTCCAAAATGAAACTGTAACATGGAGGAAAGCATCAGTTTATGTTCAGATGGATGTCGGATCAAAAATATCATTCTCATATTGTTTTTATTGGACATTTTCTGTTGGCGGCAAAGGCCTTGTTTTGTGTATTTTGGCAGTTAAAGGCTAATTTAAGAAAGTGATAATTGGATTTCCTCTGGTTAATTTGAACTTTATTCAACCAACACAACTAAAATGGCTTAAAAATAAATGAGGTGAATGCCTGAGTCTCCTAAGGCTGAGCACTGTGTCTGCACACCTCAGGTTGTTTCCGGTGGTGCTGCTCTGCTGCGACCCGGGCCACCTCATGCTGCTGCCTGGCGTTTTAAGTGGTTTTAAGGTGTGTTTGTGTATATTTCTTTTATCTAACACGGTGCCTGATTGTGCAAAGCAATGCTGCTTCTTTTAAGAGGACTGCTCGTGGTTTTTATCGTCTGGCTTAGATCATGCCACCCTTCGTTAGAAGGTATTGGCGACACGTTGTTCGCGGTGCTGAGCTATACATGAGACCAGCTCCTGCTCCTGCGCCCCAGTCACACACCAGTACCCCGGCTACCGAGTGAGCTGCTGGCCCGACAGCCGGAGGAAGGCTGCAGGAGACGGGAGCGTAAGAGGGGGAAACTCGGCTGAGTACGACAGAGACTACGAAGACGAGCTAACAGGCCACCACTGCCCTCCATGCTACTCTGCAACGCCTACTCCCTGAAGAGCAAAGTTGAGGAGCTCTGAGTCAACACCAGGTCTCTACACGAGTACTGGGAGGCATGCTTGCTGGTGTTCACCGAGACGTGGCTGCAGGAGGACATGCCTGACTCACTCGTATCCCTGGACGGCTTCTCGCTGGTGCGCTCCGACAGAAACGCCAACTCAGGAAAATGTGTAAAGGCGGCGGGACCTGCGTCTACATTAACAAACGATGGTGTTCCCAGTTCACCATGAGAGAGTCGGTCTTTAACCCCGACATTGAACTGGTATGTCTAAGTCTGAGACCTTTTTACCTGCCGCGCGAATTTGGGAAAATTTCATTATGTACTGTCTATATTCCACCGAGTGGAAATGCTGTTAAGGCAGCTAATATCATCGCAGACTGTGTGCACAGTCAACTGAAATGCACTCCTGAAGCACCGTGTTTTATCTTAGGTGATTTTAACCTCTGTAAACTTGAGGCCACTCTACCTGGGTTCAGTCAATATGTCAACTGCAATACTAGAAGGAAAAACATATTGGACAAATGCTATGGAAATATTAAAAATGCCTGTACTGCTAAGGTCAAACCTCCCTTAGGGTCCTCTGATCACAATGCTGTCCATTTAATCCCCTCTTACAAGTCCCTGCTTAAAAGTAGCAAACCACAAGTGAAAACTGTTTTAATATGGGACGACGATAGCGTGGACACTCTGAGAGGCTGCTTCTCTTGCACCAACTGGGACCTTTTTCATAGTCTGGAATTAGAGGAAGCCACAGACACTATCACAGAGTTTATTACATTTTTTAAAGATAACGTTTTAACTCAAAAATCAATTACTATGTACCCAAATAATAAACCTTATATCTCCAAGGAGATTAAAGAGTGCATAGTACAGAGGAAAGTTGCATTTAAGAATGGAGACCTACTAAGCATGAGAAACATGCAGTAAAAACTTAATCATGAACTAAGGACAGCTAGGAGGAAGGAGAAAGAGAAATTTGAATCCCACTGCTCAGGTATGGACACTAAAAGACTATGGGACTCCATGAAATCCATGACAAACATGACCCCAGCTAAGAGGTGTATTAATGTGATAAATGAGAAGGAAAATGCAAATGAGCTGAATAACTTCTTCTGTCGATCTGAAGCAAGAGACTTCTCGCAAGACAATGCAACAGCTATGGAGGGTGTGTCTGAATCAAGCCCTGGAGTTATCACCATTGACCAGCATGCTGTGGGAGACTTTTTGCACACATCTGCCCCAGAAAGGCCTCTGGACCAGATGGCATCTCTGGGCGCTTATTGAAGTCCTGCTGCAATGAACTGGCAGAGGCCTGGTGTCCGATCTTCCAGAAATCATTAGACACTCGTGTTGTTCCTCCTGTGTGGAAGAGCTCTGTTATCATCCCTGTGCCCAAAAAGCCAAGCTGTAAAGAGAATAATGACTACCGTCCTGTTGCATTGACTTCATTAGTCATGAAGTGTTTTGAGAAAATTATAATCAATTTCCTGAAAACAAAGGTTAGTTCTCTCTTAGATCCCTTTCAGTTTGCCTACAAGAGTAATAGGAGTACAAAGGATGCCATTTTAGCTGTAACCCATCTTACTAACAAGCACCTGGAGGATCCCAGCTCATCTGCACGTCTTTTATTTGTTAATTTTAGTTCAGCTTTTAATACGTTGCAGCCACATCTTTTAATTAGTAGATTAAATTGTTTTAAAGTTCATCCTTCTATTATTAAATGGTATTTTTCATTTTTAACTAACTGTAGACAGCAGGTTAGTGTTAATGGATTTTTATCTGATACTAAAATTCTTTGTACAGGTACACCACAGGGGTGCGTGAGTTCACCAGTTCTGTTCACTCTGTATACAGACGTGTGTGGAAGTTTTTATTCAACCAATCATATCATTAAGTTCTCAGATGACACTGCAATTCTAGCATTATTGAAAAAGAACTGTCATATATCTGACTACTTTATGGAAATTCAGAGGTTTGTCAATTGGTGTTATGATAACCATCTTGTTCAGAACATAAATAGGACAGAGGAAATGGTGTTTGATCCTCGAGGGGTGGGTGACCACCGGCCTGTGGTCATCCATAACCAAGCCATTGCACAGGCGCAGTCATACAAATACCTTGGTGTCTTTATTGACAACGCACTCACCTGGAGCACACACATTGACAACCTCTGCAGCAGATTAACAATGATTGCACTTCTTACAGCGTCTGAGAATTCATGGTGATGATCAGAAATTGATGGTGATTTTTTATAAGGCTGTCTTGGAGAGTCTTATCAGATACAGCACAACAGCTTGGTTTGGAAACCTTTCGGTTCAGCTCAGAAACAAACTATCTTGGTTAAGTCATGCTGCTGGAAAAATGACTGGTGTCAAAGAGCAGGTTTCCAGTAGACTATCTGTGAACAGGCCATTCTGCAAAAGGCATTTAAAATAATCAATGATCATCACACATTCTACACAGTGAGTTTGAGCTGTTACCATCCGGAAGAAGATTTAGAGTTCCTCACTGCAGACTAAACAGATTCAAAAATTCATTTATCCCTGCGTCTGTCAAAATGGTCAATCAGAAGAGCTGAGACCAGTGCTCTGATTTTTGCATGTTTTGCACAGTTAGCACTTTTGCACAGTTAGCACTTTTGCTATTTATTCATTTGTTTTAACTGTTTTTATTTACTTGCTCTAATGTATTCACTATTTTTATATTGTAGTGGCACCATGTGGTTGCGCCCTGGCACCATGTTAGGTATTTTGTGTATGTAATGTGTGTATGATGTGTTGTCTGATGTATGTGGCTGCAGCTAAGTGTTGGGCCCAAAACGAATTTCTCACTTTGTGAGACAATAAAGTTAATCTTGAATCTTAATCTTGAATCTAGAGCAGAAAAGTTTGACTTTTTTCCCTCAAACGCTGAAAAAGTTTGTTGCTCGCCTGCAGACAGAAGCATGTGTGCTGCTCCACTGAATATTTGGGTTTAGCGTGAGCATGACCCGTGTGATCGACTGAGCTGAAAAGCTTGCTGTGGACACAGAGCTCCAGAGGATCTGGAACTGAGCACAGAGAATGTGTTTCTTTGTCTTCTGTTGTTTTTAAATCAAATCTGTAACAAAAGCAGATGGCTGTGACCAGAGCTGCTCTTTCAGAAACAAGGACACCGATACAAGAAGTTTATTTGTCAATCAGATCCCGCAGCGACACAATGGAGAAGGTAAGACCACCTGCTTCTGCCTGATGTGGGGCCTTGCATCGGTGTGGGGAAGGCATGAAGTCACATGTATGTGGTCACATATATGTGGGGACATATATGAGGTCACATATATGTATGTAAAAACATGTATGTGGAGACATATATGTGGGGACATATATGTGGGGACATATATGAGGTCACATATATGTATGTAATAACATGTATGTGGGGACATATATGTGGGGACATGTATGAGGTCACATATATGTATGTAATAACATGTATGTGGGGACATATATGAGGTCACATATATGTATGCAATAACATGTATGTGGGGACATATATGTGGGGACATATATGAGGTCACATATATGTATGTAATAACATGTATGTGGGGACATATATGTGGGGACATGTATGAGGTCACATATATGTATGTAATAACATGTATGTGGGGACATATATGAGGTCACATATATGTATGTAAAAACATGTATGTGGGGACATATATGTGGGGACATATATGAGGTCACATATATGAGGTCACATATATGTATGCAATAACATGTATGTGGGGACATATATGAGGTCACATATATGTATGTAAAAACATGTATGTGGGGACATATATGTGGGGACATATATGAGGTCACATTTATGTATGTAAAAACATGTATGTGGGGACATATATGTGGGGACATATATGAGGTCACATATATGTATGCAATAACATGTATGTGGGGACATATATGTGGGGACATGTATGAGGTCACATATATGTATGTAATAACATGTATGAGGTCATGTATGTAATAACATGTATGTGGTCACATATATGTATGTAATAACATGTATGTGGGGACATATATGTGGGGACATGTATAAGGTCACATATATGTATGTAGTAACATGTATGTGGTGAGGTGTTCTAATTAGTCGGTCAGCCGGCTGAGTAGCTCCCTGTGTAAATGGCGTTTCCTCTGCTCTCATCTCATCACTGTACACTGAGGAGCTAAGGCTGATACTAATGTTAATGCTAATGCTAATAAACTCAGCCCTGGAGATGTGCTGTCAGTCCCTCTGATATCTGGCTCAGCAGGACAAGGGCAGTTCGCCCTGATGTGATATTTAGAGCACATCATCATGACATGGGCAGTTTTTGTGTTCAGTGTTCTGTTTTATTCCAAATCCACTGCAAGTGTTGGTGTGAAGATTCAAATCCAGCTGCCTGTTTCACCTCCACTGTCCGTCTGTGGCAGCCAGACGGACGTCTTTGGTGTGACAGACTGGAGCTTGCACATCCTGATTCGAGCCAATTCTGCTGCTTGTTTGCTGCTGTGTGGACACTGTACAGGTGAAGGGAAGAGAGTTAGCATGTAGCACTTTCTGGCTCCAAAGCTTGAAAGCAAACAGGATTTAAAGTTCTGCTGTTAGGGTTGTGCTGAAATAAAGATTGTGATGAACATTTGATCACAAGATTTTATTGTTAAATCTGGTATAATAAAATAATTTAATGTTGTCTGTCATTTAAAACCTTAGTGTTTTTAAGGGACAGTTGCCAAGGAAATAGTTGTGACGAAAATAGACATGCATGATTCAAACTACCTTAACTCCTATAGTATCCACACTATCCAGATAATTCTAATGGACTCAGAAAGCCAAGAAGCTGAGCTTTCCACTGATATAGCCTACATTACGGTAAAGGGTTGCCTGAGGGGGGGTACAGGAAGTAAGCTGACTTAGCCTGATAAATATGTGAGTCATTTATTGGTGGTTTACTGGTGTTTTCTACGTAAATAATGTAATAAATACTGTAGATAATGACATTAGTATCATTTTGAAGTGAATAATGCCATTCTTTGGATTTTTTTGTAAATCTTTGTTACATTGTTTTTTTTAATCACAGTTCATGTTTTATGGATTTCATAAATTGTTAAATAATATAATAAAATATATAACAAGTAATAATAAATAATATTGAATAGGTTGAGTTTCCGCTAAGTGTTTTGCATGTTCATTTAGAAATGTTTATAAATTGATTACCAGACCATAACCATTTCAATTAGTAGGATTTCAATCAAAAGAGGACCCTCCAAAAGTAAGAAACCCATGTGTAAGAGGAAATAACTACGACAAACTAAAATTTGAAACAACCAAATACTGAAGGAGGACCCAAATACATTTATATTAAGTTACTTCATAGTCCTTTCTAAGATTTCTTGACTAATAGTAGACAAATAAGAAAAACAAATAGAAAAGGTCCCCCTAAAAATTCATTTGCAGCTATATAAGGTAGCCATAATTCAGCCAAAAAATAATTTGTAACTGGTTGACATCACGGTAGTCTATTACTATTGCCTCAGTCTAAACCAAAAGACAGGGAAAAAATAGAGGTCAGAAAGGATCACCGTTCTCAGTGTCACAAACTCCCAGTCCCCCTGCGCCGGCCTCGGTTGCGCCGGGAGAGCCCTTTCGGGTACCGGGAGAGTTCTCATCTCTCTCCACCAATGGTGACTCTCAGCTGGGCAGAGTGCAAGAGTCCAACCCTTATTCTTCGTTTTTTTAAGTCTTCAATTTAGTCATTGTATTCAGCACATTGCCTCTGCTGATAAATCACGTTGAATAAAAAAAGGCTGACCTTACCAGAGACATTTCCCTTCCTCACTGCAGCCAGGATCTTTTGTTTATCTCCCCATCAGGTGGATCTCCCTGGTCCGTGCGAGGCCAGGTTTCGGCTCATTCTCTCCCAGTACAAGTTGAAATACACAGCCCAGCAGCCCAATCACATCATCCACCTCAATTTCTTCTTTAAAGCCTATTATTCTGATGCTGTACCTGCTGGCAGTGTGATGTAATTTTTTTTAGATAATTCTTTAGATAAGTCTTCTCTTTTCCAAAATCATCTTCCAGAGCGCTTATGTGCTTCATTGCATTGAAATCTTTGGAGAGGGTTTTAATTGCAGAGTTGATCTTGCCAAGTTTGGTAGTCACAGAATCTTGATGGTTTTTGAAAGCGTTTGTCAGACATTTTGCCCATGAAGGAGCCTCCTCATCAGTATCTGGTTCAGGCAGGTGCGTCCTCGTAGCACTCATGTCTGTTCTTTGATTTATTTGCTTTGCTTCTCTGCCTTGTTGCCCGGTCTTCAGCTATCCTTTAAAAAGTACTTTCCAGTCTGTTCTTGTCAAAACTGTGGCCCAATTTGAGCTGTTTTGGAATTAATTTCTCCAGTCTGGTGAGCAGACCAAACTAAAACGCCATGTCCACCTGTCCGTCGTTGCGTGACTCCTGATTACACAACGCCTACACTATGCCTACACCCGACTATCACGGACTGAAAATGAGATGGACTTTCATCTGGTTATTAATGATGTTTACTCTGCTTTCTGTTGGTTTTTTCTGTTGTTTCTGTGTTATTTGTTTTGTTTTGTGGGTCACTGTGTGTTCTCCTCTTTCCTATGTGCATGCACCGTATCTGGGGTTTCCTTATTAAATATTTTCTATGGCCATGGATAAAATCAAAGTAATATCTTGGAATATAAATGGAATTCAAAATCCGGTGAAAAGATCTAAAGTTTTATCCCACTTGAAATCTCTTGACTGTGACATAGCACTATTACAGGAAACACACCTTTCCAAAGAGGAGCCTTTAAAGTTAAAACAACGCTGAGTGACATTTTATTTTCTCCTCCAAAGGGGTTTACATTCTCATTTCTAAGAAAGTTTTATTTTATAGTCTTAGTCTCAGTTTAAAGATATACCACTGTTAGTGTGTGTGTGTGTGTGTGTGTGGGGTGGGATTTTAAGTTGGTAAGCACTGCATTAATGAACCGCTCAAGTCTACCCCACCAAATGATAAATCCCTCTCAAGCCTTTAAAGAACCATTAGAGACACAGTGATAATTGATGTGTGGCGCTTCTTTAACATGAAATCAAGAGAGTATACATTTATACATTTTACTCTAAGGCTCAAAACTCCTACTCCCTCCTTTTATCAAACTCATTAATGTTAATGTTTCAGACTCTACAATTCATAGTCTTCTCATTTCAAATCTTGCCACAATCTCAATAACTTTTTGTCCCACTAGTGATAGGAAATTCAAGCCTAAACAATAGGGTTTTAATAATTCACTGTTAAAAGATGATTCATTTGTCACATTTATGACAAAGAATATCAAAGAATTGGCTGGAATATCAGTTATGCATCATATAAAAAGAAGGATAAACTGAGGAGAAAAACTGAACTGGTATCTAAGCTTAAAGATGCTATGAGGAGTTTCTAATGGCCCTTTTCCATTAGCCCTACTCTACTCTACTCAACTCTACTCTACCCGGCTCTACTCTACTCGCCTTGTGCTGCTTTTCCATTAGCCCCAGTCACCTGCCCGACAGGGTGTAGTGTCGCTGTAAACAGCTGAGCGGCACTGCGGTGACGTCATTTTGAGCGTGACACAACAATCTGTGGCTTTTTGTCACAAACCGAGTAAAAAAGGAAAGCAGAAGAAGGCTGCAGGTGGTAAGAAGAAATACCCCTTGAGAAGCACAGGAGAGTTTTGGAAGCTATACAACAGAATGAAGCCGAGGACGAGAGCAATCCAGCTGCAAAGAAAAGACGTATGAGGGTAAGCTAATGGTAGCTACATTAGCATGCTAGGTCGTCGCGTTCATGACTCATCGATGACAACATTGTCTGACCAATCAGTAGCCAGCAGACGATGTCATCATGTTTCAGTATCGACTCAGCTCGCTTGGAACCACAGCGGAGTACTAAAACTAGCTTGTTTTAGGAGGTACCAGGCTAGTGGAAACACGCTGCTAATCGAGTAGAGCCGAGTAGAGTAGGGCCATTTAAGATGAGTTTTATAGCACCAAAATAGGTTATCTATAAATGCTATTCAGGGCTGGACTGGCCGGGATACTCAACTTCGGGAACAAGACAATTTAATTTAGCGCAAATTTATATTATTCAGACACGTCTTAGAGCACCGGGCTGTAAGTAGCCATATATAGCCGGGTACAAAACTACCATACTAAGTCTTCCAAAAATTGTTTGTTGTCACACATCAAAAACTACCACTACGTAACTAGAAAGAGATACATTACCTCGTGGCTTTGCATCCTGTAAGTTGTTGAAAAAAGAAGTTGTAAATCAATGCAGAGTTCTGAGGAAGGTCAGAGCTGCATTCATTAGCATCACAACAAACACACGCTTTGGCTTGGGTCACGTCTTTACAACAGTCGCCGCGCGTGCTCATGGGTAGCAGAGTCTTTATGCCGCCGGAAATAGATTCTCCTCATAGCACCTTTAAAGATCTTGACTTGAAACACTGCTCTTGAACAGGAATTACTCCTGACAAGGGCCGAGGCACAAGCAGTGTCACATGAGGAGTCTGTTTTCTCATTATATAAACTGAGAAGATCACATTTTGAAGACGGTGAAAAGGCAGGGAAGATGCTTGCCTATCAGTTAAAAAAAAACTTAAACAAAAACACTGCATTATTTCTTTAAGGGATATTAATGGTATGGTTATCAGAGATCAGGGGGCTATTAATGATACCTTTAGAAGTTATTTTTCATCCATGTATAAATCTGAATTCAAGGCCAGTCATTAAAATTTAACAATTTTTTAAATAACTTAATTTTGCCAAAGCTGAGAGAAGAAGGTAAAAGGAAATTGGAGGCAAATATTTCAGAAGAAGAAATTCAAAACACAATTAAATCTTTATCAAGCAACAAAGCGCCTGGTAGTGATGGTTACACTGAGGAATTTTATATTTGTTTTTCAAGAGAGCTCACGCCTATGCTTCTTTGCTTGTATAATAGAATTGTGGAGGAACAGATTATGCCACCAACAATTCCAACAGCCATTGTATCAGTAATACCAAAACCAGGAAAACACCCCTTAGATGTTAAAAACTATAGGCCTACAAGTCTGCTTAATCATGATTACAATTTTTTTGCAAAAATGTTAGCCAAAAGATTAGAAGACGATGTTACAAATTTAATTCATGGACGTTTTCTATCTGATAATATGAGAAGACTCTTGTAAACCATGCAGATGGCTCACTCTCTTCAGCATCCAGTGGGAGCAATATCACTGGATGCTGAAAAAGCTTTTGATGGCACTGAGCGGTCGTCCCTGTTTCAGAGTCCTTCCAGATATGGCTTTGGTCTAAGGTGCTTACAGTAGATCAGAGCACTATATCAGGAGCCTGTCTAAAGAGCAATGACATGATTTCAGCTCCCTGTCAACTTGAATGGTCTACTGGCCAAAGTTGTCCCCTATACCCTTTACTTTTCATTATAGCCATAGAACTGTTGGCATGTGCTATTCGACAAGACAATTAAATGACAGGCATTTTAACTGGTGAACATGATTTCAAATTAAATATATATGCAGATGACATTTTGCTGACTGTATTCTAACCCTTACACTCTATACCAAGAATTTTAGAAACTATTAATTCCTTTGGCAGACTTTCAGGTTACAAAATAAACTGGAACAAAAGTGAAGCCATACCTTTGAATATGCTTCCACATTTTACCGTTCTTGGACCTGCTCCTTTTGTCTGGAGATCAGAGGGCATGAAATATTTGGGTATAAAATTAGATCACCTGAAATATATTCAGGTGATATATTTGCTTCAGAGAGCCCACTCTCATCTGGACCAGTCAAGCAGCACTTTGAGGGTCATGTTCTTTGACTTCTCAAGTGCCTTTAATACGATTCAGCCAGCTCTGCTTTGTGAGAAGCTCCATGGATTCCAGGTGGATATCTCCATAAACACCTGGATTTATGACTACCTCACAAACAGACCACAGTTTGTGAGACTGAATAGTTGTGTGTCTGAGAAGGTGGTCAGCAGCACTGGAACACCACAAGGAACTGTACTTTCACCATTCCTCTTCACGTTGTACACCTCAGACTTCCAGTACAACTCTGAGTCATGTCATCTGCAGAAATACTCTGACGACTCAGCAGTTATTGGGTGTATCAGTGATGGACAGGAAGCAGAGTACAGAGAACTGGTTGGTCAGTTTGTAAAATGGTAACAATCATCTCATCTTGAATACCAACAAAACAAAAGAGATGATTGTTGACTTCAAGAGGAACAAGAATACACATAGATGTGTTTCCATCCTGGGAAAGGATGGAGGAGGTGGAGGTGGTGGAGGAATACAAGTACCTTGGAGTTCAGCTGGACAATAGACTTGAGTGGAAATGCAACTCTGAGTACATCTACAAGAAAGGTCTGAGCAGACTCTACTTCTTAAGGAAGCTGAGATCTTTCGACGTCTGTACCAAAATGTTGCACATCTTCTATAAGTCTGTTGTTGAAAGTGCAATCAGCTTCGCAGCGATCTGCTGGGGCAGCAGCATCAGAACCAGAGACTTGAAGAGAATCAACAAACTGATCAAGAAAGCTGCTTCTGTGCTTGGAGTAACTCTGGAGCTGCTGGAGCTGATCGTCCAAAAAAGAATAGTGCACAAGCTGATGAAGATAATGGAGGACTCTTCACACCCTCTCCACAACACGGTGATGAGACAGAAGAGTGTGTTCAGTGAGAGGCTTCTTCAGGTCCGATGTAAGACTGAGAGGTACAGAAGATCATTCCTGCCAGCAGCCATCAGCCTCATGAACAAAGTCCAGAATTAATTATTGTTATTATTATTGTTATTATCATTATTATTATTATTATTGAACACAATCTGAACTACTACAATCCTGAATTTCCCTTTGGGATAAATAAAGTATTTTCATTTCATCATTTCATATTGGACTTGAATGCCAAACCTCTATTTGATAACATAAAGGAGGACTTTAAAGGATGGTCTGCTCTGTCTCTGTCTTTATGGGGTAGAGCAGAAGTGCTTAAGATAAATGTCCTTCCAAGACTGAACTTTTTAGTTCCTCTATTCCTTTGTTTAAACCAAAATCTTGGTTTGAGAATATGAGCATGTTTTCCTCTTCTCAATAGAACAACAAGAAGCCTAGAATTAATGAAAAAAAAAATCCCTATCAAGAGATAAAGGGGGTCTTGGAATACCCGATATTTATTTATACTATCTTGCATTTAATGCCAGGACCAAAAGACGTGACCCAAGCCAAAATGTGTGTTTGTTGTGATGCTAATGAATGCAGCTTGGACCTTCCTCAGAACTCTGCATTGCTTTACAACTTCTTTTTTCAACAACTTACAGGATGCAAAGCCACGAGGTAATGTATCTCGCATGTGCAGTACAGCTCATTGTTTTAAGGGAAGACAGGCGGCTACAAATCGACTTTCTTCTTCCAGTTTTGTGCAAAATGGACGAATATCTACCGGATGAAGATGTTGTGGAGGAGAACTTTGAATATGATGGGTGTCCTTACAGTTTCGAAGCAGAATTTACAGATGAGGAGCTCATAGATAGGAGGAAGAGGAGGCAACGCTTCAGAGAGTACCGCGCATGCGCAGAGGCACGTAAACAAACTCTTTAGTTCAGAGGTCGGCACAGCCACACAGCACTGTGCGGAGTGACACAGACTGCAATGGAGGACTAGTCGGAGCGAATCATGATGAAATATTGGTGGAACTAATGAGTTTTTGGACAACTAATGCAGTTTTAGGAGCGGCGATCTACAGTCATGGAAAAAATTATTAGACCACCCTTGTTTTCTTCAATTTCTTGTTAATTTTAATGCCTGGCTCAACTAAAGGTACATTTGTTTGGACAATTATAATGATAACAACAAAAATAGCTCATGAGAGTTTAATTTAAGAACTAAGAACTATTCATTTTCCATGGTTTTCTTGATAATAACCAAAATTACTTAAATTCTTACATCAATAGCTATGGCATTGTACATAAAAAACATTACTTTTAAGCATTCCATGTTTTCTTTTCTGTTTGCTTTAAACACATGATACACACAAGAGTTAACACTTGATTGCATAACCATTGTTTTTGATGACTGCAGCCATGCGTCTTGGCATGCTCTCCACCAGCTTCTGACATTGTTCTGCTGTCACAGCAGCCCATTCCTGTTGGACAAATTCAAACAAATTTTCTTTGTTTTTGGGCTTGTGGTTCTCCATTTTGAGTTTGATGATTTTCCACAGGTTTTCAATTGGATTAAGATCTGGTGATTGAGCAGGCCAAGGCACTGTCGAGAATGTTGTGGTTCTCCATCCAGGCTTTAACTGACCTTGCCGTGTGGCAAGGGGCATTATCTTGTTGGAAAATCCAGTCATTCGAGGCAGGAAAGAGTTTTCCAGCTGATGGAAGAAGACTGTTTTCAAGGGTAGTCCTGTACATGACCTGGTTCATTCGGCCTTCAGTGATGAATCCAATTTTGAATTTGCCCTCCAGCCAACTTACTGGTTAGGGGCAAGACAGTCTGGGTTGTAAGCTTCTCCAGGCTTCCTCCTAACCAGTAAGTTGGCTGGAGTGGGCATCAATTCAAAATTGGATTCATCAGTGCGAGAACCTTAGCCCAATCATCAACAGTCCAATCCTTGTGGTCTCGAGCAAAGAGTAACCGGGCCTTCCTCTGCCTTTCATTGATGAAGGGCTTCTTGCGTGCTCTGTGTGACTTCAAACCAGCTTCAACAAGTCGGTTTCGAACTGTCCTTGCTGAACAAGTCACATTTCTCGACAGTGCCCACTCATTATTAAGGTCCCTGGAGGTCTGGACGGCGATTCCTGACACAGGAGCGGATGAGTGCAGTCATCTCGTGGGGTAGAAAGATGTTTCCTGCCACGGCCAGGTAGCAATTTGGTAGTGCCATGTTCAGCTTGTTTTTTTTGTTGTAATGAATGGCTGTCTTGGAGATCTTCAGTTTTTAGCTACCTGTCTCTCACTCATGCCAATTTCCAGCAGTGCCAAGATGGCTGCCTTTGTGGCTTCACATAATTCTTTTGTTTTAGGCATTATGTGAGAGCTGACAACTTCTGAGTTGTGCTACGGCTTGAATGTAAGCAGGAAACCACTCTAGGCCTTTGCATGTGCAGTGCTGCTTGTGACATGAAATGGCCTCTTATATACCCTGGGAATCAATTAAGCTTAAGAATGTCAAATAGGACATAAAGTATTATGTGACCAGCTGCATTTTTTGTTGTTATCATTATAATTGTCCAAACAAATGTACCTTTAGTTGAGCCAGGCATTAAAATTAACAAGAAATTGAAGAAAACAAGGGTGGTCTAATAATTTTTTCCATGACTGTATGCCCTATGTGCTACCATTATACGGATGTCCACCGCTCGATTTTGGATCTAAATATCTCCTGAAGCACTGTTTGGATCAGGAAAGCCTTCTGGGTGAGTATATTGTTCTTCTTCATTCTATAAACAATGTAAAAGCTGCAGGAACCGAAATTATCCTTTAAGTAGGGGAGCTGATGAGATGATGGGAGGCCGGTGTGCAGGTTGCAGAGCAGAGAAACTCCGCCCCTGAAGCAGGAACAGAAAGAGAGTCCAAGAGGTAGGGGGAGAGCAGACTGCTGAGGATTCACTGAATCCTCACATTTTGGCTGCCAAAAGAATGATCTTATCAAACTGGAAAATCCACAAACCAAAATGTTTCTCTGTAGAAACAAGGATGTCAGAATTTCTTAATATTCTAGGTATGGAGCGACTAACAGTTACACTAAATGACATTAAATTTAGGTCTGAAACCAAAACAGGTGTGGGGGCACATTGTCACCAATGTTGATTTGATTCAATCTGATTTGACTGATTGTTTAATTTGGTCAATATAAGAAATGTTATTTCTGTTTCTGCCCTTCTCTCCTTTTTTTTTTAATATTTCAAACCAAACCTACCATTGAATGAGACAACTTTAAACCTTTTCATCATGAATTGAATTTTTATTTAAGTATGAGCAGCACTGATTACCCTTCTATGTGATGTTGTCGTGTACATGTTAACTTTTTTGTCAGTTTGTATTTGTCAGTGTATGAACCTGAGTGTATTGTTGTCATACAGAAATATTAAAATTATGAATAAGAAAAAGAAATGTTCATGAAGAGGAACTTGCTGAAAATTCAAATCCTTTTTTTCTTTTTATCAGACGGTAGAGACAATGGGTGGGACTGAAGTAGTGACGAGGACACGGCACACATAACCTTCCCACTTCCCTCCAACTCAACATCTTCTTTGTACCTGACCCCCACAGAGCAGTGCAGCTGCCACAGGCTGATGCAATGTGCCTGGTGTGGCTGTGAGCTCGGGTTCTCTAGGGTTTAGAGGATGGTCTGAGGGAGAGAAAATATCCAGAGAGCAAGTCAAAATGCTGTGTTGATGTCTGAGGTCAGAGGAGAATGGTCTGAATGGTACCAAAGTCTGAAGAAGACCATCTCTGAACACACAACATGTCAGCTAACCCTGCTCCCATGACCTCTGTGTGACCTCTGTGTGAGCTCTGTGTGACCTGCAGCAGCTGGTGGGAGAGCAGTGAGCTTACCTGTGCTGCTTTAAACATGTTCTGCAGCTAAAGTCGATGATTTGATGAATTCTGACTGTAAAAACATCTGCTGTGAAGGATGGAGAGTCAAACCTTCGACCCTGAAGGCGACAAAGCCTCAGTGTTTTTTGAAGCAGAAGATTTTTACACAAAGACATCAGGAGGCTGTTTATTTATCTGCTGTGTGTGACAGCTGTCCATCACTCTCTCATTCAGTAACTACAAACTCAGGCATGTCAGTCAAGATTGTCATGAAATTAAAACTTGGTGAAAAATTAAGTGAAAAACACTTATGATATTTCAAAAAGTACCTCAAAGATCACAAGGCTACCTCATGATGGTAATTATAAAATGCGCATAAAATGATCAGAATGCAGGAAAGAAATGATTAAAGTGTAAAATGTCAGAGCCACAGACCCCTGTGTCACCTGATGACGTTAAATAAGTATTTATAATTTCTGCACTGATCCTCTGGAGAAACAAAGAGTAACAACAAAGACAATAATAATTATATTCATTCGAATTAAAAAAATAAAAATAAAATAATAATAATAATAATAATTTAAATATTATTATTATTATTATTACTGTTATTATTAATGATATAATGATATAATAATAATAATAATAATAATAATAATAGTGACAACAATGATAACACATGATTATATTATAGACTGTTATGTTGTTGACAAGTCCAGTTATCACAATTGTTGCCATTTTAAGTCCTAAGTTCATTAATGCAATATAATATGGCATGACAGCAACGCCAAGTTAAAGCAAAAACAATAACATGGCCCATTCTAGAGCATTTATGTCAGGTGGTGAAGCAGTCTGCTTCGAGCTCTGAAGTCTTTTTTATAATGGAGGGTCAACAGGAGGTGCTGTCTTCACTTTAATGTTCTGATTTATTAAACATCTAAGAGCTTATAAAAAAATCACAGAATGGTAAGAATGTCTTCCTCTCCAGGCAAATGTTAAATATTAAGAGTTTATGCGACTCAAAAATAGATAATTCACTCTCATGTTTTTCTCTTTTTAGACATCGAGTAGAACAAGTCACAGTGCGCATGCGCAGACTTCTCCACCGGAAGCTGAGTTGTCAGTTTTGTTTTGGTCGCTGGTAGGCACGTGAGCGACTGACGTCACCAGGGAGCGTCGACATGGCGGCGGACTGTATGTTGAAGGTAAAACCGTTAAAACGTTACTACTCTGTGAACCGGAGCCTCTCCGGTAAAACCGTTAGTAAGTCTACCGACGGACGAAGCGCCGAGACACGATGACGTCACTGCTCGGCGTTTCCCGCCTCTGCTAGCTCAGGCTCATGACTTAGCCGCTAGGCTAACTGTGCTAACTGCTGTAGCCAAAACACATCATCATCATCATCTGATATCAACAACAGCAGCAGTTTCCCCAGACGGGCCCCCACAGGGGGCTCATAGGGGCCTCACAGGGGCCTCACAGGGGCCTCGCTGCAGTCTCACCCCCGACCGCCTGCTGCAGCTCAGGCTAACAGTTAGCATTAGCCTCTGTTGTTGACAGTGGGCCGCAGACTCAGCTGATCCAACTTTTACAGATCATATCAGGACTGTGGGGGGACACCGGCGGCCCGGGGGCCACCTTAGGTCCCCCTCAGACCACGGGGGCCCTAAGGTGTGAAAAACAATAATTTTAATGAGATGAAGCTTGATTGAACTGACTTTACAGACAAATGTGATAAGTCCTTATCGAGCTTTATGACGTCACAGTGGACGGTGTGTGTGTGATTCACATGACGTAAATGTATGACGTAAAGAAAAAGACAGTGTTAAAGATATTTGTTAATATGTAGAGATAGTTATAAAGAAAATATAAATATATAGAGATAAATATAGACACATGGAACCGAAGAAGCTTCTTGGATATGAAGTGAGTCGTCTTCCCAAAACTCAACACAGTCCAGCTGCCTCGTTTTCCATCCTTCACTTTGCATACACACATTGCTGTTTTCCTGATGTCTGTTGTTGAGCCTGTTTCGTAAACGACCTTCTGCTCTGGTTGATGTTTGATTGTCTGCAGGTGGTTGTTTGTTCATGATATGCCAGTGTCTGTCTAATGATAAATGATCTGTACTCCTGTCTTCTTCTGGCTAAGACTGTATTTACAGGATTCTCTAACAGCCTGTTTGTCTGCAGGTTGTTTTTGAACATGAAGGAGTTTTTATTCATTCGAGCAGCAATGAGGAGGGCATCGAGCAGGACTTACTGGTTTCAGGATCTCTACGGATCGTTGACAAGGTAAAGCAAAACAGTCTGTCTTTGTTAAGGTCCAGACGTTTCTCCTTACAGGGAGTAGATGAGCGATGTGCTCCTTCATGCCCTGTGATTCAGACAAACATCAGTGTGGGTGAATGTGAGATGATGCAGAGCTCTCTGTAGGATTAGAACAAGCCGATGGGGGAGTCAGCGGAGCTCCTGTGAAAGTCACAGTTACAAATGTTACTGACTTTTTCATAGAAGTCCATTTACCACCACAGTAGAACTACACTAAACATGGACAGACACAGCCATGTCTGCGGTACGCCGCGGGACAGTGGTGATGTGAAGCTCATTCTTTTAAACCCAAACTCAGCTCAGTGTTTAGGACTGACTCCTGCACCATCCTGCCAGCTGCTCGTCCTAAAGACGACCATGACTGAGAGCGTGGATGGTCTCCTGAGCTCTGTGGGTGATTGCAGTAACAGACTTCAGCCTGTAGGGAGGAGCCATTATGCAAAATTTAATCACAGTGTGTAAAATCTGAATTATTTGGGCTGAAATATTAAACTTTGGACCATAGCTGGTACAAGTAACTCTCCCATTAAGTTTGCCTTTATTTGGGGGAATGATTAAGGGTTCAGTTACACTGAGGCGACATTTTCAGGAGATGAATGTCTCCAAACGTAGTTACAGACGACCGTCAAAAGATTATCCAATCCAAAGACTCCTGTTCAACATCAAGCGTGTTGATACTGCCTCCCCGTTAAATGTGTTTCATGAAAATGTTTGAGAGTTGTGGTCATACCAGGTCTGTCGTGACCCTTCATCAGAGCAAAAACAGGCCAAAACTATTTCAGACATTCTCAGTAGATTGAGATCACTAACAGGAGAATGAGGAATGAAACTCATCTAGTACTCTCCCTCAGACTGTGCACTGAAGTCCGTCTGCAGACTTTGGTGATGAAACATGAGAAGGATCTTATATAGGAAGAGATTAAATGCATCTTTCTGCTCAAGGATCATTCATCAACAGATTTATTACTCAAGTATGTCAACGTTTATAATCCTAGCATGACAAGTAGGGGTGGAAATTAAAAACTTTTTTCAAATAGCCACAGGAATATCAGTGACCTTCCTGCTGCTCGTCAGTCCCTTCACAAAGTTTGCATGTCTTTAAATGAAGACTTCACACTCTCATTAGAAACAGCAGAAATGACAATAAAGTCCCAGGTACAGGAGCAGCCAGAGCTGTTTCCTTTTGATAGTGTGTAAGTCTGACTGTCGATCATCGGTAGGATGGAAACACCAGCACCATGTGTCTGACCCTGTTGACACTGGAAACACACGTTCATCTGTACCTCTAAGAGAACTGATGAAGCACTGAATCAATAGGAAGAACCCATAAAACCTCACCAACTCCCCTCAGTGATCAGGATCAACCAGTGTTTGAGCTCTAAGCTCGGAGATGTTGTGTCTGTCGTGCTGTGACTCTGCTGCGTGTTGATGGTTGTTGTGTTTCTCCGTCAGGACTCAGAGATGGTGGTGGAGTTCAAACCTCTGGAGGATTCAGTGGATCCCACAAACATGCTGTGTGCTGGAAAGGTTTGACTCTTTCTGATGCTTCAGTAACATTAAGATTAAAACATTTGAGAGATTAATCAGTTATGACCTGTAGTTAATTAATCTAATCAATTGCTTTTTTTTTTATCTCATTTAAAAAAAATCTGACAAAAGCCTCAACTTGAGGTATTTTCGTTTAAATTCATTAGATTATTGTGGCAGAACAAAAGATTGTTTTCAAGCCCCCAAAAAATGAAGCACGAGAAGCCCAATGCATAAAAACTCTCCAGCTTTAACGACCAATCAGGGGACAGAGGCGGAGCTGCAGATGTGACGACAACAGGAAGTGACTGCATGTTTGAGAACAACAGCGGTGTGTAAAAGTGATCTCTGAGGATCCAGAAAGATCTGCAGTTTTATCAGGACTCAAATTCTCCTTTAAAAGAGGAGAAAAGAACGTCACTTTAAGCTTTCTTATGGTAAATCATGATTTTCTTCTTCCCCACTGCTGGGACACAGAAACGCAGAAATGCGGCACAAATGATGCCGTAGTCATGGTTACCCTACGATATGAGATCTTCTCTCCTCAGAAGTTTACAGGGGGGAATTCGGTGGGTTTGTCTTTGAGGAGATTCATGTCACGTGTTGGATGACACATCTGTGTGGTGTTATTTAATGTTAGCTAAGACAATAATCTAAGGACTGACATTCTTGAAGTTTAAGCTAACGGTGAACAACAGAGTCGAGCTGCTACGTCATACTGTGGCTTGATGTGATTGGTCCGTGAAGAGTGTGACGAGCGGACTGATCGTCCAATCACCGGCTGCTCTGGTATTTTAAGGTTCTATCTTCTGAAAATACAAAAACATAGAAATGAGATTAACAGTTGGATTAACGTGATTAAAAAACATGACGCGTTGATCACGTCTGTAATTAATTAATCACGATTAATGCGATAATTTGATATTCCTTAATAATGATTCCGTTATTTAATGCTATCTGACAGCAGGGCTGCGCATTAGCATCAGAGCCTTTTTCACGACCATCAGATATCAGTTTTCAGAAGTTTATTGTAGAGTTTGGAGTCTTTGAGAAGATTCATGGGGAAACAGGCTGCTGGATGAACTTTGGAGTGTTTTCATATCAGACCAATGTGTGGACATCCTGGGAACAAAACATTATTACCATCTAAAATCATTATTTCAAACAATACATTCTGCATGTGCCCTGATTTTTACAAGTGAAAATCTACTCAGTGGCCACTTCATAAGGTACACTCCTGTAAATGTGGCTGTTGCCAGAAACCGCTGATCTACTGGGATCTTCACACAACCATCTCCAAGGTTCACAGAGGAGGGTCCACAGCAAAGTGTCTCCTGGTCTGATGAGTCTGGATCTCTGCTCCACATTCAGAGTTTGGTGTGAACATCATAAACATGGATCCATCCTGCCTTGGATCAGCGGTTCAGGCTGCTGCTGGTGGTCCCTCAGTCCACCTGAGCATGGTTCAAACCCCACAGCCTACCTGAGGATTGTTGCTGACCATGTCCATCCCTTTATGACCACAGTGGACCATCTTCTGATGGAGACTTCAGCAGCTCCATGTCTCAGAGCTCAGATCAGCTCACACTGCTTTATTCACTCCAGAGGCTCCACAGTCACCAGATCTCAGTCCAGTAGAGCAGCTGTGGGATGTGGTGGAGCAGGAGATTCTTTGTGAAGCTGTCGTGGAGACTTGTACCAACATCTCTGAAAGTGAAGAAGGTCCATGCTGAGACTGTGGGGTGTTCCTAATGAAGTGGCCAGTGGGTGTTTGATTAAAGCAGTGATTATAGTGAGACAGTTCTCCTGACGGACCCACAGGGGGCAGCAGAGCACCATGTTTCATTGGTTTTGTGTTTTTCTCCCTCAGGACTCGAGTTCGGTGGTGGAGTGGGTCCAGAGCTCAGGGGAGCGATCCAGTCAGCTGTTAGAAACCCAGCTGAGCTACGAGACGGAGTGGGACATGATCAACGCCGTGTCCTTCAAGAAGAAAGCCTGCACCAACGGAGACAACGGTGAGATCTCTCTGACCTCCCTCTGAGTTTGAGTCAGCTGATGTTTGACAGTTTCAGGGCGTTTTCACATTAGGTCCACTTGTTTCGAACCGTGCTGCGGCGTGGTTCGCCCTGGGTTCGCCCCCCTCCCCCTTCCCCGCTGGCTTTCATTCACACTGGCAACATCGAACCATGCCCAGACCCAGTTGTGTATTTACTCCGTTTGAAACAGCAGGGGGCGATATGCACATAACTGGTTACAGAGGAGAACGAAGAAGAGGCTACCATGGCAACCATTTCCTACACCAGACAACCAATGTTTACATTTCGCTCTCTTCTACATTTTCCTTCAAATGTGTTTTTTTATCGTGTTTGAGACGGCATCAGCGACCTTCTGGACCCTCATAAATCTTCGTAATCCTCAACCAGAATAAACAAATCGACAAATTGATGAACAGGAAGTAATGCATCAAAAGTAGATCGGTTCGGACTACTTTGTTACACACCAGTGAAACCACCAAATATAGGGAGATGGAGCGGATCGAGACCACCCCTTCATGGAGGTCTCAGACCGGCTGATTTGGTGCGCACCAAAGTGCGGTGGTTGCATTCACATTGATACTAACGTACCAAACCCTGGGCCAAAACTTCTTTGGTGCGCACTAAATATGGTTGGTGTGAAAACGCCCTTAGTAAAGAAGCTCCACATGGACATGTGGTCCCGAGGTCTTACCTTTAAAACATTTATACTTAACAGAGACAAATATGGTAGGGGTGACCTTGTGGTCTGGGCACCCATGAGTTCATCACGACCATAAATTCTTATTTTCAGTAAGAATATCATTGATTATACTTCTATAAAATGATCACCACAACCATTCAGACATGAGGACCCTCCTGAAAACCAGATGTAGCATCTCAAAGGGCTAACCTCTAATAAATCAGACGACAGGTCTATGGTTCATGGATCTGTCTCTAACTTTAGTTCTTACTTTAGTCCACTTACCTCCTCTTACCTCCCTTCTTTTGCCCTCACACCAACACAGCATGGTGTGGATTTGCTGCTCATCAGTGAGACTGGGATCCACATTCAAGATTTCCTGCTGCTTAACAGAAGGTTTTTTCTTGAGCCATGATGGAGGGATTCATGATTGGCTATATGGATTCATGTTGCTGTTGGATGGATATATTTTTATATATATGTATATGTGTCACAGGTGAAGCTCCTCCTTCATGTTCTGCTCTATGTCTGTCAGGCGCTCTGACCCACAGCCACGAGCGGAGCCGCTGGGCCTTTTCCTTCAGCATCACTGAGCTCAGATCCATCAGTGTGAGGAAGGAAGGATGGACCGTCATCACCTTCAGCCTGAGGGAGGCTTCGTCCTCCCCGCCGCCCCTGCACTTCCACCAGGGCGGCAGCGGCCAGTTCTTCGACTGTCTGAGGAGGTTCGCCCTGCTGACAGAGTGAGTACAGCGGGGGGGGGGGGCAGAGCGATGACAACTGGACCACAGGGTCATGAGTGAGGTGGCGGTGTCCTGTCAGATGAATCGTTTCCATGAGCGGAGTCATTTATATGCTAATGTGTGAGATAGAGATCACTCTCAGCTAATCCTGCATGTTACAGACAGACGCTCTCTCCGCTCATATCTGTTATTAAAGTTCTTATCAAACCCTTTCACAATAAAAGCGCTCTGCTAACAGCCTCACAGTGACGCCATGCTGACCGTCTGCCCGCTGATTGGCTGATTCATGCTCCCTCAGCTCATTTGAATAAATAAAAGCATCAAAATATGGAAATGTAAAAACAGCTGATGAGCGATGGTTGGTCTGTTCACACAGAAATGAAGCAGAGGAGGAGCGTCTGTTTGGGCTCTGAGATCAGCTGATCAGTAAACAGCTGATTTCAGAACAGCTGATTCCTGAGGTCAGAGTGAAGGGGTACTGGCTTTAGTGCGACCCTCTCATTAGCCTAGCAGCGTAAGCATGACCCTCTTGTTATCTTACTGGCGTTAACATGACCCTCTCGTTAGCCTAGAGGCAATAACGTGACCCTCTCGTTAGCCAAGCAGTTTAAGCTAGACCCTCTGATTAATCTAGCGGCGTTAGCATGACTCTCTCATTAGCCTAGCAGCCTTAGCATGACCCTCTTGTTAGAAGGGCGGAATTAGCCTAACGATGTTACCGTGACCCTCTTGTTAGCCTAGCAGCATTAGCCTGGCGGCGTTAGCGTGACGTGCCTGTCTCTGTGTGTCTGCAGGTCTTCGGCTGACGGCTCGTGTCTGATGGTCAGCGCTCCAAACAAAGCTCTATCTCAGTCCTTTGAGAATCTGATGGACGACAACAACTTTGGCCTCGTGCACGTGAGTTCACACACGCTCAGCGTCCATCCATGTCAGAACAAAAGCACAAGGCTCCACCAGTGACTGGTTACCAGTCAATCACAGGACCAACATTTAGAGATGTTCACGCACTCATACTGAAGGTAGAGTCATCAGGGAACCTAAGGAGCTGGAGACAGCCTCACACGCACAGGGAGAACATCAGAGTGAATAATCAAACTCTGTTCCGGTGTGTCCGTGTTTACGAAGAACATGCACACGTTTAGGGGCGATGATGTCATAGCCCCGCCCCTCCCTTATGATGAATTCTTTTATCTTCTTCACATGTTCATGCCCACGCTCCCTCTCCTCTTCTCTGTTAGTGTCTGTAGCAGCACTGCAACCCCACCTACAGGCCGTATATATGAACTGCAGTATTTACACGGCTGTGGTCTCCATGAGGACGGCCTTTACCGCTGGTGCACACACTCTGTGTCCACCTTAGTTCTCAATGTTTAACGGCCTTTTTGTCTCCTACAGAAGTTCAAAAAGGACCCGTACGTCACCACGCTGGGCGGCTTCTCCAAAGTCACAAACTACATCTTTGACGCCTTCAGGGGAACAGAGGAGCAGCACCAGCGCCCCCCGGAGGAAGTGGCAGACCTGCTGGGAGAGGTGATCCCCGGGCTGGAGATCAACCAGCAAGAGGAGCCGGGCTTCGAGGTCATCACCCGGGTAAGGCGGGGCTTCAGGTAACCATCAGGTGGTCACACGCCTGAAAACATCAGCAGAGGAGAGCAGTCTAATGCTGCGTTCACACCGCAAGCGACCCCGCTACCAAAATCGCGTCGCGCACTGACGTATCGTCGTGCGTCCATAAATACCTCATTTTGGTCACAGTTGCCGTCGGCCGTCGTGACGTCACGTCCACTCGAGTTTCACCGCGATCATATCATATATATCATACAATAGGATGTATAAGTGGACATTATTACCTCTGCCAAGGAGGTTATGTTTTCGTGAGAGTTTGTCTGTCTGTCCGTCCGTCTGTGAACAAAATAACTCAAAAAGTTATGAATGGATTTTGATGAAAGGACCTCTTTCACAATACATGTAATTTTGCCCACAGCCCAATTTTTTGTTTATTGTGTGGTATTTGTAGTACACCCAGAGACTCCCAAGAATATACCTTTAGAAAATCCAAAAGTCATCCAGGGCCTGTACTATGACCTATTTTATTATCATTGCCATAGGTGTGAGCCAGGGTGCACACTTACCCTACCCTAACCCCAAAACTTACTCAAACACAAATAATAAATCATCAAATTGGGTCAAATCACCTTCACTGAAGTCTGATGCATCTTTTGAAATCAAATGTAAAGCTAAGTATTACAATTGAAAGAAGTTATTGAATTTTAACTGGAAAAAAAAATAGTTTTTTTATGATTTTTTCAACAAATTCAATTCTTTAGAGATGTGTCTGACCAACTTACAGTTGCTGTACAACTAAAATACTTACAAATTATTTGGCCACATGTATATTCTCAAAGTGGGAAAAAAATCATCAAATTCTGAGACCGGTAAAGTTGTTCAATTAACAGGTTGGGTTACTGTGGTAGAATCAGGATACTGTTCCATGTCTTGTATATCAGGGAACCTTTAAAGATTTGTTCAGAATTCATCCTTTAAGTATGATTTCTTTTAGAATTTGAATGCTAGATTCAAAACAAACATTTCACATGAAATGTTATTCATTTTAATATTGAACAGCCACAAAGGGCCTGTATATTATGCCTTTGTGATGAGATAATAATGAGCCATTGATACAAGTAAAAACCGATGCAGTTTTGGATTGTTGTAATCAGATTGTATATATCTACAATGACAGCAATACATAAACATTACTTCTGTCAATTTCTGTTTCTAGTACTTATATATACATGTAATCTGTTTTATGGCTTTTTTGCATAGCAAACGGCTTGGACAATTTTAATTTGTAGACTGGAACTATAGTGAGGGAAAGGGGATCTGAGAAATCCATAAGATGTATGATTGGCTGGTTATTTCATAGAATGGAGTCTTTGAATTTGCTTGTGTATGGTTGGAGGGGTTTCTGATTTTGAAAATGTTTATAATATCCCAAATAATAGATTACAGATGCAACATGTGCACACATGCCAGAGGTTCTCTTTCCAGCAGGACAGAGACAATAATATGCCTTCACAGGATCATCTGATGCATTCTTGTCAAATTGAATCCAAACATTGTATTTTATTTGAGATCTGTGGCGAGAATGAATCTGTCCCCTAATGAGATCAGCATCATGCTGGTAAACCCAAATCTCATAGTCACCATCATTTTTTGATGCTCAGCAATGTAGCCAGGGGACTGTTTGATTTGGTATGTACCGCATGTTATGGTCTCAAGGTATTCCAGATCCACATGAGGGAACGAGATATCAGATGCTTCAAGCTTCTGCCATTCACTATGAGCTCTACGTGACATATTTGGGTCTTCTGCAACTCGTTTTGCCAAAACATTGTCTTTTTAAAAGTGAAAGCATCGCTGAGCCATCTTAGTATCTCGTTCCTCTCGATCTGGATCTGAAACATATATTGGTCCTCTGAAGGCATTGAGACATGCAGTTACTATGCACTAATTTGCCAATGACCTCAACGAAATAATTTGAGGTAAGTTGTTCCTTAAACAACATCCACTTCTTTAAAGCGCCCGTGGTAGGACTCTATATCCATCTTGTTTTGGTACAGCAACGATCACTATTGGCTGTTGAGGAATCAATTGGGATTTACCAGTTGGTAAAAATGACGGCATTCTAGCATCATACCCCAACTTAGCAAGAAGATCTAAGGCATCCCTGAAACCGCCATCTACAATCATATTGTCATTTGCTTCTAACCAAGATTTCAATATTTCAATTTTTTCCTTGATAGGGCGAGTTATTGTTGCATCTGTTACGTTACCATGGTAGGGGCCAAAAGTGTCTAAAACATCTCCATCAGGCAGTACAACTGACATGAATTTTAGGTAATTTCATTTTTCTGTCCTCTGTAAGATGCCCTTTGAAACTGATGATCACTGCATTTGTTGAGGTAGATATATGTACCATCTAAGATAAGAGTGACCTGGTCACCATAAAAAGCTTTAGTAAAGACAGTGTTGTGAGTTATGGCATCGTGGCGTGAAATATGATTTGTGCCAAGGTATTTGGGAACAACTATTGTGTTCAAAATATCTGCAATTGTATGAAAATATCTTGACAGTGTAGCTTGGGAAAGATTAGTAAGCATGGTCATTTGATTCCATGAAAGGTTTGTTTTCAGTTTTGCCCAAAAGTAAAAGCAAATCTATTGCTCTGGAACTATCACTTGAACCTGAAACAAGATCAGATTCACACATGTCATACATGTTCTGAAATTGCACCAATGTCCAGCCAGTCCATGCATGGCAGTCAGAATCTGACAAGGTTTCAAACTTCAGTTTGGGTGATGTCTCATGTTTGGATACTTCATGTAGAATATATATAATATATATACTTCATATATAGAATATATGAAAAAAATATAATTCAATTGAATGCACAATACTAAATTGAAGTTAACATCCATTTGCTGCAAATTGCATGAAATAAAACATTACCCTTGATATAATACAAGACATGGAACAGTATCCTGATTCTTCCACAGTAACCCAACCTGTTAATTGAACAACTTTACCGGTCTCAGAATTTGATGATTTTTTCCCACTTTGAGAATATATATGTGGCCAAATAATTTGTAAGTATTTTAGTTGTACAGCAACTGTAAGTTGGTCAGACACATCTCTAAAGAATTGAATTTGTTGAAAAAATCATAAAAAACCTTTTTTTTTTTCCAATTGAAATTCAATAACTTCTTTCAATTGTAATACTTAGCTTTACATTTGATTTCAAAAGATGCACCAGACTTCAGTGAAGGTGATTTGACCCAATTTGATGATTTATTATTTGTGTTTGAGTAAGTTTTGGGGTAAAGTGTGCACCCTGGCTCACACCTATGGCAATGATCATAAAATAGGTCATAGTACAGGCCCTGGATGACTTTTGGATTTTCTAAAGGTATATTCTTGGGAGTCTCTGGGTGTACTACAAATACCACACAATAAACAAAAAATTGGGCTGTGGGCAAAATTACATGTATTGTGAAAGAGGTCCTTTTCAGGAAATGTTCAGCATGGGAAAAGGAAGAACTGATTCGATTTTGGTGTTGATCCGGATCAGCGTCTGGCCGCCATGGCAAAAAATGTGATTTCTGTGAACAACTACTTAACTAAAATAGATAGCATTATGAATCCAGTTGCTAATGGTATGTTTTCATGCTCAAGGAATCTAAATATTTCGATGAAATAAGGGTAGGACTAATATTTATGGTCAAAATCACAATATTGCTCAGGACTGTGGGGCTGGCGGAGGTCTGTGCTCTCTGAGTGCTTTTCTAGTTCCAGCTGTATCCTTTTCATTCACTTATCAAACACAAAACTCTGCAGCTGATGCCCTGCAGCAGCATCATCTGTGAGTTTCCCGCGGTCCGTCTAGGCGGAACTAATGTCCTCACTGGCTAATGTTTCCCACACTGACATCAGTTGTTCCTCTGTAGTCACGATGAAAACTGTCACGGGCACCGTCTCACATGCACACGCTGCTGATTGACTGTTGCTGCACAGCCACACACGACATCGTCTGAATAGATAAACTTTTTTTACTTTGACATCGCGCGACAAGCTATGTGGTAGTGTGAAAAGCGGCTGTCGCATCGCGGGAGTGTTAGCCCCGCCCCATCGCGGCTGTACATTGACTTTGCATGGAGAGTGATCGCCGAGGTAGTACAAGTAGTGTCAGGTGTGAACGCACCTTTAGACTCAGAGCTAAACACATTGTGTGTTCATCAGGTGACTGACACCTGCTGTCACCTGTTCAGGTGGATGAATCTGACGTGGGCCGTGAGCTTTGTTTGACTTACTCGTCCCACCATGGGGTAGATCATTTGTAGTCCAAGAAAGTTCATGATGTCCATGTGGATGATATGCCTTTACTTTCCTTTTTAACAGACACGTGAGGTTTTGACTCTTACCTTTACAGGTTACGTTAGAGTGAAGTGTCCTTTCCAGCTGATCTTACCACGCCTCCTCCAGTACGGTGCTCCAGGTGTGAGACAGCATGTTTGCCCTAGGCCCGGTTCGTCATCCTGTGGGCATGCTTCCTGTTTTCAGCTCCCTGATCAAACGCTGGTGTTTGTTGCTCTCCCTGCAGATGATTTTGACCTTATTCCACGATGTGATTTCCCTCTCGCGGTGACCTTTGACAGCTGATTTTGGGTTTTCTTAAAAAGCTTTGTCTTTTGTTGCTCGTGTCTGTCTTTTTTCGTTTCCTTTGTATGTTCTTTTTGGTATTTTTCCTTAAGTTAAAGCTTCACATTTAAAGGTATGTGTCAAAAAACCATACCTGTCTGTTCAAAAGAAAAGTATAAGCACATAATTCACTTTGTAGTTTTCCAGTGTGCTTTAAATAAATAATCCATCCGTCACAGAAACATATTTGGGAGATGTCCCTGTGGTATAAGGAGCCTGTGTATGCAAATCATGAAGCAAGATAAAACAAGAACAGATAAAAGATTAAAGCAAGCGAGGCAAAAAGAAGACAACAGTAAAGACAGTAATAAAAATAAAAGAGAGCAGAAATAAATAGGGCTGTAGCGATACACTTATTTTCTGATACGATACGATACACGATATTCAGCTCACGATACGATAATATCACGATATATCACGATATCACAATATTGCGATATATTGCAATATTCTACATTAAACTAGAAAAACCTAGAGACAGTGAATATGTATCTTTTCTATTTTATTGTTATTGAAATATGTCAAATGCAGCGTTACATACATACACTTAACACAGAGTGCATCAAGTCAATTAAACTAATGTTGCAAAGAAATTGTTCTTGTTTTCCCTTTAAGTATTGAAATCATCCTAACCTGTGGTCCAGTTCAAACTGTAATCAAACCCATGAGGAACAAAGAGCTTTGAGTTACTGACATAACAACAGTAAGTTAAAATAAGTCACATATTTCTCTTGTCATTGTCTGAACTGAATAGTGAATGAAAAAAAAAACATGTGCATACATCTTTATAAGTTGTATTTTATTCTCAACTATGATAAAATATGAGTTTTTATTTTTACAAAAAAATATCGATACTAAGATTTGAGATATCGATATTATATCGGGAGTCAAAATATCGATATATATTCAGTATCGATATTTTTCTACACCTCTAGAAATAAATAATGTCCTTTAAATGAAAGTCTGCCATAAGAGAAAATGAAGCTGACAGAACATGATCTGCTTGGCTGATCTTTCTTTCACTTTTTCAGCTTCTTGTTCCTCCCAGATTGCTCTCAGGTCCCTCTGGTGAGCTCCAAAGATTTTGGAGTTTGGTCTTGCTTTGGGCCAGAATGTTCCAAAAACCACAGACCATAATATTCCTCCTGTTTCCGCCTCAGCCTGAGTGGATGGCTGTGTGAACACGGCTCAGGTTAAAGGAGAGCTCATGGATTCATCATCACAGCGGGACAGTCACATGGCAGCATGTTCATTATGAGGCCATTGTTTCTTTTATGTTAGTCATAAATCACCCACATTAAGTCTGTGAAGCAAAGAGACTGAGCGTGCTCTGAAACGATCGTATTTGACAACCACACACGCTCAGACGGACAACTGTGGCAGGAGGCTCAGGTAGAAGAACGTCATCAGTACGTTGATATCAGCAGGTGGATGCCTGACAGGTTTTTTGAACTCAGATTTACTTCAAAAAACTTGATCTGTTTTCACTTTTAATAGCACAGAGACTATTTTACAAGCTTTAATCCAATCTGATCAGAAATCAGGACCTCATCACAGGGGCTTCTGTCCGGCACCCGAGTGTTTTCGAGTTGGTTTTTGCTCATTGAAGGCCTCTCTCCAAACTGCTCTTTAATTCCGTATGCAGCAGCTCACATGCCGAGGTCCTGGTGGTTCCTCACAGCAGACTTAAAACTGAAGAGTCTTCAGTGAGGGCCTGAAACTGTCCTGACTGAAGCTCAGTTTATGTTCTTTTACTTCACTTATTTAGGTCTTGTTTCTTTTATCGTGAAACAGTTCTTTAGTCGGCTTCTCTGCCCTCAGGTCTGGATGATGTACTTAGGCTCTTATGTGGAGGACCTCTTAAAAACATTTATGACGGCAGGATGCTGAGGCATAAGCTCGCTGCAGGTGATCTGAGCACCTGAATCGTACCTGTTACAGGACGTCATCGGGGGCTGAAC
The DNA here is from genome assembly GCA_036419115.1 of Scarus forsteni. Classification (NCBI taxonomy): domain Eukaryota; kingdom Metazoa; phylum Chordata; class Actinopteri; order Labriformes; family Labridae; genus Scarus; species Scarus forsteni. Next base: position 15,536,964 of record JAZDUH010000536.1, read on the forward strand.
CAGGACCAGGCCTCAGATGCTTTTAGCACAGATGTTTGTGGAATAATCGAATGACTTGGACTTTGTGTTCGTGTGTCTGTGGTCCAGATCGACCTGGGGGTGCGGCCTCAGGTGACGAGGGCGGGGCCTCTCTCGGCGGAGGACTGGAGCAGGCATCAGGACAAAGAGGGCAGGATGACAGACGTGCCCCGCCTCAGACAGGCCGTCTTCAAGGGGGTGCGTCTCTTTGCTCACGTCAGGTCAGCTCAGTCAGACTCTGTCTACCAAAGGACTCACCTGCTGATGTCTCTGTGTGTGAACGCTCAGGGCCTGTGCCACGCCGTGAGGAAGGAGGCCTGGAAGTTTCTACTGGGATACTTCCCCTGGGACAGCACGCTGGAGGAGCGGAAAGCTCTGCAGAGGAACAAAACGTACGTGTGAGCCTAGAAATGCTCTGGCAGGTACTGGACATGATGACATGAACACAGATGTGTCGAGGTTGTTCCTGCCAGCATCAGCGGGTCTGATCCCGGCTTCTGCAGTCACATGGTAAAGTGTCACTGGGTCAGACTCTCAGGTGTTCTCACCAGGGCTGAACAGTTAATTGCAAATTAGATTAAATTGCAATATGGCTTGTTGCAATTTTCAAATTGCAGAAGGTTCAATATTTTGAGCCCAAAATGTGTTGAACATTTAGGGCAGATATTTTGCCCTGATTCATCTTTTCTTGGCCACTGTTAGAACCATTTTTGGAATTTTAACATGGTTTTTGAATTTTAATTTCAAATTTAATTCCCAGTTTTGCTGCCATAATCAAATTTCCTAAGCCATTTTTGTATTTTTTTTTTTTGCCAATTTTTCCCTTTTTTTTTTTGCAATTCCATACCAATTTTGCACCTATTTATTAACCTTTTTCCGCTTTCATACCATTTTTACCCGGTTTTACAATTTAATACCTATTTTCCTTCTGTTCTTCAGTTCTCAACTTTTTCTCAAATCTTTTATCCTTAGATTAATTTAATGTCATATTGGTTTTACTATAAAAAGATCTACTGCTTATGCTTGTTTAAGAATACATAAGATGAGGAACATTAAAACAATTGCAGAGTAAATCGCAATATTGGGGAAAAAATTGCAATGAGATTATTTTCTCAACTCATTCAGCCCTAGTATTCACACCAGGCTTGATTGTTGCTGCTTCACAGCGACTGCCTGACCAACAGGACACTGAGCAGCTTCAGCCCCACAGTCATCTAACTTTATATTTCAGACAGGCAGGTCTCAGCCTGCTGTCATGATGTTGGTTTGAAGGTATCTGCTCGCCGCCCATTCACTGATCACTCTGATGCTGATACTGTCTGTCTCCATGAAAACAGGGATGAATATTTCAGGATGAAGCTGCAGTGGAAATCTGTGAGCGAGGAACAGGAGAGGAGAAACTCCAGACTGAGAGACTACAGGAGTCTGATCGGTAAGATCAGTGATTAATACACATTTATAATCAATACTCTTTTACAATGATAAGATTTATTATCAATACTCTTTAACAGTGATCAGATTTATAATCAATACTCTTTTACAGTGATCAGATTTATAATCAGTACTCTTTTACAGTGATCAGATTTATTTATTATCAATACTCTTTAACAGTGATCAGATTTATAATCAATACTCTTTTACAGTGATCAGATTTATAATCAATACTCTTTAACAGTGATCAGATTTATAATCAATACTCTTTTACAGTGATCAGATTTATTTATAATCAATACTCTTTAACAGTGATCAGATTTATAATCAATACTCTTTAACAGTGATCAGATTTATAATCAATACTCTTTTACAGTGATCAGATTTATAATCAATACTCTTTAACAGTGATCAGATTTATAATCAATACTCTTTAACAGTGATCAGATTTATAATCAATACTCTTTAACAGTGATCAGATTTATAATCAATACTCTTCAACAGTGATCAGATTTATAATCAATACTCTTTAACAGTGATCAGATTTATAATCAATACTCTTTAACAGTGATCAGATTTATAATCAATACTCTTTAACAGTGATCAGATTTATAATCAATACTCTTTAACAGTGATCAGATTTATAATCAATACTCTTCAACAGTGATCAGATTTATAATCAATACTCTTTTACAGTGATCAGATTTATAATCAATACTCTTTAACAGTGATCAGATTTATTTATAATCAATACTCTTTTACAGTGATCAGATTTATAATCAATACTCTTTAACAGTGATCAGATTTATAATCAATACTCTTTTACAGTGATCAGATTTATAATCAATACTCTTTAACAGTGATCAGATTTATTTATAATCAATACTCTTTAACAGTGATCAGATTTATAATCAATACTCTTTAACAGTGATCAGATTTATAATCAATACTCTTTTACAGTGATCAGATTTATAATCAATACTCTTTTACAGTGATCAGATTTATTATCAATACTCTTTTACAGTGATCAGATTTATAATCAATACTCTTTTACAGTGATCAGATTTATTATCAATACTCTTTTACAGTGATCAGATTTATAATCAATACTCTTTTACAGTGATCAGATTTATTATCAATACTCTTTTACAGTGATCAGATTTATAATCAATACTCTTTAACAGTGATCAGATTTATTATCAATACTCTTTTACAGTGATCAGATTTATAATCAATACTCTTTTACAGTGATCAGATTTATAATCAATACTCTTTTACAGTGATCAGATTTATAATCAATACTCTTTTACAGTGATCAGATTTATAATCAATACTCTTTAACAGTGATCAGATTTATAATCAGTACTCTTTTACAGTGATCAGATTTATAATCAATACTCTTTTACAGTGATCAGATTTATTTATAATCAATACTCTTTTACAGTGATCAGATTTATTATCAATACTCTTTTACAGTGATCAGATTTATTATCAATACTCTTTTACAGTGATCAGATTTATAATCAATACTCTTTAACAGTGATCAGATTTATTTATTATCAATACTCTTTTACAGTGATCAGATTTATTTATAATCAATACTCTTTAACAGTGATCAGATTTATTATCAATACTCTTTTACAGTGATCAGATTTATAATCAATACTCTTTTACAGTGATCAGATTTATTTATAATCAATACTCTTTAACAGTGATCAGATTTATAATCAATACTCTTTTACAGTGATCAGATTTATTTATTATCAATACTCTTTAACAGTGATCAGATTTATTATCAATACTCTTTAACAGTGATCAGATTTATTTATAATCAATACTCTTTTACAGTGATCAGATTTATTTATAATCAATACTCTTTTACAGTGATCAGATTTATTATCAATACTCTTTTACAGTGATCAGATTTATTATCAATACTCTTTTACAGTGATCAGATTTATAATCAATACTCTTTAACAGTGATCAGATTTATTTATTATCAATACTCTTTTACAGTGATCAGATTTATTTATTATCAATACTCTTTAACAGTGATCAGATTTATTATCAATACTCTTTTACAGTGATCAGATTTATAATCAATACTCTTTAACAGTGATCAGATTTATAATCAATACTCTTTAACAGTGATCAGATTTATAATCAATACTCTTTTACAGTGATCAGATTTATTATCAATACTCTTTTACAGTGATCAGATTTATAATCAATACTCTTTAACAGTGATCAGATTTATTATCAATACTCTTTAACAGTGATCAGATTTATAATCAATACTCTTTAACAGTGATCAGATTTATTTATAATCAATACTCTTTAACAGTGATCAGATTTATAATCAATACTCTTTAACAGTGATCAGATTTATAATCAATACTCTTCAACAGTGATCAGATTTATAATCAATACTCTTTTACAGTGATCAGATTTATTTATTATCAATACTCTTTTACAGTGATCAGATTTATTTATTATCAATACTCTTTAACAGTGATCAGATTTATTATCAATACTCTTTTACAGTGATCAGATTTATAATCAATACTCTTTAACAGTGATCAGATTTATAATCAATACTCTTTTACAGTGATCAGATTTATTTATTATCAATACTCTTTAACAGTGATCAGATTTATTTATAATCAATACTCTTTTACAGTGATCAGATTTATAATCAATACTCTTTTACAGTGATCAGATTTATTTATTATCAATACTCTTTAACAGTGATCAGATTTATTATCAGTACTCTTTAACAGTGATCAGATTTATTATCAATACTCTTTAACAGTGATCAGATTTATAATCAATACTCTTTTACAGTGATCAGTCAGATCTATTTCAGCCTGAAGCTTGACAGTCTAATGAGAATCCTTGAGAGCAGGAAGAGGCGGAGCTATGAGGGTGATGACAGGAAGTAACTGCATGTACAGAGATTAGCATAGATGCTAACAGCTTCAGCAGCAGCAGTTTGATCAGATCCAGACCACACTTCTTCAAATGGGCCACAGATGGACTAGTGGGATATACCGAATGGGCCGAGGTTTTGTCCTCGGTCACATCCAGACTGAAACGGTCATAGTGAACTTGTCCTCGCTCTCTGCCTCTCAGAGAAAGACGTGAACCGGACAGACAGGACGAACCGCTTCTACGAGGGCATTGACAACCCCGGCCTGGTCCTGCTCCACGACATCCTGATGACCTACTGCATGTTCGACTTTGACCTGGGTGAGTCTGGACGCTCTGTGGCCTTGTTATCTGACTAATCGATTATTGATCGGAGCTCATCGCCGTCTCCTCGTCCCCTTAGGCTACGTCCAGGGTATGAGTGACCTGCTGTCCCCCATCCTGTACGTGATGGAGAACGAGGTGGATGCCTTCTGGTGCTTCGTCTCCTTCATGGACCAGATGGTAGGGAGACACACGAGGGCACACACTACAGGATGATCAGCCTGATTTCTGGCCTGACCCCCCTTCCAAAGTCAGATAAGACCTGATTACATGGTGGTCCTAAAGATCATCTGACCTGAGGAGTTGCAGAGTCCTTTTCCCTCTCTGCTGATAATGATCTTCATAAAATAATAAAAGAGGTTTGAATCTCAGTCTGAGAGAATGAAAGGCAGAAACTACGTCCTCTTAGCAGAACTGGCTGTAGTCCATTTCAGACTGGTTTTGTCCTGGTGCTCATTTTCTCTGACTGAAATTTTGTCTTTGTGATTTTATGGTTGCAGCATCAAAACTTTGAGGAGCAGATGCAGGGCATGAAGACTCAGCTGATCCAGCTCAGCACGCTGCTCAGGTTGCTCGACCTCTCCTTCTGGAACTACCTCGGTAAGAACACGCCACGTGTCTGCCACCCGCCAGTCTGACCCAGCTTCCTTTAGACGGCCCACCTGTCAGGTGTTGTTCCTGTGCATCATGGACCAGTTACTTTAGACGGCCCACCTGTCAGGTGTTGTTCCTGTGCATCAGGGACCAGCTTCCTTTAGACGGCCCACCTGTCAGGTGTTGTTCCTGTGCATCAGGGACCAGCTTCCTTTAGACGGCCCACCTGTCAGGTGTTGTTCCTGTGCATCAGGGACCAGCTTCCTTTAGACAACCCACCTGTCAGGTGTTGTTCCTGTGCATCAGGGACCAGCTTCCTTTAGACGGCCCACCTGTCAGGTGTTGTTCCTGTGCATCAGGGACCAGCTTCCTTTAGACGGCCCACCTGTCAGGTGTTGTTCCTGTGCATCAGGGACCAGCTTCCTTTAGACGGCCCACCTGTCAGGTGTTGTTCCTGTCCATCATGGACCAGTTACTTTAGACGGCCCACCTGTCAGGTGTTGTTCCTGTGCATCAGGGACCAGCTTCCTTTAGACGGCCCACCTGTCAGGTGTTGTTCCTGTGCGTCAGGGACCAGCTTCCTTTAGACAACCAACCTGTCAGGTGTTGTTCCTGTGCATCAGGGACCAGCTTCCTTTAGACGGCCCACCTGTCAGGTGTTGTTCCTGTGCGTCAGGGACCAGCTTCCTTTAGACGGCCCACCTGTCAGGTGTTGTTCCTGTGCGTCAGGGACCAGCTTCCTTTAGACGGCCCACCTGTCAGGTGTTGTTCCTGTGCGTCAGGGACCAGCTTCCTTTAGACGGCCCACCTGTCAGGTGTTGTTCCTGTGCGTCAGGGACCAGCTTCCTTTAGACGGCCCACCTGTCAGGTGTTGTTCCTGTGCATCAGGGACCAGCTTCCTTTAGACGGCCCACCTGTCAGGTGTTGTTCCTGTGCGTCAGGGACCAGTTACTTTAGACCACCCACCTGTCAGGTGTTGTTCCTGTGCGTCAGGGACCAGTTACTTTAGACCACCCACCTGTCAGGTGTTGTTCCTGTGCATCAGGGACCAGCTTCCTTTAGACGGCCCACCTGTCAGGTGTTGTTCCTGTGCGTCAGGGACCAGCTTCCTTTAGACGGCCCACCTGTCAGGTGTTGTTCCTGTGCATCATGGACCAGCTTCCTTTAGACAACCCACCTGTCAGGTGTTGTACCCGTGCATCAGGGACCAGTTACTTTAGACAACCCACCTGTCAGGTGTTGTTTCTGTGCGTCAGGGTTTGACATCCAGACGAAGGCTGAATGTTCCACCTCAGCAGGGTCATGACCCCACAGGGCTCAGACACAAATAAACCAAAACTTAATGACAGAGTGACACTCAAGTCCTGCTTCAGTACCTCTTATGGGCAGGTGCGTGGTGTCTTGTCACACCTGCGGCCCACAGGTGACTTCTGCTGCTGGACATGAGCCTTTTGCCTCGAGTAGCTTCAGTTTCCTGCGGCTGCAGCTGTGGATGTTTCCTCACTGGTCAGCCGTGACCCTCATCTCAGCTGCTGAGGAGCCCACTTCAGTGAATCAGACCTGTTTCTGTCGTGATGTTTTTATTCTTTTATTCATGACAAACGTCATTGACGTCAGCCTGCCCTCACTGATGATGACTGATTTGTTCAGTTTAAACAGCTGATATCTGGGAGAATGTGTATCCTGAACATCAGCAGGTCTGATCTGCACATGCTTGTTTTAATCCAGACTCACGTCACGATCAGCTGATCCACGGGACGGGGCTTCTTCCTAAATGTCCTAAAACAGGGTCGAGAACACTTCCAGCATCAGCTGCACAAAACCTCTCTGTGACGGAGTTAAAGCTTCACATTCACATCAGAGCTCAGGGACCCTGAGACTGCACCTACACCGAACAGAGACCTGTGAGAGTCCACCTCAGTCCTGCTCAGCCTGGTGACTGATCACCTGTCGGAGTGATGATCTGAGTGGAGACAGAGCTCAGAGCAGCTGCTCTGATTTAATCCACTGAAGACTGATGCACAGAAGCCATTAAGGCTGCAGGCCTGATCCTTTAGGGGGGTCAGACTCTGGTGGACTCAGGCTGCAGACCTGGTCCTTCAGGGGGGTCAGACTCTGGTGGACTCAGGGGTTCTTTGTGTGGTCCAGCTGAGGTGCAGCTCTGGGCTGGCCTGTGATTCGTCTTTATGAACAAATGAAGTGTGCAGCGGAGTCTCTGGAGCAGACATTAAAACATTAAAGGCTTGATGGTTTCACTCAGCAGTTTAATTTCCACATTTGATTTTTAAATTGATAATAAATCTGTTTTCCTCTCCTTAGAGTCTCAGGATTCAGGATACCTGTACTTCTGTTTCCGATGGTTACTGATCCGATTTAAGAGAGAGCTCAGCTTCCAGGACTGCCTGCGACTCTGGGAGGTCAGTTCTGTTTTTATAACCTTAACCAGCAGATTGGATCAAATTAAAATGTTCTTTATAGATCACTTTACTGCAAAGGACATTCACACACACAAGGAACTTTACCTTACGGTAGGGAGGAAGGGTCAGGAGGAACTAAGAGACAATAAGAAATTAGGAGAGAGTGAAAATGTAATCATGTATGATAATATAGTGTCACACAGTGAGGACAAGGTCCTGTTCAGGTGGGACAGACTTTAGTCCTGAGGAAGAGTTAAAGAGAGTATTTTTCATTTCTCTTTTATTGTAGCGTTTTTATCAGAGTAAAGGTGCGTTCACACTGGACGCTACCTGTACTACCTCGGCGATCACTCTCCATGCAAAGTCAATGTACAGCCGCGATGGGGCGGGGCTAACCCTCACGCGACGCGACAGCTGGCGACAAGACGACCACTTCACTCGTCGCGCGATGTCAAAGTTAATAAAAGTTGATCTATTCAGGCGATGTCGTGCGTGGCTGTGCAGCATCAGCCAATCAGCGGTGTGTGTACGTGCGACGGTGCTGTTATTCATCCGGACCACAGGGCGGATGACTTCCGCATAGGCAGAACTACGGTAATCTCAGTGAGGACATTTGCAGACGGAGCCCAGGAAACTCACAGATGCTGCTGCTGCATCATCAGCTGCAGAGTTTTGTCTCTGATAAGTGAGTGAAAAAGACACAGCTGGAATAATTTCCGCTTATACACCCTATTATGTGATATATGATACGATCGCGGTAAAACTCGAGCGGACGTGACATCACCGAATGTCGGCCGACGCCAGGCGACCAAACAGGTAGGCTATTTATGGAAGCTACATCTGAGGGCGACGCGACTTTTGTCGCTTGCGGTGTGAACGCACCTTAAGCTTTACTTCTGTCTGAACAGCACTCTAAAACATGACCATTTAGGGACATGATGAGGTCTTCATGGTGATGTCTTCATGATGGCGGTCTTCATGATGGCGGTCTTCATGATGGCGTCTTCATGGTGATGTCTTCATGATGGTGTCTTCATGATGGTGTCTTCATGATGGTGTTTTCATGATGGTGTCTTCATGGTGATGTCTTCATGATGGTGTCTTCATGGTGATGTCTTCATGATGGTGTCTTCATGATGGTGTCTTCGTGATTGTGTCTTCATGATGGCGTCTTCATGGAAATGCCTTCATGGTGATGTTTTCATGGTGATGTCTTCATGATGGTGTCTTCATGATGGTGTCTTCATGGTGATGTCTTCATGATGGTATCGTCATGATGGTGTCCTCATGATTGTGTCCTCATGATTGTGTCTTCATGATGGTGTCTTCATGATGATGTCTTCATGATGGTGTCTTCATGATGATGTCTTCATGGAAATGCCTTCATGGTGATGTCTTCATGGTGATGTCTTCATGATGGTGTCTTCATGGTGATGTCTTCATGGTGATGTCTTCATGGTGATGTCTTCATGATTGTGTCTTCATGATGGCGTCTTCATGGAAATGCCTTCATGGTGATGTCTTCATGGTGATGTCTTCATCATGGTGTCTTCATGATGGTGTCTTCATGGTGATGTCTTCATGGTGATGTCTTCATGATGGTATCGTCATGATGGTGTCCTCATGATGGTATCGTCATGATGGTGTCCTCATGATTGTGTCTTCATGATGGTGTCTTCATGATGGTGTCTTCATGATGGTGTCTTCATGGTGATGTCTTCATGATGGCGGTCTTCATGATGGTGTCTTCATGATGGTGTCTTCATGATGGTGTCTTCATGGTGATGTCTTCATGATGGCGGTCTTCATGATGGTGTCTTCATGGTGATGTCTTCATGATGGTGTCTTCATGATGGTGTCTTCATGATGGTGTTTTCATGATGGTGTCTTCATGATGGTGTCTTCATGGTGATGTCTTCATGATGGTGTCTTCATGGTGATGTCTTCATGATGGTGTCTTCATGATGGTGTCTTCATGGTGATGTCTTCATGATGGTGTTTTCATGATGGTGTCTTCATGATGGTGTCTTCATGGTGATGTCTTCATGATGGTGTCTTCATGATTGTGTCTTCATGATGGTGTCTTCATGGTGATGTCTTCATGATGGTGTCTTCATGATGGTGTCTTCATGATGGTGTCTTCATGGTGATGTCTTCATGGTGATGTCTTCATGATGGTGTCTTCATGGTGATGTCTTCATGATTGTGTCTTCATGATGGTGTCTTCATGGTGATGTCTTCATGATTGTGTCTTCATGATGGTGTCTTCATGGTGATGTCTTCATGATGGTGTCTTCATGATTGTGTCTTCATGATGGTGTCTTCATGATGGTGTCTTCATGGTGATGTCTTCATGATGGTGTCTTCATGATTGTGTCTTCATGATGGTGTCTTCATGATGGTGTCTTCATGATGCTGTCTTCATGATGGTGTCTTCATGATGGCGGTCTTCATGATGGCGGTCTTCATGATGGTGTCCTCATGATTGTGTCTTCATGATGGTGTCTTCATGGTGATGTCTTCATGATGGTGTTTTCATGATGGTGTCTTCATGATGGTGTCTTCATGGTGATGTCTTCATGATTGTGTCTTCATGATTGTGTCTTCATGATGGTGTCTTCATGGTGATGTCTTCATGATGGTGTCTTCATGATGGTGTCTTCATGATGGCGTCTTCATGATGGCGTCTTCATGATGGCGTCTTCATGATGGCGTCTTCATGGTGATGTCTTCATGATGGTGTCTTCATGATGGCGGTCTTCATAATGGTGTCTTCATGATGGCGGTCTTCATGATGGCGTCTTCATGGTGATGTCTTCATGATGGTGTCTTCATGATGGTGTCTTCATGATGGTGTCTTCATGATGACGTCTTCATGATGTCGGTCTTCATGATGGTGTCTTCATGATGGTGTCTTCATGGTGATGTCTTCATGATGGTGTCTTCATGATGGTGTCTTCATGGTGATATCTTCATGATGGTGTCTTCATGATGGTGTCTTCATGATGATGTCTTCATGATGGTGTCTTCATGGTGATGTCTTCATGATGGTGTCTCCATGATGGTGTTTTCATGATGGTGTCTTCATGATGGCGTCTTCATGGTGATGTCTTCATGATGGTGTCTTCATGGTGGTGTCTTCATGATGGTGTCTTCATGATGGTGTCTTCATGGTGATGTCTTCATGATGGTGTCTTCATGATGGTGTCTTCATGATGATGTCTTCATGATGGTGTCTTCATGGTGATGTCTTCATGATGGTGTCTTCATGATGGTGTTTTCATGATGGTGTCTTCATGATGGCGTCTTCATGGTGATGTCTTCATGATTGTGTCTTCATGATGGTGTCTTCATGATGGTGTCTTCATAATGGTGTCTTCATGATGGTGTCTTCATGGTGATGTCTTCATGATTGTGTCTTCATGATGGTGTCTTCATGATGGCGTCTTCATGGTGATGTCTTCATGATGGTGTCTTCATGGTGATGTCTTCATGATGGTGTCTTCATGGTGATGTCTTCATGATGGTGTCTTCATGGTGATGTCTTCATGATTGTGTCTTCATGATGGTGTCTTCATGGTGGTGTCTTCATGGTGATGTCTTCATGATTGTGTCTTCATGATGGTGTCTTCATGGTGATGTCTTCATGATGGTGTCTTCATGATTGTGTCTTCATGATTGTGTCTTCATGATGGTGTCTTCATGATGGTGTCTTCATGGTGATGTCTTCATGATGGTGTCTTCATGATGGTGTCTTCATGATGGTGTCTTCATGATGCTGTCTTCATGATGGTGTCTTCATGATGGCGGTCTTCATGATGGCGGTCTTCATGATGGTGTTTTCATGATTGTGTCTTCATGATGGTGTCTTCATGGTGATGTCTTCATGATGGTGTTTTCATGATGGTGTCTTCATGATGGTGTCTTCATGGTGATGTCTTCATGATTGTGTCTTCATGATGGTGTCTTCATGATGGTGTCTTCATGGTGATGTCTTCATGATTGTGTCTTCATGATGGTGTCTTCATGATGGCGTCTTCATGATGGCGTCTTCATGATGGTGTCTTCATGGTGATGTCTTCATGATGGTGTCTTCATGATGGCGGTCTTCATAATGGTGTCTTCATTATGGCGGTCTTCATGATTGTGTCTTCATGGTGATGTCTTCATGATGGTGTCTTCATGGTGATGTCTTCATGATGGTGTCTTCATGATGGTGTCTTCATGATGACGTCTTCATGATGGCGGTCTTCATGATGGTGTCTTCATGATGGTGTCTTCATGGTGATGTCTTCATGATGGTGTCTTCATGATGGTGTCTTCATGGTGATATCTTCATGATGGTGTCTTCATGATGGTGTCTTCATGATGATGTCTTCATGATGGTGTCTTCATGGTGATGTCTTCATGATGGTGTCTTCATGATGGTGTCTTCATGGTGGTGTCTTCATGGTGATGTCTTCATGATTGTGTCTTCATGATGGTGTCTTCATGGTGATGTCTTCATGATGGTGTCTTCATGATTGTGTCTTCATGATTGTGTCTTCATGATGGTGTCTTCATGATGGTGTCTTCATGATGGTGTCTTCATGATGGCGGTCTTCATGATGGCGGTCTTCATGATGGTGTTTTCATGATGGTGTCTTCATGATGGTGTCTTCATGGTGATGTCTTCATGATTGTGTCTTCATGATGGTGTCTTCATGATGGTGTCTTCATGGTGATGTCTTCATGATTGTGTCTTCATGATGGTGTCTTCATGATGGTGTCTTCATGGTGATGTCTTCATGATTGTGTCTTCATGATGGTGTCTTCATGGTGATGTCTTCATGATGGTGTCTTCATGATGGCGGTCTTCATAATGGTGTCTTCATTATGGCGGTCTTCATGATTGTGTCTTCATGGTGATGTCTTCATGATGGTGTCTTCATGGTGATGTCTTCATGATGGTGTCTTCATGATGGTGTCTTCATGATGACGTCTTCATGATGGCGGTCTTCATGATGGTGTCTTCATGATGGTGTCTTCATGGTGATGTCTTCATGATGGTGTCTTCATGATGGTGTCTTCATGGTGATATCTTCATGATGGTGTCTTCATGATGGTGTCTTCATGATGATGTCTTCATGATGGTGTCTTCATGGTGATGTCTTCATGATGGTGTCTTCATGATGGTGTTTTCATGATGGTGTCTTCATGATGGCGTCTTCATGGTGATGTCTTCATGATGGTGTCTTCATGGTGGTGTCTTCATGATGGTGTCTTCATGGTGGTGTCTTCATGATGGTGTCTTCATGGTGATGTCTTCATGATTGTGTCTTCATGATGGTGTCTTCATGATGGTGTCTTCATGGTGATGTCTTCATAATGGTGTCTTCATGGTGATGTCTTCATGATGGTGTCTTCGTGATGGTGTCTTCGTGATTGTGTCTTCATGATGGCGTCTTCATGATTGTGTCTTCATGATGGTGTCTTCATGATGGTGTCTTCATGGTGATGTCTTCATGATGGTGTCTTCATGGTGATGTCTTCATGATGGTGTCTTCATGATGGTGTCTTCGTGATTGTGTCTTCATGATGGTGTCTTCATGGTGATGTCTTCGTGATGGTGTCTTCGTGATGGTGTCTTCGTGATTGTGTCTTCATGATGGCGTCTTCATGATTGTGTCTTCATGATGGTGTCTTCATGATGGTGTCTTCATGGTGATGTCTTCATGATGGTGTCTTCATGGTGATGTCTTCATGATGGTGTCTTCATGATGGTGTCTTCGTGATTGTGTCTTCATGATGGCGTCTTCATGGAAATGCCTTCATGGTGATGTTTTCATGGTGATGTCTTCATGATGGTGTCTTCATGATGGTGTCTTCATGGTGATGTCTTCATGATGGTGTCTTCATGATGGTGTCTTCATGGTGATGTCTTCATGATGGTATCGTCATGATGGTGTCCTCATGATTGTGTCCTCATGATTGTGTCTTCATGATGGTGTCTTCATGATGATGTCTTCATGATGTTGTCTTCATGGTGATGTCTTCATGGAAATGCCTTCATGGTGATGTCTTCATGGTGATGTCTTCATGATGGTGCCTTCATGATGGTGTCTTCATGGTGATGTCTTCATGGTGATGTCTTCATGGTGATGTCTTCATGATGGCGTCTTCATGGAAATGCCTTCATGGTGATGTCTTCATGGTGATGTCATTATCATGGTGTCTTCATGATGGTGTCTTCATGGTGATGTCTTCATGGTGATGTCTTCATGATGGTATCGTCATGATGGTGTCCTCATGATGGTATCGTCATGATGGTGTCCTCATGATTGTGTCTTCATGATGGTGTCTTCATGATGGTGTCTTCATGGTGATGTCTTCATGATGGCGGTCTTCATGATGGTGTCTTCATGGTGATGTCTTCATGATGATGTCTTCATGGTGATGTCTTCATGATGGTATTGTCATGATGGTGTCCTCATGATTGTGTCTTCATGATGGTGTCTTCATGATGGTGTCTTCATGGTGATGTCTTCATGGTGATGTCTTCATGGCAGTCCTCATGATAGCGGTCTCTGTCTCTAAGTGTGTTTTTTTCCTCAGGTGATGTGGACCGGGTTACCTTGTCAGAACTTCCACCTGTTGGTCTGTTGTGCCATCCTGGACTCAGAGAAACAGAAGATCATGGAGGAGAACTACGGCTTCAACGAGATCCTCAAGGTGAGACAGACCTCTGATTACAGGCTGAGGATGGAGACAGTCCTGAGCATCTGTAACCTTGATGATGATGATGATGATGATGGAGAGGCTGAGCTCTGATTGGATCAGGTCTTCTCTCTGCCTCTGGTCGAGTCTCTGTTCTTCATTATAGAAGCAGATTTAAGAATGAGGCATGTTCTCCATCAGCTCGTTCTCTGACCTCTTTGACCTTCATGGTTCCTGCCCCCGCCTCAGAGGAAGCCCATGTTGCTGTGCGGTGGCCCTGCGGTCCGGCCCGTGGTGGAGTTCTGACTGTGTTTGTGTTTGTGTTGCAGCACATCAACGAGCTCTCCATGAAGCTGGACATCGAGGAGATCCTGCAGAAGTCAGAGGGCATCTGTCTGCAGATGAGGAGCTGTAAGGTATGCTCACATGGTCCTGCTCTGCTCCCACACTTTCTTACACTCACCTGTTCCCCATGAGGCCGTGAAGAAGAGAAGAAGGTTTGGTTTCAGTGGCCCTGCTGGAGCTTTAGATAACAACAGTATGTATATATATATAATATATTTATATATATATATATATATTATATATATATATTTATATTTATATACATATATATACAGTCATGGAAAAAATTATTAGACCACCCTTGTTTTCTTCAATTTCTTGTTCATTTTAATGCCTGGCTCAACTAAAGGTACATTTGTTTGGACAATTATAATGATAACAACAAAAATAGCTCATGAGAGTTTAATTTAAGAACTAAGAACTATTCATTTTCCATGGTTTTCTTGATAATAACCAAAATTACTTAAATTCTTACATCAATAGCTATGGCATTGTACCGCCAAAAACACTACTTTTAAGCATTCCATGTTTTCTTTTCTGTTTGCTTTAAACACATGATACACACAAGAGTTAATACTTGATTGCATAACCATTGTTTTTGATGACTGCAGCCATGCGTCTTGGCATGCTCTCCACCAGCTTCTGACATTGTTCTGCTGTCACAGCAGCCCATTCCTGTTGGACAAATTCAAACAAATTTTCTTTGTTTTTGGGCTTGTGGTTCTCCATTTTGAGTTTGATGATTTTCCACAGGTTTTCAATTGGATTAAGATCTGGTGATTGAGCAGGCCAAGGCATGGTGCGAATGTTGTGGTTCTCCATCCAGGCTTTAACTGACCTTGCCGTGTGGCAAGGGGCATTGTCTTGTTGGAAAATCCAGTCATTGGAGGCAGGAAAGAGTTTTCCAGCTGATGGAAGAAGACTGTTTTCAAGGGTAGTCCTGTACATGACCTGGTTCATTCGGCCTTCACACAATTGCATTTGGGGTTGTTCCACTCAGACTGAAACAACCCCAGATCATGACTGATCCACCCCCATGTTTTACTGTAGGGGCAAGACAGTCTGGGTTGTAAGCTTCTCCAGGCTTCCTCCTAACCAGTAAGTTGGCTGGAGTGGGCATCAATTCAAAATTGGATTCATCACTGAAGAGAACCTTAGCCCAATCATCAACAGTCCAATCCTTGTGGTCTCGAGCAAAGAGTAACCGGGCCTTCCTCTGCCTTTCATTGATGAAGGGCTTCTTGCGTGCTCTGTGTGACTTCAAACCAGCTTCAACAAGTCGGTTTCGAACTGTCCTTGCTGAACAAGTCACATTTCTCGACAGTGCCCACTCATTTTTAAGGTCCCTGGAGGTCTGACCACGATTCCTGACACAGGAACGGATGAGTGCACGGTCATCTCGTGGGGCAGAAAGACGTTTCCTGCCACGGCCAGGTAGCAATTTGGTAGTGCCATGTTCAGCTTGTTTTTTTTTGTTGTAATGAACGGCTGTCTTGGAGATCTTCAGTTTTTTCGCTACCTGTCTCTCACTCATGCCAATTTCCAGCAGTGCCAAGATGGCTGCCTTTGTGGCTTCACATAATTCTTTTGTTTTAGGCATTATGTGAGAGCTGACAACTTCTGAGTTGTGCTACGGCTTGAATGTAAGCAGGAAACCACTCTAGGCCTTTGCATGTGCAGTGCTGCTTGTGACATGAAATGGCCTCTTATATACCCTGGGAATCAATTAAGCTTAAGAATGTCAAATAGGACATAAAGTATTATGTGACCAGCTGCATTTTTTGTTGTGTTCATTGTATTATACGTTTAGTGGTACCAGATATTAGAATGAACAAGAAATTGAAGAAAACAAGGGTGGTCTAATAATTTTTTCCATGACTGTATATATATATATTTTTTTATATATATATATATTATATATATATACATTTCATTGACTAAATGTGCTCTAGAATACCTTCATCTTTTGTTCAGAATCAGCTACTTATCACAGGTAACTGGAGCGACTTCCTTCTCATTCATCCCTGCAGCGTCTCAGCGCTTTAACACAGCCGGACGCTGAGCGTCTTCTGACTTCGATGGGGAAGCGTAGAGTGGGTTGTTCCACTGTGGAAACTGGACGGTCATTGGATAAACGCTGGACTTTGTCCCGCCCATCGGACGCTCAGCGTCTCGGGGTCTATGAGGCAGTGGGCTGGCCTGGACGCTCGGCTTCTGCATGATGATTGGATGATCTGTCTGAGGCCCAATCCCTTTTTGATTGACAGTGAAATAAGCCAATCAGCAATCTTGAAGTTTAACCCTCCACCGGAGCATCTTCTAAGTTTTACATTCAGTTGTTCTGGAGAGGAGCTTCTCCTGTTTAAAGTGGCTCAAGTCTTACACCCACAACACACTGGGCCAAGGCCGTTTAAGCAGTCTAGCTCTGCTGGCCATTGAGAGAACACTGGTATCATCCCTGGAAAAGACACTAGTTGGTACGACAGGGTCACAGATCATTTCCTTGAAAAGGAACGGAGGGTAGAATTTTACATATATATTTTTTATCTAAATATATATATTATATATTTATGTTTAAATAAATAAACAAATTTATGATGTATGCTGGAAAAAAATTAGCTTCCCCTCCTTGACTGACCAGCAGCCGCCACTGTTATATATATATGTATATGTATATATATATATATATATATATATATATATATATATATATATATATATATATACATGTATATGTACATATATGTATATGTATGTATATGTATATGTATATGTATATGTATATATGTATATGTATATGTATATATATGTATATGTATATATATGTATATGTACATACATATATGTATATGTATGTATGTATATATATATATATATATATATATATATATATATATATATATATATATGTATGTATGTATATATATATATATATATATATATATATAGATATACATATATATGTATATATATACAGACATATATATACATATATATTTATATATATACAGACATATATATACATATATATTTATATATATACAGACATATATATACATATATATATGTATATACAGTTGTGGCCAAAAGTTTAAATACACTTGTAAAGAACATAATGCCATGGCTCTCTTTAGTTTCCAGTTATTTCTACAACTCTGATATTTCTCTGATAGAGAGATTGGAACAGATACTTCTTTGTCATGAAAAAACATTCATGAAGTTTGAATCTTTTATGACTTTATTATGGGTTAATAGAAAAAGTGACTAAATCTGCTGGGTCAAAAATATACATACAGCAACATGAATTAGCAATTTTGGTGACTTAGAAAGTTGTGTCGATGAAATGAGCTTCAGAACATACCCTCTTAACTTCTTGTGAATGATTATGAGTGACTATAGCCGGGGACTTCTCTGAGGCCATTTAAATAGGGCCCATTGGATACAAAAAACAAAAACACTACAATGGGAAAGTCAAAGGAGCTCAGCACGGATCTGAAAAAGGGAATCATTGACTTGAACAAGTCAGGAAAGTCACTTGGAGCCATTTCACAGCAGCTGCAGGTCCCAAGAGCCACAGTGCAAACAATTGTTTGTATGTATGAAGTGCTTGGCACTGTTTTGTCACTGCCACGGTCAGGAAGAAAATTCAAGCTATCCTGCTGCTGAGAGAAAATTGGTCAGGAGGGTGAAGAGTCAACCAAGAACCACCAAAAAGCAGATCTGCCAAGAATTAGAAGCTGCTGGAACACAGGTGTCAGTGTCCACAGTCAAGCATGTTTTGTATCGCCATGGACTGATGGGCTGCTGTGTAAGAAGGAAGCCCTTGCTCTAAAAGCAGCACCTTAAAGCTCAACTGAAGTTTGCTGCTGATCACATAGACAAAGATAAGACCTTCTGGAGGAAAGTTCTGTGGTCAGATGAAACAAAAATCAAGCTGTTTGGCCACAGTTCCTAACAATATGTTTGAAGGAGAAAAGGTGATGTCTTTAACCCCAAGAACACCATGCCTACCGTCAAGCACGGTGGTGGGAGTATTATGCTGTGTGGCTGTTTTGCTGCCAATGGAACTGGTGCTTTACAGAGAGTAAAGGGGAATGTGAAGAAGGAGAATTACCTTCAAATTCTTCAAGATAACCTAAAATCATCAGCTCGAAGGTTGGGTCTCGGGCACAGTTGGGTGCTCCAACAGGACAATGACCCCAAACACACATCAAAAGTGGTAATGGAATGGCTAAATCAGGCTAGAATGAAGGTTTTAGAATGGCCTTCCCAAAGTCCTGACTTAAATCCCATTGAAAACATGTGGACAATGCTGAAGAAACAAGTTCACGTCAGAGAGCCAACAAATTTAACTGAACTGCACCAATTCTGTCAAGAGGAGTGGTCAAAGATTCAACCAGAAGCTTGCCAGAAGCTTGTGGATGGCTACCAAAAGTGCCTAATTGAAGTGAAAATGGTCAAGGGACATGTAAGCAAATATAAGCATTGCTGTATGTATATTTTTGACCCAGCAGATTTGGTCACTGTTTCTATTAACCCATAATAAAGTCATAAAAGATTCAAACTTCATGAATGTTTTTATTATGACAAAGAAGTATCTGTTCCAATCACTCTATCAGAGAAATATCAGAGTTGTAGAAATAACTGGAAACTCAAGAGAGCCATGACATTATGTCCTTTACAAGTGTATATAAACTTTTGACCACAACTGTATATACAGACATATATATACATATATACATGTATGTATATCCATGTATATATACATGTATGTACATATATTTATATATGTATATATATATATATATACATGTATATATATATATATATATATGTATGTATGTATGTGTATATATATATATATATATATATATATATATAAATATATGTATATATATACATGTATGTATATATACATACACATGTATGTGTGTATATATATATATATATATATATATATGTATATATGTATGTATATATATGTGTGTATATGTGTGTACATATGTGGGCACTCGGGGGCGTGATATCCCATACTGTATGTGTTGTACCTCGTTCCTCTCCTTCAGGGAACAGAAGTTAAATTCATAACATTTCATTTTATAAAACTGTAATCAATAATCATCAGAGACTGAAAAGAAGAGTTCATGGTGGTGACAGACTCATGGATACTCAGACCATGAATGCATTCCACCATATTTGTCTCCATTGAGTTAAATGTATTACAGGTGGTGTGTTGGTTTGGTTTGAGTCAGTGCGCTGCTGATGGACTGAGGCTGCTGCAGGTGTACGTTCAGTGTTCACGTGTTGTTTTAGTCAGACATGTTTGAGATAAAGACTTCCATCAACACTTCTGACCCTCTCCTCTCTGCAGGACCTGCCTCAATCCGTCAGCATGATCCTGGGCTTCAACTCGGATGCCGTTGATGTCTCTGGGTCGTCATGCCGTGACCCGTCTGCATCTGTCAGAGCGCCAGTGCGAGCAGACGCCTGCTCTAACGGACACTGTAGAGAAACCAGCTCTCACACCAACAGCTGCAAAGTGGCCTTCATATCGTAGTGACAGACAGCCTGAGGGGCGGAGCCAACTGATCCACGCCTGGGTCAGACCAAAGGGTCCCATCCACCCCTGTTATACAAGAGGAGGCAGACTAACCAACCCTGTTCAGATTAGAGGCAGACTGACCAACCCCCATCCAGATTAGAGGCAGACTGGCCAACCCCCATCCAGATTAGAGGCAGACAGACTGACCCTGTTCAGATTAGAGGCAGACTGACCAACCACCATACAGATTAGAGACAGACTGACCCTGTTCAGATTAGAGGCAGACTGACCAACCACCATACAGATTAGAGACAGACTGACCCTGTTCAGATTAGAGGCAGACTGACCAACCACCATACAGAGTAGAGGCAGACTGACCAACCCTGTTCAGATTAGAGGCAGACTGACCGACAGTGTTCAGATTAGAGGGAGACTGACCGACAGTGTTCAGATTAGAGGCAGACTGACTGACCCTGTTCAGATTAGAGGAAGACTGACCAACCACCATACAGATTAGAGGCAGACTGACTGACCATGTTCAGATTAGAGGCAGACTGACTGACCCTGTTCAGATTAGAGGCAGACTGACCCTGCTCAGATTAGAGGCAGACTGACTGACAACCATCCAGATTAGATACAACCTGACCAACCCTGTTCAGATTAGAGGTAGAGCGAACAACCCTGTTCAGATTAGAGGCAGACTGACTGACCCTGTTCAGATTAGAGGCAGACTGACTGACCCCCATCCAGATTAGAGGCAGACAGACTGGCCCTGTTCATATTAGAGGCAGACTGACCGACCCTGTTCAGATTAGAGGCAGACTGACCCTGTTCAGATTAGAGCCAGACTGATTGACCACCATCCAGATTAGATACAGACAGAGGAGACTGACTGACCCTGTTCAGATTAGTGGCAGACTGACCGACCCTGTTCAGATTAGAGGCAGACTGACCATGTTCAGATTAGAGGCAGACTGACCAACCCTGTTCAGATTAGAGGTATACCGACCAACCCTGTTCAGATTAGAGGCAGACTGACCGGCCCTGTTCAGATTAGAGGCAGACTGACTGACCCTGTTCAGATTAGATACAGACAGACCGACCCCCATCCAGATTAGAGGCAGACTGACTGACCATGTTCAGATTAGAGGCAGTCTGACTGAATACCATCCAGATTAGATACAGACAGACTGACCTGACCACAAATTAGAGGCAGACTGACCAACCCTGTTCAATTTAGAGGCAGACTGACTGACCCTGTTCAGATTAGAGTCAGACTGACCAACCCTGTTCAGATTAGAGGCAGACTGACCAACCCTGTTCAGATTAGAGGCAGACTGACTGACCTGACCACAAATTAGAGGCAGACTGACCAACCCTGTTCAGTTTAGAGGCAGACTGACTAACCCTGTTCAGATTAGAGGCAGACTGACGACCTTGTTCAGATTAGAGGCAGACTGACCGACCCTGTTCAGGTTAGATACAGACAGACCAACCCCCATACAGATTAGAGACTGACTGACCCTGTTCAGTTTAGATACAGACAGACTCACCTGACCACAGATTAGAGACAGTCGACCCTTTTTGTCAGTCTACCCTATTGGTAGTCGAGGGGTCAGCAGACTGATTGATGGCCCCTCCCGTCACACCTGAGGACTGCCCAGTGGACCCTCCCCTTCTATAAGAGGGGCAGACAGGTGGACCCTCCCCTTCTATAAGGGGATCAGACAGGTGGACTCTCCTCTTCTATAAGAGAGGCAGACAGGTGGACCCTCCTCTTCTATAAGAGGGGCAGACAGGTGGACCCTCCTCTTCTATAAGAGGGGCAGACAGGTGGACCCTCCTCTTCTATAATAGGGGCAGACAGGTGGACCCTCCTCTTCTATAAGAGGGGCAGACAGGTGGACCCTCCTCTTCTATAAGAGGGGCAGACATGTGGACCCTCCTCTTCTATAAAAGGGGCAGACAGGTGGACCCTCCCCTTCTATAAGAGGGGCAGACAGGTGGACCCTGGGGTGGCAGCAGGAGGACCACCCCTGACCCTCACAGTGAAGGAGAATGTATAAAGGATCTGAGATTATAAGAATCTTATTTTTGTACCATATTGTCTCTTTGATTGATCATTCCTTCTCTGCAGCACCCCCTCCCTCCACCAGGGGGCAGACTTTTTGATCCTGCTGGAGCTCATTTCTGACAAAGCTACGCTTAAACGATCCAGCCGGCCGGAGACTCACTCGACGATTTTAGGAAGGAGGGTGATGATGGGGTCTTGACCTCTGGCTTAGGGTCCCTGTGCGTTTGGGGGGGAATCAGGTCTGAGCTCGGTCTTAAAATCCTCCAGTGTGTACCCAGCTGAAGTCTTTCTGACAAACTCTGAAATAAAGAGTTGGTGTTTAATGACTGCCTCTCGTGGTTCTTAAAGTCTCTCCATCACAGGAATCAGGGCTTGATCTAGATCAGGGAGGGACGACCCGGCAGCCCCGCCCCTTTAAAGGCCCATTATGTAGGACTCCATTTATTCTGCTCTCGAGCTCCCTCTGTGGTCGTTGGTGTAACTGCGCCATCGTAAAACCGAGCGCCGCACAAGCGTGCATTTGTTTACATAAAGAGGAAGGTGCAGCGAGCCGAGGACCTCCAGAGAGACATATAAACCATGTGGACTGATAAGGTACAGTCTGACCATGTTTCTTTCCTAATATATCGTTTTTCAAGCATTAGCAGTCAGTAGTTAGCTCAGTGTTTGCATGTGTATTCTGTAACTTTGACTGTAGCTTTTAGCCTGGGGCGAGTGGCTGATGTATGGCTACCCAGGAGGGACTCGTTTGTTAGCCGCTAACAGAGAAAACTTTACGTGTTACAAACTTTGTAAACTAAGCTGAGGCCCTCTGAGACATGACTGTGGTAGGATGCAGTGGTGTAAAAAGTCCTTGAAACCCATACTTGAGTAAAAGTAAAGATATCTTATATAAAATATACTCAACTAAAAGTGAAAGTCACTCATTAAAAAATCACTTAAGTAAAAGTCTTAAAGAAGCTACTATTAAATGTACTTAAGTATTAAAAGTAAAAGTACAAACCAAGAGAACAGGTACAAATAGTTGTTGCTCTCCCAAACTTTATTAAGTTTAACTCTTCCTCCCTCCCTCAGCTCCCTTCACCTCTTACTCCCTCTCTCCATTCCTCCCTTACGTTAAGTCCACAAACTTGGGGTTCATCTTTAGCAGAAGTTGATTTTCAAAATTGCATGAGTTCAGTCATGCTCTTCACGGGCTGAATACAAGTCCTGCAATGCTAAACAGTCGTTCACAGGCTGCAGAGGCAGACAGAGGTGTGTTCAGCTTAGCTCAAGAGCACAAACAGCCCGTGCAATCCTCTTCAAAATAAAATGTGAAAATAAGTGTCATTTATATTCACATTTTATTATGTAGCGAGTAACTACGTTGACAATTGAAATGTAACGGAGTAAAAGTATCATTTGTTAATTTTTAATGTAGTGAAGTAAAAGTGAAAGTTGCAAAAAACATATAAACTCAAGTAAAGTATAGATCCTCCCAAAACATACTTAAGTACTGTAAGTACTATTACTTAGTTCCTTTACACCACTGGTAGGATGACTCTGTGCTCTCTGCAAAGCTGCTAAATATGAGACAAAGAAAACGCTGATAATGACGGAGCAGAGTGATGACACAGCTGAGCTAGACCATCATCTACAGTTTATGAAACACGTAAAGAATAAACTCCATCAGCTGTGAAAAACTTTAACACGTACGAGTTAGACAGTGGGCATTAGGCAAAAAGTTAGGCTGTAACGTTACGTCTGTTCATTTGTGTAATTTTCTGCTTCCATGTGTATGTTAGACACAGGACTGAGCCTCCACTTCAGACCCCTGAGAAGAGAAGAATCAGAGATGAGGAGGTCTGGAGGAGCAGCAGAGAGATCTAACAGACCAGAGGAGACCTTCTAATGTGTTTTATGTTATGATTTGCTAAACTCACAGGTACAATACTGTGTAACTCTTTTTTTTTAACATTATTAAAGTATTTTTAACATAAACTGCAGACCTACTCATTTCAATAACAAAAAGCTTTTATTTGTTCACTAAAGGCAGCTCAAATCTTGGGAGCAAGTTGGTTCAGGACGTTGAATATGGAGTTATTAGGAAATAGGATAACTCCACTGAAATGCCAGTAGAAAACTTGACACTGGAGTATTCAGTGCTAGTTGTTAATTTTAGCACAGATAAATAGTTCAATTTAGTACAAATATTCAGGATATTAACTCACATGATGTAAAGCAAAAATTTCTGGTTTATGTCGTGGTTTCTGCTGTACTGCAAAATAAAACTACTACCATTGTACAATTAGAACAAATAAAGAAAAATTTAGGAGGTAATGAAACTGAGTGTAAGGCTAAAATACCACAACAGAGAGAAAGATCGAATTGGCAAATATAAAAATGCCTGAAAGGCAAGAGAAAAAGCACTAGGACACTGAATATCAACTTATAGAAGCATGTAGAAATGTTTTTATTCAGAGTAAATATGCAGGATATCAGACATGATTGAAGAATATTCTCATGTGTCAATACTTAAGTGTTTACTAACTTCCAAAATAAAACTGCCCCAAATCTCCCCCTTATTGACTGTATCATACAGAGAAAGAGCTGAAGTGGAAATGAAAGAACTGCAGCAGGTTTCTGGATCATTGAAGGCTCGGTCCATTTTGAATCCTCATCAGAATAACGGCTTTCTGAAGGTCTTGATGTAACTGTGTTCTTCTGTGTCTTTAAAATCCTATAAACTCCAGCTCTGGGATAGTTTTGATTGTAGTTCTGTTGATACCTTGAAAGATGAAAGAAATTTATTTTACAGTTTTTTATTTCACATCTGTTTAGTTTGTAGTTGTGACAATCTGTCTCACTGAAGGAAAGTTAATGAAGTAAATTCTAAAATACAGTGAGCAGAAGGGAAATGATGGCCATATTAACCCAAGAAAAACAGCTCTGAGTGATTCCTTCAGTAAAATGAGTAAGTTCTGCACATAAAATGTAGTCAAATACCAAGTATTTCGAGTTCATTTCGTGGTGTATGAAGATTAGATGGATTGTAATGACTAAACCTGTTTGTTATTTCACCATGAAAGAATAAAATCTTTATGAATTCACCCCCCCCAAAAAAAAAAAAAAAACATCGGGCACATTGTTGCTGTAAATATGGCAGGTATAGAAGAGAGATCAGAAATAACATACAATATTTATCACACTATTTGATTTATAGGTTTACAGAAGCACACTGCATTGTACCTAATTATCATTTAATACAGACTGTAATCTTCACACAGTTCTTTTTAACTATTTGGATAGATCAAGCACACAAAGGTTCATTAATGACAGTAAATAGTGAAACTATAATCATAAACTTTGAGCCCTGCAGACATTTCAGAAAACATACCTCCTGTTTTCTGACTCCTGTGGTGGTGTTAGTGTCTCCTGTCTGAAGCTGATGCTGATCACCTGAGCTGAGACCTGAAATAAATACTGAGGTCAGTGAACTGGACAGAATATATAATGGTCATCTCATGCACCTGGACAATAAGTTTTCTATGTAATCATCTCCAATATTACAGAATAACAGGACATGAGCTAACTTCAGATCATCTGATTGTAGGTTGACAGCCTCTGAAGTGTTCAACACTCAACATCACTGCTGTACTAATCATAATAATATTATCAGATTCTAAATCTAATCGATCATGACTCATAACAATAGCATGTGAGGCTAACACACATGCTAACAGTAACGGCGTATTTCTTTCTTATTTCTTTGATCAACAGTAAAGTATGGTGGCCTGGAGGGGCAAAACAAGAGTACAAGATCCAAAACACTTTTAAAAGGTTGAGACAAATTGACATTTTAGAAAACTCATTTACAAGACACAAAACACTAACAAATGGTAAAACAAATTTACATTTCAGAAAACAAATTAACAAGACACAAAACACTTTTACAAATATCTAGCATCCGGAAAGGGAATGTACCAACTCTGGCATTGAACCAGAAGTGCTAGCAGAGAGCAGACAATACTTGCCGAGTTGTTAAGTGCATGGTATGAAAGAACAAGAGAAGAAGAATGGTAAGCAAAGACGGACCACCACCAAGTGCCGTTTTGCCAGTTTTGTGGAAAACATATGAGCCCCTTACAGTGGTTTTGTATGCCATGTGGTCGGTCTTAAGAGTTTGCTCACCATTAACTTCTTCTTCTCTTGTTCTTTCACAACTTGGCTCGCATTGGCGGCTCTCTGCTAGCACTTCTGGTTCAATGCCGGAGTTGGTACATTCCTTTTCTGGTTGCTAGAAATTTGGAAAAGGGTTTTGTGTCTTGTTAATTTGTTTTCTGAAATGTAAATTTGTTTTTCTATTCGTAACAGTGTTTTGTGTCTTGTTAATTTGTTTTCTGAAATGTACATATGTTTTGGGACTTGTAAATGTGTTTCCTAAATGTAAATTTGTCTCAAGCTTTGTAAAAGTGTTTTGGATCTTGTATTCTTGGTTTGCCTCTCCAGGCCACTGTAGTAAAGTGACAGAATAAAACCCCAGCAGCTCAAATCAAGTAACAAACATGTAAAGACTTCTTTACTCACCCTCACAGCAGCAGAAGAGCTCACAGTCTGACTTCAGCCTGGTGATTCACGTAGTTCAAAACATCGCTAAAGTCCGTCCAATCTTCTCTGTGGTCCGGCTTTTTACTCGTTTTTTTCCTCCTCCATCTTTCCCTATCCGAGTCCGTCACAGTATCTTTCATATTACAGCCTCAGCTTTCATAAAACAGGACACACGCATCTGTGATCCGCTGTTTCTGTCGGCCATAAGCTGAACTCTGGTTTGTGCCGTAAAGCAGGTCGTTGCTGAACCGGCTCGCGCCCAAGAGTTACAGAGCGCCAGAGAAGCTCTCACCGGGGCACAGAGGGAGAGAGGGAGGTACTATTTGCATTATTTACTGACTCTCCACAGTTAGAGGGCATTGAAAACAGTTAAGATAAGGTGTTAAAGTTACTTATTGTTGCTTTAAGGAGAGCAAGTCGAGATCCGTCAGCTCTACCCCTTTAAGGAGAGTGAGCCCAGATCTGGCAGCTCCACCCCTTTAAGGAGAGTGAGCCCAGATCAGGCAGCTCCACCCCTTTAAGGAGAGTGAGCCCAGATCTGGCAGCTCCGCCCCTTTAAGGAGAGTGAGCCTAGATCCAGCAGCTCCGCCCATTAAAGGAGAGTGAGCCTAGATCTGGCAGCTCCGCCCCTTAAAGGAAAGTGAGCCCAGATCAGGCAGCTCCGCCCCTTAAAAGAGAGTGAGCCTAGATCTGGCAGCTCCGCCTCTTAGAGGAAAGTGAGCCCAGATCTGGCAGCTCCACCCCTTTAAGGAGAGTGAGCCCAGATCTGGCAGCTCCACCCCTTTAAGGAGAGTGAGCCCAGATCAGGCAGCTCCGCCCCTTTAAGGAGAGTGAGCCTAGATCCAGCAGCTCCATCCCTTAAAGGAGAGTGAGCCTAGATCAGGCAGCTCCGCCCCTTTAAGGAGAGTGAGCCCAGACCTGGCAGCTCCGCCCCTTAAAGGAAAGTGAGCCCAGATCTGGCAGCTCCGCCCCTTTAAGGAGAGTGAGCCCAGATCAGGCAGCTCCGCCCCTTTAAGGAGAGTGAGCCTAGATCTGGCAGCTCCGCCCCTTAAAGGAAAGTGAGCCCAGATCAGGCAGCTCCGCCCCTTTAAGGAGAGTGAGCCTAGATCTGGCAGCTCCGCCCCTTAGAGGAAAGTGAGCCCAGATCTGGCAGCTCCACCCCTTTAAGGAGAGTGAGCCCAGATCTGGCAGCTCCGCCCCTTAGAGGAAAGTGAGCCCAGATCAGGCAGCTCCACCCCTTAAAAGAGAGTGAGCCTAGATCTGGCAGCTCCGCCCCTTAGTGGAAAGTGAGCCCAGATCTGGCAGCTCCAGCCCTTTAAGGAGAGCGAGCCCAGTTCTGGCAGCTCCGCCCCTTTAAGGAGAGTGAGCCCAGACCCTGAAGCTCCGCCTCTTTAAGGAGAACGAGCAGTGATCAGGCAGCTCAGCACCTTAAAGGAGAGTGAGCCGGGATCAGACAGTTCCTCCCCTTTAAGGACAGTGAGCCCAAATCTAGAAGCTCCGCCCCTTAAAGGAGAGTGAGCCGGGATCAGACAGCTCTGCACCTTTAAGGGGAGCGGGCCCAGATCTGGCAGTTCCGCCCCTTAAAAGAGAGTGAGCCTAGATCTGGCAGCTCCGCCTCTTAGAGGAAAGTGAGCCCAGATCTGGCAGCTCCGCCCCTTAAAGGAGAGTGAGCCCAGATCTGGCAGCTCCGCCCCTTTAAGGGGAGTGAGCCCAGTCCTGGAAGCTCCGCCCCTTACCAGAGAGTGAGCCCAGATCAGGCTGCTCCGCCCCTTTAAAGGATAGCGAGCCTGGATAAGGCAGCTCCGCCCCTTTAAGGAGAGTGAGCCCAGACCCTGAAGCTCCGCCTCTTTAAGGAGAACGAGCAGTGATCAGGCAGCTCCGCACCTTAAAGGAGAGAGAGCCGGGATCAGACAGCTCCTCCCCTTTAAGGAGAGTGAGCCCAAATCTGGCAGCTCCGCCCCTTAAAGGAGAGTGAGCCTCGATCTGGCAGCTCCTCCCCTTTAAGGAGAGCAAGCCCAGATCTGGCAGCTCTGCCCCTTTAAGGAGAGTGAGCCCAGACCCTGAAGCTCCGCCTCTTTAAGGAGAACGAGCAGTGATCAGGCAGCTCCGCACCTTAAAGGAGAGTGAGCCGGGATCAGACAGCTCCTCCCCTTTAAGGAGAGTGAGCCCAAATCTGGCAGCTCCGCCCCTTAAAGGAGAGTGAGCCGGGATCAGACAGCTCCGCACCTTTAAGGGGAGCGGGCCCAGATCTGGCAGTTCCGCCCCTTTGAGGGCTCTTCCACCTCAGGGCCCTGACGGTTGATCTGCTGTGGACCTTTGAGGACACAACAGCAGAGGAAACCGCTGATGCAAAGGAGATGCACGGGGGAGGAACGTCTGCTGTGGTCCTGTACTGTCCCTTTAAGAGATCAGTCTGACCAACACAGGCTGTGAGTGAACGTGGAGCTCCATGACCTTGACCTTGTGACCGTATGTAAAGGCTCAGGCTGCTTTCGAATTCCCCTGAATATGAATGTAGTCTGCAGTAGGCGCTGCACACTGCCTACTGCACTGGACTGTAGTCTGACTGATCTGTAGGTTTATTTTGGAGCTACGCTGGTTTCCAGTTTGAGCAAAGCAGAAGTAGGATACAGCTGATTTATTTTCAAAGCTTAATTTTAAATGTACAAACAAACAAACCATGAGTCCATGTTGACATTTCAGTTATTAATCTGCAGAAATTGGCAGAAGCAGCTTTTTATATGAATCAGTCAGTGGTGGAGAATATTATTATTTCAGAGAGGAATTATTTTATATATTTTTGTGTGACGGTGTATTAGGGCCACTTAAAGAAAAGACAACGCATCAAGAATAAACATCACATCACTGTACAGTATTAAGTATTAAGAATGAGGAGGAGCAGGAAAATTTAAGGTGGTGGAAATACAGAGGAGAAATAAACTGTAAAGCGTCAGACTGGCCTGTGGATTACATTAATAATGTATTGGACAGACGTTCAGGACGTTATGAACCGTTATCTGAAAAACAACATCAGACTTTTCTTTTTTTTTTTTAAGTTATTTTTTGGGGCTTTTATGGCCTTTATTGTATAGGACAGCTGAAGATTGACAGGAAAGCAGGTGAAGAGAGGGGGGATGACATGCAGCAAAGGGCTGAGGCCGGGATACGAACCAGCAGTCACTGCTGGGGGTTGGCAGCACCCGTACATGGGGCGGACGCTCGACCAACTGAGCTAATGTCCGCCCCAACATCAGACTTTTTTAAAACTTACACAATTTTAGACAAGCTGATCTGATCTGCTGGGATATTCACTGTTATCACGGGCTTACAGAGGACGGTCTGAAGAGGAGAAAATATGCAGTGAACAGCGGCTGTGTGGGCAAAATGTCTTGTTAATGTCAGAGGTAATAAAAAGAACCGAAGCAAGGAGACCATCTCTGACCACAGCAGGGTCCACTCCTGTCAGCTAAGAACACAAACTGAGGCTCTGACTCTCCAAACCGGACCACAGCAGGGTCCACTCCTCCCTCCCTCTCCTCCCCCTCCTCTCTCTCCCCCTCTCTTCTCTCTCCTCCCACTCCTCCAAATGTCACCTCCCTTTGAGGAGGTATCTCCCCCATCTGCTCATAAAGCCTCTGAGTCCTCTGCTCTTTCATTTCCTGTCAGGCAGGAAATTGTCCGAGCTCACGTCCTGATAAACGCTGCTGCGTGCTGCCAATCAGCCTCCTGATCTGCACGGCCTTTATTAAAGACGACGGAGCTCCTGTGAAGTCAGGAGCTGCTCTTCAAACACCACGACTGAGGAGAAGGCCACATGTTCTCAGCAGGTCCGAGTGTCCATGGGAGCAGAACTTCAGCAGAGACTCTGAGGCCTGAGGCCCCAACAGGACCAGGTCCACAGGAGCAGGTTTTCCAAATATCAGGTTTTCAAGACTTTACAAATAGCTGACAGGTGGTGGCCTGAGGGCTGGACCAGACCAGAACTGCTCATGAACACAAACATCAACCACTGTGCTGCTGACGCCACAGACACCAGGTGATCCCCAGAGACCACTGAGTTCTCCTGGACTGGGTCAGACCTGCTCACACCATCCTAAACATGATCCTGCCTGATTATGTGGAGCTCCGTGTGTTTGAGCAGGGCCCCACATCAAAACCAGTATGGCCAGTATAACCAGTAAAACCAACATGATTAGTGTGGCTATTGAGACCATGAAATCAGATTAACCAGAATAAACAATATAACCAGTGTGACAAGTATAACCAGAATTACAAGTATTACCAGTGTGACCAGTATACCAGAATGACCATTATAACCAATGTGACCAGAATGACTGCTGGAATCAGTAAAACCACTGTGACCAGTATAACCAGTGGGACCAGTTATATCACTGTGACCAGTATGGCCATATGACCAGTTTGAACAGAATGAGTGTATAACCAGTGTGGCCAGTATAACCATTGGACCAGAATCACCAGAATGACCGGTTTAAGCTATATATAATCAGTGTGACAGGTAAAACCAGTCTAACTAGTATAACCAGAGTGTATCACCAGAATGAAAAGTATAACAAGTACACTACTGGTATTACTAGTGTGACCAGAATAACCAGAAGTAACAGAATAACTAGTGTGACCAGAATAATCAGAATGACCAGTAAAACAAGTGTAATAGATATATACCCAGTAAGATCAGTATAACCAGAATGACCATTATAACCAGACTGACTAGTATAACTAGTACATAACCAGTATGACCAGTATAACCATAATGACCAGGACATCACCAGTGTGACCAGTATAACCAGAATTACGGGTAAAACTAGTGTGACCAGTATATTCAGAATTACCTGTTTCAGCAGTGTGACCAGAATGACCATGATAATCAATGTGACCAGTTTGACCAGTGGAATAAGTTAAACTTGAATGACCAGTATAACCACTGTGACCAGTATAACCAGTGTTATACTGGTAATTATAATCAGAATAAAAGGTATAACCAGTTTGATAGGTATAACCAGAAGGACCAGTTTAACCAGTGTGACCACTGTTACAGTATAACCAGTCTGATAGGTATAACCAGAAAAGACCAGTATAACCAGAATGACCAATATATAATGAGTGTGACAAGGATAACCAATATGAATATTTCAACCAGACTGACTAGTATAACCAGTACACAGCCAGTGTGACCAGTATATCCACAATGACCAGTATATAACCAGTGTTACCAGTATAACCAAATTACCAGTAAAACTAGCGTGACCAGTATAACCAGAATTACCAGTATTACCAATGTGACCAGTGTGACCAGTTTAAACAGAATGACTGTATAACCAGTGTGACCAGTAAAACCATTTGACCAGAATCACCAGAATGACCAGTTAAACCAATATTTTATCAGTGTGACCATTATAAGCCTAATGACTAGTTTAACCACAATGACCAGTATAAAACCAGTGTGACCAGTATAAACAGAATTACCAGCACAACCAGTATAATCAGAATCAACAGTAAAACTAGTGTGACAAGTATACCAAGAATGGCCGGTGAACCAGTATAGCTAGAATAACCTGCCAGTGTGACAAGTATCACCAGTATGACCATTATAATTACTGTGACAGGTATAACAAGCATAACCAGTGTGATAAGTCTTACAAGAATGACTAGTATCACCAGTGTGACAAGTATAACCAGAATGACCAGTCAACCAGAATTAAAATTATAACCAGAGTT
The DNA here is from genome assembly GCA_036419115.1 of Scarus forsteni. NCBI lineage: Eukaryota > Metazoa > Chordata > Actinopteri > Labriformes > Labridae > Scarus > Scarus forsteni. Next base: position 15,569,656 of record JAZDUH010000536.1, read on the forward strand.
ACCAGTGCAGCTAGTGTGACAATTATAACCAGTATGAACAGCAAAACCAGTAGGAAGGATGTAACCAGAATGATCACTTCCATTATGATCAGCATAACCAGTATAAGTGGTATACCCAGTGTGACGAGTATAACCAGAATGACCAGTATAACCAATGGGACCAGTATGACTAGAATGACCAGTATAACCACTATGAAGGGTGTAACCAAAAGCATCAGTAAACCAGTGGGACCAGCATAACCAGAATGACCAGTATTACTAGTATAACCAGGGTGAAAAGTGTTATCAAAATGACCAGTTTAACCATAAGGATCTTTATACAACCAGTATAACCACTATGAAAAGTATATCCATAATAACCAGTTTTCCCAGCATGCCCAGTATATAACCAGTGTGCCCAGTAAACCAGTGTGGCAGGTATAACTAGTATGATCATTATAACCAGTTTGACTAGTATAACCAGAATGACTAGTGTAAACAGTACAAAGCAAGTGTGACCAGTATATAACCAGTGTGACCAGTATAACCACTGTGACCAGTATGACCATCAGACCAGTATAACAAGAATAACCAGCATAACCAGAATGACCAATTTAAACAGAATGACTGTATAACCAGTGTGACCAGTAAAACCATTTGTCCAGTTTAATCACAATGATCAGTATATAACTAGTGTGACAAGTATAACCAAATAACTAGTATAACCACACTGACTAGTATAAACAGTACACAGCAATTGTGACCAGTATATAACTAGTGTGACCAGTAAACCAGAATGACCAGTATAACCATTGGACCAGTATAACCAGAATAACCAGTTTAACCGGCTGTGGGCAGCTGCCTGTTGGTCAGTATAAACTCTCCTTTATGGCTTCATGTTTTCCTCCTGAACTGTTTTTGCTCCTCCTCTAGACATATCAGTCTGTGTGGGCGGAGCCTCCCTGGCCCCGCCCCCTGTCAGTATATAAGCCTCAGATGGCTGCGTCTCCCCACAGTGTCTCTCAGACCTCCGTCCCTCCCTCTGCCTGGGCCAGCGTCACACAGCAGCAGAGCTGGAGCCCTGGTACTCCTACACCCACTGGTTCCCCATGGCCTCGTCCCACGTCAGGAAGGACGGGGCCCCCCCGGGGCCCCCGCTCGGGCCCCCGCCCAGGATGCAGCCGGCCATGATGATGTTCTCCAGCAAGTACTGGTCCAGGAGGGGCATGTCCCTGGACTCTGCCATGTTCCAGCAGCAGCAGCAGCGGCACACGGGCGGGCGGATGGTGAGGACAGCACCTGCATCTCTGCTCCGCTTCATCACCTTCATCTCTGCTCCTCTTCATCACCTTCATCTCTGCTCCGCTTCATCAGCTTCATCTCTGCTCCGCTTCATCACCTTCATCTCTGCTCCGCTTCATCACCTTCATCTCTGCTCCTCTTCATCACCTTCATCACTGCTCCTCTTCATCACCTTCATCACTGCTCCTCTTCATCACCTTCATCTCTGCTCCGCTTCATCACCTTCATCTCTGCTCCGCTTCATCACCTTCATCTCTGCTCCTCTTCATCACCTTCATCTCTGCTCCTCTTCATCACCTTCATCACTGCTCCTCTTCATCACCTTCATCACTGCTCCTCTTCATCACCTTCATCTCTGCTCCACTTCATCACCTTCATCTCTGCTCCGCTTCATCACCATCTCTGCTCCTCTTCATCACCTTCATCACTGCTCCGCTTCATCACCTTCATCTCTGCTCCGCTTCATCACCTTCATCTCTGCTCCTCTTCATCACCTTCATCTCTGCTCCTCTTCATCACCTTCATCTCTGCTCCTCTTCATCACCTCCTTCATCATCACCTTTCTCCTCCTCGTCTTCCTCACTCCTCTTTCCTCTGATCAGATGTTATGTTGGATGAAGATCAGAGGAGGAACATCTCTCCTCATCCTCATCTTCATCCTCAGCCCTGGTGTACCTAATGATTTGGCCGGCAGTCAGCTGCTGGACGTCCCGTTTGCTGTCTTTGTGGTGGATCTGTCTCAGGCTGTCTGCACGGTGCAGCAGTGATGAGCTCTGAGTCCTCAGATGAAGACACTTCCTGTTTGAGCCTCAGTCTCCGTGTGCGTGTGTCCGTTTCCTCTGGAAGCTCTTACAGGACGGGGCGGGGCTCCTCCAGGGGGGCTCAGGGGCGACAAAGACCAAAGAACAGTTTGACCCCCCCCCCCCCCCCCGTGGACCTGTATTCCTCTATGTGTTGGCCCTGTGATTGGCTGGTGAAACAGAGGCTGAGACGTCAGGGACCAGCTGGACCAGAGGACGTCCTGTTCTCATGTCTGAATTCAGTCTGATTTTAAAAGTTGTTTACACAAATGTTTGATGCTGTTTGTTTGTTTGTTGTTGTTGTTCAGTCTCGCCGTCCGTCCTTCTGTCCCATCAAAGAGAAGCCGGACGCAGAGGGAGCAGCAGAGGATTCTGGGAAAACGGCGGTGGTTTTCTCCCTGAAGAACGAGGTCGGCTGTTTGGTGCGAGCGCTCCGAGTCTTCCAGGTCAGAAAAACCACCACCAGGTTTTTCCTCCGCCGCTGCGCTTCATTACACAACTGATGATGTCATCAAACAGGGACCAACACGTGCTCAAGAACATGAGAGAACACACAACACAAAAACACAACACAAGATCATGAGAGAGCACACAACACAAGAACACGACACAAGAACATGAGAAAGTACACAACGCAAGAACACAACACAAGAACACAAAACAAGAACATGACACAAAAACACGACACAAGAACATAAGAAAGTACACAACATAAGAACACAACACAAGAACATGACACAAGAACACAACACAAGAACACAACACAAGTACACAACACAAGTACACAACACAAGAACATGACACAAGAACATGACACAAGAACATGAGAAAGTACACAACACAAGACTACAACACAAGAATACAACACAAGAACATGAGAAAGTACACAACGCAAGAACAAAACACAAGAACATGACACAAAAACACGATACAAGAACATAAGAACAAAACACAAGAACATGACACAAGAACATGAGAAAGTACACAACACAAGACTACAACACAAGAACACAACACAAGAACATGAGAAAGTACACAACGCAAGAACAAAACACAAGAACATGACACAAAAACACGATACAAGAACATAAGAACACAACACAAGAACATGACACAAGAACATGACACAAGAACACAACACAAGAACACGACACAGGAACACAAAACAAGAACACAAAACAAGAACATGAGAAAGTACACAACACAAGACTACAACACAAAAAAACAACACAAGAACACAACACAAGAACAAAACACAAGAACACAACACAAGAACATGAGAAAGTACACAACACAAGAAAACAATACAAGGACATGACACAAGTACACAACACAAGAACACAAAACAAGAACATGAGAAAGTACACAACACAAGACTACAACACAAGGAAACAACACAAGAACGCGACACAAGAACATGACACAAGAAAACGACAAGAACATGAGAAAGTACAAAATGCAAGGACACAACACAAGAACACAACACAAAAACACAACTCAAAAGCATGAGAAAGTACACAACAAAAGAACACAGCACAAGAACATGAGAAAGTACAAAACTGAAGAACAAAACACAAGAACACAACACAAGAACATGACAAAAACATGACACAAGAACATAAAGTACACAACATAAGAACACAACAGAAGACCATGAAACAAGAACACAACACAGGAAAACAACACAAGTACACAACACAAGAACACAAAACAAGAACATGAGAAAGTACACAACACAAGAACAAAACACAAGAAAACAACTCAAGAACATAGCACAAAAACACGACACAAGAACATAAGAAAGTACACAACATAAGAACACAACACAAGACCATGACACAAGTACACAACACAAGAACACAAAACAAGAACATGAGAAAGTACACTGCACAAGACTACAAAACAAGAAAACAACACTAGAACGCAACACAAGAAGATGACACAAGAAAGCGACAAGAACATGAGAAAGTATAAAACGCAAGAACACAACACAAGAACACAACAAAAGAACACAACTCAAGAGCATGAGAAAGTACAAAACGCAAGAACACAGCACAAGAACACAAGAACACAAGAACACAACACAAGATCATAAAGTACACAACACAAGAACACAACAAAAGAACACAACACAAGAACATGAGAGAGCACACAACACAAGAACACAACACAAGAACATAAAGAACGTAACACAAGAACACAACACAAGAACATAAAGAACGTAACACAAGAACACAACACAAGAACATAAAGTACGTAACACAAGAACACAACACAAGAACATGAGACAAGAACACTACACAAGAACATGAGAAAGCACACAATACAAGAACACAACACAAGAACATGAGAAAGCACACAATACAAGAACACAACACAAGAACATGAAGATCATAACACAAGAACACAACACAAGAACATAAAGTACATAACACAAGAACATAAAGAACATAACACAAGAACACAACACAAGAACACGACACAAGAACATGACACAAGAACATGAGAAAGTACACAACCCAAGAACACAACACAAGAACATAAAGAACGTAACACAAGAACACAACACAAGAACATAAAGTACGTAACACAAGAACACAACACAAAAACATGAGACAAGAACACTACACAAGAACATGAGAAAGCACACAATACAAGAACACAACACAAGAACATGAGAAAGCACACAATACAAGAACACAACACAAGAACATGAAGATCATAACACAAGAACACAACACAAGAACATAAAGTACATAACACAAGAACATAAAGAACATAACACAAGAACACAACACAAGAACACGACACAAGAACATGACACAAGAACATGACACAAGAACATGAGAAAGTACACAACGCAAGAATACAACACAAGAACACAACACAAGAACATGAAGAACACAACACAAGAACATGACACAACAACACAACACAAGAACATGAGAAAGTACACAACGCAAGAACACAACACAAGAACATAAAGTACATAACACAAGAACACAACACAAGAACATAAAGTACATAACACAAGAACATAAAGAACATAACACAAGAACACAACACAAGAACACGACACAAGAACATGACACAAGAACATGACACAAGAACATGAGAAAGTACACAACGCAAGAATACAACACAAGAACACAACACAAGAACATGAAGAACACAACACAAGAACACAACACAAGAACATGACACAACAACACAACACAAGAACATGAGAAAGTACACAACGCAAGAACACAACACAAGAACATAAAGTACATAACACAAGAACACAACACAAGAGTACGACACAAGAACACAACACAAGAACATGACAAAAGAACACAACACAAGACCACAAGAGCATGAGAAGGTACACAACGCAAGAACATGACACAAGAACATGAGAAAGTACACAACACAACACAAGAACACAACACAAAAACACAACACAAAAACACAAGAACATGAGAAAGTACTGTGAAATCACAGCTGTGAAATTTAAACTAGAATATAATCTAAGACCTCCTCCTGTCTCCTCCTGTCTCCTCCTGGTCTCCTCATCTCCTCGTCTCCTCCTTGTCTCCTTGCCCCCCTGCTCCTCATCTCCTCGTCTCCATCTTCCTGCAGGAGAAGCGGGTCAATCTGAACCACATCGAGTCTCGAGTGTCTCGCCGTGTCCCCAGCGAGGTGGAGATCTTTGCTGACTGCAGCTGCAGTAAGAAGGAGTTCAACGAGCTGCTGCAGCTCCTCAAAGATCACGTCAGCATCGTGTCCTTCAACACTCCTGAGCTCACCTGGTCTGCTGAGGCAGGTAAACACGCCTCTCCTCTCACCCACGCCTGTCGAGGTCTCTGCTCCGCCCTGGTCACTGAGGCAGGTGAACTATACTGAGGATAGGGCTGATTGAGAGTCATAAACACAAGTCAGAGGGGCAGATTATTACAGGAGCTTTGCAACTGTTCACACGGGGGTGGCCATCTTTGATTGTCAACACAGAGGTGGGAGGTTCCCCTGAGTTCCCAGTCGAAAATTCAGACCTCGGTGGCATCCCAGTTGTACTTGGACTTCCGACTTCCGAGTACAACTGGAACACACCACGTCAGCGCACTGTAGCAGCCCGCTAAGTGACATGCCTGTGTGGCGGCCATTTTGGATGACAGCATTCCCATTAAAGGCAATGCATGCACACGGGAAAAAAATCATAACCTGCTCATTTCTTAACCGATTTATTTTTTTATATTATTATAAACATTAAAACATGCACTATTACTACGTTACAGCTGATTTAAGAAAAAAAATTATACCAATGTTGCCTACAATGTTACCCTTTCAGCCTTTTTATTTATACATACCTATACCATACATACTATATATATATATATATATATATATATATATATATATATATGTTTATATATATATATATATATATATGTATATCTATCTATATATATATATTTATATTTATATATATATATATATATTTATATATATTTATATATATGTATATATATAAATAATATATATATATATGTATATCTATCTATATGTATATATATGTATATCTATCTATATGTATATATATGTATATCTATCTATATGTATATATATGTATATCTATCTATATGTATATATATGTATATCTATCTATATGTATATATATGTATATCTATCTATATTTCTATATATATATATCTATCTGTATATATATATATATCTATCTGTATATATATATATATATATATATATATATATATATATAGATATATATATATAGATATATATAGATATATATATATATTTACATATGAAAACAGTTTAATTATTTCTTTTTTGATAGAACAGCCATGTAATGAATGTCAGCTGTAGTGGACTCCAGGACCATTTTAATGTATTTAAAGACTGCACATTATTGTTGGAGCAAAAAGTGAACAGAGAGGATTCCACACCAGGTAACAGAGGGAGATTCAGATTTTGGAGCTTTCAGATGAGGAAAAGGACGAGGGTAAGTATCTGCAGGTGACAGGAGAAGGTGGTGATGTGGAGGGAGAGTATGGAAAGCCATTTGAGCAAAAATTTGATGCTGGTGGTATCAAATGTAGCTCAGCCAAGTAAGTGCTCTTATTAGTACTCATACTCAAATTATGAGTACATGTACTTTATTTTTAACACAATAATAATTAATGCCAGAAAATGGAGAGTTTTCATTGCGTTTGCGCCTCCATGTACAAGAACGCGGTGCCCGGAGTGCCTGAATCTGCAAACACTTGAGACCAGGGTCCGAGTGAAAACTTTTGTTTTTTATCCCTCTCTGTCCAACAGTAATCAGCATTGTTAGAAAAAACAGTGACGCGTGGTACATGCACAGGACTCCTTCAGATAAAGGTTGCACATACACCTTGGAACAACAACAGCTGCCAAGCACCATGTGAGCAGCTAGCTGTGCTCGGTTTGAATGTGGATTTACTGCAGAAATTGAGACGCACTAGTTATGTGCCAAAGACTGATGTTTGGGAAAAGTTAGTCTTTGTTCACAGATGCATGTTGTAAGACTGCTGGTTCACGACAAGCCTACATCGCCAGCTACTGGCATGGCACGCACACTAGCGTGTTTTCAGTCGTGTTCGTGAATCCATGTGAATGAAGAGTGCTTTGAAAACGCAAAAGGAAAATCTTTCCTCTTCTGGTGACAACATTGTTGTGTACACAAGGCCTTAGTCAACTAGTGCGCAAGTAAACTACTAACGAAGTCTAATAGTACCAAAAGTGAATCTTCTGTCTATACTAGTAGTACTAGTGAAGCATCCAAACAGTGTGCTGAATTTGGTTAGAATCCCTCCTACTTCATTTAAATTGGGTCTAATAGTACCAAAAGTGAATCTTCTGTCTATACTAGTAGTACTAGTGAAGACTCAAACTGGTCATGGTCCTGGATTTCGAGGTCTATCAGGGCAAGGACACATCCATGAGTCAAAGACTGGGAGTTAGATTTGCAGTGTTCTTACGAAACTTGTGTTCTTTGACTGACATTTCAGTTGTTTTGTTTTTTTTAATCAAATTGAATGTGTTCTTGGCTTAATATCACTCTAAAGATGTGATTTGCTCATTTTTTTTCATCTTCTAAAATGGTCCTGTTGTTCTCCTCAGTGGACATGCTATGAAATAAAAATAAAAAATATTTTTAAAAAAATTAAAATGGTAAAGTATTTTTTTTAGTCCCAAGATAGAAAATCACACACACATAAAAAAGAAATTGTGAGACATTTTTCTCTCCGGTCATTGGTTGGGACATTGTGTTTGATGTGAATGAAACAGAACCCAGTGATTGGAGCTCCTGATTGGCCTGTTTGGTTGAATAAAAAGCGAGGACAGGATTTTACAGTTTTACAAATTATTTACATAACGTCATGGCACGAAACCCTGACAGAGGACTGTTCTGCTCGACCTCTTCCTCGTTCTTCCACCTTGTAGATAACGGGAACAGAGTCCAGCAAAGTGGTGCAGCCTTATTTTCAAGAACACTCACATTATGTATCTAATCAAGTCAAACTTGTAATGCTAGTAGCCAAGTCAATAGGCTGCGCTCCGGGTGACCTTAACTTGGAAATTTCCCAGCTGAAATCTCAGAGTTTGGACCTGAAAGGTAAATTATGACTTTGGTTTGAGCTCAAAGAATTCTGATATAAACAAACCAACATGGCAGCCGTTATAAGATTTATGCTTTATCAGCTGTCTCATTGGAGTGAAACAGAGGAGGGAAACGGTGCATATGTAACAGAAGCTTATACTTTACAGTGTTTGTCATTATTTAGAGGCGGCCATATTGTTTACAGGCGCGAGTTCACAGGTGGAAAGTTACGAGTTTGACTGCGGTTCACTTTCACGAGTTACAGGTGGGAAAAACACGAGTTACCTGGAACGCAGCATTAGCTCTCACAGACTAGAAGCTCTTAACGAGATTTCATAATGAAAAAAGAGCAACAAGCCGTTATCACGAATGAAATGTTTACATCATACGGCGTTTTTACAGCTGTATGCAGCACAAAGTGCATCCTGATTGTTTTTATCATCCTTCTACAGCCACGGGACGCCCAGACAGTCTGCCCCCACTAGCTTAGCGTCGACGTGGGCCTATCTAGTCTGTTCATATCTATGTTTGTCTCTCTGTGTCCTCAGATGAAGATGAAGTCCCGTGGTTCCCCATGAAGATCTCCGAGCTGGACCAGTGTTCTCACAGAGTGCTGATGTACGGATCGGAGCTGGACGCCGACCATCCCGTAAGTTTGTCCTCCTCCAGCAGGGGGCAGCAGCTGCAGCTCCTCCTTCTGTTTAACCTGCTCTGTCTCTGAGTCTGAGGCTGGCTGACGCTTCGCTGTCTCCTGTCAGGGCTTCAAGGATGAAGTTTACCGCCAGAGGAGGAAGTACTTTGTGGAGGTCGCCATGGACTACAAATTGTGAGTAGGTGACTCTGATGACTCTGACCCTCCCACATTAAGGCTTCTGACCATCTGATTGGTCCTCTCATCCAGCGGGCAGCCAATCCCACGTATCGAGTACACGGCGGAGGAGGTGAAGACGTGGGGCGTGGTCTTCAGGGAGCTGACCAAACTGTACCCGACGCACGCCTGCAGAGAATACCTGAAGAACCTGCCGCTGCTGACCAAGCACTGCGGATACCGCGAGGACAACATCCCACAGCTGGAGGACGTGTCCCTGTTCCTCAGAGGTTCACCTTAGTAATCAGTACTCTGATCTTTATAAGAGTATCTCAAATATCAATAATACTTATAATTATTATTATTATTTAAAAATCATTGTTGTTAATATTAAGTGTATCATTCAGCAGAGTGAGTCATTCTATCTATAAAAGATTTAAAATCTTAATAACAGTTATAAAATAGTTATAATAAAAGTAGTATTATTAATATCATGATCATTATCTCTACCAATCAGAAAGCTGATGGTCATTATTTCAATAGGATATGAATAAAATATTAATGATAATAATATGATTAACATCATTGTTATCATTAAATGTATACTATTACATATTATTCTATTATCATAATCATTGCCTATATCATGCAGCAGGATGATTGCCATTGTATCTTTATTTTAACAATAATTAAATAAATAATAAAAATAAATAAATCTATTTATTATAATTATTAATAATTGTATAACATTTCTTTATTTATGATCATAATCATCTGTTTCATGCCGCAGGATTTTTGTCATTGTATCTATATTTTAACAATAATAATATAAATAAGAAGAAGAAGAAAAAAAATAAGGATGATAATACTAAGAATTATTTTTATCATTATCATCATTATTATTAATTAAATATAATAACATATACTATATTAGTATAATGATCATCATCTGTATCATTCACCAGGTTCACCTGTTTTGCTGTGGTCAGTCTGTAACAGCGTGTCGTGTCTTGTCTTGTCGTGTCGTGTCGTGTCTTGTCGTGTTGTGTCCAATCCAATCCAACTTTATTTGTGAAGCGCTTTAAAAAACAACCATAGTTGAAACAAAGTGCTGTACAGGAGAATAAATAAAATACGAGATAAAAGAATAGACATAAAACATAGGTAAAAGAATTTTCAAAGACAAAAAGAATTTTCAAAGACTGTCGTGTCGTGTCGTGTCGTGTCGTGTCGTGTCTTTCAGAGCGCTCAGGCTTCACCGTGCGTCCTGTGGCGGGTTACCTTTCTCCCAGAGACTTCCTGGCCGGTTTGGCGTACAGAGTGTTCAACTGCACGCAGTACGTGCGGCACAGCACCGACCCACTGTACACACCTGAGCCGTGAGTACTCACCAGCCACGCCCACAGGTAATGATTTCAAAATAAAAGCCTCTCTGGTCAAACTTCCTGTCTGTGTCCAGGGACACGTGTCATGAGCTGCTCGGTCACGTCCCTCTGCTCGCCGATCCGAAGTTCGCTCAGTTCTCTCAGGAGATCGGCCTGGCGTCGCTCGGAGCGTCAGATGAAGACGTGCAGAAGCTGGCCACAGTGAGTCATTATGTACATGTACATATATGTGTGTGTGTGTGTGTGTGTGTGTGTGTGTGTGTGTGTGTGTGTGTGTGTAAATATACATATCTACGGCCTGGGTGGAAAAATAGTCGCCACCATAAACAAAGGGCACACGCCCTCACAGTTCGTCGGACCACCTTCAGCTCCGATTATTGCAGGATTTAACTGTGGCATTGTTTGGATAAGCTCCTGCATCATCACACCTTTTATTTCCATCCAGTGTTGCTTTAGTTTTTCAACATGATCTTTGATTGAAGATGGAGAGTCTGACCACTGCATATGATGGGTGCATCACTTCACCCGCCTCTCTTCTTCCCCTGATGCTCCCATCACTCTGGAACAGGGTCAATCTGGACTCATCAGACCACATGACCTTCTTCCAGTCCTCCACAGTCCAATCTTTATGCTCCCTAGCAAACTGAAGCCTTTTTTCTGCTTGGCCTTACTGATTAGTGGTTTTCTTAAGGCTACACAGCTGTTCAGTCCCAATCCCTTGAGTTCCCTTCACATTGTGTGTGTGGAAATGCTCTTACTTTCACTATTAAACACACCCCTGAGTTCTACTGTTGTTTTTCTTTGATTTGATTTGGCCAAACGTTTAAGTGATTCACCGATCACCATCATTCAGGATTTTATTCTGACCACATTTCTCCCTTGAAGACGATGGTTCCCCACTATCCTTCCAGTTTTTAATAATGTGTTGGACAGTTCTTAAACAGATTATGTAACTGTGTGTTTTTGCAGTGTTACTTCTTCACCATTGAGTTCGGTCTGTGCAAACAGGAAGGCCAGCTGAGGGCCTATGGAGCTGGATTACTGTCGTCCATCGGGGAGCTCAGGGTGAGTAAACTGATCTCACAAAAACAAACAATAACAATAAAAAAGCTGATCTACATTCATAGTTTATAAATGTTTAATGGGACTGTGAGGAGTTTCTAAGTAATTACCAAAAACTTTTAAATATATGCCTGATGGAAATACACACTTTAAGATGAGTTTTATAGCATCAAAATAGGTTATCTATAAATGCTATTCCTTAGCTTCACAGTCGGGTCGGACAGGGCTGGACTGGCCTGGATACTCAACTTCAGGAACAAGACAATTAAAACTAGAGCAAATTTATATTATTCAGACACGTCTTAGAGCACCGGGCTGTAAGTAGACATATATAGCCGGCTACAAAACTACCATACTAAGTTTTCCAAAAATTGCTTGTCGTCACACATCAAAAACTACCGCTACGTAACTAGAAAGAGAAACATTACCTCGTGGCTTTGCATCCTGTAAGTTGCTGAAAAAAGAAGTTGTAAAGCAATGCAGAGTTCTGAGGAAGGTCTGAGCTGCATTCATTAGCATCACAACAAACACACACTTTGGCTTGGGTCACGTCTTTTGGTGCGTTCCAGTTGTAGTTAGAAGTAGGAAATTCCGAGTTCTGAGTAGGAAACTGCAACTGGAACGTCCCCTGAAGTCTGAATTTCCTACTGGGAACTCGGTGAAACCTCGCCACCCCCGAGTTGACAATGGAAGATGGATGCCCCCAGTGTGAACAGTTATTTAGCTCCTGTAATAATCAATTTATTTGCACTTCTGACTGGGGTGTGTGGCTCTAGATCAGCTGTATACATAGTATTGTTAGACTTATATTTACAAAAATGCTGCCATAGTGATAATCACATTCTTCATGTGATATTTGTGAACAACAACACAGGGCGTGCTAACAACAGCTAACAATAGCCTGGTAGATCGGCATGTTTTTTTCCGACTTCAACTGGAATGCCGATAAGTCGGAGATGATGTCACTCCCAGTTCCGAGGTTACTGGAACGCAGCATTACGACAGTCACCGCGCGTGCTCATGGGTAGCAGAGTCTTTATGTCGCCGCAAACAGATTCTCCTCATAGCACTTTTAATATTTTAATGATTCTGTGATAATTTCATAAATTTTAATGAGATTTTATCTTCAGTTTGTCAAAAGTCTGATACACAGACAAATATAAACTCTGACTTCTAACTCTCCATTTCATTATGTTTGTTTGTTTGTTTGTTTGTTTGTTTGTTGTTCCCAGCATGCCCTGTCAGATCAGGCCTGTGTGAAAATGTTTGACCCCAGGACGACCTGCACTCAGGAGTGCCTGATCACGACCTTTCAGGAGGTTTACTTTGTGTCCGACAGCTTCGAGGAGGCCAAGCAGAAGATGAGGTGAGACCACGCCCACAATCTGACAGGTCACTCTCAGGTCACTCTTACAGGTCACTGTAACAGGTCACTCTCAGGTCACTCTTAGGTCACTGTAACAGGTCACTCTCAGGTCACTGTAACAAGTCACTCTCAGGTAACTCTCAGGTCACTGTAACAGGTCACTCTCAGGTAACTCTCAGGTCACTGTAACAGGTCACTCTCAGGTCACTGTAACAGGTCACTGTAACTGGTCAGTGTAACAGGTCACTCTCAGGTCACTGTAACAGGTCACTGTAACAGGTCACTCTCAGGTCACTCTTACAGGTCACTGTAACAAGTCACTCTCAGGTCACTCTTAGGTCACTGTAACAGGTCACTCTCAGGTCACTGTAACAAGTCACTCTCAGGTAACTCTCAGGTCACTGTAACAGGTCACTCAGGTAACTCTCAGGTCACGGTAACAGGTCACTCTCAGGTCACTGTAACAGGTCACTGTAACAGGTCACTCTCAGGTCACTGTAACAGGTCACTGTAACAGGTCACTGTAACAGGTCACTGTAACAGGTCACGCCAGGTGCTTGAAGGTCAGATATCATGGTGTAGCTGCCTCATGGAGGTGCATGCTGTAGTCCTCTCTGTGGAAGAGCCTGACTCCACCTCTTTCCCCGCCCCCACAGGGAGTTTGCGAAGACCATCAAGCGTCCGTTCTCGGTCTACTATAACCCGTACACCCAGAGCATCGACCTGCTGAAGGACACGCGCAGCATCGAGAACGTGGTGCAGGACCTGCGCAGCGACCTCACCACCGTGTGTGACGCTCTGGGGAAGATGAACACCTACATGGGCATCTGAGGCCACGCCCCTTCTGCGCTGTGATTGGCAGAGAATGTCGTTGAAGTCTGACTGGCCTGATGGAGACGAGGATGAAGGTTTCCTGTGACGAGGGTGAACATCGTTAGCAGCTCGTTATGGTTTTTTGTGTTCATTGAGTGATTTGATTGGTTATTGATTCGTTTATCATTCTGTGTGTAAAGCTCGCTGTTCATCAATAAATCACTGCAGCCCTGAACTGAGCTCTTATTCATGAGATAAAAGACCCCAGCCAATCAGATCACAGCAACAACACTGACACCTGACTGAGCCAAACACCTGAAAATGAAGAAGAGACACCGTCATAAAAAACAGCAGGTGTGGAAATCAGACAATTACCCAAGTCCCTCCGATTTGTGTCCCAAGCAAGTCTCGAGTCATTTGATCCGAGTCTCCAGCAAGTCCCAGGTTTTTTCTGTTGTGGGCAAGTCAAGTCGAGTCACAGGTTATGACGGGTCGAGTCCCTCACCGTTGTTCCCCAGTCCACCCAAAAAGCACTCAGATTTTTATCTTGAAGAGAGAAACCTTATCTTACCACACATACAACACACGTGCACCCTCTTTACTAATGTTAGCTTTGTTAGCTTCATATTGACCACAGGTCCAGCTAACGTTCCTGCCATATTGACCTATGGCAGGAACGTTAGCTACTGGCTAACGTTTGCAGGTTTCACTTACTTGGCCTCATGTGTCCTCAGGTGGCAGATAAAGTTCGATGCTGTGCCCTCTTTTTCTCCTATCGAAGCGTTGCAGGTTGTGCACTTGGTGTGTCCTTGTTTTCCATCTGATTGCACAGAAGACATAGCTGTTGCCAAATGTGTCGTGTGTGGGACAATAATAGGTGACGGACAAGTGTACTGTGAATGGAGCATCTATAAAGTGAAGCTGAAAGGAAAGAGCGGCGTATATCTCCCGTCTGGCTCTTCGTATAAAGCTTGAGTGCGTGCAATTTTCCGAATCATGTTGTCTCAAGTCAGGTCGAGTCTGGAGACATTTTCTCCCAAGACCGAGTCGAGTCTCGAGCTTTAACCTCTCGAGTCCAAGTCTAGTCACAAGTCATTAGCGGCTCAAGTCACCTCGAGTCCGAGTCCCTATGACTCTAGTCCAATTGTCTGGTGGAAAAAACCTCTAGATTTATTTACAAACACACACACACACACAAACACACACATACACACAAACATATATATATATATATATGTGTGTACATGTATATGCACAGATGTGTGCAAATCTGTTGGTACCCTTTCATTAAAGAAAGAAAAACTCACTGTGTCACTGAAATAACTTGAAACTGACAAAAGTAATAAGAAATAAAAATGTACTAAATATCAAGTAATGAAAAACTGACATTGTTTTTTTTAATTGTGGTTCTACAGGATTATTAAAAAAAAAAACTATTAAAACTGGCCTGGACAAAAATGATGGTATCCTTCACTTCATATTTTGTTTCACAACCTCTTGGTCAATCGATCAGGTGATGTCTGTAACTCTCAGTGAGACTTCTGCACCTGTCCACAGGTATGTTGGCCCACTCCTCATGAGCAAACTGCTCATGAGGAGTGGAGCTTCAAGAGGAGAGGAGCTTCAATTTTACCTCCGCCAAGGAGGTTATGTTTTCGGGAGAGTTTATTTGTCTGTCCATCCGACTGTCTGTCTGTGAACAAAATAATTCAAAAAGTTATGGATGGATTTGGATGAAATTTTCAGGAAATGTTCAGCATGGGAAAAGGAAGAACTGATTCGATTTTGGTGTTGATCCGGATCAGTGTCTGGCCGCCATGATGAAAAATGTGATTTCTGTGAATAACTACTGAACTAAAATAGATATCATTATGAATCCAATTGCTTATGGTATGTTTTCATGGTCAAGGAATCTAAATATTTAGATGAAATAAGGGTCCGACTGATATTTATGGTGAAAATCACAACATGGGTGAGGACTGTGGCGCTGGCAGAGGTCTGCGCTCTTCGAGTGCTTTTCTAGTTGTGTCTGTGAACATAGAGCTGATGTGACTTACCAAAAAGCTCCAGTTTTGTCTCATCTGTCCAAAGGACATTCTCCCAGAAGCTTTGTGGTTTGTCAATATGCATTTTGGAAAATTCCTGTCTCACTTTTTAATGATTTGCTTTCAACAGTGATGTCATCCATTTAGTCCAATTTGGCTCAAACAGTGACAGATGGTGTGATCTGACTCTGATGAACCTTGACCTTGGAGTTCTCCTCTAATCTCTTTGAAGTTGTTCTGGGCTCTTTGGTTTCCATTCGTATTCTCCGTCTCTTCAGTTTGTCATCAGTTTTCCTCCTGCAGCCACGTCCAGGGAGGTTGGCTACAGTCCTGTGGACCTTAAACTTCTGAATAATCTGTGCAGCTGTAGTCACAGGAACATCAAGCTGCTTGGAGATGGTCTTATAGACTTTACCTTTAACATGCTTGTCTATTATTTTATTTCTAATCTCCTGAGACAGCTCTCTCCTTAGCTTTCTGTGGTCCATGTTCAGTGTGGTACACACCATGATACCAAACAGCACAGTGACCACTTTTCAGCCTTTAAATAGGCAGACTGACTGATTACAAGCTTGAAGACACCTGTGATGATTATTACAGGACACACTTGAGTTTAACATGTCACTATGAGCAAATCACTTTTAATCTTTTTTAGAGGAACCATAATTTTTTTCCAGGCCAGTTTCATGAGTTTATTTTTAAAAACAATTCTGTTGAACAAAATATAAAAACAATCTCTGATTTTCATTAGTTGATTTACAGTAAATTTTAATTTATTCTTACTTTTGTCAGTTTCAAGTTATTTCATAGACCATGTGGGTTTTTCTTTCTTTAACAGAAGGGCACCAACAATTTTGCACACTTTCTTATACACACATACATACAGATACGTATGGACAGAAGATTTGCATCCTGAGTCTGACGAGCAGGAACAGAGACGTTTATGTAACAGACCTACAGACACCCCCCCAAAAAACATTTGCATCCTGTGGAGTCAAACAAAGACCACCTCACCTCCTCGCCAGCAGCACAGTCGCCTCCGTTTGACCAGGAGAGTCCACCAACGTCTTCCTCCTGAAGGTCAGTCTTCCTCCTGAAGGTCAGTCATCCTCTTTTTTCATTCAAGTATGGAAACTTTATTAGGTACACGTCTCAGGCAGCTTGTATACTCAAATAGAGAATAAGCTAATATCCTGGCAGTGACTCTGCGTTAAGTTTAGTGGAGATGTTATAACGCTCAGCTCAGTGCTTCAGTTCCGTCTGGACTCAGGAGCTGCTGCTCCAGGTCGAGATTTTTTAATTTATCATTCAGTTTTAATCCAAGTGGACCAGTCAGCTCATCTTCATCATCATCGTGCCGGTCTAATGTCACTGGCATAAACACCATCGTACCTCATTTATAAAAATAAAGCCTGCTTACACACAACTCAGGGCTTGAAAGTGGCATACGTCACTTCCCATGCAATGTTGTGATTAATACAGGTACATTAGCTTTGATCCTGGAGCATGAACATTCGGTAGACGGAAGAATCTTGTGGCACAGATGGTGAATTATGCTGCGTTCCAGTAACCTCGGAACTGGGAGTGACATCATCTCCGACTTATCAGCGTTCCAGTTACAAAGTCAGAAAAAACATGCCGATCTACCAGGCTATTGTTAGCTGTTGTTAGCACGCCCTGTGTTGTTGTTCACAAATATCACATGAAGAATGTGATTATCACTATGGCAGCATTTTTGTAAATATAAGTCTAACAATACTATGTATACAGCTGATCTAGAGCGACACACCCCAGTCAGAAGTGACAATAAATGGATTATTACAGGAGCTAAATAACTGTTCACACTGGGGGCATCCATCTTCCATTGTCAACTCGGGGGTGGCGAGGTTTCACCGAGTTCCCAGTAGGAAATTCTGACTTTGGGGAACGTTCCAGTTGCAGTTTCCTACTTGAAACTCAGAAATTCTGACTTCAGATTACAACTGGAACGCACCATTAACGTTCATGTATCAAACTTCATCTTCAGAGGATACAGGGACAGCACTTACTTTTAGCATTAGCATTAGCTGTGACAGGTGTTAGCGTCAGTCTACCTGCTGAGTCAGCAGATAAACAGAGAGGCTCTGCTGAGGATCAGGATAGAGAGTCCTCAGGGACCACAGGTCTGCTGGTCCATGAGGATCTGGATCATAGGCTGATGTGGATTCTCTGGAGCAGAACTCTGCGCTCACGCTGCTGTGAGAGCTCCAAGAGAAAATAAATGTGCTAATGTGAACAAATCAAACCTGGTTTATTTAGTGTCACCTGGTGATCCATCCTGACTTTCAGTGTCGGTGCAGGTTCTTCGCGGGTCAGTGACCTCTGACCTCACCTCCCATGATGCTCTCTGTTTCAGTGTCTCTGCTCAGCGATGGGGAACAGCAGCGCGTCTTCGGCCCCGTCCTCCATCAACGCCACCTCGTCCGCCCCCCTCTCCCCTTTGGCCGGCGCCAACTTCAGCTTCCTGGACCTGCTGTTCAGCCTGACGGGCGCTGGCTTTTCCGAGGTCATCGGCCACTGCCACGTCCAGGGCGCCGCTCACGGCTGGCTAGGGGTGAAGATCTTCGTTCTGCTGACGGCGTGTCCGGCCAACGCGGCGCTGATGTGGATGCTGCTGAGCAGTAGGCGGTCCCTGACGCCGTGCGAGGTGTTGGGGCTCCACGTGTCCGTCATGGACGTGCTGTCCTGCCTCGGCCTTCCCCTGGAGCTCTACGCTGCGCTGCACCGTCCCCCCAACGCCGTGCAATCCGCCGTAGAAGCTCTGTTCACTCTCAATGTATTCGGCTGCCCCCTGCTGCTCGCCTGCATGTGTTTGGAGCGCTATGTGGCGGCAGCACGGCCTGTGGCTTTCATCAGGCTGAGCAGGAAGTGGTACCGTGCGCTGTTGTGTGCGTGCGTGTGGGCTGCCACCGTGGGCGTGGCCCTGCTGGCGTGCTTCCTGCGCCTGTTCTCCGTGCTGCTGTGTCTGTCCGTGGTCATCTCGCTGCTCTTCCTGCTCATGCTGCTGTGCCTGCTGGGCATCATCAGGGTGCTGAGTCAGAGCGGCCCAGGGGAAGCTTCTGGATCAACGCCTCTAAAGAGGAGGGCTCTGAAGAACGTGGTGGCGGTGGCGGTGCCGGCGGTTGTGGCTTATTCGCCCGTGGTGGCTCTGGTTCCCTGCCTGGCCCTGATCACGTCCAGGCACCAAAGCTCCATCAGTCCGACTCAGTGCCGCGTCCTGCAGGTCCTCCTGCTCTTCCCAAACTTTGGCCTCTTCATCGGCCCGATGTTCTACCTGTCCCGCCTCCGCCAGGCAAGCTGCTGCAGGGGGCGGGGCCAGAGTTCAGACTCCAAGACGCAGGCGGGGCAGACGGACGTCTCCATGACAACTACAGGCGTCAGAACGAGCTCATGAAGAAGACAAAACAGAAGATCCTCCGTTACCACTCACAACCTCTCAGTTCATGATTTACAGTCCAGACTTTACACCTGTAACGATGCACCTGTAACGATGCACCTGTAACGATGCACCTGACGCTGCGCTGTGATTGGCTGAACCACAGATATGATTGTCCACATAGTCCGTCTGCGTGCCACCCACACCATGGTTTTGCTCCAGAAACAGAAGCGTTTAAAAAAGATTCAAGAGCACAAGAGATTTTTTGAAAAACTCTGCTGCCCTCTGCAGGCCTGGAGCTGCTCTTGTTTTCTGGGTTTGATTGTTTTGGACTTGGTTTGGTTTCAGCTTGTCTGTCATTGATGATTCTGTTTTCATTCCTGCAGTGGGTCCCTGACCTCTGACCTTTGGTGGTGTTTCTACTCTTGATGCAAGCCGCTGTCGGCTGACGCTGTAAATACTCGCCCATCTGAAGCATATTTTACCCTCGTTAGCTTAAAGATCAGAAAGAGGACAAGGGAGTAAGACCAAACTGACCAGTGACTGATTGACGAGCCTGGGAGTTGACTCTGACTTCCTTTGACCTGTCAGTGATGTGCAACCTCAGAATGACCTTTTGGTCACCCGTTGGCCGTCACGCCGCTTGAGTTTCACGGCGATCATATATCATATATTATATAACAGGAAGTATAAGCTGACGTTGACAGGGACATGGCCTGGTACTCTGTAGTCTGGAATGAAAACTGTCTGTCACGGGTAGTTACACACACACCGCTGATTGGCAGTTGATGCACAGCCTGAAAGATCGAACTTTTCAACTTTTGCGACTGAGTGACGAGCAGCGTTGTCGCTTAGCCCCGCCCCCTCTGACCTATACATTGAGTTAACATGGAGAATGGTGACCAAGGTCGCTAAGGTTGTGTTCGGTGTGTAGGCGGTTAATGCAGACTAACAGCTGGAATAACTGGAGCTGCAGTTAATCTGAATAAACCCACAGAAATGCGAGTGAATGTGTCCAAATGTGATGAGCAGGAGGTCAGAGGTCACACTGATGTTGCCCAAAAGTAGGATTCAGACATCCAGGATCAAAGATCAAGCCCAGCTCATCAAATCAATAACAAGGGGGTTCAGGCTTATTTGGTTACACAAAAGACCAAGTCAGGATGAGAGCACAGGGATTCTTCAAGCCAGGTGTGACCAATCCAGGATCAGTGCGCGCACGTGATTACTTCAACAGACTCACAGAATCACGGATCTCCATCGAAGCAGGAAGTCCTCATGGAGGCGTGTCAGGAAGTAAAAGACCGAATTAAAAAAAGAGAGAACGCCACCACAGCGACACAACAACGTCAGGAAGCTCTGCAGACCGCCTGAATGTATAATAGTGCACTGATACACACTCTGCTGAAACATCATGATATCAATTCAAACAGTTCATTAACATCTCCTAAATCAAAGTTGTGCCCTGATTATAAATTTGTTGAAGTGCACGTGAAACTGAAATTGAAACATCCACATCTGCTCCTTTGCTTCTGTTGGATTATATGTGTGCAAGTGCAGAGCCGTCTCTATCTAATGCTGGCCCCCATGCAGATTTTATATGATGCCCCCCTCCATCTGTGATTTACATCTGCTTACATAAGAAATCTAATAGCATTGATTTTAACATTCTCTTTAATTTATAAGAAAATGAGCCTTCAAATTTACATGCTCAACAAATAAATAGCCTACATACAAAAAAACTCTTAAATAAGAAATATCATTACCACAAAATATAACCCCTTCAAATAGGTGAACAAATAATAATAATAATTATAATAATTTTTTTGCACAGAAATCAACATAAAAAAATTTAAATAACCACGCAGTTAGCACACAATAACTCTGTACATAAATAACATTTACACTCTGCAATAACTGTACATTAACACTGAAATCAATTTGAGCTTTTCTGTTTTCAAAGCTAATATTAATAACTGGTTTGAATTTAATTATACTGAAAGTAATTTCTTTTCACTTATTTTACAATTTGATTTTGTTTATATGTTTTGATTCTGTGCTTTCTGTCTTGTTGAGCTCTGTGTGATTTTAGTTTTAAAGGAGCTGATGGTTCACCTGCTCTGATTTATCCTTATTCACTAAACACCATGTGACTCTTTGACTTTTACACTAACTAATATGGGATGTGCATTTTATATGTATTCTATGGATAACTCTTATCTCGTGATTTTAAAATCATATTTTCATCTTAAATTGCTGCATTAATGATCACAAATGTTTAAATAATGACAGAGGGTCTTGTCTAATGTGATGACGATGTGTGGTGGGCAGTGGAATAAAAATTGATTTCAGTTTGTGGGACTGCAGACTGAGAAAAGGGATTAGATTAAATAAATCCTGAACTCAGCCTGGTCTGGAGCAGGCTAGAGCTACAGAATAAATCTCCATGGTAACATATATCAAAACATATCCCACTTCCCCCTGTCCGACATTTGTGCAACCAGATCATGGATTAACTGATCCAGGATAACCAGGATATCCCGGCTTAATCCCTGATCTTGGTCTTGTGGAGCAGACTCTGGTGTTCAGACTGATCTGCAGAGTGAGGACTCTTTATGTTCAGCTTTGGTTTGTGTTTGGGGGAATCCTGTCAGATCCAGAGGAAACATGAATAAAGTGGATTTCTGCTCATGTGACCGGTGTCCTTTATTTCCTATGGAGATGTGGACAGGAACATAAATCTGACTGAACAGATGAACCACCCCCACCCCCACACTTTGACTCACAAACACAAACATGCAAATGTGTCTCACAGCGAGCGTCAGATTTCAGCCGAGCTCAAGGGGGGGGGGGGGGCTTCCCCGCCAACGGTTTGACAGCAATGATGATACTGACCAAAATAATCACACATCAACAACACAAACCACATAGTAATAATATAATAACACAAATCATAATCCAGGACAAAATAAACAACATACACTAAATCCACCTGTAGGGACCTTTATACAGTCTCATGGGCCTTTTCTGAATCGTGGTTTGAAACTTTTCTTAAACTGCTCGATGTTTGAACATCGTTTTCATTCATCACTCACATGTTTCAAAAAGAGGTCAACCAAAGCAGAGTCAGCCTAACCAGCATCTTTGATTATTGAAGACCACGACTGGTCCTCAACTGAGAGTTTCAGGCTCAGTTTCAGCAAAGACCCCATGAGCTGCACCCCCTGGCAGACTAGCCAGATTTACATGCAGACTTTTTTTCATTCTGATTGAAGATTTCAGGTGAACTGTGTAGCAAGATGAACTGAAAAACTCTTAAAAACTCTTCATTCCGTCCTCCCTCTGTCTTCATGGACCATGGTCCTAACTCACAAGAGACGTGGCGCCACAAAGTCTCTTTAATTCCTGCAAATTACAACGAGCAGACTTCTGTGGATGAAAGAGATGGATTTATTACTCTGGACTTCCTTCCTAAACAGCGATCGGCTGGGACCTAATAGGATGTCTGAACAGACTATGTTCACAGAGTCTTAAATTATTTTTAGGTGCCATCTAAGTTGACTTTTGACCTCCCTGGTCATTGGGACCCCTCATCTGCTCCTCCTTATCTCTGTCCAGATGTTTTCAGCCTACAGAAAACCACAAACCTTATAAACTCTTTAAATGAAACAATGGACACATCGAACAATGTGATATTTTATCCTGTCATGACAAATGCTTTCTAATGATGTGACTTCTGTGTTTTTAGTTCTAAAAATGCCAAAGTTATGAATAAGTTGGGTTGTTTGTGAAAGCTTCTGACAAACTAACAGCGCCTCTCAGTGGAAACTGAGGAGAGATCTTCCCCTCCAGGGGAACTGTACTCCGTACTCTACATTATTTTATTAAAGGAGACATATCATGCTGATGCATGATTTAATACTTACATATAATATAATACATTTGAAAACAAGACCTTACACCCCCTTAATTTTCAAAAAATGAGACATTGTATTTTTTCTGATATCCTAGAACGAGATTTGATGCCTCTGAAAATAGGTCATTGTGAGATGTCCGCGAGATTTAAATCGTCATGACGACACGAGGTACCTTTCTTTTTATTGGAGTAATCTGATAAAACACTTCCTCCTCTGTGATGTCCGTTAGCCACAAAACCGTCACCGACGAACACATCCACCAGCAGGGGTATATAGTTCCCTAGCTCACATTCACTCATTACCAGCTCTGGCCTGTAGGGGGACTCAATATGAAATTGCTGCTTTGAGCCTGCCGGAAAACACAGTAGAAGAAGAAGGGCAGGCTGGCTCTACCCCCGATAGAACTGACCAATCAGAGCACAAAGGGCTGTGACATTGCGAGGTAACTGTAGGTCATCCTGAGATCCTCATGTTTCAACAAGAGCTTGTTAATGGCCTAAAATGAGGATTTTGAGAACGCTATTGTGGGGCAATGAAGGAACTAAATGACTTGTACTGAGGGCAGAAATGCTTTACAGGCATCCTAGTCTGGCATAGTGAAAAGGAGAAACAAGCATGATATGTCCCCTTTAAACTGTTTTATTGAAGAATGCTTATATAGGATTTTTACATCCCAAAGGCATGTTAACTTATATGTCTAGGTTTTAACCACATATATTTTGTTTGTTTGACTTTTTAATATGATCGAAATTGTTTAATTCTTTCTTATTCTTTAGATATATAGTATTTGGTATCAAATTGATCACCATAAGATTTCCTATTCAGTTGGAGTGCTTATATTGGATGTTTAATCAAAATACAACTTAATTTTGGCCAAATATAAGTTTGAGATCCGATCCAAATGCCATTTCGTAAGACTGCAGTTCTGAATTCCTTCAGATGGGCTTGACTGTGTCTTGGTTTAATTCTCCAATAATTTTCCCTTTATTTGACCTTTATCAAGTAGGTTAATTCATTAAATTATTCCTCTATAACCACTCCATATACTTAAATGTTCCTGGAGGATTCATATCTTCTTTCCTTATGGACAACATCACTGATCAGTATAACTCTGACATTTATTCCTTCTCAACCCTCTATTGCATAGTGTTGTCATATGGCAACAATTACTTTATCTTCATTTTTCTAAAAAACTGTGAAATAAAATGTATGTTTTTACTTTCTGGTGTTAAAAGGGAGCTTTTAGTTTAAAGTAAATAGAATTTATGAGGCCGCTTGACCAGGAGATCTTTTTTGCCAGTCCTTTTTGCTAATGGACATTTGACATCCAAACATAATTGTCTGGGACTCTCCAAGATTGTCTTTTATTTATCATTTTTGGAGTATTTTCACCAAATAAAAATTTAAATCACAATTTGGGGTAAGTAAACTTTAATTTTTTTACATTTAATTAAATCTTGTTGTTATACATTTTTTTTGTAATATGCCAAAACAGATTTGTTTCCACATGGCAACAATATGCAAAAACGGAAAATTCCTAGTATAAAAATAACCTCATGGAGTTCCATTCATTTACACAGCATTAAAGTATCCTGAGACTGTTTACACCTTTTGCTTATGTTTTAAAAGTAATAACATTATATATTTTTTAATATTTTGTAATTTAAGGTATGTTGCTGGCCATCTTTAACAGAGTATCCAATTTCCTCCATAAAAGATGCATCCCAGCTACTTCTACAGGGGAGGGAAAGAGAGCACGGTAGAAATAAACTGTCAAACTAGAGGAGGAATCAGAACAAAATCAACTGAAATGAGTTGAAATCATATGAAACAAATGAAATAAAACAGAAAAAACAACTGAATGAAATGAAAAAAAAGTGATAGATTGAACTTAATTGAAACAGGTTCAAGGTTTTGGGTTTGTATTAGCAGACGTTGAGAGGAACTGCTTTGTTGACTTTCACAAGGCATGAAATGAAATCAGATCAAATTAATGAAATCAGATCAAATCAGCTGAAATGAGTTGAAATCAAATTAAATGAAACAGAAAAAAAACGCTGAATGAAATGAAAATAAAGAATGATAGATCGTATTTTATTGAGCCAGGTTCAAGGTTTGGGGTTTTATTAGCAGATGTTTTAAATAACTGTTGAAATTATTCAATGTTTTCACTGTATAAATGTTTATTTGTTCATTTTGGATGAGTATGACATGGATATGTTGAATCTTGTTTTAAATAAAATGCCTTTTTGGTCAAAAATGTTGATTTATGGTACTTTCCACCATTGCATATTGTTGCCACATGGCAACAATTGATCAACGACCCCCCCTTTAAACTTTTTCAACTTTTTTTTCATTCATCTATTATTTAGGCCATTTTAAGTAATAAAAGCATTCAAAACATTTTTTTTTACCATTTTTAAGTAATAATTCATGCAATAGAGGGTTAAGTGTTTTATTTTATTCTATTTTGTCATAAATATTCATCATATACTTTTAACAAATCACCCTTATGTTTAAAGTTCTGTCTGTTGTTCTGTTTGGAAGATTGACATCACTGCATGAGAGTTCTGTCTTTACACTTGAGATTAATTAAACTGCTAAAGTTTGATTGATTTATCTGATTTGAACAAAATAATTAATAAATCATGAATTCATGAATTAAATTTGGCCTTTTTTGTATAAAAAGGATGGTGCCCTTTTAATTCACGAGAGCAAAACTGGTTATGACATGAATATTAATTTCTTTAATTAGTATCCATGAATATACAGAAAATAATCGACCTTCGGGTGGAGGAGGACACATACATGAAGGTGATTATCAGGTCCAGTCCTCAGATGGAGCAAAAATCTCTGCCCCTTTTTAAGTGTACAGACGTGAATGAAAAAGGTTCAAATAACAAATCCATGAATGTGGTGGAACATACTCACTCACATAAAAATCCTGAACTCTGCTCAGCCCTCAGAACGATTCATGAGACCAGCAGACACCTCAGGAAAAGGCTGCATTGATCTTTTCATCAAAACATTTAATTATTTCTTTAAAATCAATTTAATTCTGTTAACTTACTCCAGCCCTGTCCTGGAATATAAGTTGATTTTTAAAATATTATGTTATGTTATTTGATTATTTCAGTTCCAGGTGACATATAAAAATGTTAAAGTCTTATAAATGGATTCAGAATTTAAAGAACGAGATCTGACTTTTTTTATAACCCAGTCTGGAACATGTGAGTGGTAAACAAAGATTTTGATTAGGATATATTCTTTTTCTAACAGGGTCAGATAAGACTTTTTCTCCTGATACACAGTGTTGAGAAACAAAACATGTCAGTTCAAGTCATACATTTTACAGTAAAATATCAACTTTAGTTTAAATGAATTCATGTTTGTAATTCACTTACTTTAAAACCCTACCAGCATTACTTTGAACACATAATCCTGTTTTAAATACGAAGTAGAATTAACTATTCCCTATACTTCACTTTTTTTTCAAATTATCAATTGTGAAATTTTGATTTTAATCAAAACAATTTTCCTCTACATTCTCAGATAACAAAAAATCCTTTGTGTATGTCTATGTCATGCCATGTTGTTCAGTAACAGAGCAGTCAATAAAGGTTGAAAAAAGAGAACTTGGTAGTATCGCGAGATTTGACGGAATTTGTCAGTATAGCCGTTAGCCAGGTGCTAACCGGTTGTTCTCTCCGGTGATTAAAGCTCCGTCTCACCACAGACGTCATTAATCACCGCGGCTTCAACCCCAACATGAACCCGAGCGCGGACAGCCGCTCTCCCGTCGAGGACGGGGAGCTGGAGGACGGGGAGATCTGTGACGACGAAACCGAGGACAGCGAGCCTCCGCGGCGGGGGGAGGGGAACAGCAGGCCCCGCGGAGGAGCTCCACCGCGGCCTCGGGGAGGTGCTCCACCGCGGCCCCGGGGAGGAATTCCACCGCGGCCCCGCGGCCCTCACCAACATCCGCTGGACATGCCGCTTCACCCCGGTATCCCTCACCCGCACCCCGCAGTCCTCCCGCCGGACCTCCACCTCCTCAGGCCCTACAGCCGCGGTCCTTTCCCCCCGCCTCACCGGCAGCAGTGCGGGCCGAGCGGACCCGACCGGCCTCCCTCTCCGCCGCCGGGGCTCGGGCCGCACGGAGAGCCGAGCCCCCGGAGCAGCTTCTGGGAGCGGAGCCACGGAGCTCTGGGCCGCTTCAGACACCGAGGAGCGGCGAGCCCGGGCCGGGGAGGCTGGAGCCGTGGGCCCCGGGGAGGAGGGCCCATGAGGGGGCCCCCGACCTGGTACGGGCTCCCGGAGACCCACGGCAGCCCGGGGGAGGCCCCGCAGAGGAAACGTATCCTTACTGCTTTATTAACGGATGATCCGTGAGCTTTGGAAACATGATATGAATTTTAATACATATTATCTTAGAGTGTCTTCATGACACTAAGGGCGCTGTACAAGATTAAAACACCCATAAAACAATAAAATCAGTAAAACAACAGCCGATGACAGCAGTGAGGGCGTGAGCAGCAGGTTGTTGTGAAATGAAGTCTTCAGCCCTGATCAGGCGGCTGTGAGTCAGACTTACTGTCCATCGTTTCTGTCATCAACTCCCAGCTGGAGTTGGTTTTCCATTTCCACCCCTCCCCCCTCGATGTGATACATATCTATTATAAATATTATTTACATTATATTGTTTATATTAAGTCTGATGTGACCACAGTCCACTCACACAGATATCAAGAGTTACAGCCTCACTCTGTCTCTTCCTGCCTCAGGCTCGTCCTGCTCCACCTCACCTGTGTCCAGGTGAGGTTCAGCTCCTCTGATGTTTGAGGTCATCAGCTGAGAGGAAGGTTAAAGTCCCAGCTGAAACCTTCGCCCTTGTAGGTGTACACAGAGAAAAAGTCAGTCAAGGTCAGAAGGCCTCGGCCTGGTTTCTGAATCACACCATGTTCATGAAGACCCACTCTGTTTCATCAGCTGATTAACGACGACATTTAAGAACACGGGACAGCTGGGAGGCACCAGGTGACACAGTAACTAATTTCACCACTACATCTGCAAAGAAATGCTGTAAAGACGGTGTTGATGGGACGATGATCAGTCTGATCTCATGTTTCTGTTGGTTGGAGGGTTGATCCGGTGTTTGGTTCATAGGAACAGGAACTTTAGCGCTTCTGGTTTACATCAAACAAGACAAACATTAGCATGATGTGGTACAGGGTTTCCACATGTCCTGGAAGATGTTGAAAACCTTTTTTAGTCTTGAAAAATTAGGAAAGAAGATGAAAATGTATCTTCCTTCTACCTTGTTAGCGAACAAAAATCAAACATAGGACATGAAGTCAAAATGTAGTCGGTAACTAGTGCACACTTAGCCTAAAATATGAGGAGATAAAAATGCAAGTTTAGGAGAAAATATAAAAAACTCAAGACAATGGTGACAAGAGAAATTAAACAAATGGCAAAATGAAATTTAGGCTACTTAAACATTAACAAATATACAATATTATACAGTGTTTCCTCTAGGTTCATTGCCTTGGGGCGGCGGGTTCGGGGTTGCTCCATAATATCATAATTAAAGAGCATTTAGATCTGAATAAATAGTGAGCACTGTGGGCACACAACTACAACATTCTCAAAAGAATTTAAAATAAACTGCATAAAGTATAAAAAGTATTTTAAAAAAAACAGGAAGAATGTAACATTTCATGTAACCATGTAAGCTCAGCAGGTGGAGAGAAGATGAATCATAAAGTTATAGCAAGTGACTGACAATGAGGAGAAACTACATGCTGAAAGTTTCCTACACTGCTCGCTGTGCTTCCCTTCTTAGTAAGGACAGTTGGCTTAAAAATGCTGAGATTTTTGCTTGGGGAGATTGTTTGGTAAGCTTCAGGTCATCCATTAATGTTTGTTTAAATTGTTTTTTTTTTTTATAATATTTTTTTACCGTTATGGTCGCTCCTTCATCCGCCGGCTGAGTGTGAGTGTGTGTGTATGTCTGTATGTGTAGTGTGTGTGTCTTTATCATCCCCTTCACACAACGCGCCGCTTCCAGTCATTTCAATGAGGGACAGGCGGCAGACAGCACGCGGTTTGGACCGCCGCGGTAGGAGCGGTTGCCGCCGAAGAGCACGCGCACAGATTTTGGCCTGCTGCTCAGAAACCAGCGTTTTGAACTTTCTGGCTGTAGTCGCCTGGCAGCAGCAAATCATATCGAACTATCGAAGAACTGGACGTGGGGAAGCATTTCTACTGAATTGTTTTTAGGGAAGGGAGTGTCATAGTAGTATGTCAGAGTGAGCATCTTCAGAGTAGACGATCTTTGTAATGTTAACGCTGCTAAGGGGGAGCCCGGGGATTGGCTGAGGGTAACGGAAGCGTAGACTGAGAGAGAACTGCTAACTGTATGACACGCTGTTTGAGTCTGTTTGAGTCTGTTAATAAAGAGAATTAATGATTCAGAAGTTATCGGCTCGTTCTATGACAGGGAGTGTTGTGAGACACTTTTAGGTGGCCTCTGCTCTGACGTTCGCTGAATCACCGCTACGTCTCGGCCCGCGGTGGCAGCAGCCTCAATAAAGACTGCATGTGGGGGGACTCCGCCTGCAGAGAGACGGTTTGGTTGCCGCGCGGCCTATCGGTGCTGCACAAGAGGAGGCGGGAGGAGGCGTTTTTCAGAGCGGAGAGGAAAAATGCATTTTATTAAATGTAAGCAAACCATAGCGACACAACTATGGGCAAGATAGTTATCTGCCTCAGCACCCGCGACACCCGATTTAATGCAGGACTCTGATGTGAAGGCGGCGACATGATGCTGCAGTGGTGTATTTACAGTTTTTTTAAAAAATTGCAGGAGCGGCGGGTAGGATTTAGGAGCGGCGGCCCGCCGCTCCTAAATTAATGTAGAGGAAACACTGTTATATAAAAAGAGTAAATGAAGATAGAACAAGTATAAGCCATAAAGTTATGATGGTGAGACACTACATTAAGCTGGACTATAAAGGTACCCTGCAGACAATATTAATGCCGAGAGTTAGAATCAAAAACATTTTAAGTTTTATATTGCCCCTTTCAGACTGGACAAAAAACCCGTTTAAACTCTGTAACAAACTGTCGGCAGTTAGGAAGGATTAAATCGACTGACCCTGCAAGTGCCGCAGGTTTTTTTCAGCTTCAGTTCACGTCATGACACCATGACGTCCCCACGGCAGAACATGACGCCCGTCCCCTCCGTCTGTAACTCACGGGACTCTTTGCTGTCTCAGCAGCTGACTCTGTCCACCTTCCTGCCATCGTACGTTTTAAAGAGGGACAAAAGTTAAAGTACAGAAAACCTCAGTGCTATTCTCCACTGAGCGAGAACTAAAAGGTTCCTGGTACTAAGTAAAAGTGTGTGAAGTGTTTTTTTGTCCTACCCGAGCACACGTTGTTCTGTCCTGACCCTGGAGTCCCAGAGAAGCCCCCGGGGAGACCTCAGGCGAGGAAAGGCCCCCATGGCGCCCCCAAAGCAGACCCCGGGGCGGACGAGTCCTTCGAGGACCTGCTGTCCAAGTACAAGCAGATCCAGCTGGAGCTCGAGTGCATCCGCAAAGAGGAGACCAGGGCGCTGGAGCCGGACTCTGTGGAGCAGGCAGCAGAGCCTGACCCTGCAGGCAGCACAGAGAGCAGACCAGAACCAGGACCAGAACCAGGACCAGAGCCAGCTGGACCATCAGAGCCGTCAGGAGCAGCAGGAGCAGAGGAGCCCAGTGGGTCCATGACTGCTGAGAAGAAGGCCTTCCAGGCCTTCAACATCAAACCCCTGCGTCAGAAACTGCCCACCCCCTCTGACCTGGACCAGCTGAGGAAGAAGGGTGCAGAGCCAAAGACAGCAGGGGGCGGGGCTGAGAAGGAAGGTGAGCAGAGGAGGCCTCCCTGTTCTCCTGCAGGGCCTTCGCTCTGTCGTCTCCACAGGCTGCAGAGGCTCCGTGGTTGTAGGTTGTTTTTCTGTCAGATTAATCAGACTTCCTGTTTCATGTTTGCAGGTGAGGACGAGGAGAGCGCGGAGCAGGACGGAGCAGAGAAGGAACCCGGAGCTGCAGATGAGTCGAAGGAGGAGATGACGACGTGCCCGAGCTGCCGACAGGAAACGGACGCAGAGAAGAAGGTGTGTTCGTGTGTCAGGGAGTCGTCTGCCTCCAGCGAAGACTCTGCCCTCTCTCCTGACAAGGTGAGCTCTGATTGGACAGTTTAGTAGGTTAAATGGGGAATGTGGCGGTCGTACAGAAGTCTGAACTGTACCCCCGCTGAGAGCGGCAGAGTGAGACACAGAAGAGATGTAATTATTTATTTAATAGGGACAGTGCACATTAATGAACATCTCTTCAAAGAACAATAGATTTAATTAAATATGCCAGATTATAGCATCAATGCTAATTTACATCCGTAGTTACAGGGGGGAGGAGCTTATTTTTATGATGGTGAAGTCAGAGAGTCGGTGGAGGGGCTGAATGAGGAAGCACACCTGTGCTGTTTCAGCAGGTAAATGTCAGGTGAGCCACACCTGTGATCAGAGCCATCAGTCCACATGTCTGTCTCTGTCCACCTCTGCAGGGCGTGGTCCAGGTGGAGGAGGAGGAGCTGTCGGAGCTGCAGCTCCGCCTCCTCGCCCTGCAGTCAGCCAGTAAGAAGTGGCAGCAGAAGGAGCTGCAGGTGATGAAGAAGAGCAAAGACCGGATTACCAAGCCCATCCAGGACAAGACCCCAGGCCCGGTGCCGGCACAGGCCCCGCCCAGCAGGCAGAGGATCTCCACCAGGTCCTCCTCCACCTCCACCTCCACCTCTGCTGCTGGGGCTGCTGCAGACAGGAGCAGAACCAGGTCCAAGCCTCCTCCTGACAGGGACCGCACCAAGACTGGCGGAGCCAAATCTGCAGAGCGGGACCGAGACAGAACCAAACCCAGTCCAAAACCCAGTCCAAAGCCTGGGCCCAAACCCCGGGCAGCTGCCTCCACCCGAGCAGCAGCAGCGGCAGCAGGAGATCGAGGCCGAGCTGCAGGGAGAGCTCCGAGTGTTAAGAAGGTCATCAGTCCAGGTGAGGACCACCCAAGGTCCTGTTCAGGCCCTGCTGCCCTGACTTCACCTGTCTGAAGCGTGAATGAACTTTCAGGCTCTTGTCTTTGTTTATTTGTTTACTTATTTGTGTATTTGTTCACTGTTCCTCCGTGGACGGCGTTCCAGGCTCGGCGGCGAAGCAGGCTTTCAGGAAGCAGCAGGTGAGGACGTGGAAGCTGCAGCAGCAGAGGGAGCAAGAAGAGAAGCGACGGCAGGAGGAGGAGGACCGCCGAAAACGGGAGGAGGAGATCCGCAGGATCAGAGACCTGTCCAATCAGGACGAGCAGTACAACCGCTTCATGAAGCTGGTGGGGGGGCGGAGCCAGACACGCAGTAAGGTGAGAGCATGCCATGACCTCATGTGACCTCACCATGTTACTTTGGTTGAGCTGTGGGCTGGACAAACACACACCTGAGGAAAGATTGTAGAAAAGGTTAAAGTGGTTAAGGTGGTTTAAATGGTTAAGGTGGTTAAGGTGGTTAACATGGCGTAAATGGTTAAGGTGGTTAACATGGCTTTAATGGTTAAGGTGGTTTAAATGTTTTTTGTGCACAGACTTCTGTCCTGAATGGGATCGGACTGTCAGTCAGCTGATTGGTGTTCACCTGTCCAGCTGATCTGACAGTTCTTCTCAGGTGTTGGATCATCATTAAACCTGATCAGACTTTTATTCTGAACATGAGCAGAAGGTCAGCCTGTGGGGGCAAGACCCTTGACCTTCCTCTTTGGGTCGCCGTGGTTTTGGCAGATGTTGAGTTTGGGTGAATTCTCTAATCGCTCGTGTTCGGTCATCGTTGAGGAATCGGAGTGATGAGTTTGTGTCTGTGTCTCAGTCCAGGGAGAGGGAGCACAGGAAGTCCACGGGGAAACAGGGTCTGGAGGTCTCAGGGAACCTGTACCAGTACGACAACTATGACGAGGTCGCCATGGACACGGACAGTGAGACCAGCTCACCAGGTGAGTGCTGGATGCAGCACAGGGAGGTCCTGCTGGTCCAGGGGGTCCTGCTGGTCCAGGGGGGCTCAGCTGGTCCAGGGATGTCCTGCTGGTTCAGGGGGGCTCAGCTGGTCCAGGGGGGTCCTGCTGGTCCAGGAGGGTCCAGACGGCAGCGTGCTTCTCAGGGTCCTGGTGGTCTCTCTCTCTCCTGCTCCGCTCAGTGGTCTCCTGGAGCCCCCACTGGTCCTCAGGTGGTCACAGGTAACACCTGTTGTTGTCTGTTTCAGTCCCGTCCCCGCCCCCCCAGCTGCTCCCTGATGATGGAGGAGGCCTGCCCCCCCTCTCCCTGTACGTGAATGCGGCCCATCATTTTGGAATGGTACGCCCCCCAATCAGCTGATCAGAGGACTCGGGTTTTCGATGTTCCTGCTTGTGCCCAAAGTGACCCTGTCTGACCTTTCTGTCAAACAGGAGTTCCCTCAGCCTGCCCCCGCCCTGCCCGGAGCTCCTCCCCCTCCCCCCCCACTCCCCCCTCCCCCTGAAGAGCTGGAGCCCCCTCCCAAACCTCCGTTTGCTGATGAAGAGGAGGAGGAGGAGATGCTGCTGAGGGAGACCTGCCTGATGTCCATGGCCAACAAGAGAGTGCCGGTGGGCGAGGTGAGTTACCGTAATGTCTGGAGTTCAGGAGCACTGCTCTTTCTCTCCTGCTTCAGGAGTGTTCCCTCAACAGTTTTTATGATTATTAAATCAAATCAAATCTTTACATCAGAACAATGACCAGTTTCCAGTGTCACATGTTTTTATTTCAGATAAATTCATTTGAGATGTAAAAATCTCAGATGTTTCTGCACTGATCCAGTCCGACAGGGTTTATGAATCCGAGACCACGCAGAGGACATCAAACCTTAGGCTTGTGGGCCAAACCCTGGCCCACAGTACAGTGAAGACGGTCCGCGAGATCATTCTTCCTCTTGTAATCTGTTATGAGTGGCTCTTGGAACAGCAGCAGACAGGACGATGCCATAGATGATGGCATAGACGATGGCGTAGACAATGGCGTAGACAATGGCATAGACCATGGCAATGCCATAGACCATAGCGATGGCATAGACAATGGTTTTGGCGATGGCGTAGACAATGGCATAGACCATGGCAATTGCATAGACGATGGCGATGGCATAGACAATGGCATAGACCAGTGGTTCCCAACCAGGGGTACGTGTACCGCAAGGGGTACGCGGGAACATTGCAGGGGGTACGTTGAAACACTTGATAATTTGAATTGAATTGATTTATTTCAGTCATGTCAGCACACTTATACAACATCACACATTGTCAATAGATGATCACATTGTACATGTCCGAAAGGGAAGACGGAAGAAGCAGAGCTTATCTAGTCCCGTCCCCATTTCCTCAATATTTAGTCTCCTCATTTTTCACATATCATCAGATTATTGTAAATTTGTATTCCATTTACAGAAGTATGACATAATTCTTCAGTGTCTTTTATTGTCCATATGCTACATTTAATGTCCAATCCTTTGTTTGAAGTACGGCATAATTCACTGTCCATTTACTCCAGCTGTCCATTGCGTACCCAGCTAGGCATGTTCCATTTGGGCATTGTGGTTCTCCCGGGCCAGCTTGACGGGTTGAGAAAACCTTATCGATTGCGTTGAGAGCCCAACTTAGTGGATCCATTTTGAGACTGTCTGTCCCTCTGCAGTTAGTGGGATGATATACTGCTACCTCACGTGTCTTGCACCATCACTTCATTCACTATCAGTGTTTTGGTACATTTGGTCTTTCCTACGGTCTCACAGACTATACATACTCAAATGTTTACCTTTCAGCATCCGTCAGGTCTTGACAATTTTAGATGCTACACAGTCAGATATTATCATCTTGATATCCGTCAAAGGTCATTTTGACAATTTTTTTCTTAAATATATTCATGGTACCGCTGCGCCTGGTTTCTCCTTGTAAGCTGTTCCATTGATTGACTCCATTAACTGTGATAGTCGTGACTTTCAATGTAGTTCTCACTTTTCTTTTTTTAAATATCATTTCACCCCTTAAGTTGTGTCTCGTGTCTCTTTTTATGAACCGTGTTTGTAGGTTCCTCGGTTCATAAAAAGAGAAGAATTTATTCAGAAGAGGGTTAAGAGAAACCTGCTGAGAAAATGTTTTGAGTGTTTTGTTCCTGATTTTTATAGCTTAAATGCATGCTTAAAGGGGTCTTATTTAAAGAAGCTCTGGTGTTTTGTAATTAACTTTACAACAGTTGAATACAACAAAGGCAGGTTGATTATTTTGTGTCTTTTTATTTACAGTAAATATTTATTTTCAAGGCATTATATAATTTACCATTATGTTTAATTTGAGTTAAAAAGAAGAACACTTCTGAGAATTAAATGTTCAAACTAAGGAGATAAAATAAAATATATTTTGATTTATTAATCAGTTGTGTGTTGTTCTGTTTTAGAAGAATCATCAACAGGTATGAGTGAGGGGGTATTCATGGTATGACAAAAAGCCTCAGGGGGTACACAAGACATAAAAGGTTGGGAACCACTGGCATAGACGACGGTGTAGGCGTTGGCGATTGCGTAGACAATGGCATAGACCATGGCAATGGCATAGACAATGGCGTGTGTCTGTGTCTGAAAACTACTACTGTTAAAAAAATAAATGACTTATACTACTTATAAACTACAACGGTGAAATATATACTACTAGTACTACCTAAAAACTACTGCTGTTAAATATGGGCGACTTGTTATACTAATAAACTACTACTGTTCAATATCAACTGTACTCCTTTTAAACTACTCCTTTGCTCTGAGTCTGAAATCATGAAGAATAATCTCTGAGGTGATTTCAGGATTTTTGTTTCCTCTTTAATCCTGAATCTCAACCTTCTGCTGCTTCATCATTCATCATTCTATCTAGCTCACAAATCTCCGCCCACTTTTCAGTTCCTGTTAGCAGCTGGTTAGCAGCAATCCTCCACTTACGTGAGGGCGGGGACAGGAAGTGCTTAGTTGTTTGGACACAGGGTCGTCGAGGACGGATGGACCTTGGCGCCTGCTCGTCCCTCCAGTCCTCGAGTGTCTCCATGTTTTCCTGCAGACTCACCTGTGCTGTCCCTCTGTCAGCAGGGGAAAAGCTCCAGCGCCCCCCCTTCGCCTGGTGCCACCCCTCCTCCTCACGGCGCCCAGCTCCCCCCCAGAGGAAACCTGAGCACGGTCAGCCTGAACACCGTCGCCCCCTCCAGCAAGTTCAGCCGAGGACACCACGCCAGCAGGGCGCCCCTTGTGGTGAGTTTGAGGCGGAGCTGCAACCCTGAGACATTAGCACTGTTCCAGATGCTCCTGTCACAGCCTGACCTGCTGACCTCTGACCTGCCTGTCCACAGCTTCCTCGACACAAGTCCGTGGTCGTCTCCCTACTGGACTCGGATGACAGCGACTCGGACCCGGATGCCAGTGGCTCCTCTCAGCCGACCTTTGGAGGTCTGGAGTTCATGATCAAAGAGGCTCGCCGGACAGTGGAGGTGAGTCCTGCTCCTGACCTCTGACCTAAGAGAGGCAGACCTGTGACCTGTGGTTGAGGTTAGTCAGAGTTCAGAATTTACAGACTCAAGGTCACCTCAGGTCTGGGTCTGCATCTCAGACCTAGACTCACAGTACAGACTGAGCTCCTGCTGCAAAGCCCCAATTGAACAAGAATCTAATGGAACCACAATCATAGGGCTCACAGTCTACACGTGTTACAGGATTACGGGTGTCACAGGTGTTACAGGGCTCACAGGTGTTTTGGGGCTCACAGGTGTTATGGGGCTCACAGGTGTAACAGGGCTCACAGATGTCACAGGTTTTACGGATGTCACAGGTTTTACAGGGCTCACAGGTGTTACAGGGTTCACAAATGTTCCAGATGGCACAGGTTTTACAGATGTCACAGGTTTTACAGATGTCACAGGTGTTACAGGGCTCAGGTGTAAAAGGTCTCACAGGTGTTATAGGGCTCACAGATGTTACAGATGGCACAGGTTTTACAGATGTCACAGGTGTAACAGTGCTCACAGGTGTTACAGGGCTCACGGATGTTACAGATGGCACAGGTTTTACAGATGTCACAGGTGTAACAGTGCTCACAGGTGTCACAGAATTTGAGAGGGGGCTCACAGGTGTTATGGGGCTCACAGGTGTTATGGGGCTCACAGGTGTTACAGGGCTCACAGATGTTACAGATGTCACAGGTTTTACAGGGCTCACAGGTGTTACAGGGCTCACAGATGTTACAGATGTCACAGGCTTTACAGATGTCACAGGTGTTACAGGGCTCACAGATGCTACAGATGTCACAGGCTTTACAGATGTCACAGGTGTTACAGGGCTCACAGATGTTACAGATGTCACAGGTTTTACAGATGTCACAGGTTTTACAGATGTCACAGGTGTTACAGATGTTACAGGTGTTGCAGGGCTCAGGTGTAAAAGGGCTCACAGGTGTTACAGGGTTCACAAATGTTCCAGATGGCACAGGTTTTACAGATGTCACAGGTTTTTACAGATGTCACAGGTGTTACAGGGCTCAGGTGTAAAAGGGATCACAGGTGTTATAGGGCTCACAGATGTTACAGATGGCACAGGTTTTACAGATGTCACAGGTGTTACAGGGCTCAGGTGTAAAAGGTCTCACAGGTGTTGTAGGGCTCACAGATGTTACAGATGGCACAGGTTTTACAGATGTCACAGGTGTTACAGGGCTCAGGTGTAAAAGGTCTCACAGGTGTTGTAGGGCTCACAGATGTTACAGATGGCACAGGTTTTACAGATGTCACAGGTGTAACAGTGCTCACAGGAGTTACAAGTGTGTCTTTGGCTGTCAGCAGAGGGTCAGTGCTGATGTCCCAGGTGTTCTGTTCCACCTTTGAAGCCTCTCTCTTGTTCTTAAGGAGGCTCAGATCAATTGATGTCTGTGGAAAGCTGCTGCAGATGTTTTATCAGTCTGTGGTAGCAAGTGTTTTGTTTTATGGTACAGTCTGCATGGGGAAATAGTTTAAAGCAGAAGGACAAGAGGCGACTGGAAAAACTGGTGAAGAGAGCTAGCTCTGTGGTTGGATCCTGTTTGGACTCACTGGAGGCTGTGGTGCAAAGATATACACAGAAGAAAGTGAAGGCCATCATTGGTCACACTGATCACCCACTTCACATCATCCTTGACCAGAGAAACAGCAGCAGTGGACGACTCACCTCTCTGCGTTGCAGGACTGAGAGATACAGAAGATCGTTCCTTCCTGCAGCCATCAGAGTTTATAATTCTTTAATCTATGGAAGATGAGCCCACTATTGTTTTTGTTCATAGAATTATCAATATTGTATATATAATTAGTGTTGTTATTGTTTTACTTTTGTTGCTTACTTTGTTATTTAATCTTTATTTTATTCTTTATTCTTGTTGCCAAACTACATGAATTTCCCTTCGGGGATTAATAAAGTATTTTATCTATCTATCTATCTATCAATCTTGTTCTTCTGTTTCTGGTTTCAGGCGGCGAAGCCCAAAGCAGCGTCGGGATCAGAGAAGGAAAACAACCCGCTCAGGACCCCAGAAGCTCTCCCCGAGAACAAGAAGGCTGAGTACCGCCTCCTCAGAGACGAGATTGCTAGGTAAGGCCCCTGGTGTGTGTTGGGAGTGTGTGGTCTAGGACGGGCTCTGACATTCTGTGTCATCAGCAGGGAGAGGCAGAAGCTGCTGAAGGAGCACCGAGCACCTGCTGCCCCGGACTCTGACCTCAGGTCTGCAGCCGATGCACACCTGAGCGACGCCGAGCAGAGGCTCAGCAAACACAGGTGAGGATACAGGACCGGCTGCTCACCTTCACCTAAAGTCTGGCTGCTCACCTTCACCTGAGGGTCAAGCTACTCACCTTCACCTGAAGGTCTGGCTGCTCACCTTCACCTGAGGCTAACCCCTGGTGTGCCCACAGGGAGCTGCTGCAGAGGGACGAGTTCCTGCTCAGGCACCTGCTGCAGCAGGAGGTGAAGAAGAGGGAGTCCGTGCGGGCGGCCGAGGGCAAAGTGCTGCGGCTCCGCGAGCAGCTGCAGGCCTCCGAGAAGATTGCCACCGCCAACCGTACGCTGCTCAGGAAGCTGCAGGAGCAGGTGAGGGCACACCTGCAGCTGGGGCCACAGTTTCTGCTGGTCAGGGACAGGGTCTGCACACCTGAGCCTCAGGGGTCCTCCTGGGAATAGGTAACCATGGAGGGAAACCACAGATGAAACACCTGCTTCTCACCAGGAGACTGATAGGCACCAATGGCCACTTCATTAGGTACACCTCTCAGTGTCAGGATGGACCCCTTCACCTTCAGAGCTCCTGAGATGTTGGTCCATGACTCCATCACGGCATCATGGAG
Source organism: Scarus forsteni (assembly GCA_036419115.1). Taxonomy (NCBI): domain Eukaryota; kingdom Metazoa; phylum Chordata; class Actinopteri; order Labriformes; family Labridae; genus Scarus; species Scarus forsteni. The sequence goes on from JAZDUH010000536.1 coordinate 15,609,642, forward strand.
AGCTCTGCTGGACTGAGATCTGGCGACTGATCTGAGCTGTGAGATATGGAGTGTTCTCAGGGTACCTAATAAAGTGGCCCACAGTGTTTACATATGTCTAGGAAAATGACTCTGCTGTTTGAAGCAAGCAAATAATTTCTGTCTTCTTGTTGTGTAGAAGTCATGACCTGCTGACATGACCCCTGACCTCTGCTGACATGTCTCTCCTGTGCAGGTGCACCGTGTGGAGCAGCGCGTGTCCCTGAAGAAAGGTGTAGCCGTGCGGTTGGAGCAGGAGCTGGCTCACGCTCAGCTGGCCGCAGGGCGGGGGTCCAAACGCAGAGCAGACTCGACCCTGGGCCAGGTGAGGACCACCTGAGGGCGTCTGGGGTCAAAGGTGTTTGTGTCCCTGAGTGTGTCTGACAGCGCTGCAGCTCAGGGTCAGCGTGGGCCTCCACCTTTTTAGTGCCTCAGGGTCAGGGTGGGTCTCCACCTCTTTAGTGCCTCAGGGTCAGGGTGGGCCTCCACCTCTTTAGTGCCTCAGGGTCAGGGTGGGCCTCCACCTCTTTAGTGCCTCAGGGTCAGGGTGGGCCTCCACCTCTTTAGTGCCTCAGGGTCAGGGTGGGCATCCACCTCTTTAATGCCTCAGGGTCGGCACGGCCTCCACCTCTTTAGTGCCTCAGGGTCAGGGTGGGCCTCCACTCTTTAGTGCCTCAGGGTCAGGGTGGGCCTCCACCTCTTTCGTGCCTCAGGGTCAGGGTGGGTCTCCACCTTTTTAGTGCCTCAGGGTCAGGGTGGGCCTCCACCTCTTTAGTGCCTCAGGGTCAGGGTGGGCCTCCACCTCTTTCGTGCCTCAGGGTCAGTGTGGGTCTCCACCTTTTTAGTGCCTCAGGGTCAGGGTGGGTCTCCACCTTTTTAGTGCCTCAGGGTCAGGGTGGGCCTCCACTCTTTAGTGCCTCGGGGTCAGGGTGGGCCTCCACCTCTTTCGTGCCTCAGGGTCAGGGTGGGTCTCCACCTTTTTAGTGCCTCAGGGTCAGGGTGGGTCTCCACCTTTTTAGTGCCTCAGGGTCAGGGTGGGCCTCCACCTCTTTCGTGCCTCAGGGTCAGTGTGGGTCTCCACCTTTTTAGTGCCTCAGGGTCAGGGTGGGTCTCCACCTTTTTAGTGCCTCAGGGTCAGGGTGGGCCTCCACCTCTTTAGTGCATAGGGCAGAGATGAAAAACGAAATAATAGGCTGAGATAAAGACAGTCATGGAGGCGTTAGACTGTCACAGTGGGACAGGTGTTCAGTGCTCAGTGTGTCGACGACCGTCAGAATACCTGAGATCCTTTGTTTGGCTCTTCAGTGCATAAACCTGCATGGGCGAGTTTTTACTCTGAGGACAGCGGGTGAGATTTTTGTCACCTTTGCGTCATTTATAGTTTTTCAGAGGCAGAAAATCAAAATTCAAAATTCAATTTTGTGGACAAAGTTTGAGATTTTATTTCAGAGCCCAAATTTTAATCCCATTTCATGTAATTGGATTAGTTTCCTGATTGGCTCGAGGGTCCAGTTTTAATAAGAAGACACCTCTGCACAGGCTCATTTACACTGAAGCAGACAGACAAGTTAAAGTGATATTCCGAGATGGAACAAGTTGGGTCCTATCACAAGGTTTAGGGCAGAAATTACCCCTACAGCAGTGTTTCTGTGCAGCAGAAGCCCAGGGCGCTCGGACCAAGCACCCCCTTCCTCCTCCGGTCCTGCTTGTCTGCCGATTCCTCTGCAGTCACACGGGGCCATATTTTACTTGACCAAAAACACAAATAAACGGACTTCCACCGAAAAAATCTGATATCTGTCTGCATTCACGCTTTATTTAGAGAATTTTCAGCGCGTTACTTTCACACAAAAACACCTCTAAATATTGCTCTATTGCTCATAGTGCCGTGAAACAGCCTCCGCGCAAGAGCCACAGCCTCCGCTGCAGAGCTCTGGCGTGGAGGCTGTTTCACGGCGCTATTTCTGCCCTAAACCTTGTGATAGGACCCAACTTGTTCCATCCCGGAATATCGCTTTAAGGTGGAACTTCTCTGGATGAACAGGGGCCTCGTTCAGAAACATGTAAGAGAGATCACTGTGTGCACACATCCCATGTTGTTTTCTATTTATAAATCACAATCAGCTCTTAGGCTGTCACACCTGAGGGAACACTTTGCCCTGCCCACATGGTGCCTATAACGGCCCTTTTCCACTAGCACGCCTTGGCCCTACTCTACTCGGCCCCACTCGATTTGCAGCGTGTTCCACTAGCCTGGTACCTCCTAAGACAAGCTAGTTTTAATACCTACTCTGCTGTGGTTCCAAGCGAGCTGAGTCGATACTAAAAGATGTCATTGACTGCGGGCTACTGATTGGTCAGACAATGTAGCTACTGTTAGCTTACCTTCATACGTCTTTTCTTTGCAGCTGGATTGCTCTCGTCCTCGGCTTCATTCTGTTGTATAGCTTCCAAAACTCTCCTGTGCTTCTCAAGGGGTATTTCTTCTTACCACCTGCAGCCTTCTTCTGCTTTCCTTTTTTACTCGCTTTGTGACAAAAAGCCACAGACTGTTGTGTCGCGCTCAAAATGACGTCACCGCAGAGGATGTTGCCTGTTGTCGCCGTGTTGGTCAGTTTGTCTCCATGAAAACAAACTGATTCTAATTTGTGTCGTCCAAAATCAGGGTTTGTATTTAGAGCTTCACACAACTGTGATAATTTAACATGGAATAATTAAGCGGGTCAGAACTGTGTTATTTCAGCACGAGTTTGACTGAAGTCCGAGTTGGACGGCTAACGCTCTATGCTAACGGCTAACGCTCCGTATTGACGGTAACGGCTAAAGCTCCATGCTTTAGCCGTTACCGTCTGCAGCTGCAGCAGACCAATCCAGACGGCTTACGTAGTGCAGGGAGCGCGCATAGACGTGCACTGCGGAAGTACGCTATAGCACTGTTTAGGCTCGAAAAATGTACTAAATGACCTCGTTTCGAATTAATTATGGACGTTACCCGCTCAGGACACTTGGATTACAGCGACGAGCAGTATGAAGGAAAAAATAGGCGCGTTTAGTGGACTTTTATGGACCTTTTTCTTCGGGCTCCGTCGTCCCCTGTTAGATGGACGTTTGTTCACAGCGAAAATCCCCCTGGACCTCCAGCTGCATTTGAGACATCAAAAAAGTGCTCCAGAGTGTTGCTCAGCATGAGGGTGAGTAGAAAATTAAGACATATCATTCTTTGGGTGTAATATTCCTTTAACTATGCTAACAGCTAACGCTCCATGCTAGGCGCTCACAGACGTCTGGAGCGGACCCCACGCTGAATGTCCGTGTCCCGTGAACGTCAGAACTTCGAAGTCGAGCGACTACCGCGTAGTAGTTTCTTGTGAAATGAGTGTGAAACCCTACGTTTCCTACAGTCCCTGCGCTTTGTTTTACATTTCTCTGTCATGAAGTCCTACATTTAGGATGAGGGAGAGCAGCTGCTCTGCATGCTGACTTTACAGAGTAGTAAAGAAAAGCGACAGACGTTAAATAGAAAGATAGATTTACTTTATTGATTCAAAGCCGGGAAATTGTTGTATTTACAACAGCTTTTTCATAGAGTAGTTACACACACACACATAAAAGAGACTAAGATTTTAACTAAATAACTCAGAATATATAGTATATACCAAAAGCCATTTATGAAACAAATGAATGAATAAATAAATAAATAAAAATATAGCCGCAAGCGGCAATCGGCGGGTTCAAACCTTTTCTGGCCCCTTCCAACCACCCAAAACCTCAAAACTACACACTTGCACTGTCACAGGCTTTTTCCTCTAATACTCAGTGCAATCACAGTTTTTCTCTTGGTCATTGAAGCTCATTGCAATTGAAGTATTGGTGCTTAATGATGAATAGACCACGCCCCCTTCAACCGATTAACTTGAAACTGCAACTCTCAGCTAATACTGGCCCCTAGAATATGTCCACCAATTTTTGTGATATTCTGACCAATCGTCTTTGAGATATAATCATGTGGTGTTTATAGCGCCACCTATGGATTTAGCTCAAATTGGTTTTTCAGGCTGCTTCCCTGTCTCATTGTGAACACACCTAGTAAAATTTGTAAGGATTGGGCAAAGGGTGTTGGAGTTATCATCAGTTATATTTAAGCTCCGCCCACCTCCTTAGATTTTTTTGCTGGCTAGCGGCCATGTTTTTCGTTTAATTGGGCTCATCTACGGGAGGCTTTAAAAGAGTTGTCCCCTAAGTCCATTTCCTGAATTTGGTGCTGATTGAGTCAGTTTTCGAGAAGTTCTGTTAATATCATTCCTTTTACCTGTATGCAAATTTTAAAAAAATCCATAATAGCAGTGTTCATAGTTGCAAAGGTTTTTTGTAGAGGTATATCAGACTAAACTGTCAATCCAACTACAAGTCATTAGACTGTGTGGTATGGAAGTAATAGCCTTTAAATTTTGCAGATTTCGCTCAAAGCTCTAGCGCCCCCATCAGGCCCGATTTGTTTCAGAATTTTTTTGCCACATATCAGTGACATATATAGTTGACCTGCCAAGTTTTGTGTCTCCAGGTCATTTCTACTCTCCAAAATTGAAGAAAAAGCAATATGCATTAAGCTCCGCCCACTGCTAGGATGTTTTGGTTCACAGTGGCTACATTTTTTGACCGATCTTGCTCATTTATAATAGAAATGACTGTCTCAGTCCTCTGATGCCATATTGTGAAATTGGTGTTGATGGCATTATTATTTCAAACTTTCTATTCATTTTACTGTTTTTGGCATTATGCAAATTAGGCCAAAATCGGTGATAGCAGCAGTGGTGGTGCAAGAGGCTTTTTTGTAGAAGACTATCAGGTGAAGATGTGTGTTTGTTTTCAAGTCAACAGGACTTACGGTGTGGAAGGGAGGGCCTTTCAAGTTTGGCAGTGTATGTTATAGCGCCCCCTATCGGCCAATTTTGATCAAATTTTTTTTGGATCACTCAGACATCATTTGTAGTTGACATATCAAGTTTGGTGTCCCTAGGTCATTTCAATTGACCACAAATGTAGAAAATGTACTTAATACTGAATAGGCCACGCCCACTTTCACCAAAAAATATGCCTCTCATTATATTAGCTCATATTGGCTCCTAGAACGAGCCCACAAAATTTGGTGAAATTCCGACCAATGGTCTTTGAGATATAAACATGTGGTGTTGCTCAGCCTATGAGGCTGAGCTAGAAAATTAAGACTCGTCTTTACAGGCAACTGATCTCAAAGCTACCTGCAAACAGCCTAACGCTCCCATGCTAAGCTGGTTATGATTGGGCAACGGGTGTTGGAGTTATCACCAGTTATGTTTAAGCTCCACCCACCAGCTTAGATATTTTGGTGGCTAGCGGCCATGTTTTTTCACCAATCTGGCTCATTTATAATAGAAACTTGTCTTTTTGTCCCGTGAGGCCATATACCAAATTTGGTGCTGATTGAGTCAATATTTCTCAACTTCTATTCATTTTAGTGTTTTTCAAATTATGCAAATTAGCAAAAAATCTAATTAGGCGGACTTTAGGGGTCCTTGAGGCTTTTTTGTAGAGCACATTGAGCTGGACTCGGGCCTTGATTTTTAAGTCAATCGGACTTACGGCGTGAGGGGCATGGCCTTTCCAAAAAAACAAATTTGGGCCTTAATTACAGCGCCACCTTGTGGCTGACTTCGCTCAAGACCTAGGCAAAGCTGGTGCACATCATTTCCAATGCCTTGGCCAAGTTTCAGCTCTCTGGCTCATTCCAGCTCACGGGAATTTTGGCCTAAGTGGCAGAAGAAAAAAAAAAAAAAAAAAACCGGCACAAAAACAATAGGGTTCCACCCCTTCGGGGTTTGAACCCTAATAAGGCAATAGCAGTCCACTGTTGATAAACTGATTAACACAGGGCAGAGTAAGTAGCAGGGATGAAAGTGCAGCTTTTCCCATCATTAACTGTCAGTGACACTTCCCTGCTCGACAGCCCCGACAGTGGGCTGCCTTCTTGAGAGGGGCACGGCTTTCCTTTGAGGAGCCAAACGGTGGTCTTTGGGCTAAGAAAGAGCCAGTATTCAATCAGACAATCAAGATCAACTGAAATAGATGAATGGGTGATTGGTTGGATTAATGGATGGTTAAATTAATTGATTGATGGTTGGTTGGTTGGTTGGGCTGATTGATTGATGGATGGTTGGTTTGATTGATGGTTGGACTGATGGTTGGTTAGATTGATTAATGGTTGGTTGGTTGGGATGATGGTTGGTTGGATTGATTGATGGTTGGATTAATTTATTGGTGGTTGGATTGATTGATGGATGGTTGGTTGAATGGTTGGATTGATTGATGGATGGTTGGTTGGATTGATTAATGGTTGGAATGATTTTTTTATGGTTGGATTGATTGATGGATGGTTGGCTGAATGGTTGAATTGATTGATGGTTGGATTTACTGACGGTTTGCTTTACTTTGAACTTCTCTTCATCTTCTTGGTTGGTGCAGCGTGGATGGCCTCGGGGTTGGCGCCCTCGCTCATTGACTGGCGCCCTCTGGAGTCGCCTGCACTTTGAAGATCCAGAAGCTGAAGGAGGCCCAGGCGCTGCACCACCGAGGAGCGATTTCCGACCTCCTGACGGAACCCCCACTCCGAGCCTCGCCCCCTCCTGACCCCGCCCCTCCACCCGCCCCCTCCTTCCCTGTGCCGCAGCCCTCCCTGCACGACCTCACGCAGGACAAGCTCACTTTAGACAGCGAAGACGCCCCTGACGGCGAGGAGACGGAGTCAGAACCAGCTGCCCCGCCTGCCGCCACGCCCTCTGCTGCTGCTCCGGCTAAACCGGCCCGCAGACGCTCCCTCCGCCAGTCCAGCTGCTCCTTCACCAAACCGCACCTGGAGACGCCAAACTCCACCCCCAGCAAAGACAGCAGCTCCTCCAAAGCCTCCAAGAGCAGCAGCAGCTCGGCTCCGCCCACAGAGGCGGTGAAAGGCCTCGACCTGGAGCAGCTGAGGCTCAGATACCAGCAGCAGCCTCGCCTCGGGGAGCTGCTGCTCAGAGAGCTGCAGGACATGGGAGGACGAACTGAGCCCCCACCTGGACAGGTGAGCCGTAACAGTCCACAACAAGGGTGAAGGCCACCTACATCAGAGCCCTGACCCAGAGGATCCAGGCTGAGTGGGTCTGAAGGTCCTGATGTGTCTCCTCTGATGTTTGTGTTCAGGTGTTTCCTCTGGAGATCGACGCCGCTGTCAGCCAATCAGGGAGCGGCGAGCTGCGGCCTGTGTCCTTTGAGCCATACCACAGCCCTCTGCTGGTCTTCAAGTCATACAGGTAGGTGTTGGTGCTGAGCAGGTGTGTGTCACAGGAGGAGGTGTCGTGGTTCATGCTGAGACTCACAGAAGCAGATGAACAGTGTTTTCAGTCTGACGTGGTGGGCGGAGTTTTGTTTTCCTGTCTGAACTCTGACAGACTGAAACATCTCAGCAGCTCGGAGTAAAGATCAGAAACAAAACCATAAACACGTTTATTAGAAATGTGAATCATAACCGGTTACCTGGGTGAGGCTCAGAAAAGACGGAGTGGTGAGTCATGTCCCTCGGGACATGCGGCAGGTGAAGCTTACCTGTCTGACTAAACCCTGGGTTTTGTCTGTCAGGTTCAGCCCCTACTACAGGACCAAGGAGAAGCTTTCCCTGAGCTCCGTCACCTTCAGCAACGCCATCGAGCCTGCAAAGTGTTTCTGCCGCTTCGACCTGACGGGCAGCTGCAACGACGACCACTGCAGATGGTGAGACCTCGCTGTTCAAACCCTGAACCCCCACCGCTACACCACTGCACCACTCTACTGCTCCACCCTCTGGCCAGTTGTCACTCACATACTCACACCAGTGCATCAGTGCTAACATACTAACATGATGCTCCCAGGCTAACATGACGCCCCAGGGCTAATTTGCCAATATGGCAGCCACAGAGGTAACATGCAGCAACAGAGCTAGCATGCTAAACATGCGGCCACAGTGGTAACATGACGCCACAGAGCTACCATTCTACCATGGCAGCCACAGAGGTAACATGACGGCCTAGAGCTAACATGCTAACATGACTCCCCAGACCTAATATGCCAACATGGCAGCCACAGAGCTAGCATGCTAACATGGCAGCCACAGAGGTAACATGACGCCCCAGAGCTAATATGCCAACATGGCAGTCACAGAGGTAACATGCAGCAACAGAGCTAGCATGCTAACATGCAGCCAGTGCTGCAGCGCTGAAGACTGCAGTTCGTCACTTGTCCTCTAGAGGCTGACCACAGAAGGAAATGGACCCTTTTACGAACAGTCTCAGTATTTATCAGTTAGCCAGTTCATTAGGTACACCTGCTCGACAGAGGTCGTCAGCCAATCACTGAAGATCCCTGACCTCCTGAGTAGGATCTCCGCCCACAGTGACCTTTGTAACGTCTGACCTCTGTGACTGGGTGAATGGCACTGTGAGTGTCCCCTCTCCATCGTGTCTCATGTACCTGTGTGTGGTCTTTTCAGGCAGCACATGAGGAACTGCACGCTGACGGGGAACCAGCTGTTCCAGGACATCCTGTCCTACAACCTGCAGCTGATTGGCTGTTGTGAGAACAGCTCTGACCAGGAAGTCAGCTCAGCCACAGGTGAGACCGTCTGCAGGTGAGGGTGTCGTTATCAGCCATGTCAGATTTGACTGACTGTTTGACTATTTTACTTACTGACTGTTTTGCTGACTGGTCGACTGTTTTACTGACTGTTCATCTGGTGTGGGTAGTGCTGCTGCAGTGAGCTGTGTTGTGTCCCTCAGAGCGCTACATGAAGAAGCTGCTGGGCTCAAACAAAGACCGCATGGGCGTGGACCAGAAGGCCGTGCTGCTTGTCAGTAAGGTCAACGAGAGCAAACATCACGGTGAGCCCACGCTCGTCTTCTTCATCTTCATCTTCTCTGTGCATGCGCACCATGACCTCTAACCTCCCCCCCGCAGTCCCTCCATTCACCACTTTTAAGGACATGAGGAGGTGGAGGCCCAAACCTGCAGCTCCCAACAGCTCCGTCACCGAGGAGGACAGTGAGGAAGAGTCGGAGGGAGGAGACGTAACGCCACAAAGACAAGGTGAGGACACACCTCCACCAACGTCCCTCCACCAAGCCAGGAGTCTGAGCAGAAGGGGGTGGGATCAGGAGAGGGTGGGGCAAGGAGAGGGTGGAGTCAGGAGAGGGTGGGGCAAGGAGAGGGTGGAGTCATGAGGGGGTGGAGTCAGGAGAGGGTGGAGTGGTAAAGACACTACCATAACTGTGCTGTCTCTGCTCAGACGATCGACCCCACATCAGCCTGTCAGCGGTGGACGTGTGCGTGACCTCGGAGGACAAACGATACTTCATCAGTGAGACGGATGACATCTCGAACCTGGAGACCAGCGTCCTGGAGACGCCACGGGACACACAGCTGTGGATCAAACTGGCCTTCAAATACCTGAACCAGAGCGACACGTGAGTTTGACCACAGGCCTCATGGTCTGCTGATGTTGAGTCTGCAGGCCTCATGGTCAGCTGATGTTGAGTCTGCAGGCCTCATGGTCAGCTGATGATGAGTCTGCAGGCCTCATGGTCAGCTGATGATGAGTCTGCAGGCCTCATGGTCAGCTGATGGTGAGTCTGCAGGCCTCATGGTCAGCTGATGGTGAGTCTGCAGGCCTCATGGTCGGCTGATGTCAGGTGTTTCCTTCACAGTCGATGTGATGGCTGGTCTGTCTGTGTGTTTGTGGTGCAGGCCTGCAGCAGAATGCCTGGAGGCCGCCCTGAACACGCTGTCTCGAGCTCTGGAGAGTAACTGCGAGGGACTGGAGAGTGGTGGAGGAGCTGCCACTGCCTGCTCTTCTCAGGAGAGGGGAGGAGTCTGGTGGAATGTAAGTGGTCTTTTTGTTTTTATTCAGTTTCACCAGAGCTGGGCCACTCTGGGCACTGAGGGGGCTGCACTAGTTAGTCAGGGGGCCAAAATATTAGAAACAGTCTCAATAAAACCGGCATGAAAATGTAAACTTACCAAAAAGCTTTTCGGTCAGATGTGACCAACATGTCTGTTTAACAGGGTTATGGTTGACCTGAGATGGAGGAGAGTTAAAGGTCCTTTTTCAGTCAGGTTAACAACCACGTTTAACATGGTAATCATTCACAGTCCTGCTCCCACGTAGGAAGAGTCTTACAGATTAAAGGGGACATATCATGCTTGTTTTTCCTTTTCACTATGCCAGACTAGGATGCCTGTAAAGCATTTCTGCCCTCAGTACAAGTCATTTAGTTCCTTCATTGCCCCACAATAGCGTTCTCAAAATCCTCATTTTAGGCCATTATAAAGCGCTTATTGAAACGCTTGGTCTCAAGGATGACCTAAAGTCACCTCGCAATGTCACAGCCCTTTGTGCTCTGATTGGTCAGTTCTATCGGGGGTAGAGCCAGCCTGTCCTTCTTCTTCTACTGTGTTTTCCAGCAGGCTCAAAGCAGCGACCGCGTATTGAGTCCCCCTACAGGCCAGAGCTGGTAATGTGGAAGGGTGAGCGAGGGAGTTTTATACCCCTGCTGGTGGATGTGTTCCTCGGTGAGGGTTTGTGACTAACGGACATCACAGAGGAGGAAGTGTTTTATCAGATTACTCCAATAAAAAGAAAGGTACCTCGTGATGTCACAACGTTTGAAATCTCGTGGACATCTCGCACTGACCTATTTTCAGAGGCATCAAATCTCGTTCTAGGATATCAGAAAAAATACAACATCTCATTTTTTGAAAATTAAGGGGGTGTAAGGTCTTGTTTTCAAATGTTTTTATATTATATGTAAGTATTAAATTATGCATCAGCATGATATGTCTCCTTTAAACACGAGGTTTGAATAAAAAACAGAAGGAAGTCTCCTGTAACATTAGCTGGGTTTCCATTACAATTTTTCTCAAAATAAAAGCGATATTCCTAAAATTTCGACAAAGTATATTTGCGCTTTGAACGTGTTTCCATTGAAGGTTGTTCTTGGCAGGAGCGTCGTACCTCGTGAAATATCATCCTGCGAGATTTCACTGCAGGAAGATGGATGCCGAGGCTTGTCGAACTCTTTCTCCGTCATTTGCGTTTCTATCTCCTTATAACACTCTGCATTCCTCTGTTTGCTGTCTAGTATGGCAGTTGTGTTTTTCTCCAAAATAATGGTAAGAAAAATCTCCGTCTCCTCCTCTGTCCAAACGTACCACTAGGGATGTAACGATATGAAAATTTTGTATCACGGTTATTGTGACCATCACAGTTATCATTATTATCATGGTATTGTTGCAGTGTGCTCAAAATGTTCAAAAAGTACTTTTACACACAATTTAATCACTTAACCCCTTCACTATTATTATCATAATGGTTCTTTTTTGTCTTTTTTATCAATAATGTGTCAAGAAATGCCCTTTGAGTACATCTTTATCCTTCTTTCATGAGAAATAAAAATAAACAATCCTGAAAGTATTTGTCATTATTATGTTATAAACGGTGTGATTACAAGAAAATAAAACAACTGATATGAGCTTTAAACAGGATTCCCTTTATAAACAATTTTAAATGAACATGTTCAAAGTTTTCAGATGACAAAAAATGAGCTTAAACTATTTTATATGCACTCACACATTTTAGTTTGCCTGCAGCATTAGTGTCCATGATACAGCTCCTTATATTAGACCATGTCCAGGACTTTTTTTTTTAATGACAATAGTCCCTGAAGGAATTAACCCCCTTCATGGTTCTCCTCTGGTCTCCCCTCTCCTCGGTAGAGCTCCTCGGTATTTTCTCCTCTAAATATTTCCAAATAACGAACAATGAAATCCATAAACACGAACTTTGACGAAAAAAGACGATCTATGTCAAAATACGACGAATACACGGCAAAACAAAGGCAAGAACACACTCCAGAATGATACTAATTCTGTTATTTATAAGATTTATACATTTTTGGATAGAATTACTGATAAGTCACCTGTTATTCTCTCAGGTATGGCTCACTGAATCCTCTCTCTCTCTCTCTCTCTCTCACTGTCTCTCTCTCTCTCTCTCTCTCTCTCTCTCTCTCTCTCTCTCTCTCTCTCTCTCTCTCTCTCTCTCTCTCTCTCACTGTCTCTCTCTCTCACTGTCTCTCTCTCTCTCTCACTGTCTCTCTCTCTCTCTCTCTCTCTCTCTCTCTCTCTGTCTCTCTCACTGTCTCTCTCTCTCTCTCTCTCTCTCTCTCTGTCTCTCTCTCTGTCTCTCTCTCTCTCTCTCTCTCTCTCTCTGTCTCTCTCTCTCTCTCTCTCTCTCTCACTGTCTCTCTCACTGTCTCTCTCTCTCTCTCTCTCTCTCTCTCTCTCTCTCTCTCTCTCTCTCTCTCTCTCTCTCTCTCTCTCTCTCTCTCTCTCTCTCTCTCTCTCTCTCTCTCTCTCTCTCTCTCTCTCTCTCTCTCCCCTCTTTTCATCCGACTTCCTGCCGTTGAAATCACGCACGTCTTTTTCTTTCGCTGCAGCTTCGTGTTCAGACAGGGAGACTGTCATGTATCAGTTTCCCCTCAGCATCCTTGTAAAAATCCAAAATTGAACCAGACTTCAGAGTCCGTTTCGAGAAAACTCTGCTGTGGCTCGAACTTTGCTCTCAGACCCAGAGGCCAGACAATGCAAACTGCACATGCTCACACCGGTTGAGGCCGCTTAATCGAGGACAGAGACATAGGTCCGGCTTTTCCAGGCAAACAGCAGCATCACTGTGAGTTATTGACACAGGGTGGTGAACAAACACGGTAAAACGGTTATTTTAAAAAGACATGGTAATGATTACTGTGGGAAATTTTACCGCGGTTTACCGTTTTACCGGTAACCGTTACATCCCTACGTACCACACCATATTTACTCCCAGAGAACTGATCATGTGACCAGGTACGTCATGTCCTGTGATGTATGATTGCAGGAAGTGTCTCCATTGCACTTTTGTGATATATTTGAATATTTAGACATCTGAAAAACCACCTCCTGAACACGTAAAAACTTTTTAGCGATATTTCAGTGCTTTTTTGAAATTCAGGTGTTTCCATTACCAGTTTTTTATTGCACTATTTACATTTTGCACATATCCAAGGGTAATGGAAACGCAGTTAGTGTTAAGATGCACGACAGGAGGAGGTGTTTGATGTTTATATTTGATATTATGTAATATTGGCAAGAATGTGGCACTTTATATTTCAATGTGAGCAACAATAAAATAAATAATGATGGGGCACAGATGGGCTAGTGGTTAAGGTCGCACCCCATAAAGTCTGTCCTCGAGCTGTTAGCCGGGGTTCACATCCCGCCTGAGGCCTGTTTACTGCATGTCATTCCCCTGCTCTTTCCCTGTTTCCTACTCTATCCACTAGGTGTGTAATGGTGCACAAAAATGATGGTTCGGTACATACCTCGGCTTTGGGGTCACGGTTCAGTACATTTTCGGTACAGTATGGGAACAACGCAAAACCATTGGCTTGTTTAGCAGGTGCATTAAACCAGAAATTTTTCATTATACAAAGTTAAAACCAAAATAAATTCAATGTGCTGCTTGGTAAGACTAAGAAGTTAAATAAAATAAATGAACAACAAATGTATGAAATTAAAATTAATGAGTTTCTTTTTAAATTCCTGGCTTAAATGTGGACGACTGGGTACTTTATACCGTGGCTCAGTCACCTTTAGCATGTGTTTAAAACCAGCATTTTCCGGGGTGCTGGTTTGGTGGAGTGGTTAGCAACCAGGCACCCCATCTACTTGCTTCTGCCGGTCCAGGTTCAAATCCAGCTAGAGCTGAAACGATTCCTCGAATATTCGCGAGTGCTCGATTACAAAATATCCTCGAATTAAATTTTGTGCCTCGAAGCCTTGTTTAGTATATAATTATACATATAAATATATATCTGGACTACTATACAGTGCACAGTGTTTGACACGGACGGTCATTTCTGTGGCACAACACGCCTGCTACCTCCGCTGCTGCACGGCTTGTAAAATCATGAAGGTAGAGAAAAGAGAGGGACAGAAAGGAGAGAGTCCACAGAAGAAATGGCAGAGAGTGTCCCAAGTGTGTGGTCACTACAAGAAGGGACGAAAAGAAAACACAGTGCAGTGTGTCTGATGTCAAGCAAAGTTAGCCTAGCACATAGCTTAGCACGATAGCACGTTGTTAGGGCTGCAACTATTACTATTACAGCATTTTAAATATGCTCATCACAGACATGCGTCCTCTTTCCATGGTGGAGGACACAGGATTTAAGAACATGATCAAGGATTTCAATCCAAACTACACAATGCCCTCCAGAACACACTTCACAAATATAATGTCAGAATTATATTACTGCTTTGTAAATCAGTATTGTATTGGCTTTGTTTTAAGCCAGTACTGGTTTAAACTTTGAAAGTTGTTAAAATAAAAACCCTTTTCTGAGGAATAAACAGCATTTGGTTGCTCAATTTGAAACCCCTAACATGTTGCATTGTATACAATTGATTTATTTGTTTAAAAACAAAAAAGTATATTTTGTTAGAGTACTCGAGTACTCAAAGAAATAATTGACAGAGTACTCGATTCCAAAAATACTCGATAGTTGCAGCTCTAAATCCAGCCTGTGACCAGTTTGCAGACGGCAGTTGAATTTGCACTACAGTGTTTTTTTTTCCTTACCGTGGAAATCTTTACACTTGAGTGGTGCCGTTTCAGGTGAGTTAGCATGTTGGATGTGCTGCCGGAAAATACCCGACCTCAGTTGAACAGTATCGGCAAACCGCAGTCGTTTTATCCACCTGTCTTCTCTGTTGCATTATTTCACCAGGAAGCCAAAGTGTTCCCAAACTGGAGATTTCAGCGACGGGGGAGGGTCTCCAAGCTCTGGTTGGTCGCTAGCAGTAGCCATTATGCACAATTCAGACACAAGCTCCTGTGGTTACAGAAGCTGTTTGATATTCGTCTTCTGATTGGCTCGCCGTGAAACGTCACGTCCACATGATATGTACATGATCACAAGAGCACGAATCACAGACCACTTTCCTCATGGATATTAAAAAGCCTTCCCTAACCACGCCAATCGTAGACGAGCACCTCCTTGAACATTAAAGAGCCATGTGCAGCGGCTAACGTAAACTTACTGTACTCGTTCAGTACAGCACTGTACTGAACTGAACGTCCTTTTAGAGCGTTCCGGTACGGATACATGTACCGTTACACCCCTACTATCCACTGTACTCTCTCTGATTGAAGGCATTAAAAGCCCCCCCAAAAAAGTTTTTAAAAAATCCTCATATTGCCACACACTGAGACCAGGTCGATAATGATGGCGTTATTTTCTTAAATCTGTTTTCAATAAAGCAAACTTTCACTCCATCTGAGTATCTGAATTATTCTATGGGTTTGTCACTGGAAACTCCCTCTTGGGTCAGAATCCTGAGGTCAAAGGCCATAGCTGAGATGTCTTTGGGGCTTATTGATGAGTAAATATTATCTGGCGTCTGTATATTTATGTATTTACCTAATATTATCTGGCGTCTGTATATTTATGTATTTACCTAATATTATCTGGCGTCTGTATATTTATATATTTACCTAATATTATCTGCTGTCTGTATATTTATGTATTTACCTAATATTATCTGGCGTCTGTATATTTATGTATTTACCTAATATTATCTGCTGTCTGTATATTTATGTATTTACCTAATATTATCTGGCGTCTGTATATTTATGTATTTACCTAATATTATCTGGCGTCTGTATATTGATGTATTTACCTAATATTATCTGGCGTCTGTATATTTATATATTTACCTAATATTATCTGGCGTCTGTATATTGATGTATTTACCTAATATTATCTGGCGTCTGTATATTTATATATTTACCTAATATTATCTGGCGTCTGTATATTTATGTATTTACCTAATATTATCTGGCGTCTGTATATTTATGTATTTACCTAATATTATCTGGCGTCTGTATATTTATGTATTTACCTAATATTATCTGCTGTCTGTATATTTATATATTTACCTAATATTATCTGGCGTCTGTATATTTATATATTTACCTAATATTATCTGGCGTCTGTATATTTATATATTTACCTAATATTATCTGGCGTCTGTATATTTATATATTTACCTAATATTATCTGGCGTCTGTATATTTATATATTTACCTAATATTATCTGGCGTCTGTATATTTATCTATTTACCTAATATTATCTGGCGTCTGTATATTTATGTATTTACCTAATATTATCTGCTGTCTGTATATTTATGTATTTACCTAATATTATCTGGCGTCTGTATATTTATCTATTTACCTAATATTATCTGCTGTCTGTATATTTATGTATTTACCTAATATTATCTGGCGTCTGTATATTTATCTATTTACCTAATATTATCTGGCGTCTGTATATTTATGTATTTACCTAATATTATCTGGCGTCTGTATATTTATATATTTACCTAATATTATCTGGCGTCTGTATATTTATGTATTTACCTAATATTATCTGGCGTCTGTATATTTATATATTTACCTAATATTATCTGGCGTCTGTATATTTATATATTTACCTAATATTATCTGGCGTCTGTATATTTATCTATTTACCTAATATTATCTGGCGTCTGTATATTTATCTATTTACCTAATATTATCTGGCGTCTGTATATTTATATATTTACCTAATATTATCTGGCGTCTGTATATTTATATATTTACCTAATATTATCTGGCGTCTGTATATTTATCTATTTACCTAATATTATCTGGCGTCTGTATATTTATCTATTTACCTAATATTATCTGGCGTCTGTATATTTATATATTTACCTAATATTATCTGGCGTCTGTATATTTATATATTTAACCTAGATGTCACTGGACCCGTCTGTATAACTCTAACCCATAACCTGCAGAGGGGGTCTCAGAGGTTGGTGGTAGGAGTGAGGGGGGCACAGAGAGTCACTGGGGGAGGGCAGTGAGTGTGTGCTGATGGTTTTCTTTGTTTCCTCAGTACTTGACTCTGGCTCAGTATTTGGAGGAGCTCATTTCCTTTGTGTCTCTGTGCAAGATTTCCTCATCTCCTCGTCCCTCGTCAGCTCTCCTCATCTCCTCCTGATGGTCTGGCGTGCAGCTCAACATCCAGCACGCACTGGATGGAGGGCGCACTGGCCATCCTTCAGGTGAGGAGAACCTGTGGTTACAGCGCCTGTGAAGGGGCATGTCCCAAACCAGAGCTCTTAGGGGAGCCATGTGATTGGCCTTCTGTGATGCTTTTAGTTTCTGTCTGTAATGATGTTAGAATATTGAATCTAATGCACTAAGTAAAAAGCGAGACCTACAGTCTTATCTGGTCCCATGTGAATATTGTACCTAGAAATCTACCATAATCTAACCAAGTCAATCTGGACCACAGTCTGCAAATCAGCAGGTAACAGTGTTAATTCAGTATTTACCAGAAAATCTATGGGGTTGTATGACCTCCATATGGACACTAAGACATTAGAAGTCAGTAAAAGTTCTCTCCTCTCCACCAAGAAGCGTCTGTAAGAGTCGATATTAAAAAAAGATGTATAAAGAGTACCGTGCAGTGGACATTAAAGGCTATTTCTCCTCCGCTACTCTACAAGAAAGCTCAAATCAAAAAGTAGAGCACAGTTTAAGAGTAAAAAGATGTAATACGTGCATTTTGAAGTGCATAAACCTTTAAATCATAAAAATATTATCGGACCTACTAAGCCAACTCCTTTTGAAGTGCATCTCCTCCTCCCTCATAGTAGTTAGCTACTAGCGGCTTTTGCTGCCTTTTTAAGAACTAAGCGCCTTAAATTAAAAGCACATTATAAAGCAAATATTCTTTGAGATGGGTTTTTGTGATGCTTCCCTTGATGCAGAAACAGATATGCATCATCTGAACTCAGCTGCACAGAAATGCGAAATGCGTGTGTGTGTGCGTGTGTGAAGAACACACACACTCACTAGTAGTCTACACTGTTATGATCAACAAAGCAGCCTCCTCTACTCTGCTCATTTGTCTCCTGACAGATCATTTATTACTCTGACTACATTGTCATTAGAAACTTACTCTTGAGCCTTCAGGTTTGGGACATTTTTCGGTTTATCTTCAGGGACATTTTTAAACTCCACAAAAGTCTGAAAGGAAAGTCTGTTTGTTTACTGATACACTCAAATGTCTCTCCTGTTCCCAGGTCAAACATTCTTCTCATGTTTATTTTTCATTCACTCTCTTGTGATGTTTCGTGGTCCTCTGTCTTCCCCTTATTTCCTCCCGATGGTTTTCCTCTGTTTTTTTTCCGTGATTTCCTCTGTCCCATCCGGGCAGCTCTTCCTCTTCTCCTGTAAACTCCGGTTCATGACAGGTATCCTCAAACACCTCAGAGTGAAACAGAGGCAATCAGAGCTGTCATAATCATCCTTTTTTAATTTCCTGCATTGTCTCTTTGTCACAGCTAACAGAGAGAACAAAAGAGAGATACTTGATCAAAGAGAGACAAAGAGAGGCAGCATCTCAAGAGAGAGAATTATCAGCTGAGAGGGGTAGACTGCGGCAGACAGTGAGACAGTGAGACAGTGAGACAGAGACAGACAGTGAGACAGAGAGACAGATTTGAGTTCTTGTAGGGGGGGGAAATAGGCTCTAAATGCGGTGGGGTACTTTTCCATTAGCGTCTTTTTTAGACCTGTTACTCTTACAGACTGTGGCTTTCTGGTGGAGAGGAGAGAACTTTCTACTGTATCTAATGTCCTTAGTGGCCATATGGAGGTCATACAACCCCACTTCAAAAATACTGAATTATCCCTTTAAGGTGCTTTTCCACATGTGGCTTCTGCACTGCTCCGTTTGCAGTAGTTCCTCTTTGAGGCGTCACTGTAGTAGCATATCAGTGTGAAACTACAATGACGTTTCTCAAACACCTCAGAGGAAACAGAGGCAATAGAGAGGCTCTACTCTACGTCTGAAGAGAGAGAGAGAGAGAGAGAGAGAGAGACAGAGAGAGAGAGAGAGACAGAGAGACAGAGAGAGAGAGAGAGAGAGAGAGTATTTATAAACTATGAGCTGGTCCCTAACTGAAAGCTTTATCAAAGAGGAATGTTTTAAGTCTAACCTTAAAGGTAGAGAGAGAGTCAGACTCCCGAACTGTGGTTGGTAAATTGTTCCAGAGAAGAGGAGCCTGATAACTGAAGGCTCTACCTCCCATAGTACTTTTGGAGATTAATGGTACCACAAGTAGGCCGGCATTTTGGGAGCGTAATGTTCTAGAGGGGTTGTACGGCACTACAAGCTCTTTAAGATAGACTGGTGCCTGTCCACTGAGAGCTTTATAGGTGAGGAGAAGAATCTTGAATTCTATTCTATATTTAATGGGAAGCCAATGCAGAGAAGCTAAAACAGGAGTAATGTGGTCTCTTCTCCTAGTTCTAGTCAGCACACGTGCTGCAGCATTTTGGACCAGCTGAAGCGTCTTAAGTGACTTGCTGGGACAGCCTGAAAGCAGAGAATTACAATAGTCCAGTCTAGAGGTAACAAAAGCATGGACTAGCTTCTCAGCATCGCTCTGGGACAGGATAGGCCTGATTTTAGCGATGCTACGAAGATGAAAAAAGGCTGTGTTTGAAATTTGCTTTATGTGGGAGTTAAAGGATAAATCCTGATCAAATAGCACTCCTAGATTTCTAACAGTTGCGCATGGTGCCAGACTAATGCCATCTATGGCAGTTAAATCACTAGAAAAGGATTCTCTGAGGTGTCGAGGGCCCAGCACAATAATCTCTGTCTTGTCTGAGTTAAGAAGAAGAAAATTTCTGGCCATCCAGGTTCTGATGTCCTTTAAACAGGCATCTAGTTTGTCTAACTGGTTTGTCTCACCTGGCTTCAGTGATACATAAAGCTGTGTATCATCAGCGTAGCAGTGAAAATTAACAGAGTATTTCCTCATGATTTCACCAAGGGGAAGCATATAGAGAAGAGAATTGGACCTAGCACCGAACCTTGAGGAACCCCGTAACTTACTTTAGTGTACACAGAGGACTTGTTGTTCACGTGTACAAACTGATATCTATTAGATAAGTAGGACTTAAACCAATTTAAGGCAGTCCCTGTAATCCTAAGTAACATCTCTAATCTCTGTATAAGAACATCATGATCAATGGTGTCGAAAGCAGCACTAAGACCTAACAAAACAAGAACAGAGAGAAGTCCTTTATCTGAAGCTGAAAGTAGATCATTGGTTACTTTAACTTGAGCAGTCTCTGTGCTGTGATGAGCTCTAAATCCTGACTGAAAGTCCTCAAGCAGGCTATTGTCTTGAAGGAAGTCACCTAGCTGATCAGCTACCACTTTCTCCAGGATCTTTGAGGCAAATGGAAGGTTAGAAATAGGCCTGTAGTTCGCTAATGTTCCTGAATCAAGGTTAGGTTTTTTAAGGAGGGGTTTGATTACTGCTGTTTTAAAAGACTGTGGTACGTAGCCTGTTGATAGAGATATATTTACTGTCTCCAGCAACAACGGACAAACTAGAGGAAAGACCTCCTTGAACAGTTTAGTTGGAATTGGGTCTAAAAGGCAGGTTGATGATTTAGAGGAGGAGACCAGAGAATTTAGCTCCTGAAGGCTAATCGTAGAGAAACTGTCTAACTCAGGTCTAACTACTACTACATTTAGAGGTACAACAGGTTCAGCTGGAGATAAAGAGTTGCTAATTTTATCTCTAATTTTCAGAATTTTATCATTGAAAAAGTTCATAAAGTCCTCACAGCTCAGGGCTAGAGGAATCACAGGTTCAATAGAGCTCTGACTCTGTGTCAGCCTGGCTACAGTGCTGAAGAGATATCTAGGGTTGTTTCTATTTTCTTCAATTAGTGAAGAGTAGTAGGCAGCTCGAGCATGTTTTAAGGCTCTCATGTAGTTATTATGACTCTCTCGCCAAACTATACGTGACTCTTCCCTTTTATCAGAGCGCCACATTCTCTCTAATTTACGGGTTGTTTGTTTAAGTGTACGAGTTTCTGAGCTGAACCAAGGAGCTGTCCTCTGACGTTTAATTCTTTTTAGTCTCAGTGGGGCAATTGAGTCCAAAGTGGATCTTAGTAGACTGGCTGAGTCCTCAACAAGCTGATCCAGCTGAGTAGGGCTAAAACTAATATCACAGTTATCGGTTGGCCAATTTATTGAGCTTAAGGCAGTAGGAATGGCTTCTTTGAATTTAGCCACGGAACCACAGGACAGATTTCTACTGCTCACAATTTTGCTGCAAAACACAGAATCTTCCAGGAGGATGCTGAAAGTTACTAAGAAGTGGTCGGATAAAAATGGATTTTCAGGAAAAACTTTCAGTTCAGTAATATCAAGGCCATATGCTAAAACCAAATCAAGAGTGTGATTAAAATGATGAGTAGCTTCATTAACAGACTGAATAAAGCCAACTGAATCTATTAATGACATAAAAGCTGAGCTAAGACTATCACTCTCTTTGTCCACATGGATATTAAAATCACCTACAATGATTATTTTATCAGAGCTAAGGACTAAGTTTGATATGAACTCAGAGAATTCTGATAAGAATTCAGAGTATGGGCCTGGAGGACGGTAAATTATCACAAACAGGACTGTCTGGCCGGTTTTTGAATCAGTATGAGGTAAATTTAGAGTAAGGCTTTCAAAAGAAGTATATTTAGCCTTTGGTCTGTGATTGATTTGGAGACAGGAATGATAAATAGCTGCTACACCACCACCACGGCCTGTGTCGCGTGGTATATGAATATTTGAGTGACTGGGGGGAGTGGACTCATTTAAACTGACATATTCCTCTTCACGTAGCCATGTCTCAGTTAGACAGAATAAATCAATCTGATTTTCTGATACAAGGTCGTTCACCAGTAAAGATTTGGACCTCAGTGATCTAATATTTAAGAGACCACATCTGAATAAAAAGTCTCCACCTGGATTTAACTAAGCAAACAGGTCTGAGCCTCCTGTTGGATAATTACTGCATGATTATCTTTCAGCTGAAACAAGTTATTTAACTCCAGCTGATGACATGAGCAGCTTCTCATTTCTTCAACAACCGTGTCAAAGACACATCCTGTGGTCGTGGAAAAAATGTTAGTCTGTTTAAGAAGGGTCAAATCATTTGCATCAAGCAGAGAAAACATCTAAGGAGATTGAAGAAACTACTAAAACTAGGTTAAGAACTGTCCAACACGTTATTAAAAACTGGGGGGTGGATTATAATTTCGTGACCGTTGACCGGTTTATGGAATTGGAGAAAAGCGGAGCCCTGCTAGAGAGTGGAACATATGAAGAAAACTTCTACGGTCTACCGAAGGATAGTGGGAAACCATCGTCTTCAAGGAAGAAATGTGGTCAGAATAAAATCCTGAATGATGGTGATCGGTGAATCACTTAAACATTTGGCCAAATCAAATCAAAGAAAAACAACAGTAGAACTCAGGGGTGTGTTTAATAGTGAAAGTAAGAGCATTTCCACACACACAATGTGAAGGGAACTCAAGGGATTGGGACTGAACAGCTGTGTAGCCTTAAGAAAACCACTAATCAGTAAGGCTAAGCAGAACTGTTTTTTTTTTTGGTCAGGTGGTGTACTAACCTTGTGTCCTCCTCGTCATCTTAATGTTTCTGAAGTGAACCCAAGGTCAGCTGACATCTGTTAAAGGTCAGCGGGGTCAACGAGGTCAAAGGGCTCTAATGTTACTCTGCTGTGTGTGCAGGGCGCTCTGAAGTCGGCCCGTGACCTCAGCATCGCAGATCACCTGATCCCCGCGGACCGCGCCCTGCTCTGGCTCTCCTACATCCACCTCACCGAGTTTGACCGGCTGCCTTCGAGTCTGTTTGACCCGGCCGAGTCCGGCCCGTCCAGGCTGGTCAGCAGAGAGTCCTTCCTGCTGCCCTGGAGGACGCCGCAGGACGTCAGCACGCCGCCAGACATCCTGGTCGCTCTGTTTCAGGGTAGCTGACTGTCCAGAGAGACTTTTATTTTGAAAGGGCTCAGGGTCCAGATAGGCTTTTATTTTGGAAAGCTCAGTGTTCATCTGCTGTTCCTCTTCCTTCAGATGGCATCAGGCGCTGCAGCGAAGAGTCAGCATCTCAGAGTGAGAGGGCGGTGGCCTGCCTACCCCTGAACAGGAACCTGGTCCTGCTGAACGCCGTGCTGCAAAGGTGAGCGGGTCAGGGACTGAGCTCTGGGGACCAGGGGGATTGGCCTCCTGCTGTGCCGAATGCACTCTTATATTCTTGAAGCTCACAGGTGTGTCCTCCACAGGTACGATGAGGGCGTGTCCCTGTGCGAGTCTCTGCTGGTGTCCTGTCCCGACTCGAGCGTCCTCAGAGATGCTCTGGCAGACCTTCACCTGAGGAGAGGAGACGCCGACCAAGCCGTTAGCATGTGGCTGAACGCTCTGGCCGAGTGTCCCGGCAACGCCGAGGTCTTCTACCACTGCTGCAGGTTCCTCATGAACCAGGTGAGTCCTTGGGGGGGGGGTAGACCCTCACCGTAGACCCTGACCGTAGACACTGTCAGGACGGTTGGTGGATCCATTCAGCCTCACAGACTAAACATTACGCCTCCTCAGTCCTTCAGTCCTCGAGGCTCCAGATTAATGTCCAACAGCACAGTTATGATCAGTGGACACAAGCTCCAGACACAGACTGTCAATGTAAGAATGTCTTTGTTTAAAAATAAAATAAGCATTTCTCTCTCAGCAAATTATATAAATGAATTTACTTAAGTGTGTCCTGATTGTGAGGCATGGACATGTGGGACATCAGAGAGGCCGTTGGACATGTGGGACATCAGAGAGGCCGTTGGACATGTGGGACATCAGAGAGACTGTTAGACTTGTGGGACATCAGAGAGGCCGTTAGACATGTGGGACATCAGAGAGGCCGTTAGACTTGTGGGACGTCAGAGAGGCCGTTGGACACGTGGGACATCAGAGAGGCCGTTGGACACGTGGGACATCAGAGAGGCCGTTGGACATGTGGGACATCAGAGAGGCCGTTGGACACGTGGGACATCAGAGAGGCCGTTGGACATGTGGGACATCAGAGAGGCCGTTAGACTTGTGGGACGTCAGAGAGGCCGTTGGACACGTGGGACATCAGAGAGGCCGTTGGACACGTGGGACATCAGAGAGGCCGTTGGACATGTGGGACATCAGAGAGGCCGTTGGACACGTGGGACATCAGAGAGGCCGTTGGACATGTGGGACATCAGAGAGACCGTTGGACATGTGGGACATCAGAGACTGTTGGCTGTTGTGTCTTCACTGCTCTAAAGTTGAATGTTTGATGTGTTCCAGGAGAAGTCCGGTGCGGTCTCCCCCCTGTTCAGAGGGTTCATCCTGTCCCTGTGTGAGGACCAGCAGAGCCACAAAACTCCTGTGGACGTCCTGAGGTAGGACTGTGTCACACATGAAGGTTTCAAGCTATGCTCACCTGAGCACTCTAAAAACCAAGCCCACAACCTGCAGACTATCTTAGACCAAGCCAGTGTTTCCAGACCTGGTCGGGGGGACAGGTCCTGCTCTCACACAGGTTTCCTGGGGTTAGGGGTGCTACCCAAGGACCCATCATGACTGGTCCTCCTGGGTCCTGGTTGTCCTGGTGGTCCTGCTGGTCTTCCTGGTCCTGGGGGTGGCTCTCCTGCTGAATAAGCAGAGTTGTGTTTGTTTTGTTCAGGCACATCCTGGGCCTCCCGACCTCCACCGTCCTGAAGGGACCAATCATCAGAGAGCTTCAGGAGCAGCTGAGCCAGCAGACCGCCCACCTCCACCTCATCCACTGGTTTGTACCTCCACCCTTGATTGTGTAGACAGAGGCGTGTGCTTCAGTGGGCGGGGCTAAGCATGTTCTTGTGTCTGCAGTCGCTGGCAGTGGCTCCACGGCTCAGAGGAAGAGACTCAGGATGCCTTTGAGCGAGCGCTGGGGTCCTCGCTGACGCTGCCGGAGCTGCACACGCTGTGGATGGAGTGAGTGCCCACGAACAAGGCAGCTGCACCATCGCACTGTCGCTCTTTATATGTTATCATAGTTTAACTTTACATGTAACTAAATTATTATTAGTACCATTATTTGACTCTACATGTTCCTGTCCTCATCTGTCCCTGTCCTCGTAGTTACCTGATGTTCAGCAGCGCCCTGGCGGCTCGTAGCCCCGCCCCCCACAGGTCCAAACTGTTCTCAGACCTGATCTACCGCTGCCTGAGCACCGTCCCATCACGGCTGCAGATCCCCCACAACCCCTCCAAGTTCTGGAGCTGCTACACCTTCCACAACAAGGTACTTCACCCTACCTACAACCTCACCAACAAGGTCCTACACCCTAATACAAGAACTACACCCTCAACAACAAGGTCCTAAACCCTAATACAAGAACTACACCCTCAACAACAAGGCCCTACACCCTAATACAAAACCTACAACCTCATCAACAAGGTCCTACATCCTAATATAAGAACTACACCCTCACCAACAAGGTACTTCATCCTGATGCAAGAACTGCAACCTCCCCAACAAGATACTACACCTTAATTTGAGAACTGCACCCCCACCACTAAGGCACTACACCCTAATACAAGAACTGCACCCTCCCCAATGAGGCACTACACCTTAAAGGAAAAGTTCGGTTCCTGCAGCTTTTACATTGTTTATAGAATGAAGAACAACAATATACTCACCCAGAAGAACACAATTAAGCGGTGCCGGAATATTTAGATCAAATCAGGAGCAGCGGACACCGATATAATATGGTAGCCCGTGGGAGGGCATAGATGTAGCTCTAAAAACTGCATTAATGGTTCAAAAACTCTGTGTTTTTCACGATATTCCATCATGATTGCTCGAAAGGACCGCCCATTGCAGCCTGTGTCTCTCCACACAGCGCTGTGTGGCTAGACAACCTCTGAACTGACTGTTTACATGCTCTTTAGCATCGCCAGTACTCTCTGGAAGCGTTAGCGATACGCTTCCTTATCTGTATATCTGTATACTGTGGCTCCCATGGGGCGTCCATCATATTCAAAGT
This sequence comes from Scarus forsteni, assembly GCA_036419115.1. Classification (NCBI taxonomy): domain Eukaryota; kingdom Metazoa; phylum Chordata; class Actinopteri; order Labriformes; family Labridae; genus Scarus; species Scarus forsteni. The sequence goes on from JAZDUH010000536.1 coordinate 15,635,779, forward strand.
CCTCCTCCACAACATCTTCATATCACTGATGTCCTCCCATGTCTCCTCTGCTCTTTGAATCTATTCATTCATTCATAGTCTGTTTTCTGTTGATGCTCCACAGGTGATCTCCTTCTACCTCAGCTGTCTTCCTCAATCCCAGCATGCACTGCTCCTGGAGAGACTGCGATACTCACTGCCTAACAACACAGAGCTGGGCCTGAGGTAAGACGGAGCAGTGGACACACAAATGTGGACGTGTCCTCCTGATTCATGTTTAGACTCTTCGACCAGAGGACAGGTAGATTGTGACACAGGTAGACCCTGATAGTCCAGAGTCTAAAGGTGTCTCAGTTCTGTGTTTGTCCTCAGTTCTGTGTCTCAGTGCTGTTTGTCCTCAGGTGTGGACAGTGTCTCAGTTCTCTGTTTGTCCTCAGGTGTGGACAGTGTCTCAGTTCTGTGTTGTCCTCAGGTGTGGACAGTGTCTCACATCTGTGTTTGTCCTCAGGTGTGGACAGTGTCTCAGATCTGTGCTTGTCGTCAGGTGTGGACAGTGTCTCACTTCTGTGTTTGTCTTCAGGTGTGGACAGTGTCTCAGTTCCGTGTTTGTCTTCAGGTGTGGACAGTGTCTCAGTTCTGTGTGGACAGTGTCTCACATCTGTGTTGTCTTCAGGTGTGGACAGTGTCTCAGATCTGTGTTTGTCCTCAGGTGTGGACAGTGTCTCAGTTCTGTGTTGTCCTCAGGTGTGGACAGTGTCTCACATCTGTGTTTGTCCTCAGGTGTGGACAGTGTCTCAGTTCTGTTTGTCTTCAGTTGTGGACAGTGTCTCAGTTCTGTGTTTGTCCTCAGGTGTGGACAGTGTCTCAGTTCTGTGTTTGTCCTCAGGTGTGGACAGTGTCTCAGATCTGTGTTTGTCCTCAGGTGTGGACAGTGTCTCAGTTCTGTGTTGTCCTCAGGTGTGGACAGTGTCTCAGATCTGTGTTGTCCTCAGGTGTGGACAGTGTCTCAGTTCTGTGTTGTCCTCAGGTGTGGACAGTGTCTCCGTTCTGTGTTTGTCCTCAGGTGTGGACAGTGTCTCAGATCTGTGTTGTCCTCAGGTGTGGACAGTGTCTCAGTTCTGTGTTGTCCTCAGGTGTGGACAGTGTCTCAGATCTGTGTTTGTCCTCAGGTGTGGACAGTGTCTCAGTTCTGTGCTTGTCCTCAGGTGTGGACAGTGTCTCAGTTCTGTGCTTGTCCTCAGGTGTTGACAGTGTCTCAGTTCTGTGCTTGTCCTCAGGTGTGGACAGTGTCTCACATCTGTGTTGTCTTCAGGTGTGGACAGTGTCTCAGTTCTGTGTTTGTCTTCAGGTGTGGTCAGTGTCTCAGTTCTGTGTGGACAGTGTCTCACATCTGTGTTGTCTTCAGGTGTGGACAGTGTCTCAGATCTGTGTTTGTCCTCAGGTGTGGACAGTGTCTCAGTTCTGTGTTGTCCTCAGGTGTGGACAGTGTCTCACATCTGTGTTTGTCCTCAGGTGTGGACAGTGTCTCAGATCTGTGTTTGTCTTAAGGTGTGGACAGTGTCTCAGTTCTGTGTTTGTCCTCAGGTGTGGACAGTGTCTCAGTTCTGTGTTTGTCCTCAGGTGTGGACAGTGTCTCAGATCTGTGTTTGTCCTCAGGTGTGGACAGTGTCTCAGTTCTGTGTTGTCCTCAGGTGTGGACAGTGTCTCAGATCTGTGTTGTCCTCAGGTGTGGACAGTGTCTCAGTTCTGTGTTGTCCTCAGGTGTGGACAGTGTCTCCGTTCTGTGTTTGTCCTCAGGTGTGGACAGTGTCTCAGATCTGTGTTGTCCTCAGGTGTGGACAGTGTCTCAGTTCTGTGTTGTCCTCAGGTGTGGACAGTGTCTCAGATCTGTGTTTGTCCTCAGGTGTGGACAGTGTCTCAGTTCTGTGCTTGTCCTCAGGTGTGGACAGTGTCTCAGTTCTGTGCTTGTCCTCAGGTGTTGACAGTGTCTCAGTTCTGTGCTTGTCCTCAGGTGTGGACAGTGTCTCACATCTGTGTTGTCTTCAGGTGTGGACAGTGTCTCAGTTCTGTGTTTGTCTTCAGGTGTGGACAGTGTCTCACTTCTGTGTTTGTCTTCAGGTGTGGACAGTGTCTCAGTTCTGTGTTGTCCTCAGGTGTGGACAGTGTCTCAGATCTGTGTTTGTCTTCAGGTGTGGACAGTGTCTCAGTTCTGTGTGGACAGTGTCTCACATCTGTGTTGTCTTCAGGTGTGGACAGTGTCTCAGTTCTGTGTTTGTCCTCAGGTGTGGACAGTGTCTCAGTTCTGTGCTTGTCCTCAGGTGTGGACAGTGTCTCACATCTGTGCTTGTCCTCAGGTGTGGACAGTGTCTCACATCTGTGTTGTCTTCAGGTGTGGACAGTGTCTCAGTTCTGTGTTTGTCTTCAGGTGTGGACAGTGTCTCAGTTCTGTGTTTGTCTTCAGGTGTGGACAGTGTCTCAGTTCTGTGTTTGTCCTCAGGTGTGGACAGTGTCTTAGATCTGTGTTTGTCTTCAGGTGTGGACAGTGTCTCAGTTCTGTGTGGACAGTGTCTCACATCTGTGTTGTCTTCAGGTGTGGACAGTGTCTGAGTTCTGTGTTTGTCCTCAGGTGTGGACAGTCTCAGATCTGTGTTTGTCCTCAGGTGTGGACAGTGTCTCACATCTGTGTTAGTCCTCAGGTGTGGACAGTGTCTCAGTTCTGTGTTTGTCTTCAGGTGTGGACAGTGTTTCAGTTCTGTGTTTGTCCTCAGGTGTGGACAGTGTCTCAGTTCTGTGCTTGTCGTCAGGTGTGGACAGTGTCTCACTTCTGTGTTTGTCTTCAGGTGTGGACAGTGTCTCAGTTCTGTGTTGTCCTCAGGTGTGGACAGTGTCTCAGATCTGTGTTTGTCTTCAGGTGTGGACAGTGTCTCAGTTCTGTGTGGACAGTGTCTCACATCTGTGTTGTCTTCAGGTGTGGACAGTGTCTCAGTTCTGTGTTTGTCCTCAGGTGTTGACAGTGTCTCAGTTCTGTGCTTGTCCTCAGGTGTGGACAGTGTCTCACATCTGTGTTGTCTTCAGGTGTGGACAGTGTCTCAGTTCTGTGTTTGTCTTCAGGTGTGGACAGTGTCTAACTTCTGTGTTTGTCTTCAGGTGTGGACAGTGTCTCAGTTCTGTGTTGTCCTCAGGTGTGGACAGTGTCTCAGATCTGTGTTTGTCTTCAGGTGTGGACAGTGTCTCAGTTCTGTGTGGACAGTGTCTCACATCTGTGTTGTCTTCAGGTGTGGACAGTGTCTCAGTTCTGTGTTTGTCCTCAGGTGTGGACAGTGTCTCAGTTCTGTGTTGTCCTCAGGTGTGGACAGTGTCTCACATCTGTGTTTGTCTTCAGGTGTGGACAGTGTCTCACATCTGTGTTTGTCTTCAGGTGTGGACAGTGTTTCAGTTCTGTGTTTGTCCTCAGGTGTGGACAGTGTCTCAGTTCTGTGCTTGTCCTCAGGTGTGGACAGTGTCTCAGATCTGTGTTTGTCCTCAGGTGTGGACAGTGTCTCAGTTCTGTGTTGTCCTCAGGTGTGGACAGTGTCTCAGATCTGTGTTTTCCTCAGGTGTGGACAGTGTCTCAGTTCTGTGTTTGTCCTCAGGTGTGGACAGTGTCTCAGTTCTGTGCATGTCCTCAGGTGTGGACAGTGTCTCAGTTCTGTGCTTGTCCTCAGGTGTGGACAGTGTCTCACATCTGTGTTGTCTTCAGGTGTGGACAGTGTCTCAGATCTGTGTTGTCCTCAGGTGTGGACAGTGTCTCAGATCTGTGTTTGTCCTCAGGTGTGGACAGTGTCTCAGTTCTGTGCTTGTCCTCAGGTGTGGACAGTGTCTCAGTTCTGTGCTTGTCCTCAGGTGTGGACAGTGTCTCAGTTCTGTGCTTGTCCTCAGGTGTGGACAGTGTCTCAGTTCTGTACTTGTCCTCAGGTGTGGACAGTGTCTCACATCTGTGTTGTCTTCAGGTGTGGACAGTGTCTCAGTTCTGTGTTGTCCTCAGGTGTGGACAGTGTCTCAGATCTGTGTTTGTCCTCAGGTGTGGACAGTGTCTCAGTTCTGTGCTTGTCCTCAGGTGTGGACAGTGTCTCAGTTCTGTGCTTGTCCTCAGGTGTGGACAGTGTCTCAGTTCTGTACTTGTCCTCAGGTGTGGACAGTGTCTCACATCTGTGTTGTCTTCAGGTGTGGACAGTGTCTCAGTTCTGTGTTTGTCTTCAGGTGTGGACAGATTCTCACTTCTGTGTTTGTCCTCAGGTGTGGACAGTGTCTCAGTTCTGTGTTTGTCTTCAGGTGTGGACAGTATCTCAGATCTGTGTTTGTCCTCAGGTGTGGACAGTGTCTCAGTTCTGTGTTTGTCCTCAGGTGTGGACAGTGTCTCAGTTCTGTGTTGTCCTCAGGTGTGGACAGTGTCTCAGATCTGTGTTTGTCCTCAGGTGTGGACAGTGTCTCAGTTCTGTGCTTGTCCTCAGGTGTGGACAGTGTCTCAGTTCTGTGCTTGTCCTCAGGTGTTGACAGTGTCTCAGTTCTGTGCTTGTCCTCAGGTGTGGACAGTGTCTCACATCTGTGTTGTCTTCAGGTGTGGACAGTGTCTCAGTTCTGTGTTTGTCTTCAGGTGTGGACAGTGTCTCACATCTGTGTTGTCTTCAGGTGTGGACAGTGTCTCAGTTCTGTGTTTGTCTTCAGGTGTGGACAGATTCTCACTTCTGTGTTTGTCCTCAGGTGTGGACAGTGTCTCAGTTCTGTGTTTGTCTTCAGGTGTGGACAGTATCTCAGATCTGTGTTTGTCCTCAGGTGTGGACAGTGTCTCAGTTCTGTGTTTGTCTTCAGGTGTGGACAGATTCTCACTTCTGTGTTTGTCCTCAGGTGTGGACAGTGTCTCAGTTCTGTGTTTGTCTTCAGGTGTGGACAGTATCTCAGATCTGTGTTTGTCCTCAGGTGTGGACAGTGTCTCAGTTCTGTGTTTGTCCTCAGGTGTGGACAGTGTCTCAGTTCTGTGTTGTCCTCAGGTGTGGACAGTGTCTCAGATCTGTGTTTGTCCTCAGGTGTGGACAGTGTCTCAGTTCTGTGCTTGTCCTCAGGTGTGGACAGTGTCTCAGTTCTGTGCTTGTCCTCAGGTGTTGACAGTGTCTCAGTTCTGTGCTTGTCCTCAGGTGTGGACAGTGTCTCACATCTGTGTTGTCTTCAGGTGTGGACAGTGTCTCAGTTCTGTGTTTGTCTTCAGGTGTGGACAGTGTCTCACTTCTGTGTTTGTCTTCAGGTGTGGACAGTGTCTCAGTTCTGTGTTGTCCTCAGGTGTGGACAGTGTCTCAGATCTGTGTTTGTCTTCAGGTGTGGACAGTGTCTCAGTTCTGTGTGGACAGTGTCTCACATCTGTGTTGTCGTCAGGTGTGGACAGTGTCTCAGTTCTGTGTTTGTCCTCAGGTGTGGACAGTGTCTCAGTTCTGTGCTTGTCCTCAGGTGTGGACAGTGTCTCACATCTGTGCTTGTCCTCAGGTGTGGACAGTGTCTCACATCTGTGTTGTCTTCAGGTGTGGACAGTGTCTCAGTTCTGTGTTTGTCTTCAGGTGTGGACAGTGTCTCAGTTCTCTGTTTGTCTTCAGGTGTGGACAGTGTCTCAGTTCTGTGTTGTCCTCAGGTGTGGACAGTGTCTTAGATCTGTGTTTGTCTTCAGGTGTGGACAGTGTCTCAGTTCTGTGTGGACAGTGTCTCACATCTGTGTTGTCTTCAGGTGTGGACAGTGTCTCAGTTCTGTGTTTGTCCTCAGGTGTGGACAGTGTCTCAGATCTGTGTTTGTCCTCAGGTGTGGACAGTGTCTCACATCTGTGTTAGTCCTCAGGTGTGGACAGTGTCTCAGTTCTGTGTTTGTCTTCAGGTGTGGACAGTGTTTCAGTTCTGTGTTTGTCCTCAGGTGTGGACAGTGTCTCAGTTCTGTGCTTGTCGTCAGGTGTGGACAGTGTCTCACTTCTGTGTTTGTCTTCAGGTGTGGACAGTGTCTCAGTTCTGTGTTGTCCTCAGGTGTGGACAGTGTCTCAGATCTGTGTTTGTCTTCAGGTGTGGACAGTGTCTCAGTTCTGTGTGGACAGTGTCTCACATCTGTGTTGTCTTCAGGTGTGGACAGTGTCTCAGTTCTGTGTTTGTCCTCAGGTGTTGACAGTGTCTCAGTTCTGTGCTTGTCCTCAGGTGTGGACAGTGTCTCACATCTGTGTTGTCTTCAGGTGTGGACAGTGTCTCAGTTCTGTGTTTGTCTTCAGGTGTGGACAGTGTCTAACTTCTGTGTTTGTCTTCAGGTGTGGACAGTGTCTCAGTTCTGTGTTGTCCTCAGGTGTGGACAGTGTCTCAGATCTGTGTTTGTCTTCAGGTGTGGACAGTGTCTCAGTTCTGTGTGGACAGTGTCTCACATCTGTGTTGTCTTCAGGTGTGGACAGTGTCTCAGTTCTGTGTTTGTCCTCAGGTGTGGACAGTGTCTCAGTTCTGTGTTGTCCTCAGGTGTGGACAGTGTCTCACATCTGTGTTTGTCCTCAGGTGTGGACAGTGTCTCACATCTGTGTTTGTCTTCAGGTGTGGACAGTGTTTCAGTTCTGTGTTTGTCCTCAGGTGTGGACAGTGTCTCAGTTCTGTGCTTGTCCTCAGGTGTGGACAGTGTCTCAGATCTGTATTTGTCCTCAGGTGTGGACAGTGTCTCAGTTCTGTGTTGTCCTCAGGTGTGGACAGTGTCTCAGATCTGTGTTGTCCTCAGGTGTGGACAGTGTCTCCGTTCTGTGTTGTCCTCAGGTGTGGACAGTGTCTCAGTTCTGTGTTTGTCCTCAGGTGTGGACAGTGTCTCAGATCTGTGTTGTCCTCAGGTGTGGACAGTGTCTCAGTTCTGTGTTTGTCCTCAGGTGTGGACAGTGTCTCAGATCTGTGTTTGTCCTCAGGTGTGGACAGTGTCTCAGTTCTGTGCATGTCCTCAGGTGTGGACAGTGTCTCAGTTCTGTGCTTGTCCTCAGGTGTGGACAGTGTCTCACATCTGTGTTGTCTTCAGGTGTGGACAGTGTCTCAGATCTGTGTTTGTCTTCAGGTGTGGACAGTATCTCAGATCTGTGTTTGTCCTCAGGTGTGGACAGTGTCTCAGATCTGTGTTGTCCTCAGGTGTGGACAGTGTCACAGTTCTGTGTTTGTCTTCAGGTGTGGACAGTGTCTCAGATCTGTGTTTGTCCTCAGGTGTGGACAGTGTCTCAGATCTGTGTTTGTCTTCAGGTGTGGACAGTATCTCAGATCTGTGTTTGTCCTCAGGTGTGGACAGTGTCTCAGTTCTGTGTTTGTCCTCAGGTGTGGACAGTGTCTCAGTTCTGTGTTTGTCCTCAGGTGTGGACAGTGTCTCAGATCTGTGTTTGTCCTCAGGTGTGGACAGTGTCTCAGTTCTGTGTTTGTCCTCAGGTGTGGACAGTGTCTCAGTTCTGTGTTTGTCCAGGTGTGGACAGTGTCTCAGATCTGTGTTTGTCTTCAGGTGTGGACAGTGTCTCAGATCTGTGTTTGTCTTCAGGTGTGGACAGTATCTCAGATCTGTGTTTGTCCTCAGGTGTGGACAGTGTCTCAGTTCTGTGTTTGTCCTCAGGTGTGGACAGTGTCTCAGATCTGTGTTTGTCCTCAGGTGTGGACAGTGTCTCAGTTCTGTGTTTGTCCTCAGGTGTGGACAGTGTCTCAGTTCTGTGTTTGTCCTCAGGTGTGGACAGTGTCTCAGTTCTGTGTTTGTCCTCAGGTGTGGACAGTGTCTCAGTTCTGTGTTTGTCCTCAGGTGTGGACAGTGTCTCAGATCTGTGTTTGTCCTCAGGTGTGGACAGTGTCTCAGATCTGTGTTTGTCTTCAGGTGTGGACAGTGTCTCAGTTCTGTGTTTGTCCTCAGGTGTGGACAGTGTCTCAGTTCTGTGTTTGTCCTCAGGTGTGGACAGTGTCTCAGTTCTGTGTTTGTCCTCAGGTGTGGACAGTGTCTCAGTTCTGTGTTTGTCCTCAGGTGTGGACAGTGTCTCAGTTCTGTGTTTGTCCTCAGGTGTGGACAGTGTCTCAGTTCTGTGTTTGTCCTCAGGTGTGGACAGTGTCTCAGTTCTGTGTTTGTCCTCAGGTGTGGACAGTGTCTCAGTTCTGTGTTTGTCCTCAGGTGTGGACAGTGTCTCAGATCTGTGTTTGTCCTCAGGTGTGGACAGTGTCTCAGTTCTGTGTTTGTCCTCAGGTGTGGACAGTGTCTCAGTTCTGTGTTGTCCTCAGGTGTGGACAGTGTCTCAGTTCTGTGTTTGTCCTCAGGTGTGGACAGTGTCTCAGATCTGTGTTTGTCTTCAGGTGTGGACAGTATCTCAGATCTGTGTTTGTCCTCAGGTGTGGACAGTGTCTCAGTTCTGTGTTTGTCCTCAGGTGTGGACAGTGTCACAGTTCTGTGTTTGTCCTCAGGTGTGGACAGTGTCTCAGTTCTGTGTTTGTCCTCAGGTGTGGACAGTGTCTCAGATCTGTGTTTGTCTTCAGGTGTGGACAGTGTCTCAGTTCTGTGTTTGTCCTCAGGTGTGGACAGTGTCACAGTTCTGTGTTTGTCTTCAGGTGTGGACAGTGTCTCAGATCTGTGTTTGTCTTCAGGTGTGGACAGTGTCTCAGATCTGTGTTTGTCTTCAGGTGTGGACAGTGTCTCAGTTCTGTGTTTGTCCTCAGGTGTGGACAGTGTCTCAGTTCTGTGTTTGTCCTCAGGTGTGGACAGTGTTTGTCCTCAGGTGTGGACAGTGTCTCAGTTCTGTGTTTGTCCTCAGGTGTGGACAGTGTCTCAGATCTGTGTTTGTCCTCAGGTGTGGACAGTGTCTCAGTTCTGTGTTTGTCCTCAGGTGTGGACAGTGTCTCAGTTCTGTGTTTGTCCTTCAGGTGTGGACAGTGTCTCAGATCTGTGTTTGTCCTCAGGTGTGGACAGTGTCTCAGTTCTGTGTTTGTCTCAGGTGTGGACAGTGTCTCAGTTCTGTGTTTGTCCTCAGGTGTGGACAGTGTCTCAGTTCTGTGTTTGTCCTCAGGTGTGGACAGTGTCTCAGTTCTGTGTTTGTCCTCAGGTGTGGACAGTGTCTCAGATCTGTGTTTGTCCTCAGGTGTGGACAGTGTCTCAGTTCTGTGTTTGTCCTCAGGTGTGGACAGTGTCTCAGTTCTGTGTTTGTCCTCAGGTGTGGACAGTGTCTCAGATCTGTGTTTGTCCTCAGGTGTGGACAGTGTCTCAGTTCTGTGTTTGTCCTCAGGTGTGGACAGTGTCTCAGTTCTGTGTTTGTCCTCAGGTGTGGACAGTGTCTCAGTTCTGTGTTGTCCTCAGGTGTGGACAGTGTCTCAGTTCTGTGTTTGTCCTCAGGTGTGGACAGTGTCTCAGATCTGTGTTTGTCCTCAGGTGTGGACAGTGTCTCAGATCTGTGTTTGTCTTCAGGTGTGGACAGTGTCTCAGTTCTGTGTTTGTCCTCAGGTGTGGACAGTGTCTCAGTTCTGTGTTTGTCCTCAGCTGTGGACAGTGTCTCAGTTCTGTGTTTGTCCTCAGTTGTGGACAGTGTCTCAGATCTGTGTTTGTCTTCAGGTGTGGACAGTGTCTCAGTTCTGTGTTTGTCCTCAGGTGTGGACAGTGTCTCAGATCTGTGTTTGTCCTCAGGTGTGGACAGTGTCTCAGTTCTGTGTTTGTCCTCAGGTGTGGACAGTGTCTCAGATCTGTGTTTGTCCTCAGGTGTGGACAGTGTCTCAGTTCTGTGTTTGTCCTCAGGTGTGGACAGTGTCTCAGTTCTGTGTTTGTCCTCAGCTGTGGACAGTGTCTCAGTTCTGTGTTTGTCCTCAGGTGTGGACAGTGTCTCACATCTGTGTTTGTCCTCAGGTGTGGACAGTGTCTCAGATCTGTGTTTGTCCTCAGGTGTGGACAGTGTCTCAGTTCTGTGCTTGTCCTCAGGTGTGGACAGTGTCTCAGTTCTGTGTTTGTCCTCAGGTGTGGACAGTGTCTCAGTTCTGTGTTTGTCCTCAGGTGTGGACAGTGTCTCAGTTCTGTGTCCTCAGGTGTGGACAGTGTCTCAGTTCTGTGTTGTCCTCAGGTGTGGACAGTGTCTCAGTTCTGTGTTTGTCCTCAGGTGTGGACAGTGTCTCAGTTCTGTGTTTGTCCTCAGGTGTGGACAGTGTCTCAGTTCTGTGTTTGTCCTCAGGTGTGGACAGTGTCTCAGATCTGTGTTTGTCCTCAGGTGTGGACAGTGTCACAGTTCTGTGTTTGTCCTCAGGTGTGGACAGTGTCTCAGTTCTGTGTTTGTCCTCAGGTGTGGACAGTGTCTCAGTTCTGTGTTGTCCTCAGGTGTGGACAGTGTCTCAGTTCTGTGTTTGTCCTCAGGTGTGGACAGTGTCTCAGTTGTGTTTGTCCTCAGGTGTGGACAGTGTCTCAGATCTGTGTTTGTCTTCATGTGTGGACAGTGTCTCAGTTCTGTGTTTGTCCTCAGGTGTGGACAGTGTCACAGTTCTGTGTTTGTCTTCAGGTGTGGACAGTGTCTCAGATCTGTGTTTGTCTTCAGGTGTGGACAGTGTCTCAGTTCTGTGTTTGTCCTCAGGTGTGGACAGTGTCTCAGTTCTGTGTTGTCCTCAGGTGTGGACAGTGTCTCAGTTCTGTGTTTGTCCTCAGGTGTGGACAGTGTCTCAGATCTGTGTTTGTCTTCAGGTGTGGACAGTATCTCAGATCTGTGTTTGTCCTCAGGTGTGGACAGTGTCTCAGATCTGTGTTGTCCTCAGGTGTGGACAGTGTCACAGTCCTCAGGTGTGGACAGTGTCTCAGATCTGTGTTTGTCCTCAGGTGTGGACAGTGTCTCAGTTCTGTGTTTGTCCTCAGGTGTGGACAGTGTCTCAGTTCTGTGTTTGTCCTCAGGTGTGGACAGTATCTCAGATCTGTGTTTGTCCTCAGGTGTGGACAGTGTCTCAGATCTGTGTTGTCCTCAGGTGTGGACAGTGTCACAGTTCTGTGTTTGTCTTCAGGTGTGGACAGTGTCTCAGATCTGTGTTTGTCTTCAGGTGTGGACAGTGTCTCAGATCTGTGTTTGTCTTCAGGTGTGGACAGTATCTCAGATCTGTGTTTGTCCTCAGGTGTGGACAGTGTCTCAGTTCTGTGTTTGTCCTCAGGTGTGGACAGTGTCTCAGTTCTGTGTTTGTCCTCAGCTGTGGACAGTGTCTCAGTTCTGTGTTTGTCCTCAGGTGTGGACAGTGTCTCAGATCTGTGTTTGTCCTCAGGTGTGGACAGTGTCTCAGATCTGTGTTTGTCTTCAGGTGTGGACAGTGTCTCAGTTCTGTGTTTGTCCTCAGGTGTGGACAGTGTCTCAGTTCTGTGTTTGTCCTCAGGTGTGGACAGTGTCTCAGTTCTGTGTTTGTCCTCAGGTGTGGACAGTGTCTCAGTTCTGTGTTTGTCCTCAGGTGTGGACAGTGTCTCAGATCTGTGTTTGTCCTCAGGTGTGGACAGTGTCTCAGTTCTGTGTTTGTCCTCAGGTGTGGACAGTGTCTCAGTTCTGTGTTTGTCCTCAGGTGTGGACAGTATCTCAGATCTGTGTTTGTCTTCAGGTGTGGACAGTGTCTCAGATCTGTGTTTGTCTTCAGGTGTGGACAGTGTCTCAGATCTGTGTTTGTCCTCAGGTGTGGACAGTGTCTCAGATCTGTGTTTGTCCTCAGGTGTGGACAGTGTCTCAGATCTGTGTTTGTCCTCAGGTGTGACAGTGTCTCAGTTCTGTGTTTGTCTTCAGGTGTGGACAGTATCTCAGATCTGTGTTTGTCCTCAGGTGTGGACAGTGTCTCAGTTCTGTGTTTGTCCTCAGGTGTGGACAGTGTCTCAGATCTGTGTTTGTCCTCAGGTGTGGACAGTGTCTCAGATCTGTGTTTGTCCTCAGGTGTGGACAGTGTCTCAGATCTGTGCTTGTCCTCAGGTGTGGACAGTGTCTCAGTTCTGTGTTTGTCTCAGGTGTGGACAGTGTCTCACATCTGTGTTTGTCCTCAGGTGTGGACAGTGTCTCAGTTCTGTGTTTGTCCTCAGGTGTGGACAGTGTCTCAGTTCTGTGTTTGTCCTCAGGTGTGGACAGTGTCTCAGTTCTGTGTTTGTCTCAGGTGTGGACAGTGTCTCATCTGTGTTTGTCCTCAGGTGTGGACAGTGTCTCAGTTCTGTGTTTGTCCTCAGGTGTGGACAGTGTCTCACATCTGTGTTTGTCTTCAGGTGTGACAGTGTCTCAGTTCTGTGTTTGTCTCAGGTGTGGACAGTGTCTCAGATCTGTGCTTGTCCTCAGGTGTGGACAGTGTCTCAGCTGTTTGTCCTCAGGTGTGGACAGTGTCTCAGTTCTGTGTTTGTCCTCAGGTGTGGACAGTGTCTCATCTGTGTTTGTCCTCAGGTGTGGACAGTGTCTCAGATCTGTGTTTGTCTCAGGTGTGGACAGTGTCTCAGTTCTGTGTTTGTCCTCAGGTGTGGACAGTGTCTCAGTTCTGTGTTTGTCCTCAGGTGTGACAGTGTCTCAGTTCTGTGTTTGTCCTCAGTGTGGACAGTGTCTCAGATCTGTGTTTGTCCTCAGGTGTGGACAGTGTCTCAGATCTGTGTTTGTCCTCAGGTGTGGACAGTGTCTCAGATCTGTGTTTGTCCTCAGGTGTGGACAGTGTCTCAGTTCTGTGTTTGTCCTCAGGTGTGGACAGTGTCTCCAGTTCTGTGTTTGTCCTCAGGTGTGGACAGTGTCTCAGTCTGTGTTTGTCCTCAGGTGTGGACAGTGTCTCAGTTCTGTGTTTGTCCTCAGGTGTGGACAGTGTCTCAGATCTGTGTTTGTCTCAGGTGTGGACAGTATCTCAGATCTGTGTTTGTCCTCAGGTGCAGTGTCTCAGTCTGTGTTTGTCCTCAGGTGTGACAGTGTCACAGTCTGTGTTTGTCTCAGGTGTGGACAGTGTCTCAGATCTGTGTTTGCTGTGGACAGTGTCTCAGACTGTGTTTGTCCTCAGGTGTGACAGTGTCTCAGATCTGTGTTTGTCCTCAGGTGTGGACAGTGTCACAGTTCTGTGTGCTCAGGTGTGGACAGTGTCTCAGTCTGTGTTTGTCTCAGGTGTGACAGCTCAGATCTGTGGTCCTCAGGTGTGGACAGTGTCTCAATCTGTGTTTGTCCTCAGGTGTGGACAGTGTCTCAGCTGTGGTCCTCAGGTGTGACAGTGTCTCAGATCTGTGTTTGTCCTCAGGTGTGGACAGTGTCTCAGATCTGTGTTTGTCTTCAGGTGTGGACAGTGCACTGTGGTCTCAGGTGTGCAGTGTCTCAGCTGTGTTTGTCCTCAGGTGTGGACAGTGTCTTCAGGGACAGTGTCCAGTTCTGTGTTTGTCCTCAGGTGTGGACAGTGTCTCAGACTGTGTTTGTCCTCAGGTGTGGACAGTGTCTCAGCTGTGTTTGTCCTCAGGTGTGGACAGTGTCTCAGTTCTGTGGTCCTCAGATGCGTCTGCTGTGGTAGGTGACAGTCTCAGATCTGCTCAGGTGTGACAGGCTCACTGTGGCCATGCAGCACTGAGTTCCTCTGTGCAGTGTCTCAGCTGTGGCCTCAGATGTGACAGAGCTGGCGTCCTCAGAAGCTCTACTGTGTGTCAGTGTGACATGCTCAGGATCTCTCAGGTGTGACAGTGCTTGATCTGTGCTGTCCCTCAGGTGTGACAGTCTCACTGTTTTGTTCAGGGTGACGCCAACTATTACACAGTCAGGTGTGGAATTCAGACTGTCTGATTGACCTTCTCAGCTGTGTTTCCTCATGTAGTCAGTTTGGGCCTCTACACACTGTGTTGTCAGTTGAGCACTGTGCTGTGGCTGTCAGACTTTTGTCTCATGTTGGGAGCTGACTGTGCTCTCAGCACTGAGTGGTAGACTCTGTCTTTGTTGAGCAGGTGACATGAAGTCAGCATGATGCTGAAGAGCTGCCCCTGAAGAGGCATGGGCCAGCTCACCGCTGTTCCCACAAACAGCATCTGCTGATTTGTCCATTAGTAACGCCTTTTATCCAACTTGGAAAGTCCACCTGGAAGCTGTATGTGGCTTTAGAGCTGGGTCCATGAATACTTTTTAACGCATCTGGTTCCCAGATGGTCCTTGATCCAGACCTCTTCAACTGTGATGTCAGAGCATTCTCCAAATAAAAGAGCAGGAGAGCTCTGGAAACAAATTCACTTTTCAACTACAAAACACTCAATGAGCTTCAACTGAAAACTCTGAACCTAAATGTTGATCTGAGTCATTTAGTTTTCTATGAACAGTGGCTCTGGTCCAAACTGGTGGTCTGTGGACCCCTGGTGGTCTGTGGTGGGATTGCATCCTTAAAATCAGAATCAGAAATACTTCATAAATCTCCAAGGGTGAATTTGTTTTTTGCAGTTGCTCTTCTACACAGTATAGCAGTCAGAAAATACCAAATAAAGAGATTAAATATAGAGAATTAATTTAAATCAAACAAATACAAAGAAAATGTTAAAATATATTTTAAAAAAGATCTTATGACATTTAAACAAATGAAATTATTTGACTGAAATGTGACTGAGACCTTTTTCTACCTAAACTGCAGAGGGTTACAGGACTTTTTTATCTACATGTTTTTCAAAGTGTCTTATTTGTTGAGGTGTGTTTAATACAAATTTATCAAGGTTTGCATCTCAGACTAAATATGACCAAACATGCAAAAACTTCCAATCAATTTTACACCCTTATGGTGCAGGATCTTTATTTTGACCGATCTCCAAATTTGTGGATTTTTTTACAGCTTGTGACTCAGTTTCTGTACAGAATTTAACAGGAGCCTGGGAGAGAGATCTGTGTGTGACAATGACAAAAAGAGCTGGAAACTTACCTCAAAAATATCTACAGCTGTCCCAGAAATCCCAGACATCAGTAGGTGACTTTAGAGTGCTTGATAGGCTGCATTACTCTTGTACTAAACCACACCTGTTCACCCGGCCGGAGTGCAAATCAGCTGATGGCTCTTTAGGTCACTTATTCTGCCCCAAACAGAATTCTGGTCCAGTATTTTAAAATGTTTCTCTTCAGTATGAAGCTGTGACATTGTTTCGGACCCTCTTACTGCTATTTTGGGTGGAACCAGACATTTACCAAGCTTTACCGATTTTATAACTAAATATGTTACAGTACCACCTGGTTGTTGCAAAGAGGAGTATTTTAACTCACTGGACACAAGAAGATCTTGGCTCCATGAAAGACCAACTCGTTACACAGAGAGAAGGTACGGTATAATGCATCTCTGAATTCTGCATTGATAAAATATGGAAACCATTTTTATCTGGTCTATCAAAGGATTTCAAACACTAGCATTGGCCACAGTTAGTTTATGTTTTTTTAATTCGGAATTAATTGTTCAGAATTAAATAATTCGGAATTAAAGTTTTGTCCTTCGTGATTACATGGAAATAATTCTGAATACAGTTTTTCATGGAAAACACGTTTATTCGCCTTTATTCAGGGCCTGGCGGTTGGGGACGGTTCTGATTGGACAAGGGGCGGGCGTGACGTACTGACGTATTTACGTCCACCGGAAAAAATGATCCAGTTCAGCGTCTCCGTCAGGGAGATCTTGTCCAACTCGGACGCCACAGCTTTAAAAAAGTCCACATTTTAAAGCTTACGTCCATCCACACTTTCTTTAATTCCAGTTTTTCCAAGGCTCTCTTTTAATAAACTGTTTCGGCTTGCGTGAAGTCCCACGCTTGCCTCGGACAGCCTTCCTGGTCCCGTCAGCGTCCTGTGAGGGACGAGCATGCGCAGAATGAGCGGAATGAATTGAAAGCAGAACAGCGTAAACATGATGGAGGAATTATTATTTTATACGGATTTAAAAATCTAAATTAACCAGCCTCTTACTTCGGAATCAAGTTTGATTCGTAATGATCATTTTCATTCAGAATGAGGTGTTTACAGGTGATTTTAAGTCTTTTTAAAGAGGATTTAAGTTTTATTCTGAATTAAAGAGGAATTAAAGTTCTCATGTAGCTGCAGCGTAACATCCAATACTGACAGTTAGCGCTGCTTTTGTTTACTATGACGTTATTATGATTACCATTACTATTAATTATCTTTTTTCTTTATTACTTTGAGTTTTTACTGTTTCATTATGAGGGAGTTTTATATATTTGTTTATTTTATCTCCTTGCTTGTCTTTGAATGATGTTCTCATTCTTTTAGTAAAACTGAAAATGTTTAAATAAAATATATATATAAAAAAAAACAAGATCTGCATCCTTTTCAAAAATACCCTCCTGTCACACCATTCATTTCTAAAAAATAATTTTATTGTGCACCGTCTGCAGGAAGATGTGGCGGCAAAACGCAGTAACCAAGTTTGAGGTTAACACGTGAAATCAAGAGTTACCAACAGAGAAGAAGATCATGGACCCCCTGATGGAGCCGGGGTCCTCAGGATGAAAAACATGCAGCAGGTCCAGAACCATCCAGACCAGACCCTTTAGTTCCTGGACCGAGTGAGGAGATGGTTTGATGTTCGATTTCAGTCCTGAACTTCATCTCTGGGTCTGTTTTAGTATTTCATGATCATGATATAGGCCGACGTGAGGCTTTTGATTTTGATCATCAGGGACATGAATGAGCCGTGTGATTGTGTGTACACCTAGACCCCACACACACACACACACACACACACACGCACACACACAAACATCTAATGTATATATAAATATATTTCTATAGAGAGATTTTGCTTTCTGCCTGCTCTGTTAAAGTTTCCTGGAGTTACTCCTGTCATGACCTGGGGCTTCATGATCACAGCCTGAGGCTCGTTGTTTCTGTGTCTCTGCGTCATGTGACTGTGGACCAATCAGAGTGCAGCATCAGCTCAGGAGCTTCAGCTTCTGTGAGTTCATGTTGGACTGACGGAGAAACGATGATCCTGGAGAAGCTGAAGTCCACAGCAGGTGAAACCTGAACCCAGAGCCAGACCAGAGTCAGACCAGAGACAGACCAGAGTCAGACCAGAGACAGACCAGAGACAGACCAGAGTCAGACCAGAGACAGACCAGAGACAGACCAGAGTCAGACCAGAGACAGACCAGAGACAGACCAGAGACAGACCAGAGACAGACCAGAGTCAGTCCAGAGTCAGACCGGAGACAGACCAGAGTCAGACCGGAGACAGACCGGAGACAGACCAGAGTCAGACCAGAGTCAGACCAGAGTCAGTCCAGAGACAGACCGGAGACAGACCAGAGTCAGACCGGGGGCAGACCAGAGACAGACCAGAGTCAGACCAGAGTCAGTCCAGAGTCAGACCAGAGACAGACCAGAGACAGACCAGAGTCAGACCGGGGACAGACCAGAGACAGACCAGAGCCAGACCAGAGTCAGACCAGAGACAGACCAGAGTCAGTCCAGAGTCAGACCAGGGACAGACCAGAGTCAGTCCAGAGACAGACCAGAGTCAGTCCAGAGTCAGACCGGGGACAGACCGGAGTCAGACCAGAGTCAGTCCAGAGTCAGACCGGGGACAGACCAGAGTCAGACTGGGGGCAGACCAGAGACAGACCAGAGACAGACCGGAGTCAGACCGGAGACAGACCAGAGACAGACCAGAGACAGACCAGAGTCAGACCAGAGTCAGACCAGAGACAGACCAGAGACAGACCAGAGTCAGTCCAGAGTCAGACCAGAGTCAGACCAGAGACAGACCAGAGACAGACCAGAGACAGACCAGAGTCAGACCAGAGACAGACCAGAGACAGACCAGAGACAGACCAGAGTCAGACCGGAGACAGACCGGAGTCAGACCAGAGTCAGACCAGAGTCAGTCCAGAGTCAGACCGGGGACAGACCAGAGACAGACCAGAGTCAGACCAGAGTCAGACTGGGGGCAGACCAAAGAAAGACCAGAGTCAGTCCAGAGTCAGACCAGAGACAGACCAGAGTCAGTCCAGAGTCAGACCGGGGACAGACCAGAGTCAGTCCAGAGACAGACCGGAGACAGACCAGAGACAGACCGGGGACAGACCGGGGTCAGACCAGAGTCAGACCAGAGTCAGTCCAGAGTCAGTCCAGAGTCAGACCGGAGACAGACCAGAGTCAGTCCAGAGACAGACCGGAGACAGACCAGAGACAGACCTGAGTCAGTCCAGAGACAGACCGGAGACAGACCAGAGTCAGACCAGAGTCAGACCGGGGGCAGTCCAGAGACAGACCAGAGTCAGTCCAGAGACAGACCAGAGACAGACCAGAGACAGACCAGAGTCAGACCGGAGTCAGTCCAGAGTCAGACCGGGGACAGTCCAGAGTAAGAACAGAGACAGACCAGAGTCAGACCGGGGGCAGTCCAGAGACAGACCAGAGTCAGTCCAGAGTCAGACCAGAGTCAGACCAGAGACAGACCAGAGTCAGACCAGAGTCAGACCAGAGACAGACCAGAGTTAGTCCAGAGTCAGACCAGAGACAGACCAGAGTCAGACCAGAGACAGACCAGAGTCAGTCCAGAGACAGACCAGAGTCAGACCAGAGACAGACCAGAGTCAGTCCAGAGTCAGTCCAGAGTCAGACCAGAGACAGACCAGAGACAGACCAGAGTCAGATAGGAGACAGACCAGAGACAGACCAGAGTCAGACCAGAGTCAGACCGGGGACAGACCGGGGACAGACCAGAGTCAGACCAGAGTCAGACCAGAGACAGACCAGAGTTAGTCCAGAGTCAGTCCAGAGACAGACCGGAGACAGACCAGAGTCAGTCCAGAGTCAGTCCAGAGTCAGACCAGAGACAGACCAGAGTCAGACCAGAGTCAGACCGGGGGCAGACCAGAGACAGACCAGAGTCAGTCCAGAGTCAGTCCAGAGTCAGACCAGAGTCAGTCCAGAGTCAGTCCAGAGTCAGACCGGAGTCAGACCGGAGACAGACCAGAGAAAGACCGGGGACAGACCAGAGACAGACCAGAGTCAGACCAGAGTCAGTCCAGAGTCAGTCCAGAGTCAGACCAGAGACAGACCAGAGTCAGTCCAGAGACAGACCGGAGACAGACCAGAGTCAGACCAGAGTCAGACCAGAGTCAGTCCAGAGCCAGACCAGAGTCAGACCGGGGACAGACCGGGGACAGACCAGAGACAGACCAGAGTCAGACCAGAGTCAGACCGGGGGCAGACCAAAGACAGACCAGAGTCAGACCAGAGTCAGTCCAGAGACAGACCAGAGTCAGACCAGAGTCAGACCGGAGACAGACCGGAGTCAGACCGGAGTCAGACCGGAGACAGACCGGAGTCAGACCGGAGTCAGACCGGAGACAGACCAGAGACAGACCAGAGTCAGACCGGAGACAGACCAGAGTCAGACCAGAGTCAGACCAGAGTCAGTCCAGAGCCAGACCAGAGTCAGACCGGGGACAGACCGGGGACAGACCGGGGACAGACCGGGGACAGACCAGAGTCAGACCAGAGTCAGACCAGAGTCAGACCGGGGGCAGACCAAAGACAGACCAGAGTCAGACCAGAGTCAGTCCAGAGACAGACCAGAGTCAGACCAGAGTCAGACCGGAGACAGACCGGAGACAGACCGGAGTCAGACCGGAGTCAGACCGGAGACAGACCGGAGTCAGACCGGAGTCAGACCGGAGACAGACCAGAATCAGACCAGAGACGGACCGGAGACAGACCGGAGACAGACCGGAGACAGACCAGAGACAGACCGGAGACAGACCAGAGACAGGCCAGGGACAGGCCAGAGACAGACCGGAGACAGACCTGAGTCAGAACGGAGTCAGACCGGAGACAGACCAGAATCAGACCAGAGACAGACCGGAGACAGACCGGAGCCAGACCGGAGCCAGACCGGAGCCAGACCGGAGTCAGACCAGAGTCAGACCAGAGTCAGACCAGAGACAGACCGGAGACAGACCAGAGTCAGACCAGAGACAGACCGGAGTCTGGACGACTCGCCTTCTCAGTGAACACATAAACTAACTCTTCATTTTTCAGTTCTGGTTTGGTGCTGATATGAGACAGTCCTCTAATCCAACGACCCCTAACAGGACTCTGAAGGTCAGCACTGCAGGACCTGCTTTGATTCTGTCCAGGGATGTGGACCAGAGGAGAACACACAGTTTTTTTAGCCTCACCCCCGTGTGCGTTAGTCCTGGTTTGTTACAGGAGAGGCCATCCTGGTTTAATGAAGGTGAAGCCTGAAGGCCATCATGGAGGACACTGAACCGGGACTGTGTTTGGACTAACGCTCCTGGCCCTTTAAGACGGCACCCACCACTGATCTAGGATTATTATTGATGTGGATTCAGTTATGAGGGTCTACAGACCACTTAAGTCCTGGACCAGGTGCAGCAGTGAGTCCAAAACCCCCAAACAGCAGAGTGTTCAGAGTCAAAGGTCAAGGGGGATCCTTAAAGACCCCACACTCACCAAAGTTCACCAAACACCTTCACTAAAGACCGGAGAGAGTCCACCAAGTCTCACAGACCTGATCCAGCAGCCCCCCCACATCCTGCCGTCACATCCTCTGAATCCAGGAAATGCCTCACGCTCATAAAGCTCTTCCTCCTCTGCTGCTCAGGAAACGCCTCGGCCAATCAGAGAGCAGGACCTTGAGCACACGCCCAGACCGTGACCTCTGACACCTGATGACGGATGGATGATGTGACCCGTCTGGGGGGGGGGGGGGTCAGGCTGACACGCAACAGACTCTGGACATCAAGATGGAGGAGAAGGAGATTTCAGAGGCTAAATGTGTTGATGCATCAGAAACTGAAGATCTACCACACTCAACCATCTAAAGGGCTCACAGAGGATGGTCTGAAGAAGAGAAAACATCCAGTGAAAGGCACTGAAGCAAAGAGACCATCTCTGACCACAGCACGTCCAGTCCTGAAGAAGATGGTCCACAGCTGACAAGGAGACCTCACAAGGGTCCACTCCTGTAAGCTAAGAACACAAACTGAGGCTCTGACTCTCCAAACTGGACCACAGCAGGGTCCACTCCTGTCGGCTAAGAACACAAACTGAGACTCTGACTCTCCAAACTGGACCACAGCAGGGTCCACTCCTGTCAGCTAAGAACACAAACTGAGGCTCTGACTCTCTAAACTGGACCACACAGGGTCCACTCCTGTCAGCTAAGAACACAAACTGAGGCTCTGACTCTCCAAACTGGACCACAGCAGGGTCCACTCCTGTCGGCTAAGAACACAAACTGAGACTCTGACTCTCCAAACTGGACCACAGCAGGGTCCACTCCTGTCAGCTAAGAACACAAACTGAGGCTCTGACTCTCTAAACTGGACCACACAGGGTCCACTCCTGTCAGCTAAGAACACAAACTGAGGCTCTGACTCTCCAAACTGGACCACAGCAGGGTCCACTCCTGTCAGCTAAGAACACAAACTGAGGCTCTGACTCTCCAAACTGGACCACACAGGGTCCACTCCTGTCAGCTAAAAAACACAAACTGAGGCTCTTGACTCTCTAAACTGGACCACACAGGGTCCACTCCTGTCAGCTAAGAACACAAACTGAGGCTCTGACTCTCTAAACTGGACCACACAGGGTCCACTCCTGTCAGCTAAGAACACAAACAGAGGCTCTGACTCTCTTAACTGGACCACACAGGGTCCACTCCTGTCAGCTAAGAACACAAATACTGTAAAAACAAAAAAGTTGTGTCAGCTCAAAATTTCAGGGAAACAGTCTCTAGAGAATTTTTGAGCTTTGAGGCCAACTAAAAATCTTAAGTTTGAACACACAAATGAGTTTTTGTAGAGATAACGTATCATTAAAGTGTAATGTAACTTAAATTTTTGAGTTGCACTCAAAAAGAATTCAGTTTTCAGAAAGCTTTGCTAACTTGTTTTTGTTCATAAATGTAACTTTCAAATGGGTAATAACTTTAGATTTTGAGTCCTACGTACTAAGACTAATTCTGTCCACTTTTCCGTCGCATAGATAAAAACCAGTTTGAATGTTTATTCACCTTAACTGTATAATTGTTAACACTTTTCTGTTTGTTACAGTCTCAGTCTCAGTAAGTGGAATTTACAAAAACAAAAGTGAGTACACCTCTCACATTTTTTTTTCATGGGACAACAGTGAGGAAATGACACTTTGATACAGTAGTAAGTATTTTCATTTTATGCAATTGTGCAATTTTCTGCTATTTTCACGTATTGTTATTTTGTTTTATCTTTTTCGCATGTAACACACTTTGTATTAGAAAGTCCTGAAAAGTGCTACACGAATAAAGTTTGATTGGTTTGATTGATAGTGAATGTGCAGCTTGTACAACAGTGTCAATTGACTGTCACCTCAAAATAACACACAGACATTAATGTCTAAACTACTGGCAACAAAAGTGAGCACACCCCTAAATGAAAGTGTCCAAATTGGGCCCAAAGTGTCAATATTTTTGTGTCTGTTATTATTTTTAAGCACTGCCTTAACTCTCTTGGGCTTAGAGCTCACCAGAGCTTCACATTTTACCACTAGAGTCCTTTTCCACCTCCATGACCTCCTATATTTATGTATTTGTATACACACACACACACACACACACACACACACACACACATATATATCTATATATATATATCTATATATCTATATATATATATATATATATATATATATATATATATATATATATATATATATATATATATATATATATATATATATACATGTATGTGTGTATGTATGTATGTATGTATGTGTGTATATGTGGATATAATCAAATTATTTATTTACACCAGTATGAATAACACCTGTACATTTTCAAGGCAAGATTACAGATTACCAGGGACATGGAGATAAGCAGCAATGTACCGCTAACTGACCTGACCGGCCTCCTGACATTAGTTAAGGACAAAAAAACAAACAGCGGCAGTGGAAACGTCTTCTTCTTTGAATTTGTAATGCTCTAGTCTGTAAGATTCTAGTTTCTGCTCTCTAGTGGCCTCTGTGGACGTTGAGTGTAACTGCACTGTCATGAAACAGAGCGCCTCACACCAACCTGCATTTGTTGACATAACGAGGGAAGAGAAGCTGACAGGACATCCAAAGAGACAAATAAACCATGTGGACTGTAAAGTTACAGTTTGATCATGTTTCTTTTCAAGTGTCAGCTGTCAGCTGTGAGTTCAGCGTTCACATGTGTGTTGTGTAAACTTTGACACACACACACACACACACACACACACACACACACACAAAACACACACACACACACACACACACACACTCGTTTATTTGGTATTTTATGGTTTGTATATATCCATGTCTCAGAGCTCAGATCAGCTCACACTGGTTTATTCACTCCAGAGGCTCCACAGTCACCAGATCTCAGAGCAGCTGTGGGATGTGGTGGAGCAGCAGACTCTCTGTGATGCTATCATGGAGACATGGACCAACATCTCTGAAGCTCTGAAGGTGAAGGAGGTCCATACTGAGACTGAGGGGTGTTCCTAATGAAGTGGCCGGTCAGTTGGTGTTTTGTGGTATTTCCGTCAGTCGAGTGTTTTCTGCTGCAGGACTTTTTCTCCCTCAGTGTTTCAATAGAAGGAAGTCCTGCTGCTCGCCTCTTTCCTCCTCACACACACACTGTGCTGAAAACACTCACTTCCTCTCTCTCTCACACACACACACACTCACACACACACACACACACACACACACACACACACACACACACACACACACACACACTCCCTTCCTCTCTGGTGGACTCTGCTCTCCTCTCCACATTCTGCTGGACGCTCAGACATGGACTGGTCCGTCCTGCTCGTTCTGTCCCTGTTCTGCTCTCACAGTGAGTATCACACACCTGTGTTCACCTGATGGTCGCCCGCCAACAGGATCCACCCGATCCACCCGATCCACTCGGTCCACTGAGTGGATCGGGTGGATGGAGTTGTTGGAGTTGTTGGAGTTGTTGTGGGTCAGGCGGTTACACTCGGCTTCACGCTCTCAGGAGACGATCTCTTCGTGAATTTTCAGTCAGAATGTTCTAGAATAATTTGGAGCGGGTTTCTGAGTGAAGCTGTTGTGACTGATGAAGAAACGACAGATCAGAAGCTGGAGGTAACCCGGGTACGAACGTGGATCCAAGATGAACACCGTGAGACGGGACAGAGCTTCACGAGAACTCAGCCGAGGTTTGAGCCCCAGGAGAACAGAGAGCTACAGACAATGATAATCATAATAATTATATTATTGTTAATAATAACAATAATATTGATGGAGATAAAAACAGTTATAACAGTGATAATGATAATAATAATAATTTTAATACTGTTAATAATAATAACAATAACAATGATTGTGATAACAGTTATAAGGATGATAAAGATAATTCTAATTATAATGTTACTAATAACAATAATATTGATGGAGATAACAGTTATAAGGATGATAAAGATAATTATAATATTTTTTATATTATAATGCTGTTAATAATAATGATGGAGATTATCATAGTAACAATGATAATAATAATAATGTTTATTATACTGTCAATACTAACAATAATAATGATGGAGATAATAACAGTTACAACAATGATAATAATAATTTTAATAATAATACTGTTAATAATAATAACAATAATAATTATGGAGATAATTACAGTTATAAAAATGATGATAATTATAATATAATGCTGCTGATAATAACAGTCATAACGGTGGAGATGATCACAGTTATAATAACATAATAATTACAACAATGATAACATTATCCTATTGATCAGAATAATGATAGAACAATGATGATAACAATAATAATATTGATGCTCTGAAAGTGTTTTCTGAAAACACATCACAGCAGAGCAGGCTGACGACTTAATAAAATGGACACACACAGGCTTTAGAACAGTTTCTCCATAAAGGACTGGAACTCCAAAGACGAGGACCAACAGGGTTTAGGGCTGTTAAAGACTTTTTAAGATCTTTTCTAAATAAGTTTAAGATCTGCGTGAAGTTAGAGGAAGTAAAAAAACAAACTCAGATTTATTCTCTGAGAACAGCCCAAAAAACTCTGAATAAATGTCACGACTGCAGCGGAGCGTCAGGGTTATAAAACATATTACACTCAGCTGGTTTGTTTTGATTTAGTTTGTCAGATTTTTTTCTGTTTACATTTATTTTTTGTTAGTTTGACGTGTAAATAAAAAAGAATTTTAGACCTGTCAAAAGACCTAGATAACCAAAAAGAGACATTTTTACCACTTTTTAAGGCCTAAAATTCAGATTTATCACAATTGAGAGCCTGTGAGTGTTAGCATGGCCTGAGATATAAACTAAAGTAAACTCATTTAAACAGTGACGGTGAGCAGAGTTAGCTTTCTGATGAGTGATGAGACCTGGAGGACGTGAACTCCTCTGTTTGTGCTGCTGATGCTTCATTTAACACACTGAAAACTGACAGGAGTGTCACCAGGTGTGTCGCCCTGCTGAAGTGCTGCTGATCAGGTGTGAGCTTACCTGCAGTAGGGTCGGATTTAGTCATATGGGGCCGTTCACATCCTGTACTGTGCTGATACATTTCTAAAATTATCCAGAGAAAAAATAAACGAGGAGATTACAGATATGAAAGACGGGTCGTCTCCAGACTGTCATAAACCATAACAGTGAAAAATAATGAGACACTGTTCCCTTTCTTACTCAGATAACATCCACACCACAAGAGACAAAACAGACGGACAGACAATCTTCAGAAGTGTGGACAAGAAGAAGAAGAAAGGGAGGGTCGTAATAAAAATAAATAAAAATTAAATTAGATTAAATAATAATGTGAAAAGTAAACAGGGTCAGTAACTCAGTATTTCATTGGTTTTCAGCATGCTGATACATTTTTATTATTATTTTAATGTTGTACCAGGTAACATAACAAAGAAAATGAATTTCCTTAGACTGTGTAATTTAGTTCAGTTTTGACAGGTGAGTGTGTTCATTAGTCCTGCTTTTGAAATCTGTTACAGTTATCTGACAGCTTAAAGGTGCAGTGTGTAGAATTTGTAGGGCTGTAATCAACCAAAGAAAATGTTGGTCGACTAAAACACAGCAATTGAGCGGGGGGGGGGGGGGGGGGGGGTCCTACCTTTATTTCATCTAAATATGTAGATTCATTGACCATGTAAACATTCCATTAGCAACTGGATTCATAATAACCTCCGCCAAGGAGGTTGTCCTAACAGGTGGTGTCTCTCTGTTCGCAGGCACAACACTGGCCTCCACCCTCTCTGAGTCCTCCATCACTCCTCCACCCCTCACAGGACACACAGCTTTTACCGAGGCACCACTTACAGCCAGAACTTCAAACTCCACCCCAAGTCTCCACCCATCAAAACCTGACTCCACCCCAGGACTCCACCAATCAGCACCTGACTCCACCCCACGGCTCCACCCACCAATACCTGACTCAACCCCAGATCTCCACCCACCAATACCTGATTCCACCCCAGAACTCCACCCACCAGTACCTGATTCCACATCAGGACTCCACCCACCAATACCTGTCTCCACATCAGGACTCCACCCACCAATACCTGAGTCCACCCCAGAACTCCGCCCATCAATAGCTGAGTCCACCTCAGGACTCCACCCACAAACACCTGTCTCCGCCTCAGGACTCCACCCACCAATACCTGTCTCCACATCAGGACTCCACCCACCAATACCTGAGTCCACCCCAGAACTCCGCCCATCAATAGCTGAGTCCACCTCAGGACTCCACCCACAAACACCTGTCTCCGCCTCAGGACTCCACCCACCAATACCTGTCTCCATCTCAGGACTCCACCCACGAATACCTGACTCGACCCAAGGGCCCCACCCACAAACACCTGTCTCCACCTCAGGACCCCACCCACCAATACCTGTCTCCACCTCAGGACTCGACCCATCCATACCAGACTCCACCTCGGGACATCAACCAATACCAATAAACTCCACTTACTCCACCCAATTAGTCAACACACCATCACCAATCTCCACAATTAGACCCCACCCATCATCAACAAACTCCACCCCAGGACAACACCAAACATCACCAGCCTCCACCCAAGGACTACACCCAACATCAACAAACTCCACCTCAGGACAACACCAAACATCACCAGCCTCCACCCAAGGATTGCACCCATCATCAACAAACTCCACCCCAGGACAACACCAAACATCAACAGCCTCCACCCAAGGACTACACCCATCATCAACAAACTCCACCCCAGGACAACACCAAGCATCACCAACCTCCACCCAAGGACTACATCCATCATCAACAAACTCCACCCCAGGACAACACCAAACATCACCAACCACCACCCAAGGACTCCAACCATCATCACCAAACCCCACCACAGGACTTTACTCATCATCACCAAACCCAACAGCAGGCTTCAAACCATCAACCCTTGACTCTTACCCACAACTTGCTTCATCAACACTAAACTCCACCCAAGGACACCACCCATTGACATCAGACACCAATTCAGATCCTAGTCCATCAGCACCTAACTCCACCTTAGGAGTCCACCAATTTTCGCCTGTCTCTAGTGGTGGACTCAAACCACCACCACCGAGCTACACCTCAGAACTCCCTTCATTACTGTTAAGCTCCACCCAAGATCTTCACTCATCAACACACAACTCAGATACGAGTCTACAAACCACAACAGCTGATGGAGCTTCGACACACCTTGACCACATCAGTGGACCTCCACCTGTGAGCTCACACATACCAGATAGTCCTGATGAGAGGCATGATTTCTCCTCCACCCTAACTGTAGCCACAACTGTCCAATCACAAAGGAGCATGACGACAACTGAGGAAGACAATACTCTGGGACTCAACTCCACCTCCACCAGCCCCACTCCCTCCCACACCTCCTCAAGTCCAGAGACACTTTATCCAATGGATTCGCCGCCCACTGCTCCACCCAACTTCCCCTCAGCTGCACCCACACCAGACCTTGAGACCATTCCTCAATCTGGTCCTCAAGTTCCGCCCTTGACATCAAGCACCCCTCTCTCCATGCCCTCCACCCAGTTTACAGTCACAAAAGCTCATCCCATGAACTCCACAAGCACCACCTCTAACAAAGCTCCACCCACTTATCCTTCAACTGAGGACACCTCTACCCCAACAGCTCCATCAACAAGCCGGACAAACATTCCACCAACCACAACCAAACCTTCTACTTCCTTCACGCCCAGAAACACAACCACGAACCCAATGGCACCTCCACCCACAAAAACTGAAACTGAATCCACTACCATGGTGACCACTGTCTCTACTACCACCACCATTCAAACCTCCACCAGAGCAACACCACCTGCAGCTATGACATCCACAGCTAGTACAACTTCAGCTCCACCCACCGACAGCATTACTACACCTAAAGCCTCCACCACACCTGTGAGTACAAAAGCACTCTATGCTCTGTTTACACTGTTAAGAAACGTTATTCATCCATCATTTGTTGTCCTTCCATCCATCCATCCATCCATCCATCCATCAATTCCTTTATCCATCCATTTATTTATCCATTCAGTCATCCATCCACCCACCCATCCACCCATCCATCCACCCATCCATCCATCCATCCATCCAGTCATCCATCCATCCATCCATCCATCCAGTAATCCATCCATCCATCCACCCACCCATCCACCCATCCATCCACCCATCCATCCATCCATCCATCCATCCATCCATCCACCCATCCATCCAACCATCCTTCCATCCAGCCATATATCATCCATCCATCCATCCATCCATTCATCCATTCATCCATCCACCAATCCATCCATCTATCCATCCATCCATCCATCCATCCATCCATCCATTTATTTATCCATTCAGTCATCCATCCATCCACCAATCCATCCATCCATCCATCCACCCATCCATCCATCCATCCTTCCATCCAGCCATATATCCATCCATCCATCCATCCATCCACCAATCCATCCATCCATCCAACCATCCATCCACCAATCCATCCATCCTTCCATCCATCTATCCATCCATCCATCCATCCGTCCATCAGGAGGAGGTTGTTCCTCATCCACCGCCTCACACTCACTGATTTTGTCAAAATAAATATTCCTCCACTCGTGTGATGGAGCGGAGAGAACACAGCTGTGCTGATCCAATTTCTGCTCGGGATCACCTGCAGACAGGCTCACCTCTCTCAACTGTTGTGATGTCACTTCCTTTTCCAGATGCAGACCCAGACGGAGCCTCCCTGCCTCATAAACATCACAGAGATCCAATCAAGCTCAGATTCAGCGCTGGTCAGGTTAAGCTCCGCCCCTCTGTCCTGTGACTTCACCGTGATCACAGAAGACTCCAATGTTGACCCCTCCCACTGTGACCTCACTCCCTGTGACCACGCCCACTGCAGCCACGACGGTGAGACAAGGATGGACGTGACCTGTCGGCTCCTCAGTCTGACGCCAGGGACGCTCTACAGAATCACCGTGATGGCGAGGAAAGACGGCGAGTCAGGCAGCGCGTTGGTGCGCACAGGTGAGGGTTAGCGGACTGTTCCTCATCTCCATGGACATGTTCAATCAGATGCTTTTCTTCATGGGGTGATGGAGTTTGTAGATGTTCTTCAGGAGGTGATGGAGTTTGTAGATGTTCTTCAGGAGGTGATTGAGTTTGTAGATGTTCTTCAGGAGGTGATGGAATTTGTAGATGTTCTTCAGGAGGTGATGGAGTTTGTAGATGTTCTTCAGGAGGTGATGGAGTTTGTAGATGTTCTTCAGGAGGTGATGGAGTTTGTAGATGTTCTCCAGGAGGTGATGGAGTTTGTAGATGTTTTCCAGGAGGTGATGGAGTTTGTAGATGTTCTTCAGGAGGTTTCTTCAGGAGGTGATGGAGTTTGTAGATGCTGTTCTTCAGGAGGTGATGGAGTTTTTAGATGTTCCTCAGGAGTTGATGGAGTTTGTAGATGTTCTTCAGGAGGTGATGGAGTTTTTAGATGTTCCTCAGGAGGTGATGGAGGTTTTAGATGTTGTTCAGGAAGTGATGGAGTTTTTAGATGTTCTTAAGGAGTTGATAGAGCTTCAACAACAGGAAGAGTGAAACTATCAGACGTGGGTCGGTGACACGAGTGCGGCTGCTCTGGCTGCTGCTCTCCAACAAAGCTCCTGGTCTGCTTCTTCCGTCCGGTCTTTGTGTGCAGCAGCAGGATGTGGAGCTTACACAATTAGACGTCCTCAAAGGTCTGAGGCAGGAGAGTCTGCTGTCTAAAGATCTCAGATTTATCATTATTATTTAACCAAAGGGCGAGCGAGTGGAGGACACAGAATCCTCATCATCATACAGTTTTAGACCATAGACCAGCTTGCAGACTTTAGACCATGTTTAAACCTTAGACCAGGTTCAAAGTAGACCAGGTTCCTGGTTAATTTTGGGGACATCAGCACTTCATGACTCCCCTCCTGTCCTCCCTGCAGCTCCGGCGGCCGTCCTCGGTCTCCAGGTGGCATCCCTGTCCCCCCACAGTCTGGAGGTGTCCTGGCGGGCCGGTCTGGGTCGAGTGGACCGGTTCCTGGTCCTGCTGAAGGATCAGAGCAGTGTTCTGAGGAACATCACTGTCCCCAGTACGGAGAGCTTGGCTCAGCTTGACCACCTGCTGCCAGGGACGGCGTACACCGTCACCGTGGTAACGGAGGCCGTGGGCCTGCAGGCCTCTGCCTCCACGCAGGGTGCCACAGGTGGGTCCAACTGTTTGGTATTATGGGATGTTCAAAAGACAGGAAGGACAGTTCAAGGTCAAACATCCATCTGCTCGCTGACCTGATTGTACCTGTAGTGGATCAGGAGGACAGGAGCCTATCACAGCCTGGACTGATGCCAGCCAATCACAGGGCTCACAAACAGAGACAGGCAGCTGTAGTCAGTTTAGAGCAGATCATGGCAGTGGTGTTCAGGACTGCAGTGGACCAACTCGCCTCAGTCTGACCTGTACTTCTCTCACTGTGCCCCTGCAGCCCCCGCCTCTGTGTCTCACCTGCTCCTGGACCCCGCCCACAGCTCATCCAGTCTGAAGGCCACCTGGGACTCACCTGAGGGGGGGGTGGAGCTTCTCCTTCTCACCCTGTCTGCAAAGGGAACACCCCTTCGTGTGCTTCACCTGCCTCCAAACGTCACCCAGCAGCAGTTCGATGGCCTGACACCTGGACGCAGGTACGAGCTGAGCGTGATGACATCATCGGGGGGGCTGAGTGCAGAGACGAGGACCAGCAGCTGGACAGGTAACAGGACCAGGTGTTGAAACAGTAGCTCCTCCCACCAGAGGTATCACCCTGTTGGTTAGTCTAAATATAAGAACTGATTTCAACATTGATCTGATCAAGATTTAAATGGAAGACATTCATATATATCTATCTATATCTATATCTATATCTATATATATCTATATATCTATATCTCTATCTCTCTATCTCTCTATCTATCTATCTATCTATCTATATCTATCTATACATATATATATATATATATATATATATATATATATATATATATATATATATACATATATATAGATAGATAGATAGATAGATATAGATATACATAGGGAGAGAGAGAGACGTAGATAAGTGCATGAAAAACTACGTTAACCCTTTGGGATTACCTGGATTTCTGCTTAACCCTTGTGCATCCCTTTAACAAAGGTACCAAATAAGTCCCTAAGGATAAAATTTATCAGCTAAGAAAAACTGCCATAAATAAATTATGAATGAATGTATAATTCCACTTTTTTTTTCATGGACACCTTCAGTAAGTTCAGCTGTAACCACATATATCATTTTTTTATGTTGTTTCAAAGTTTTAACCCCTTCAATGCCAGTTTTGGTCAAAAAAGTCGACTTTTAAAAAATACAGAAAAACACAAAAAGTGAAATATCTTTAGTCCATTGCTTGAAAAATGTCATTTGTTTTGGGTGATTATCAGAGCCTGGGAGTGTCAAAGATTGGTAGAAAAATTAATTAGGATGGATGTTTATTTTTTTCATGCAGGGTCAGATGTTGTATAAAAGAGCCCGAATATGTCCCTCTGGTTAAAATACATCAGCCGAGAAAAACTGCTATGAAAAATGTATATATGAATGTAATACTCTTTTTTTTTACATAATCACTCTCAGTAACTTAAGCTGTAACCAAACATAACACATTTTTATTTTGTTCCAGAGTGTTAACTTCTTATATGCCAGTTTTGTGAAAAAGTTCACTTTTAAAAAATACAAAAAACCCACAAATGAATTATTTTCCATCCTAAGGGCCACATAGTGTGTAATGCCAGGACTTTAGAGATATTTGATATCAACTTTAGAGATATCAACAAAAGTAAATACACATTTGTTCCCACAAAACAGCAAAAGGTTATATTAGTATGACCTTGACAAACAATTATGGATGACCTGTGGCTGTGGACCTGCTGGACCCCATGTGCTCTATCCCGCATCAGCCACCAACAGAAACAGCATCATCGATGATCTGGGCGCATGCGCACGCAGCGACCGGCAGTGAGTGAGAGCTCGGCGTCTTTGTCTATGTTTTTAGTGTTTTTTAGCGTCTTTTAAGTGCTTTTTAGCGTCTTTTAATGTCTTTTTCATCACCTTGGATGTTTTAGTGCTCCTTGTTTTATTCGTCAGCAATGGATCTTCTCTATACAGTCTCGCTGTGGCTTCTTTTTCTCTGTCTGCTCACCTGTAACACTGGCAAGGCAGCGTGTCAGGTGAGAACCGTGAGGACTCAATACACCAGGGACGTGCTGCTGGAGCTAAACGTAGCCACGTTAGCCCAGCCGGCCGAGCAAGTGTTTAAGATACCAGAGTGTCTCCTCCGAAACGCCAATGAAGCAAGTGGGACTAGAATAATCAAAAAGAGGAAGCGGGGTAAACGTGGAGGATTAAGACAACGCCTGAGGAAACAGCGTCTCGATCGGATTCCTCTGCCCTCTGTCATAATGGGGAACGTCCAGTCTCTGAGAAATAAAGTGGATGAACTCCAGGGAAATGTTCGTTTCCAGAAGGATTTTATGAACTGTTGCGTCATGGCATTCACCGAGACGTGGCTCAGTGAGCACGACCGGGACATCGATCTGACTATCGATGGTTTTGGGGCTCCCTTCCGTCTGGATCGAAACGCAGAGGTAACGGGGAAGACTCAGGGTGGTGGGGTGTGTGTCTATGTGAACAAACAATACTGTAGCTCTGTGACTGTAAGAGAGCGCATCTGCACGCCACACGTGGAACTCTTGTCGGTGTCATTGAGGCCTTTTTACTTGCCCCGTGAGTTCCCTCAACTTTTTTTAACTGTTGTTTATATTCACCCGAGAGCTGACTCTGCCTCTGCCACCAACACCGTCTTCGAGGTGGCGCAGAAACTGCAGGCTGTTTCACCTGATGCACCGAACTTTATAATGGGCGATTTTAATCATGTCTGTCTTAAAAAAGTGCTCAAGAACTATTACCAGTATGTCACCTGTTTTACCAGACGTGACAAGATACTGGATCGCTGTTCTGGTCAGTGAGGGATGCCTATAAGTCAGTTCCACTTCCCCGCTTGGCTCCATGGATCATAACTGTGTGCACTTGCTTCCCTCATACAAGACTGTTTTAAAGAGGGAGAAAAGCGAGGACCAGGGGCGTTAAAGTCTGGTCAGAGGATTCAGTACTTTCTCTTCAGGAGTGTTTCAACTGTACTGACTGGAATATCTTTACTCATTCTTGTGGAGGTGACTTGGGCGCATTGGTGGATGTCACCTGCTCATATGTTGCTTTTTGCAGGGACATGATTATCCCTTGCAAGCGGGTGAAAATATACCCGAACAACAAACCATGGGTCTCAGCGTCTGTTAAAACCTGTATACAGAGGAAAGCTATGGCTTTCAAAAATGGATCAGCATCTGACTTGCATTCAGCGACGAAAGAATTAAAGATGGAAATTATAAAATCAAAACACAAATATAAGTTAGACCTGGAAAGCAAGATGGCTGCTAATAACCTTGGCTCAGCCTGGGCGAGCATGAAAATTCTAACAGGGCTGCAGAGCACAGAGCATGGTAGTCGTGTTATTTTAAATGGTTTTAACACAGATGTGGATTTAGCCAATGCTCTTAACTGTTTTTTTTGCCGTTTTGATACCTCTGATTTTAGAACAGAATTACAGGAACTCAGCCACAAACTAAAGGATGATCAGCACTTTAACATTCAACTGGAACAAGTTGAGAAAGCCTTTATGGCAGTTAAAGTCAACAAACAGCATGGCCCAGATAACATCTGTGGTGTCTACTGAAATCCTGTGCTAAAGAACTGAGTCCGGTCTTTCATTTTATTTTCAACAAGTCCCTACAGACACAGCAAATCGAACATTTGGAAAAAATGCTGTAGTGGTCCCAGTCCCCAAGTGCAACTCTCCTAAGACTTTAAATGATTTTAGACCTGTTGCTCTTACTTCAGTTTTAATGAAGACTTTGGAGAAACTGGTCAGGTCTGAGATCCTGAGTACAACAGATGGTGCCCTGGACCCAATGCAGTTTGCTTATAGACCCAGTAGAGGGGTGGAGGATGCAACTGTTACCCTGCTAAATATGCTTTTTAAACACTTGGATGGAAATGGGACTCATGCCAGGCTCTTATTTGTGGACTTTTCTTCTGCTTTTAACACCATCCAGCCCCACATCTTGGCAGAAAGGCTGTTACAGCAATTCAATTTAAGTAACAACCTGGTGGGCTGGATTCTTAACTTCTTAACTGACAGGACACAAAGGGTCAGGGTTAACAATGTTCTGTCTGACCTACAAATCACATCCACAGGTTCACCACAAGGGTGTGTGCTCTCTCCTCTGCTGTTCATTCTGTACACAAACGCATGTCAGAGCACATATGAAAACAGAGCCATCATAAAGTATGCAGACGACTCTGTCATTGTCAGTTTACTTAAAGGGGGAGAATCCGGCCATGGCCCAATTGTTGATGATTTTGTTGCTTGGTGTGAGGAGTCACACCTTTTGCTAAACACAGCAAAAACAAAAGACATGTTGATAGATTTTAGGAAAAGTCCTCAACAAAACTGCTTAACCTCAATTAAAGGCCAGACTATTGAGTGTGTACAGTCATATAAATACCTCGGTACAATCATCGATTCAAAACTTTGCTTTGAAGCCAACTGTGAAGCGGTGTGTAAGAAGGCTCAGCAGCGTTTATATTGTTTAAGGAAACTGTCTCACTTTCATATTGATAGAACATTAATGGCTATGTTCTATCGTGCTTTTATTGAGTCAGTGTTGTCTTTTGCCTTGGTGTCCTGGTTCAATCATACGTCTTTAAAGGACAAAAATTCGTTGGGTCTTGTAGTGAAGTGGGCAAGTCGTCTCATTGGGGAGCCTCAGCTCTATCCAGCATCCCTGTACATTAACCAGTTACAGAGGATTGCAAACTCTGCTTTAAATGATGACTCCCACCCTCTTCACAGTGAATTCCAGCTTCTCCCCTCTGGGCGGCGGTATATTGTTCCAAAGTGTAGAACGAAGCGGTACAAAAACAGTTTTGTCCCTGCTGCTATTGCTGAGCTGAATAAATTGTAGCCTATTTGCACACAAGTATTTATCTGTTCATGCACTTGCACTTTCTCTTACTTACGCTTTTACTTATTCTTTTAGACTTTTATTCTTTTATTCTTTTAACTTTGATCTTAATGGAGGCTGCCTCTGCAACCAACACCCGTACTTTCTATGTCGTTTATGCCCATGTCTGCTGTGATGATAAAACATAGAGCACTTTAACAATACTAAATGTTTTATGTTCAATGTTTACTTTTTTAAATTTGTTCTTATCTTGTCTTTGGTGTTTTGTAATTGTGTGATGCTGATCTCATGGACTGCAAAACAAATCTACCTACGGGTACAAATAAAGTAACCTGAACCTGAACCTGAACCTGATCAGTCTTAGATCAAACAACTCATTTTAATGGTAGTTTAGCTAGATGCTGATATATTAATTAACATCAGTCCTCTCCAGATTAAATTCATTAATGATATTAATGTTAACATCAGGCTGATTTCTCTGTCTGTGGTTGTAATGATTTTCATGGACAGTAACTTTCTTTACAACCACATAGACATGAGGGCCCTCTTGAAAACAAGATCACACATCTCAAGGGGCTAATCTTTGATAAAATTCTATTCATCAGAGACAAATATGACAAGGACAGGTCTATGATTGGCCCACGGTGTCAGTACCTTCAATTCTTGCTTTTGTCCACTTGTTTCTGCTCACCTCCCTTTTTACAATCACATACCCAACATGAGACTGGATCTGCTCAAGACCTCCAGGTCTTATACAGGTTTGTTCCTGCTACTGTTACTGTAAGCTCTCTAAAGAAACACCTTCCTGTAGTTAAGTTGGCCCAGTGCTGCTCATGAAGGATTCCTGTTGGACTTTGGAAATATGAGAATATGTGTATGTTATATTTATACAGGTGTGTATGTGTGTATCCATCACACGAAGAGTTTGTCTTCATCCTGCTCGATTGTACAGTGTTTTGAGGTAACGCTTGTTATGAACTGGTGCTGGAAAGATAAAGACTGATTGATTGATTGATTGATTGATTGATTGATTGATGGACTGATTGGTTGATTGATTGATTGATTGATTGATTGATAGATTGGTTTATAGATTGATAGATTGACTGATTGGTTGATAGATTGATTGATGGATTGACAAAGAGTCCCAGCTGGCTGGTGCAGGCCAAGTCTGTATTTTTGGGGGACTAAGTTATCCTAGTCCTTGACTCCCATCCAAATAAGGGACCACATGCTGTGTCCTCTGGTCCACATCATCCTCTGTGTCTCCATCTGACCTGTCTTCATCAGAGGGTCTTCCTCATCTCCCAGTCCAAGGAGGTTGAGGACTTCAGCAGTGTTGTTGCTGTGTCTGCTCAACTTGACCAGACAGAATGAAATTAGACCCAAACTGATGGACACATATAAATGTGTTTATCTTTGTGCAGACAAAGCTAAACTTTTTCAGACTGTTGTTTGGGGTCACTGGGGGTCAGCTTTTGAAGTTTAAGATGCAAGATGTTTTTATTATTGGACAAAGAGCACGTGAGTGGGTACATGCTGAGGTCAGACTTTTACCCTGAATGAAAAAGTAAGCATATGTAGTCCCAGCCCCCCCCCCCCCCCCCCCCCCCACACACACACACATGCACACC
Organism: Scarus forsteni; assembly: GCA_036419115.1. NCBI lineage: Eukaryota > Metazoa > Chordata > Actinopteri > Labriformes > Labridae > Scarus > Scarus forsteni. Next base: position 15,672,990 of record JAZDUH010000536.1, read on the forward strand.
CACAACCACACACCAACACATCCCCACATGCACAAAAAAACACCCATGCACACACATACCCGCATAAGCTTCAACTATATTGTAAACACTGAAGAAACGATTTTATCATTTAACATTGAAATGACCATAATTAGAGGGCTGCATTTTGGCTCCTCCCATATTCACACATATACACAAAATTTTGTCAACATATACATGCACACTATGACATCCCTAGAACACAACCAGATCAAAATAATTGTAAATGTTTATTGAATTGGCTTTTCAGTGCATGAATTTATACAATAAGGGAAATATACTGTCATGAGCTCTCAGTCTTCGATATACAATATCTGAGATAATAACACTATCTCGCGTGGAACAAGAAGATATATTTTGAAGGGCTTTCAACACCAAGGAATGAAAATAACACTAATAAGAAAATATCATACTGCAGTGTATTAAAAAACTGTGGTTTGAATGGGAGTCAATGCAATAAAAAATACCCTTAGGGACTTCCTTGGGGCTTTTTTATTTTTAAAGTGTATTAAAGACTTAAAAAATGATAATTACTGAAAAATCAAAAAGCTTCAGAAAATACAAAACCTGACCAAATTAGATGCCATTTACATCAAAACAACCAAAGTTATCCACAAAAGAGTGTCCAAAAAGGTAAAAAAAAAACACCCCTAAGGATGCACAAGGGTCAAATTGGTCAGAAAATATGTTCTGATCTTCATCTAAGTCACATCACTAGACAAACACAGTCTGCTTAAACTGATACTATAAAGAAAAAAAAAGTTTGCATGTTTTTATTCAACACATCATGTAAACAGTCACAGGGCAGGGTGGAAAAGCATGTTAAGCCCTAGGCTAATTACTTCTCCAAGAGCTAATTGGAGCCAGGAGTCAGCCAACCTGGAGTCCAATCAATGTGATTGGATAGGATGTGCTGGTTAAAGCTGCCCCGCCCTATAAAGAATCTGGAAATGGTTACAGAAGTATATCTAAAAGCCCTGATATCCATGTGTCCACGGAAAAGGCTTGGAGTCTTTGTTTGGCAGTTTCCAAGGCCTCAGGTGTGGGCATCTGCCTGTACCTCTTGGGTATCTCTTTTCTGGATGCATCTTTCTGGGGCTCTGACGATTGGCTGACCTCTCTCTGTGTCACACTGATTTTAGCCTCCAGCCTTCTCCTCCATGGTGGGCTTTGCACTTTGTTCTCCTTCATGTTACCCATGTGGTGTCCAAGCATCTCAGGGATCAGTCCTGCTGTACTGTATGTCAGCTCAGTGGTCTTGGTGATGTTTGTGATGGGAATCGTTTCTCTCACTGCATTTAAAGACATGGGTTAGGAGATGAGAAAAAGGCTCTGTTGGTATGTATGTATTTATGTGCATGTTGATGTGCTATGCGTGACACATTTTAGGTCTAAGCCCCTCCTTTTCCTGTTTCAGTCCCTGAGCCGGTGTCGTCCCTCTCCATGTCTCCGCTCCGTGGGGTGGGGCCTCTGACCATCAGCTGGACACCTCCTGGAGGAGACTGGGAGAACTACAGTGTGGTGCTGAGGAACGGCTCAGAGGTTCTGATGAATCGGACCATTGGTAAACTCAGCTCTCAGCTGACGTTCACTGGCCTCGCTCTGCTGCCGGGTCGACTCTATCAGGCCGAGGTCACTGTGCACAGCGGCGCTCTGGGTAACACGGCGTTCTGCTCTGGTCGGCTGGGTCAGTTCCTGCTCACACACATTCCCGCCTGATGCGCTTTAATGAAAATCCTGAATCAATCATTTCTTACGTGAGATATTCACGCCAGAGTGTGTTCCTTTAGGCCCCGCTCCCGTACAGCAGCTCAGGGTCCGGCGTGCCGATGAGACTGCCCTGAGCGTGCTCTGGACTCGTCCCCAGGGTGAGTGGGACGGCTTCACCGTGACCCTCGCACAGACCGACCCCCCCGCCCTGCTGACCCAGAGGGCCCTCGCCTGGGGGGCCACAGACTGCACCTTTAACATGCTCAAGCCAGGACGCCAGTACACCGTGACCGTGACCACCAACAGCGGCAGCCTTAGCAACTCCGCCTCCGTGATGGCACACACAGGTGAAACTGGCAACCAGGGGATGGTTGTCCCTTTTGTGTCCCTCAGAGTGTTTATGGCGTCCTCTGTATGTCTCCTTAATGTCGTCCCCTCTTTTTGTTGATGTCTTTCGTCTCTGTGTCCTCCTGGTGTCCTCTCCTGACTTCCTGATTTCTCTTCTGTCTTCTTCACTGTCTCTGTGTCCACTATATGTCCTCTCGGGATCCTCCTTGTGTCCTCCTGATGTCCTCCTGATGACCTTTTGGCGTCCCCCTCTTGTCCTCCAGCTCCAGCCCAGGTTGGAGGCCTGCAGGTGTCTAATGGTGGCAGCACTGACAGCCTGACGGCAGTGTGGGATCGAGCGGACGGGGACGTGGACTCGTACGGCGTCCTGTTGGTCCATGACAGCAGCGTCATCAAGAACCAGAGTCTGAAACCAGACACCACCAGCATCCACTTTAGCGGCCTGAGACCAGGAGCTCTGTACCGTGTGGTGCTGACCACCATGAGAGGAGGCCATGCCTCCAGGCAGAGCGTCACCGAGGGACGCACAGGTGAGAACCTCCAATGACCAATCAGATCCAAGGACAGCAGACAGTCTGGACCCTTACCAAGGCGGTCTCTGAATAACCTTCAGTTAGCTGTGGGCGTGTCGGCTACACCCCCCAAAGGCAGAGTATCACTGAGCTGCTGCTGCCAGAGACTGACGACAGAACAAGACCGCTGACTGATTTTTTTATGGACTGACTGGCTGACCGATAAATTTATTTTCTGATTGTTTGACTGATTGAATGTTTAATTGATTGACCACTGTCTATTAATCCATGCATTCATTCATCCCTCCATCTACCCATCCAACATCCCTCCATCCCACTTTTCATCGCTCCTGCAGTCGCTCCCTCTCTTCAGTTTTCTTAGAACAGGAAAAAGATCTTTACAGACTGGTTTGGGAGAAGCCTCAGACCAGAAAAGTTTAGACTTTCCAGGCAGATTGGCAGGAACTATATATAAAAATCCTCATCAGACAGATGAGAGTCTTTACTGCAGTATAATCAGTGTTGTTTTAGTCCACACCTGTACCTGTAGGGTTATCTCCCACCATCTCACTCACCCCGCCTTCTCTCTCTCTCTCTTTCTCTTTTCAGTCCCAGCGGCAGTTGGTGAAGTGACCGTCAGTAACCATGGGCGGACGGACTTCCTCAGTGTGTCGTGGTGTCCCTCTGCAGGTGAAGTGGACGGTTACCTGGTTACCCTGAGTGACAACGAGAAGACGCAGCACACGGTGTCCGTCTCTAAGTCCAGCCCAGAGTGTGTCTTCAACTCCCTGATGCCCGGACGGCTCTACAACATCTCCATCAGTGCCCGCAGTGGCTCCGCCCACAACCATACCACTGTCCAGGAGCGAACACGTGAGACAGCGAAGGTCACCCACTCACCCACCCACTCATTAACAGGTGAGAGTAATTGGCCCCTCCCTCTCCCTCAGAGCCCGCCCAGGTGCAGAGCCCCACGGCGACCCACTCGGCACGGGACGATTACCTGAGGGTATACTGGCATCCTGCTCCGGGGGACGTGGACAGGTACCAGGTGTTCATCAAGCACAACAACGTGTTCCTGCAGAATCAGACGCTTCTGAAGACACAGAGCGAGTGCCTGTTTCATGGCCTGGTGCCAGGCAGACTCTACACGGTGCAGGTCACCACCCACAGCGGGACGTCCCAAAGCAGCATCTCCACCCACGGCAGGACACGTGAGTGACCTCTGACACACGCCTCCATCCCATGTCTGACACCCTTCTGGAAGCTGATGGGTCAACATGTTATCTTTCATCTGCTGATATCCCAGTCCTTAAGGTCGCTCTAGACCTGCTGTTTGAGAGCTTAGCGTAGTTGAGAGGTGGAGCTTAAGTCTAGACACTTGGTAAAGAAGGGGGGGAGCTAAAGTCTGGGGACTCAGTCCAGTTGAGGGACGGAGCTAAGGTCTGGAAACTTGGTTTAGTTGGGGGTGCGCTAAAGTCTGGGGACTCGGTTGGGTAGGGGGGCAGAGCTAAAGTCTGGGGACTCAGATCAGTTGGAGGGTGGAGCTAAAGTCTGGGGACTAATTCTGCCTTCCAGGCAACCAGTAACTGGAAAATTTCAATGTTGAAATCTCCGAGTTCTGACCTGAAAGTTTCTAGGCAAATTACGACTTTGGTTTGAGTGCAAAGAATTCTGGTATGAATATTATTCAACATGGCAGGCATTATAAGACTTATGCTTTATCAACTAACTCATTTGAGTGAAACAGAAGCAGGGAAACTGCGCATAAAGAAACAGAAGCTTATACTTTACAGTGTTTGTAATGATTAAAAGACTGCCTTTTTGTTTAGGCAGTGATCTGATGTCACAAGTTGTTACTCGGAGAACATCGATCTGGTACGAGTTCACGGGTCAGGAGTTAAGAGTTCGCTGCATCACTGCCCGATATCTGAGCGACATTAGCTTACCGATCGCCGTGACGTGGAATTACTGCCACAGATTATATTTGGACCCAAAAGCAAGAATGAACAATCCAGACTTTACTGCAGAAAGGAGTGATGGAGGAGGGGAGGAGAGCAGTGGGAGTGAAGGGAATCCTGGAGCAGTTAGAGCTGCCTGAAGGTGACGAGTGTTGCAGTGATGAGAGCTCAGGGCAGGTGAGTGTGTGCAGGTTAACAGCACGCCCATAAAACTCCTCAAGCTTGCAACAATACCACTGAAGAAGAAACCAGGAGGAACAAATGCAGGTGCAATCAGAGGAGAGCCAGGCCCACAAGGGGAGGTCAGAGGTCACCACACCTGCCCCAGGTGAGTAGCACATGTGTGAGGTACAGGTACAGCATCACCACCTGAGCAGATTGCACGTCGCTTGAAGGGAAAAGAAATGTCCTCCTCCGACCCTCAGAGCTTCGAGGTGCCGAGACCTTCACAGAAAAGAACCGGAGTTAAAGTTTAAAGTATGACTCCAGTAAACTCAAAAATACTTAAAAACAGCACTCAGGTGAATCTGCAGTTACTGCCCCCCCTGCTGTGGACACATGAGGACAGTGGAGACATTTGTCCCCAGCTTTAAGGAAGCATCTCGTGCTAGCAGCTAACGACGCAGGTGCTTTCTTTGCTCCGCAGTCCCGGCGGCGGTCCGGTCTCTGGTCGTGGCAGCTCGAGGGACCGAGGACCTGCAGGTGAGGTGGGAGGCGGCTCCAGGTGATGTGGATCACTACGAGGTCCAGCTGCTCTTCAACGACATGAAGGTGTTTCCTCCCGTCACGCTGGGCAGCGGCGTGGACGAGTGCGTCCTGTCCTCTCTCACGCCAGGACGCCTCTACAAGATCCTGGTATCCACATTCAGTGGACCCAATCAGAGAGCTCGCTTCATCGAGGGACGCACAGGTGAGACTTCCTGTCCACAGCCACAGTGAGCCTCAGCCTGAACTCATTTATTTATTTACTCTGGATGTTTTATCCATTTACTCTTCATTATTTTTATACACATTTTTTTTTACTTTATTTACTCAATCATTACTTCATTCATTTATGTTGTGATCTAAAAGCATTTATTCATCCAGTCATCAATGATTCATGATTACTCTTCCTATGTTCTATTTCATTTCATCTTTAAATCCCTCACATATTCATTGACCATATATCCCCAGTAAAGTGAATGTCTTCCATGTTTGACGTGTCCCTTCAGTCCTCAGTAAAGTGATTGTCCTCCATGTTTGACGTGTCCCTTCAGTCCTCAGTAAAGTGATTGTCCTCCATGTTTGACGTGTCCCCTTCAGTCCTCAGTAAAGTGATTGTCCTCCATGTTTGACGTGTCCCTTCAGTCCTCAGTAAAGTGATTGTCCTCCATGTTTGACGTGTCCCTTCAGTCCTCAGTAAAGTGAATGTCCTCCATGTTTGACGTGTCCCCTTCAGTCCTCAGTAAAGTGATTGTCTTCCATGTTTGACGTGTCCCCTTCAGTCCTCAGTAAAGTGAATGTCCTCCATGTTTGACGTGTCCCCTTCAGTCCTCAGTAAAGTGATTGTCCTCCATGTTTGACGTGTCCCCTTCAGTCCTCAGTAAAGTGATTGTCTTCCATGTTTGACGTGTCCCCTTCAGTCCTCAGTAAAGTGATTGTCCTCCATGTTTGACTTGTCCCCTTCAGTCCCCAGTAAAGTGATTGTCCTCCATGTTTGACGTGTCCCCTTCAGTCCCCAGTAAAGTGATAGTCCTCCATGTTTGACGTGTCCCCTTCAGTCCTCAGTAAAGTGAATGTCCTCCATGTTTGACGTGTCCCCTTCAGTCCTCAGTAAAGTGATTGTCCTCCATGTTTGACGTGTCCCCTTCAGTCCTCAGTAAAGTGAATGTCCTCCATGTTTGACGTGTCCCCTTCAGTCCTCAGTAAAGTGAATGTCCTCCATGTTTGACGTGTCCCCTTCAGTCCCCAGTAAAGTGATTGTCCTCCATGCTTGACGTGTCCCCTTCAGTCCCCAGTAAAGTGATAGTCCTCCATGCTTGACGTGTCCCCTTCAGTCCCCAGTAAAGTGATTGTCCTCCATGTTTGATGTGTCCCCTTCAGTTCCCAGTAAGGTAAAGAACATCCATGTCAGTAATGGCGGGGACAGCAGCAGTCTGACAGTGAGCTGGACGCCTGGTCCCGGCGATGTGGACGAGTTTTCTGTGTTTTTGTTCCGGGACAGCAGACAGCTGGACGTCCGTCGCGTCCTTAAACAGCAGAGCGAGGTGACGTTCGGCTCGCTGCAGCCTGGGCAGGCGTACGACGTGATGGTGCAGACCCTGAGTGGAGAGCTGCGGAACAACAGCACCACCTCTGGACGCACAGGTACACTGCAGCTTTGTGTTTCACGTCTGTCTTTAACGTGTAAATGTCCACATCTGGACCAATCAGCTCCACGAGGGGCTGTGGTCCAGGAGGGGGCGCTGGACTACTGGTCGGTTATCACAGGATTGTCTTGTTTCTGTGCTCAGTCCCCTCAGCAGTGACCCACCTGCAGGTGGACGACCTCCCCTCGACCTGCAGTTTCCAGGTGAGCTGGCAGGCGGCGCTGGGTGTGGCGGACGGCTACGTCCTGCAGCTCCTGGATGACAGAGGCGGTCTGATTGCAAACGCCACTCAGCCGCACGGATGCACAAGCTTCACCTTCGACCGCCTCACGCCGGGCAGGAAGTACAGGGTCCTGGTCCAGACCGTCAGTGGGGGGGTCCACAGCCAGGGGGTCAGCACGGAGACTCGCACACGTAAGACTTCCTGTTTGTTTTTCACAATAAAACAGGGTAAGCAGCAAGGAGACTCAAATATGTAAGGCGTCCTATTTGTTTTTCACAATATAGGAGGGTTAGCAGCATGAAAACTCACATACGTTTTACTTCCTGTTTGTTTTTTCACAATAAAAATGGGTATGCAGCAGGGAGACGCACACATGTAAGACTTCCTGTTTGTTTTTCACAATATAGGAGGGTTAGCAGCATGAAGATTGGCATACGTTTCACTTCCTGTTTGTTTTTCACAAAATAAGAGGGTTAGCAACATGAAGACTCGCATATGTTTTACTTCCTGTTTGTTTTTCTCAATGAAAAAGAGGGTTAGCAGCATGGAGACATGACACATAAGACTTCCTGTTTATTTTTCACAATAAAAGAGGGATGGTAGCACAGAGACTCACTCACGTAAGACTTCTTGATTGTTTTTCCTCAATAAAAGAGGATCTGCGGCATGCAGACTCGTACATGTAAGACATCCTGTTTGCTTTTCACAATAAAAGAGGATCTGCGGCATGCAGACTCGCACATGTAAGACATCCTGTTTGCTTTTCACAATAAAAGAGGGGATGCAGCATGAAGATCAAGAAAACACAAATTAAAAATTTCTGTCAATTTTAATCATAATCTATCAGCATGATTTTTTAAATACTTTGTTAAAAATACTTTGCTTTAGTAAGTTTAAATCTGACCATTTCAGATCAGGTATTTATTTTAATGTTAGTGCTGTCCGATGATTGAAAAAATAATCTAGTTAATTATCAGATTTATACTTAATTAATCTAATTAATTGCATTTTAATCTCATATCTGCTTAAAGTACCCAAATAAAGAATTTAAATTCTAATCAAATGAATACACTAAGAAGAGAAGATTTGTAAATCCAAATTTTTATTGGTGACTAAATAAAACCAAAGTCAGGACAACTTGTCCAGAAAATTCTAAGCTCAATCAGGCAACTCAAATTACACTTTAAGTGTGTTTCATAAATCAAATTCAAAATAAGAAAAAGGTCGAGGACATCCAGCAAAACAATTAGGCCTGATGCATTATTAAAGAATGTAGTACAAATATAGATAAATAAATTCAAAAATAAAATCAGACTAAGTCTTAAATATGCCATTCCTGTTGTCACCTGGGCTTTGTTTGGTTTGACTAGAGACGCATGTGTGAAGTGACATGTGCCACTGCCATGTACGGGTCCTCCAGCTGGACAATATCAAAATGTTTGTGTGCTATGATTAATCTGTGATTAATTTTTATAACACATTAATTTGCGGTGTAATTAATTAATCTAATTAATGCACTAAAGTGACAGCCCTATTTATTATTTATTTATTTTGAATAAAGGTGAGTATGGTTATGCTTATTTGTTTCAGTTTAATTTTATTTTTGTTAATAGCTTTACTTTTTCCTTAACATAATTGTTTTAATGCCTTGGAAGCATTTCTTGATCTTTTTTGGTCTTAAGTCAACTTCAACTCTTGTTTATTTTTCATTGAGTAAATATTATGAATATTCATGTTTATATTATTTATTTCTGATGTCTCCGTTCAGGCCCGGCCTCAGTCTCTGATCTCGTGGTCAAGTCGAACTCCACCTCTGGCCTCACCTTCAGCTGGGTCCCACCTGTGGGGGACTTCCAGCTCTACCAGGTCTCTCTGTTTAAGAGTGACGACTCGCTGCAGGAGACTCGCCGAGTACGACCCAACGGGCAGCAAGTTGCCTTCCAGGGACTCACACCTGGTGCCCCCTACAGGCTGGAGGTGGCGACGCACAGCGGGGGGCTCATTAACCACACCTCCACCTGGGCCCGGACAGGTTAGTGAGGCTCTGGTCACTTGTCTACTCCAGCTAAGGCTCCGTTTGCATGAGTACTTTGTATGTCTGCATGACTGAATGCACTGAGTTGCTGCCATCAATCACCTGATAAACCTTTCTTTGTAGTTGAACTGTCTCAACAAACTGATGGACAGTGAGTGTCTGATGGTGAATACTCCTCCACAATCGGCCTTGGCAGTGTCAGATAAATGTTCTGTAAATGAAAAATGGACAAAGGAATTAAAACATTTTAAACATCGGAAATGTGTTTGTTCAAATTAAACTATGTTAAAATTATTGAAAAAACATGAATTATTTAAAAAAATAAAATAATCAATAATTTTGCTTATTGACTACAAAAATCAGAGAGAAAATATTTCTTTGAAATAATATAAATATATAATATTCATTCATTTCCTGTACCCCTTTATCCTTTTTGGGTCGGGGTAAATGTATAAACTATAACATAGAAATATGAAATCACGTGACATAATCACCTCAACAGAAACATTTGAGTCTGAACTGTTCATGGAGAAGAACTGAGCAAAATCTCACCATGAAATCAGAGTTATTCTGATGAGAAAGAGACTCTCCGCTCTGATTATTGATTATTGATTATCAGCAAAGTACACATGCTGTTCACAGGTCAGCAAGGAGGGCGTCACCACAGAGCCTGTCCTCTGTCCTCTCGCTCTGTCCTCATTCATCTGTTCTTATTACTTATTCCTCTGTCCTCATTCCTCTCTCTTGGCCTTATTCCTCTGTCCTCATTCATCTGTCCTCATTCCTCATTCTTCTGTCCTCAATCATCTATCCTCATTCATCTGTCCTCATTCCTTATTCCTCAGTCCTCATTCATCTGTCCTTTCTCTTGGCCTTATTCCTTTGTCCTCATTCATCTGTCCTTATTCCTCAGTCCTCTCTTTTGTGTCCTCATTCATCAGTCCTCATTCCTCATTCACCTGTCCTCATTCTTCTGTCCTCACTCCTCTGTCCTCATTCCTCATTCCTCTGTCCTCTCTCTTGTCCTCATTCTTCTGTTCTCATTCCTCATTCCTCAGTCCTCTGTCCTCATTCCTCTGTCCTCATTCTTCTGTCCTTATTCCCCTGTCCTCTCTTTTGTGTCCTCATTCATCAGTCCTCAGTCCTCAGTCCTCATTCCTCATTCCTCTGTCCTCATTCCTCAGTCCTCATTCTTCATTCCTCAGTCCTCATTCCTCTCTCTTGTCCTCAGTTCCTGCTGCAGTCACGTCCCTCCAGGTTCTCTGTGGGAACAGCTCCGATTCTCTCCTGATTCGTTGGGATGGTGCAGTCGGCATCCTCAGCGGTTACCGTCTGACTCTGTCCAACGCCGACGGCTCCCAGCATGCCGTGCAGCAGATGGAGGCCGAGGTCACCTGTTCGGTCTTCTCACACCTTGTGCCTGGACGCTTGTACCGAGTGGAGGTGATGAGTGAGAGCGGAGAGCTTAGGAACAGAGCGAGCATGCTCGGCCGGACAGGTGAGCCGATCATCATCGTGACCTTTGACCTTCTGTGATTTTCTCAATAATCCTGAATAATCCAGATGTTTCTGAGCAAATTGGAGCAATCTGGAATATTCTGAAAATCTGGAGGAATCAGGCATTTTTGAAATAATCTGGATTTCCTCTATCCACTCATCCATCCATCCATCCATGCATCCATCCATCAATCCATCCATCCATCCATCCATCAATCCACCCATGCATCCATCCACCCATGCGTCCATTCACAAGTAAATTACTGTGACCGTTATCCGTCAACTCTTGGTCACGCTCTAGGTTAGTTTGGTTTCTGTGTCATTAGTTGGTTGCACACTGATTAGAACGTTCATCTGTAAAACTGTTCATGCGACATTTGACCGCCGCCCTGTAACATCTCGTTTTCTGGTTAGCTGAGACTGCTAGCTTATTTCCAAAATGATGAAGAGTGTGGCTCATAGTTATGTCAACACTGGCTCTGACATCATGGCGTCTTGTGTGGACACTGCGGCGTGAACATGAAACGGTCCAAATGTGACAACAATGTAGAGTTTATCCAGCAGAGTCTGATTGACGGAGCTGTTGGTGTGAAGGTGGCTCCTCTCTGACCTGATAATTGTTAACCCGTCTGGTCATTTCATCACGACTAACTTGATCCTGACTGTCCATGCTGGGTCTGCCTAACACAGAATGATGGCACATGCCACCTTCTGCAGATCCAGAACACAGACCCCGTGCTGCCTGTTCACCTGTAGCCCTAAAGTGTTCTGGAGCTCAGATTTGATGTCCAACTGTATCCATGGAGTGGTGTGGTTCCAAGATTTAGATATTGATGAGGAATCGCTCTAATCTAATCTTATGTCTAAGGGGATTGTTTCAGGATGGGACTTGAATACAGAAATTTTAATGAAGAGCCAGTGGGACTTTTTATCTTCCAGGAAACCTGTCAGAGGTTAACACAGAGTCAAATGTCTCCCTTCCTTCAGCTCCAAACCCCCCCTCCTCCTTCCTGTTCAGGGGCATCACCAACACGTCCCTGGAGATCACCTGGAGCAGCCCCGTTGACTCGGACTACGATGACTTTGACCTTCAGTGGACTCCTCGGGACCAGCTGTCTGTCATTGACCCGTACCACAGCCGCACATCCGGCAACCGCATCCTGAGAGGGATGTTCCCGGGACGGCTGTACAACTTCACCCTCTGCACCATCAGTGGAGCCACGGAGCCTCAGGCCACGCCCACCTTCAGCACACCTGTTCACAGGAGCATCCGCACCAGTAAGTGGCCGCAGGTCTTGTTATTAAACCTTAAATACACATGAAGACAGACTGTGTGGTTACGGCTCTGCAGATCTGTCCAAGTATGAGCCCAAAAACACAGAAGTAAGTTAGCATATAGCAGTTTCTGGTTCCAAGGCAGATTTTGAGCAGCGTAATCAGATGGATCAGCCTCGTCCTTTTCTATACTTGTGTCCAGCCTTGTTCCAAACATGGGGTCCGGGCCCTAACGGGGTACCTGAAGGTCTTAGCATAAACTCACAGGATACTTTCTGAGGTCCTTCAGTCAGTAGGAAGTGTTTCAGTGAAACAGCTCAAACAGCTGATCAGTATGGGCTCAGTAACAAGTAAGGGATGTTGGTGACCTCTGTCCTTAACATGAGTCAGAAACCTTGTTTTCGTCATGGAGAACTCCATACTGCAGTCTAACTCTAGAGCCCCCAATCGTTCCTCGGTCATGCAGATGTTTGTGTTTACATGCAGTCCACTCATGGATTCTGGGTTGTTGTGTCTTCCTGCAGAGCCAGAGCGAGTCCACAGTCTCCACTGCCGTCCCCAGAGCTCCACCTCTATCTCATGCTCCTGGAGCCCTCCAGAGGCCGACTACGACTCCTACACCATTGAGTGTCTCCGGCAGGATGCCCAGGTCCTCGTCTACTCAAGACGCACTGGCAGAGACTCCACCGGATATCTGATCTCTCACCTGGAGCCCCACCGACGCTACACTGTCTCCGTCAAGGTCATCTCTGGTGGGACCACCAGCGAGGAGGCGAAGGACAGCGTGGTTACCATGATTGACCGTGAGTCTGAATGCCTCTCACCTGAACATTTCCATTACAGAAGTGACCGTATTGAGATGTTTTTTTTGAACCACTGTGTTGACCCTCCTGCAGGTCCTCCCGTGCCCCCCCTCAGTACCCGGGTCAATGAGCACGCTGCCACGGTCACCACGTCCTCCATCACCTTCACCTTCAACTGCAGCTGGTTCAGTGATGTTAACGGAGCTGTGCGCTTCTTCACTGTGGTGGTGCAGGAGTCTGAAGGTAATGATGTCATCACAGCAGCACCGTCTCATTGATCAGATGGAGGCTACCCTAACATCAAGGTTTTCTGATACATAGGAATGTTGTCAGGTCAGGTCAAGGGTCAGACAACATCATCACAGTGATGCCTGAGATGTCTGAGTCCATCACAGGGTCTGTTCAACCCTGACCCAGCTACACCACTTGGGGGGCGGGGGGCAACAGTCTAGGTGTTGCTTCAGTATTAGTTTGGACGTGTGTTGTGTGCATATCAGGCGCAGAATTTTTGGTAGGCCTCGAGGGCCTGTTTCCTCCCACTTGTGCATTTGGCCCACCCAAGACTGGACTATGGTAGCCTTTTCTTTCTAAAGCTAAGATAACTTTTTGGAGACTGCACATTCCTGATCCTGATGGATCCCCAGGAAGGGGAAGTCCTATCTGACCACCTGCTATAGTAATAATAATGGATTTTATTTATAACGCACTTTACATTTGTGGGCAAATCTCAAAGTGCACAGTAATAAGAAAACAATGAAAACAAGGATAAAGACAATAAAAACAGTGAAAGCAGTCAACAATACAATCAGCCAGGAAAAGCAATGCGAAATAAGAAGGTTTTCAGTCCTTTTTTAAAAGAGGCCACCGTCTGTGGTCGGGGAGGGAGTTCCACAGACAGGGAGCAGCAGCCTCGAAGGCCCTGTCACCCATGGTCCTGAGCCGAGTCCTGGGCGGGTGCAGATGGTGCAGTTGGCCTGACCGGGTTCTGGCTGGAGGGCGTGGGTGGAGGAGTTCAGTGAGGTAGGTGGGGGCTGCACTGTGCAGACAGTGATGGGTGTGAAGGACGATTTTGAATTCAATGCAGAGGTGAATGGGTAGCCAGTGCACAGTTTGAAGGATGGGGGTGATGTGGTCATGTTTACGCACCCTCATCATGACCCGGGCAGCGCTGTTGTGAACATACTGAGGCCTTTGGAGGCCTTTGGAGGCTCTTGCCAGGGATCCTGATGAGGAATGTGATGTGTACAGTTACCTGCTATAACCTGCCTTCTATTCTCAAGACCAGGGCAGGTATGCACATGGTTCAATAACACGAGCATGCCATGTAGCTGGCACAGAAACATCTGAGCAGAGGATGAGCCAGAAGTCCTGAGACTGACATGAGACACCTGACAAGGTGATGGAGAATGACCAAGCCAATATCCTGAGGGACTTCAAGACACAGACTGGCCAACAGGACATGGACAACCAACGGACACCAGAAGAAGGCAGTAGTGGTAGAACATCCAGAGAAAGGAGCATGAAGAGCTCCAGAGATACCAGGGCCAAGAGAGGAGGAGGGAGAAAGTCCAGAAATAGCAGGCTTGGTGGGTCAAAGCAGAAGAGGAGCTCTACAACACTGCCCTACCTTTGTAAAAGATAAAAAAAAGAAAAATATTTCCATGAAGTGTTTTTGGGGAGGGAATGTTGTGATTGAGTGTTGGACAAGCTCTGCTGTGATGTTCGTTGAATCACCTCTATGTCACTGCTGCCCCTCCCAGGTTTAGACCATGTGTGGGACTTTGTTCGAGGTAAGCGTCCATATTTATCTGACGGTCAGACCAGACCCAGATCCCAGTTCTGTTGTTGTGACAACCATGTTGTGTTCTTTTTCAGGAAATTAAATATCCATAAATATGTTTTCTATGATTATTCAGCTGAAAATGTCAAGGTAGAATATTTGTCCATGTGCTCTCTGATTGGTTTAAGGTGTTAATGACGAACAGCCTCGGATGCTCCACCCCCTTCCTTCCTACCTGGACTATAAATCCAACAGCTCCATAAAGTCCTTTCAGACAGGTTTCTTCAGGAGCCACTGCACTGACGGCCCAGACAGCGAGCATTCAGGGATCCTGATGTCCTTGGGGACAGGGATGGACCTTCTGGGAGGATCATGTGACCACAGAGACCCTGAGAGCGCCAGAGACGTCTTCTGTGATGGACCACTCAAACCCAGAACTGCCTACAGGTGAGACAATCTGACAGGTATGATGAGGAATGTTTGTCCTGTGAAGCAGCAACACATGTCAGTTTAAAATATCTGAACGGTGAGTTTGTGAAGGCGAAGTGACAGAGACAGGATGGATGGATGGATGGATGGATGGATGGAAGAATGGATGGATGGATGGATGGATGGATGGATGGATGGATGGATGGAAGGATGGATGGAGGGCTAGATGGATGTACTGATGGATGGATGGATAGATGGAGGGATAGATGGCTGGATTGATGGATGATGGATGGATAGATGGAAGGCTAGATGGATGTATTGATGGATGGATGGATAGATGGAGGGATAGAAGAATGGATGGATGGATGGATGGATTGATGGATGGATGGATTGATTAATGGATGGATTAATGGATGGACGGGTGGATGGATAGATGGGTGGGTGGATGGATAACCGGATGGTTGGATGGATGGACGGTTGGATGGATTGATGGACAATGGATGGATTGATGGACGATGGATGGATGGATGGATGGATAGATGGGTGGATGGATGAATGGAAGAATGGATGGATGGATGGATGGATCGATGGAAGAGTGGATGAATGGATGGATGGATGGATGGATGGAGGGCTAGATGGGTGTACTGATGGATGGATGGATGGATAGATGGAGGGATAGATGGATGGATTGATGGATGATGGATGGATAGATGGAGGGACAGATGGATGGATGGATTGATGGATGGATGGATAGATGGATGGATTGGTGGATGGATGGATGGATGGATGGATATATGGCTGGATGGAAGGATGGATAGATGGATGAGAGGATGGATGGATGGATGGATGGATGGGTGGATGACTGGATGGATTGATGGATGGACGATGGATGGATGGATGGATGGATGGTGGGTGGATGGATGGTTGGATGGTTGGATGGATGATGGATGGTTGGATGGATGGATTGATGGACAATGGATGGATTGATGGACGATGGATGGATGGATGGATAGATAAATTGGATGGATGGATGGATTGATGGATGGATGATGGATGGATGGATGGATGGATGGATTGATGGACGGGTGGATGGATGAATAGATGGATGGTTGGATGGATGGATTGATGGACAATGGATGGATTGATGGACAATGGATGGATGGATGGACGGATGGATGGATGGATGGATGGATGGATGGATAAATGGATGGATGGATTGATGGATGGATGGGTGGATGGATGGTTGGATGATGGATGGATGGATGGACAGATGGTTGGATTGATGGATGGATTAACGGATAGATTAATGGATGGATGGAGGAATGGATAGATGGATGGACGGGTGGATGGATGGATGGATGGATGGATGGATGGATGATGATGGATGGATGGATGGTTGGATGGATGGATGATGGATGGATATATGGATGGTTGGATGGATTGGTGGATGGATGGATGATGGATGGATGGATGGATGGATAAATGGATGGATAGATGGATGGATGGATGGATGGATGGATGGATGGATGGATGGATAGATGGTTGGATGGATGAAAGGATGGATGAATGGATGGATGGATGGATGGATTGATTGATGGATTGATGGATGGATTAATGGATGGATTGGTGGATGGATGATAGGATGGATTGATGGTAGGGTGGATGGATTGGTGGATGGATGGATGGATGGATGGATGGATGGATGGATGGATGGATAAATGGATGGATAGATGGATGGATGTACGGGTGGATGGATGGTTGGATGATGGATGGATGAATGGATAGATGGTTGGATGGATGAAAGGATGGATGAATGGATGGATGGATGGATGGATGGATGGATGGATGGATGGATTGATTGATGGATTGATGGATGGATTAATGGATGGATTGGTGGATGGATGAAAGGATGGATTGATGGATGGATAGATGGATGGTTGGATGGATGGATTGATGGACAATGGATGGATTGATGGACGATGGATGGATGGACGGATAGATGGGTGGATGGATGGATGGATAAATGGATGATTAATGGATGGATGATGGATGGATGGATGGATGGATGGATGGTTGGATGGATGGATGGATGATGGATGGATTGATGGATGGGTGGATGGATGGTTGGATGGATGGATTGATGGACAATGGATGGATTGATGGACGATGGATGGATGGACGGATAGATGGGTGGATGGATGGATGGATAAATGGATGAATGGATTGAAGGATGGATGATTAATGGATGGATGATGGATGGATGGATGGATGGATGGATGGTTGGATGGATGGATGATGGATGGATTGATGGATGGGTGGATGGATTGGTGGATGGATGGATGGATGGATGATGGATGGATGGATGGATGGTTGGATGGTTGGATGAATGGATGGATGGACGGATGGATGGATTGATGGATGGATGGATGGATGGATGGATTGATGGATGGATGGATGATGGATGGATGGATGGATGGATGGATGTACTAAAGAAGCCCTCACCTTCTGTGCTGTGTACAGACTCAGCGTTCGAGCCTTCACTCAGCTGTTTGATGAGGAGCAGCCAGGCTCTCCTCTGTTCACCGACACCTTCCTGTCTCTACCCGTGGTCACTGAAGCAGGTGAGACCAAACACACAACTAAATTTATTTCTCAATATATAAAATTTGACAGATATATATCAAAACAACATTCAACTGTTTGTATTGTAACATTGACGGTGTTAACCAACATACTTACAGGTGTGTGGACATACAGACAGGTGTGTAGACAAACTGCCATGTATGTAGACAACTTAATAAATTAACTGCAGCCCTCACTTTAACTTTAGGGCAGTTTAACAATGGGTCTGACAGAGCTGTAAATAAAAAAAACATTTACATTAACGTTACAAAGTACGAGGAACCGACCTGATAATGATAACTGACGTTAAAATGCCAAGCTAATACCATCTTAAACACGAGGCTTATTTACCTGGACCAGGTATCCTCCTTGTCCCATTTGCTGCCATCACCAAATGTTAAAGCCATTTCTTTTCCTGTGTTTCTGGCTGCAGACGACTAGTCTCCATTGGACACAGGCGTGCTAACAGTGCTGAATGAATGCTATCAAAAATTGTGCACTCTTCAGCTTTAAGGAAAATTTTGTGCGTCACCAGGTGCTTCCTCAGATTTGAAGTATTTCCTCCGCTTGCAGTGAGCATAATCTCCATCACATTTAATAAAGTAGAGCCATACTTTAGAGCACTTTCTCTCAGCCATGCTTGCTTTGTCGACTGAGCCCAGTCTGGTATGGAAATTCACCTACTCTACCCAATAGTATGCCTGCTTCTTCCACTCCCTCACAGTCACAAGGATGCGTTTAGGTACCTAAACATGGCACCGTTTGATTTTACGTGAATCGGTACTTGGTAGTACCTACAGAATTCGGTTGGTGCCTCTTAAAGTACCGAATTAGGTACCCATCCCTATGTGTGGACATACTGACATGTATGTAGCCATATAGACAGGTGCGTTGACATACTGACGGGTGTGTAGACAAACTTAAAGGTGTGTGGACATAATAACAGGTGTGTGGACATGATCACAGGTGTGTAGATGTACTGACAGGTGTGTAAACCTACTGACGGGTGTGTTTCTTCATGCAGAGCCTCTCAGTGGTGTGATTGAGGGCGTCAGTGCCGGCTTGTTCCTGATCCTGGTCGTGGTCGCGGTCACCGCTCTGCTTGTCTGTAGGCAGAAGGCTCGAAAAGTGTGAGTATGGACAGATGACCTGCCGGAACACAGTCTGGATAGACTTTATGCCCCGGCCACTTTATTAGGCACACAGTGACCAATGAGAGCTCTCGTTGTCGGCATGTACGTCACAGTCTAGACCTTGATCATGGTAGAGCCAAGTCCTCCAAATATCAGTGATGATGATGTGACGTTGATGTCTGGATGAAGATGGAGCTGCAGGAGGAGCATGGAGCTGCCAGCTGTTAAAATGTCAGATTCATGACTTCGAAGTAAACGTTAGAGCCTGACCTTAGACTGGACATTTACCTGAAACAGCTATTCTGATTCCAAACAGTTTAGGAAGTAGGAAGTGTTTTGTGCTCTCTCCTGCTCTGAGCTCAGAATAGATACTGATGTCTTAGGGTCAAGGTCAGGGTCAGGGGGTCAGGGGTCAGTGTCAGGGTCTGTGATTGGACGTCCATGCTGAGCTCGTTTCTCTGCTGTTTCAGGGTGGACGAGCGAGCGACAGTGAGGATGAGCGTGAGGAGAGAGAGGACGACGGCTGCAGCTCACGGCACCATCAGAGGGTGAGACACAAGGCCCCCGTGACCTTCATCTGACCTCTGAGGTCAGAGTGTGTCAGGCTTAGACACTTCACTGGGACCACCTCCCAGGCTAGGATCTCAAGAGGGGGTCAGGTCACCTTCAGGTGTTACTGAACTTAACTGTTACGAGGGGGACAGAAAGTGGTCAGGCTCTGATGCCTGAGGTCAGAGGTCAGTGGAGCGCTCTGTGATCCTAAGGGGTCACAAACACTGAGTCTGAGCTCTGATTGGACCAAAGTCTGTCCACACGAGGACACTTTATAGACACCTGTGCCTACACCTGTGCCCACACCTGTCCCCATACGACAATATTCTGCTGAGGCCGAGGCAAAGCTGCTGTTACCCTGTGATTACGATTGAGTTTGTGTTCCGCACTCTGTTCTGCTGTTACTGCCTCCGTATAGTCTGTCCCTCTGCTGTTACTGCCTCTGTGTAGTCTGTCCCTCTGCTGTTACTGCCTCAGTGTAGTCTGTCCCTCTGCTGTTACTGCCTCCGTATAGTCTGTCCCTCTGCTGTTACTGCCTCGGTATAGTCTGTCCCTCTGCTGTTACTGCCTCTGTGTAGTCTGTCCCTCTGCTGTTACTGCCTCCGTATAGTCTGTCCCTCTGCTGTTACTGCCTCCGTATAGTCTGTCCCTCTGCAGTTACTGCCTCTGTGTAGTCTGTCCCTCTGCTGTTCTGTTATTGCCTCAGTGTAGTCTGTCCCTCTACTCTGCTGTTACTGCCTTGGTGTAGTCTTTCCAGCTGCTGTTACTGCCTCAGTATAGACTGTCCCTCTGCTGTTACTGCCTCTGTTTAGACTACTGCCTCGGTATAATCTGTCCCTCTGCTGTTCTTTTACTGCCTCAGCGTAATCTGTCGCTCGACTCTGCTGTTACTGCCTCGGTGTAGTCTCTCCCTTTGCTGTTACTGCCGCGGTGTAGTCTGTTCCTCTCCTGTTACTGCCTCCGTATAGTCTGTCCCTCTGCTGTTACTGCCTCTGTGTAGTCTGTCCCTCTGCTGTTCTGTTACTGCCTCTGTGTAGTCTGTCCCTCTACTCTGCTGTTACTGCCTTGGTGTAGTCTTTCCAGCTGCTGTTACTGCCTCAGTATAGACTGTCCCTCTGCTGTTACTGCCTCGGTTTAGACTACTGCCTCGGTATAGTCTGTCCCTCTGCTGTTCTTTTACTGCCTCAGCGTAATCTGTCGCTCGACTCTGCTGTTACTGCCTCGGTGTAGTCTCTCCCTTTGCTGTTACTGCCTCGGTGTAGTCTGTTCCTCTCCTGTTACTGCCTCGGTATAGTCTGTCCCTCTGCTGTACTGCCTCGGTGTAGACTACTGCCTCGGTGCAGTCTGTCCCTTTGCTGTTACTGCCTCTGTGTAGTCTTTCCAGCTGCTGTTACTGCCTGGGTGTAGTCTGACTCTCTGCTTTGACTGCCGTGGTGTAGTCTGTCCAGCTGCTGTTACTGCCTCGGTGTAGTCTCTTCCTCTGCTGTTACTGCCTCCGTATAGTCTGTCCCTCTGCTCTGCTGTTAGTGCCTCGGTGTAGTCTGTCCAGCTGCTGTTACTGCCTCGGCGTAGTCATTTTGTCTTCTGTTACTGCCTCGGTGTAGTCTTTCCAGCTGCTGTTACTGCCTCGGTGTAGTCTTTCCACCTGCTGTCACTGCCTTGGTATAGTCTGTCCCTCTGCTGTTACTGCCTCGGTGTAGACGACTGCCTCGGTGTAGTCTGTCCCGTTGCTGTTACGGCCTCGGTGTAGTCTTTCCAGCTGCTGTTACTGCTTGGGTGTAGTCTGACTCTCTGCTTTGACTGCCGTGGTGTAGTCTGTTCCTCTGCTGTTACTGCCTTGGTGTAGTCTGTCCAGCTGCTGTTACTGCCTCAGTGTAGTCTCTTCCTCTGCTGTTACTATCTCGTTGTATTCTGTCCCTCTGCTTTTACTGCCTCTGTGTAGTCTGTCCCTGTGCTGTTAATGCCTCGTTGTAGACTACTGCCTCGGTGTAGTCTGTCCCTTTGCTGTTACTGCCTCAGTGTAGTCTGTCCAGCTGCTGTTACTGCCTCTGTGTAGTATGTCCCTCTGCTGTTACTGCCTCGGTGTAGACTACTGCCTCAGTGTAGTCTGTCCCTTTGCTGTTACTGCCTCAGTGTAGTCTGTCCAGCTGCTGTTACTGCCTCGGTGTAGTCTCTCCCTTTGCTGTTACTGCCTCGGTGTAGTCTGTTCCTCTCCTGTTACTGCCTCCGTATAGTCTGTCCCTCTGCTGTTACTGCCTCTGTGTAGTCTGTCCCTCTGCTGTTCTGTTACTGCCTCTGTGTAGTCTGTCCCTCTACTCTGCTGTTACTGCCTTGGTGTAGTCTTTCCAGCTGCTGTTACTGCCTCAGTGTAGTCTGTTCCTCTGCTGCTACTGCCTTGGTGTACTTTCCACCTGCTGTTACTGCCTCAGTATGGACTGTCCCTCTGCTGTTACTGCCTCAGTGTAGTCTGTCCAGCTGCTGTTACTGCCTCTGTGTAGTATGTCCCTCTGCTGTTACTGCCTCGGTGTAGACTACTGCCTCAGTGTAGTCTGTCCCTTTGCTGTTACTGCCTCAGTGTAGTCTCTTCAGCTGCTGTTACTGCCTTGGTATAGTCTGACTCTCTGCTTTGACTGCCGTGGTGTAGTGTGTCCCTCTTCTGTTACTGCCTTGGTGTAGTCTGTCCAGCTGCTGTTACTGCCTCGGTGTAGTCTCTTCCTCTGCTGTTACTGGTCAGTATAGTCTGTACCTATGCTCTACTGTTACTGCCTTGGTGCAGTATGTCCCTCTGCTGTTACTGCCTGGGTGTAGTCTGTTCCTCTGCTGTTACTGACTTGGTGTAGTCTTTCCAGCTGCTGTTACTGCCTGGGTGTAGTCACTTCCTCTGCTGTAATTACCTCGATGTAGTCCGTCCCTCTGCTGTTACTGCCTCGGTGTAGTCTCTTCCTCTGCTTTTACTATCTCGTTGAATTCTGTCCCTCTGCTTTTACTGCCTCTGTGTAGTCTCTTCCTCTGTTGTTACTGCCTCGGTGTAGTCTATTCCTCTTCTGTTACTGCCTCGGTGTAGTCTGTTCCTCTGCCGTTACTGCCTGGTTGTAGTTTTTCCAGCTGCTCTTACTGCCTCGGTGTAGTCTGTTCCTCTGCTGTTACTGCCTTGGTGTAGTCTGTCCAGTTGCTGTTACTACCTCGGTGTAGTCTCTTCCTCTGCTGTTACTGCCTCAGTATAGTCTGTACCTCTGCTCTGCTGTTACTGCCTTGGTGCAGTATGTCCCTCTGCTGTTACTGCCTGGGTGTAGTCTGTCCCTCTGCTGTAACTGCCTTGGAGTTGTCCTTCCAGCTGCTGTTACTGCCTTAGTGTAGTCTGTCCCTCTGCTGTAACTGCCTTGGAGTTGTCCTTCCAGCTGCTGTTACTGCCTTGGTGTAGCCTGTTCCTCTGCTGTTACTGCCTCTGTTTAGTCTGTCCCTCTGCTGTTACTGCCTCGATGTTGTCTGTCCCTCTGCTGTAACTGCCTTGGTGTTGTCCTTCCAGCTGCTGTTACTGCCTTGGTGTAGTCTGTTCCTCTGCTGTTGCTGCCTCAGTGTAATCCGTCCCTCTACTCTGCTGTTACTGCCTTGATGTTGTCTGTCCCTCTGCTGTTACTGCCTTGGTGTTGTCCTTCCAGCTGCTGTTACTGCCTTGGTGTAGCCTGTTCCTCTGCTGTTACTGCCTCTGTATAATATTTCCCTCTGCTGTTACTGCCTCGGTGTAGTCTCTTCCTCTGCTGTTACTGCCTCAGTATAGTCTGTACCTATGCTCTACTGTTACTGCCTTGGTGCAGTATGTCCCTCTGCTGTTACTGCCTGGGTGTAGTCTGTTCCTCTGCTGTTACTGACTTGGTGTAGTCTTTCTAGCTGCTGTTACTGCCTCGTTGTAGTCTGTTCCTCTGCTGTTACTGCCTCTGTTTAGTCTGTCCCTCTGCTGTTACTGCCTCAGTGTAGTCTGTCCCTCTGCTGTTACTGCCTCGGTGTAGTCTCTTCCTCTGCTTTTACTATCTCGTTGAATTCTGTCCCTCTGCTTTTACTGCCTCTGTGTAGTCTCTTCCTCTGCTGTTACTGCCTCGGTGTAGTCTATTCCTCTTCTGTTACTGCCTCGGTGTAGTCTGTTCCTCTGCCGTTACTGCCTGGTTGTAGTTTTTCCAGCTGCTCTTACTGCCTCGGTGTAGTCTGTTCCTCTGCTGTTACTGCCTTGGTGTAGTCTGTCCAGCTGCTGTTACTACCTCGGTGTAGTCTCTTCCTCTGCTGTTACTGCCTCAGTATGGTCTGTACCTCTGCTCTGCTGTTACTGCCTTGGTGCAGTATGTCCCTCTGCTGTTACTGCCTGGGTGTAGTCTGTCCCTCTGCTCTGTTGTTACTGCCTTGGTGTAGTCTGTCCCTCTGCTGTAACTGCCTTGGAGTTGTCCTTCCAGCTGCTGTTACTGCCTTGGTGTAGTCTGTCCCTCTGCTGTAACTGCCTTGGAGTTGTCCTTCCAGCTGCTGTTACTGCCTTGGTGTAGCCTGTTCCTCTGCTGTTACTGCCTCTGTTTAGTCTGTCCCTCTGCTGTTACTGCCTCGATGTTGTCTGTCCCTCTGCTGTAACTGCCTTGGTGTTGTCCTTCCAGCTGCTGTTACTGCCTTGGTGTAGTCTGTTCCTCTGCTGTTACTGCCTCAGAGTAATCCGTCCCTCTACTCTGCTGTTACTGCCTTGATGTTGTCTGTCCCTCTGCTGTTACTGCCTTGGTGTTGTCCTTCCAGCTGCTGTTACTGCCTTGGTGTAGCCTGTTCCTCTGCTGTTACTGCCTCTGTATAATATTTCCCTCTGCTGTTACTACCTCGGTGTAGTCTGTCCCTCTGCTGTTACTGCCTTGGTGTAGTATTTCCCTCTGCTGTTACTGCCTTGGTGTAGTCTGTCCCTCTGCTGTTACTGCCTCGGTGTAGACTACTGCCTCAGTGTAGTCTGTCCCTTTGCTGTTACTGCCTCAGTGTAGTCTGTCCAGCTGCTGTTACTGCCTTGGTGTAGTCTGTCCCTCTGCTGTTACTGCCTCGGCGTAGTCATTATGTCTTCTGTTTCTGCCTCGGTGTAGTCTTTTCAGCTGCTGTTACTGCCTTGGTATAGTCTGACTCTCTGCTTTGACTGCCGTGGTGTAGTGTGTCCCTCTTCTGTTACTGCCTTGGTGTAGTCTGTCCAGCTGCTGTTACTGCCTCGGTGTAGTCTCTTCCTCTGCTGTTACTGCCTCAGTATAGTCTGTACCTATGCTCTACTGTTACTGCCTTGGTGCAGTATGTCCCTCTGCTGTTACTGCCTGGGTGTAGTCTGTTCCTCTGCTGTTACTGACTTGGTGTAGTCTTTCTAGCTGCTGTTACTGCCTCGTTGTAGTCTGTTCCTCTGCTGTTACTGCCTCTGTTTAGTCTGTCCCTCTGCTGTTACTGCCTCAGTGTAGTCTGTCCCTTTGCTGTTAATGCCTCGGTGTAGTCTTTCCAGCTGCTGTTACTGCCTTGGTGTAGTCTGTCCCTCTGCTGTAACTGCCTTGGAGTTGTCCTTCCAGCTGCTGTTACTGCCTTGGTGTAGCCTGTTCCTCTGCTGTTACTGCCTCTGTATAATATTTCCCTCTGCTGTTACTGCCTCGATGTTGTCTGTCCCTCTGCTGTAACTGCCTTGGTGTTGTCCTTCCAGCTGCTGTTACTGCCTTGGTGTAGCCTGTTCCTCTGCTGTTCTGTTACTGCCTCGGTGTAGTCTGTCCCTTTGCTGTTACTGCCTCTGTGTAGTCCTTCCAGCTGCTGTTACTGCCTCTGTGTAGTATGTCCCTCTGCTGTTACTGCCTCAGTGTTGTTTGTCCCTCTGCTGTAACTGCCTTGGAGTTGTCCTTCCAGCTGCTGTTACTGCCTTGGTGTAGTCTGTTCCTCTGCTGTTACTGCCTCAGTGTAGTCTGTCCCTCTGCTGTTACTGCCTAAGTGTAGTCTGTCCAGCTGCTGTTACTGCCTCGGTGTAGTCTGTCCCTTTGTTGTTACTGCCATGGTGTAGTTTGTCCAGCTGCTGTTACTGCCTCTGTGTAGTCTGTCCAGCTGCTGTTACTGCCTCGGTGTAGTCTGTCCCTTTGCTGTTACAGCCTTGGTGTAGTTTCTCCAGCGGCTGTTACTGCCTTGGTGTAGTCTGTTCCTCTGCTGTTCTGTTACTGCCTCAGTGTAGTCTGTCCCTTTGCTGTTACTGCCTCTGTGTAGTCCTTCCAGCTGCTGTTACTGCCTCTGTGTAGTATGTCCCTCTGCTGTTACTGCCTCAGTGTTGTTTGTCCCTCTGCTGTAACTGCCTTGGAGTTGTCCTTCCAGCTGCTGTTACTGCCTTGGTGTAGTCTGTTCCTCTGCTGTTACTGCCTCAGAGTAATTCGTCCCTCTAATCTGCTGTTACTGCCTCGATGTTGTCTGTCCCTCTGCTGTAACTGCCTTGGTGTAACCTGTTCCTCTGCTGTTACTGCCTCTGTATAATATTTCCCTCTGCTGTTACTGCCTCGGTGTAGTCCGTCCCTCTGCTGTTACTGCCTTGGTGTAGTATTTCCCTCTGCTGTTACTACCTCGGTGTAGTCTGTGCCTCAGCTGTAACTGCCTTGGTGTAGTCTGTCCCTCTGCTGTTACTGCCTTGGTGTAGTCTGTCCCTCTGCTGTTACTGCCTCAGTGTAGTCTGTCCCTCTGCTGTTACTGCCTCGGTGTAGTCTCTTCCTCTGCTTTTACTGCCTCTGTGTAGTCTGTTCCTCTGCTGTTACTGCCTAAGTGTAGTCTGTCCAGCTGCTGTTACTGCCTTGGTGTAGTCTGTCCCTCTGCTGTTACTGCCTCAGTGTAGTCTGTCCCTCTGCTGTTACTGCCTCGGTGTAGTCTCTTCCTCTGCTTTTACTGCCTCTGTGTAGTCTGTTCCTCTGCTGTTACTGCCTAAGTGTAGTCTGTCCAGCTGCTGTTACTGCCTCGGTGTAGTCTGTCCCTTTGCTGTTACAGCCTTGGTGTAGTTTGTCCAGCTGCTTTTACTGCCTTAGTGTAGTCTGTCCAGCTGCTGTTACTGCCTCGGTGTAGTCTGTCCCTTTGCTGTTACAGCCTTGGTGTAGTTTCTCCAGCTGCTGTTACTGCCTTGGTGTAGTCTGTTCCTCTGCTGTTCTGTTACTGCCTCGGTGTAGTCTGTCCCTTTGCTGTTACTGCCTCTGTGTAGTCCTTCCAGCTGCTGTTACTGCCTCTGTGTAGTATGTCCCTCTGCTGTTACTGCCTCAGTGTTGTTTGTCCCTCTGCTGTTACTGCCTCTGTGTAGTCTGTCCAGCTGCTGTTACTGCCTTGGTGTAGTCTGTTCCTCTGCTGTTACTGCCTCAGAGTAATTCGTCCCTCTAATCTGCTGTTACTGCCTCGATGTTGTCTGTCCCTCTGCTGTAACTGCCTTGGTGTTGTCCTTCCAGCTGCTGTTACTGCCTTGGTGTAGCCTGTTCCTCTGCTGTTACTGCCTCTGTGTAGTCCTTCCAGCTGCTGTTACTGCCTCTGTGTAGTATGTCCCTCTGCTGTTACTGCCTCAGTGTTGTTTGTCCCTCTGCTGTTACTGCCTCGGTATAGTCTGTTCCTCTTCTGTTACTGCCTCAGTGTAGTCTGTTCCTCTGCTGTAACTGCCTGGTGTAGTCTGTCCAGCTGCTGTTACTGCCTTGGTGTAGTCTGTCCTCTGCTGTTACTGCCTCAGTGTAGTCTGTCCCTCTGCTGTTACTGCCTCGTGTGTAGTCTCTCCAGGAAGTAGAGACAAGTGATGAATCTATCCAATCACAGCTACTTTGGTTGTGTTAAAGGTTGGATGAGTTCAGAGGGACATCCAATCACAGCTGCCTTAACTTGGTGGTGGTGGGATAAGTTGTGGAGCGATCCAATCAGAGCTGCTCTCTTTATGAATTGATAAATTCATGTAGAGCAGGTTCACTGTTTGTTGTCAGTTCTGGTATTGTAACTGAGATGCTCTGCCAGGTAGACTAAATAAAGGTGACTGCATTTCACACAAAGGAACATTTGTTTCTGTTCATTTAGACATTCAGACTTTACTAACATTCAATAAAGGCTTAGTAGATGTTTGATTTTATCACAGAGGAAAACAGGACTTCACAAATTCAAGGGAACAAAAATGTCTTACCCTTTACACTTCAGATTTTATTGACTAAAACAAGACTAAATGAAAACAATTTAGAGACTAAATAATGACTAAAACTAAAACGTGTTCGAGTAAAAGACTGAAACTAAATTTTAAAGAGCTGTGAACATTAACTCTGCTCTGCTGGGTTAAAGACACTCTGAACTTCTGACAGAAGGTATCTCCACAACATAGTGTCCAGGCTTCTGCCTCCAGGTGACCTGGTTCACCTGATCACCTGGTTCGCCTGGTTCACCTGGTTTCATCTGGTCACTTTGTTCCCCTGGTTAATCTGGTCACCTGGTTTCACCTGGTTTATCTGGTCACCTTGTTCCCCTGGTTAATCTGGTCACCTGTTTTCACCTGGTCTCCTGGTTTACCTGGTTTATCTGGTCACCGTGTTCCCCTTGTTAATCTCGTCACCTGGTTTCACCTGGTCACTTTGTTCCCCTGGTTAATCTTGTCACCTGTTTTCACCTGTTCTCCTGGTTCACCTGGTTTGCATGAATTCACCTGATCACCTGGTTTGCCTTGTTTACCAAGTCACCTATGCACGTGGTTTGCCTGGTTCGCCTGGTTCACCTGATTCACCTGGTTTACCTGGTTGACCTGGTTAACCTGATCGACCTAGTTCACCTCGTCACCTGGTTGGCCTGTTTTGCTTGGTCCACCTGATTGCATGGTCACCTGGTTGCCTGGTTTGCATGGTTCAACTGGTCACCTGGTTCACCTGGTCCACCGGTTGCCTGGTTTGCATGGTTCACCTGGTCACCTGGTCCACCTGCAGGAACTCATTCTGCTCTCCTGTTCCAGGACCTGAAGGACGTGGGCAGGAACCAGTCCCTGGACTCTGCTCTGCTGCCGGAGAACCGAGGCAAAAACAGATACAACAACATCCTCCCCTGTGAGTGAGGAACACCTGAGGTACCTTCTGATCTTCATCACCGTCCTCTTCCTCACTGAACTTCTCCTGTTTGTGTTCAGACGACTCGACCAGAGTGAAGCTCTCCTGCGTGGACGATGACCCCTGCTCGGACTACATCAACGCCAGCTACGCCCCCGTGAGGCCATCTTCATCTTCATCATGGTCTTCATCATCTTCATCTTCATCATCTTCAATGTCTTTATCAAAGTCTTCATCAGTGTCTTCATCATCATCACCAATGTCATCATCATCTTCATCATCATCATCATCATCATCATCTTTATTATCATCAGTGTCTTCATCATAGTCTTCATCATCTTCATAATCATCTTAATCATCAGTAGAAGCAACAATACAGCTGATGTGCTTAACAGTGTATGTTTGTATGTTCGTGTATGTATATGTGTGTATTTGTGTGTGTGTGTGTGTGTGTGTGTATGTGTGTATATGTGCGTTTGTGTGTATGTGTATATGTGTGTATATGTCTGTATATGTGCGTATGTGTATATGTGTGTATGTGTGTGTACGTGTGTGTTTAGGGCACCTCGTCTCGTCGGGAGTACGTGGCGACCCAGGGCCCTCTCCCGGGGACCAAAGATGACTTCTGGAAGATGGTTTGGGAGCAGAACGTCCACAACGTGGTGATGGTGACGCAGTGTGTGGAGAAAGGCAGGGTGAGTACAGCCTGCTCCTCCCTGCTCATTAACATATCAAACATACATGCTGTAACTGTGTGCGTCGTCCTGCAGGTGAAGTGCGATCACTACTGGCCGCTGGATCAGGACCCTCTGTACTACGGAGACCTGATCGTCAGGATGGCTTCAGAGTCTGTCCTGCCGGAGTGGACTATCCGAGAGTTCAGCATCTGCAGTGTAAGAACAGCAGGGGGCCGTAGGGGGTCAGCTGGGTCATGTGTGTCTGCAGCATCAGGCCAAACTACAGAGGCCTCTCACTGAAACAGAGAGGATAGAGCTGCCTGCCCCTCTGTGGCTTTTTGTCACAGTGAGACGAAGTTTGTTCCAAAGAAACAAACTAAAACAGAGGAGAGTTTAGGAAGCCATACAGCATTACAGAGCAGGGGGCGTTTCACACCAAGACCCCGACTCGTGGGGACTCTGAGGTCCGCAGAGCCTCACACTTATGGCCCTTTTCCATTAGCCCTACTCGACTCGACTCTACCCGGCTCTACTCTACTCTTCTTGTGCTGCTTTTCCATTAGCCCCAGTCACCTGCCCAACGGGGTGCAGTGTCGCTGAGTGGCTCTGTGGTGACGTCATTTTGAGCTCAACACAACAATCTGTGGCTTTCTATCACAAACCGAGTAAAAAAGGAGAGCAGAAGAAGGCTGCAGGTGGTAAGAAGAAATACCCCTTGAGAAGCACAGGAGAGTTTTGGAAGCTACACAACAGAATGAAGATGATGATCGAGCTGCAAAGAAAAGACGTATGAGGATAAGCTAATGGTAGCTATTGCTTGCATGCTAGGTCGTCGCGCTCATGACTTATCGATGATGACATTGTCTGACCAATCAGTAGCCTGCAGTCGGTGACGTCATCTTTTAGTATGGACTCAGCTCGCTTGGAACCAGAGCGGAGTAGGTACTAAAACTAGCTTGTTTTAGGAGGTACCAGGCTAGTGGAAATCGAGTAGGGCTGAGTAGAGTAGGGCCAAGGCGTGCTGGTGGAAAAGGGCCATAAGTCTGGACTCAGCTCGAGCCTCAGGTCCCATTCACACAAAGACAAATCGAGGTCTAAAGGCCTACGTTTTTTGCCGAATCTGTGTATCATCCATATGAAGACGGCGTTTTGGGGGCCTGTAAACCATTCTTTTTGAAACCAGGTTCCAGAGTGGAAAGATTTTGAAATGCCGTATACGCAGCTCCGTGATTACTGGCTCTCCGCAACTTTTCAGATACGCTTACGTCATAGTTTCATATCTTCATTGACACGCATGCGCCACACGCGGCAACGACAACAACAATGGCGGCGTACAGTGTAGCATATGTGCTGGTGAAGCTAGTGACCCTACTATCCCTGTTGCAGCAAAATCTCCTTCTTCTCAATCACCACCGAGTTGAACAAGCAATTATCGAGGACACATTACAACACTTTATGATCACTTTATCACAATCTCTGTTTACAAATTTTGCTGCAAGTGCACATGCCCACTGTTTTTTCATCTGTTTCCGCTTGTTTCCGTCATATCGTTACAGCGCCCCTAGAGGTCTGGCATGTGTTTTACAGCGTTTTCATGCGTATCGAGTGCATTCATGTAGACGCACATATTTTCTGAGACGCCTTCGTGTTTATGACGATCGTTTTTGAAACTGTTAAGCATTTTGTCTTTGTATGGATGAGGCCTAAGTCTGCTAGGGGAGGATTGTGGTCTTCATCGCTGTCCTGTCCATCACTGCCTGTCCACAGGAGGAGCAGCTGGGCCTCACTCGGCTCGTCCGACAGTTTCATTACACCGTTTGGCCAGACCATGGGGTCCCGGAGACCACCCAGTCCCTGATCCAGTTTGTCCGCACGGTGAGGGACTACGTCAACCGGAGTCCTGGATCCGGACCCACTGTGGTCCACTGCAGGTACAAACACACAAGGGTGATGAATGCCCGGGCGAATTTGACCTTTAAAAATGGAAATGTTAACGGCAGAGTCAGACACATTCACACGTGGTTTAGTCGTGCTTTTATTTAAATGCATGTTTTGACTTCCTGATTTGACAGCTTAACTGTTCCAGCAGAAGACATCACCGTCATTTAAGAACTGGACTTGGATTTTACTTTAACTTTTAAAGCCTTAACCAGTCTGACCTTAGGCCACATGTCAGAAATATTAATCCCCTATGAGCAGCTGTCTGCCTCAGAGCCTCGGGGCGGGACGTCCCGGTCACTCTAATGTTTGAACCTGAAGGTGCTCGAGTGTTTCCACTCGAGCTCCTCGACTATGGGGGTACATGAGACATAAGAACCAGAGACATCTTTGAAAACAATTCTTAAAGCTCACCTCTACAGACTGTGCTTTTACACCATGCTCTTTATCTGCTCTTGTTTTATGTACTCTGTTTTTTAATTTAATCTATTTTAGGCCTTTACTTATGTCACCATGATTATTTATTTATTATTTTCTGCAGCCCTTACTATGGTCTCCTCTCTTTCTTAGTCCAGTTTTGTTTTTACTTCCTCTTTTTGACCATCCTTTATTCACTCCAGTCTTCCTGATGTGATGTCCTCATCTGTTTTGTCTGATTTCCTTCATTTTCTATTTAAGTCTTTATTGATCTTATTTATTTACATGTTGGTGTTTTAACTTTATTGATGTTGCAAAGTTCTTGGTTTCTCACTTTTATTCCCTTTGCTGCCTCACGTCTGTCCTCTGGCTTTAACTGTCCCTCAGCTCATGTCATTGTTTCCTCTGTTGACTTTAAAGGAGCTTTATTAATATGCCACCACCATCATCATCATCATCATCATCATCATCATCATCATCATAGGTATTCCCCTGATTTCTGTTTCTTGACTGGAGTTTTGTGTGTCTCAGTGCTGGTGTTGGACGTACGGGGACCTTCATCGTCCTGGACCGTGTCCTTCAGCAGATCGACTATAAGGACACCATGGACATTTACGGCGCCGTGTTCGATCTGAGGCTTCACCGCTCACACATGGTGCAGACGGAGGTACGTCAATCAGCGAGGGCTTGTGGAATTTTAATCCACTGAGATGTGCAGTAATGAACCCTTCAACAACAAAGTGAATCAGCATTTAGCACCTCCTGTCCCTTGTCCCAACATCTTTGGGATTATTGAATTGTTTTATTTTTTTAATAATAAATGCCTGAAATGATGCCACCGTAAACACATGAATATTGGACTTTAGGGTTTTTCCTCCTGGTGTTGTTCTGCTTTTGAGTGACGCACATTGGTTGTGTTTCTAAAAGGACGGTGGCTAACAAACTGCTAACAAAGACCTTAAATACTACAGCTGTCATTTCCGCGTAAGTAACTAATTAGATTCATCTTGTCTTCTTAGAACATAAGTGTTTTAGTGTTCTTTTATTAAGACAAAAAAGTATGGTTTACCTTGACATGTTTCGACGTAACTCTGCCGTCTTCTTCAGAAACTGTCATCCTGACAGCTGTGACGTGTCTTTTTATCAGCTGTTTCCGGGAGTAAACCATACCTTTTTGTCTTAATAAAAGAACACTAAAGCTTAGCTGTCATTTCCGTCTCTCTGTGCCTGTGAGTCAGTGCACAGGGGGAGGAAACTCCTGCTCACAGTCTGAGGGACCCTCGTTCAGGGAAACATTGATGTTGGGTCTCTGCACTGTGGCCTTGGATAAAGAGCTCTGACACTTCACACGGGCTCCTAACTGACTGATGTGTTCAATGACAGCTCAGAAAAAAGTCAATCAGATGTGTTCAGGTGTAATTAAACAAAAAGAACATGAAGGCATTATCTAACAGGTTTAAAGTAACAGCTATTAGATGTGAGTAAGGAGCACATTCAAGTGTTTTTATTTTTTGTTTTATCTTTTTTCTGTATCATAAACTGCACCAAGATTGATTTGATGGGGTATCTTTTACTTTAAGAGAAAAAAAGAAATAGTTTATAGGACTTAAATGCCTCTTTGTCCCTGTAAGCTCAGATCTTAACACCTCCGGGTGGAGCATAGTCTGGTAAAGGAATAAGTGCCCCACACTGAGGATTTAAAAACTAAACTGATCCAGAAACTATGACAATTAATCAATCAAGCCAGCGGGGGCGTTGATTCGAAAGGAGTCCAGTTACCTTGTCTTAGCTCAGACCCCACAAAGTCTCTATTGTCCAATAAGATGACTGTACGGCCTTAAGAGAGAGAGATTCTGTTCCAGAGCAAAGCTCACAGGATGAGGGAGTGGAGGGGGGATCGAGCCTCTGTTAGCAAAACATTCCAGGAGATAGTAAGTAAGTAAGTAAAATTTATTTGTAGAGCGCTCTTCACAGATAAAAATCACAAAGTGCTGTACATAGATAGGTGCAATAAAACAAACTTAAAAGGGACTAAAAAATAAAATACCAAAACCAAAAACAAACATCATCCAAAAGCTTTCCTAAATAACAATGCTTTCAAGTAGTAGATGTGTCTACTCAAGGACAGACAGGAGCCGAAACAGATAGAAATAAGGAATAGTTTGGGTCAAGACAGACTGTAATTTTCCATCAGCCTATCTAATCTTTTGATCTCTCACGATGATGTTCCAAATCCATGGGTCCATTCAGCCGAGCCGAGCTGTCAGCTTCTCCAAGGTGTTGTCCTGCTTGTGAATGAGTTTGAGAATCACATCAAGCTTGTGATTGAGCTCACAAATCACTGTGTTGACAGCCCTGCACATTCCTTCAGTCATGACGGGCAGCTTCTCACGAGCCAAATGTGCTGCCATCGTCTTCTTAACTGTGTCATAAATCAGGAAACTGCTAACTCCAAACAGTAAGAAACCTGTTATCATAAATCCAAATATGTAGGCATCTTCCACGTCCTCGACGGACAGAATCAACAAGCACACGATCCTCCACTTCTCCCAGGAGTCCATCGTGTACCCAGCCGGGGAAGTACCATCGGGACAGGCGGGTTCTCCTTTACCCGCTCTTTTTGTCGAGAAAATTTGGTCGATGGCATTGAGAGACCGGCGGATTAATTCCATGATTTTAGGTTTCGGAAAGAAATGCAGAGAGAGGCTGCAGTAATAGAGAGAGCACAGCAGGGCAGATAAGGGCAGGGAGCAAAAAGAAAAGCGTCCACCCTCGTTGAGAAGCAGAAGAGAAAGAGCCAAGAAACGAGGAGGGTTGAGAAGTGTGGACATTGAAGCTCCTGCCATCAGCTGTGTCAGATGTTAAGGTGGACCGAGTCCCCCCCCGCCCCCCCTTCCGATCATGTTGATTTAGTCATGATGTTGTGTCTAATTTACACCTCCATGTTGAAATGATCTCAGTATGGCTGTAAACATGTACGGGGTCTCCCTCTCTGCTCTGCAGGGCCAGTACTCGTACCTCCATCAGTGTGTGCGTGATGTCCTCAGAGCCAGAAAGCTACGCAGCGAGCAGGAGCTCCTCCTCTGCCCCATCTACGAGAACGTGAACTACCATCCAGGTCAGTGACCTACCTGTGCTCACACTGTGCTCCACCTGACCTCAGAGGTGTACGGCGTAGGTGTGACGCAGATGTATGAACCTGGCCTGTTGGGGAACAGGTGATAACTGAGGTGTCCATCTTTGTTTTCAGAGACGCTGTGTGGCAGAAGATAACGGTCACAGGAGGATGTGGGAAGTTTTATTTTTATAACAGAGTAAATATATAAACATCATTTATGGCATAGAGGCAGACTTTAAAGATTATTTATATGACAAAGAGACAGACTGTACATAGGCTCACATCTCTGTAAATATGTCCCTGCACAGAAACAGCTCATGACCACATGCTCCTCTTCATCTTCATGCTCATGTATATGTTCATATTCATGTTCATGTCTGTCCGTGTAGGGGTGGGCAGTAATCAGTTAACCATGCTGCAGTGTGCTTTACCTGATCCAAACAAATAAACAAAGATATCTGATGAGTGGGCTGGAATCAGAGTTTGTTCTGCTTTGGGGACCAAATGTTTGTGATGTTTTTGAGTGGTGTAAATCAGGGACGGGAACTTTGGCTACCAGGAGGAACTTCAGGCCTCAGCGCTCTGAGGAGGGAGCAGACTTACTAAGGGGACCTGATCAGTCAATCACAGGGCAACATAGAGAGACAGACAACCACTCACACATTCATACCTGGAGTCTCCGATTCAGCTAAGGAGCATGTTTTCAGCCTTTAAGAGTGCAGGGAGAAACCCACTGGGGATCAAACCCTCCTGCACCACCGTGCAGAGTTTGGACTCCACAGTCTCAGGTGCTCACTTGACTCATTTCAGGTGAATCGTATCCTCCTCTTCAGGTTTGACGCTGGAGGCACCTGAGGCTGAGCCTTTATTCCCCTTTCACACTGACCAAAAACCCGTTTAAACCCGGTAACAATCGGCTCCTGTATGCAGTTTGAAAGGGTTTAATCTGCATTTTGACCCGGGTCAATTGACCATGCACGTGACAGGGGTTTTGATCAGCTCGCCTCTGATTGGTTTCAGTGGGAGCACCACACCCGGGTCGACCTGCTAATTTCCGTCCGTAACTTACGTGACTCTTCGCCATTTCAGCAACTAATTCCATCCACCTTTGAATCGTCAACACCGAGTTTGTACAATTTTAAAGAGGGGCAAAAGTATGAGTAAAGAAAACTGACCGTGACCTTCATGCTCCTTTCCATTGTTTTCGTGGATGTGTTAAGACACACACTGATGATGTCATCACATTGATGCGCCACAGGTGAAAACAGTCATGCAGACGGTCTGCAGGCAGTGGGTAAAGAGTTACTTGCCGGTTGTTAGCGGGTTAGCCCGCGTTGAAAAAAACCCCGTGCTGACCTGCTAATTTTAATGTGAAAACGATATCAGTCATGTTCATACCCTGATATTATGGGATGGATCTTTGTGTTCATCACTCATCCAGACTAAGACTGCTCTCCCTTATTTACCTCCACAAGAGTTCTGTTTTCTCTGGCGTTTGTCTCCTAACTTCAGTTCAGAACAGATTTGATTTAAGCTTAAAGGATCTGTTTCATAGGCTTTCTAAACTTTGAGGGAGGGTAGACTGTGGAGCCTCGGCGGAGGTTTGAGGCTCTGACTGAGCGCTCAGTGAGACTGGAGGTGTAGAAATATCTGATTATTCATCCATAATGACCTGCTCCGACATGACTGGAAACTCAGTGTGCAGGAATGTTGCTCTGATCAATGCCCTCTCCCAGGGCCGGCCGCCCTGTGTCTCCGGGCTCCTGCCGCCGCCTGTTTTCGGGTGTTGGAGTAAAAGTCGTAATCATGTATTTTGATGACTCCGTCCGTCGCTGCGGCTCCGCTGGGAGAGGCCCGGCTGTCCCAGACCGCAGGGCCCGCGCATGCGCAGAGCGGCGGCCCCGCACACTGTGGGAAGTTGAGCTAAGTGTCAGAGTTAGCCACAGGCTAGCAGCGGCAGCCTGACGCTTTAAAGTTGTTTTCCGGGCGGAGAAAACGCGTTTGGACTCCAGCCGGCGGCACACAGTGAAGCACGGAGGACTGCCGATGGATCCCAGCCGTTTTTCCGCGTGTATCTGCGGCGAACAGCGGCGTTAGAGGCGTTTGAAAGAAGTTGTGATTGTTTTTTTGGCGCTCTGGCGGCGCAGAGGAAAGATGGAGGCTCTGCGGGTGTAGCAGCGGCTAACGCTAGCTCCTCTCTACGGACCATCCGAGCTGCGGCACCGCGGGGTGAATGACGGACAGTCCGGGGCTCTGATCCATCCCAGCGTCGGTGCTCGGTGAGTATGACTCCCGCTGATGTCCCCGGGGCTCCCCGCGGCTCCGGAGAGCCTGTGGCGGAGTGCGCTCGGAGTTTGTCGGGACGCTAACAGAGTTAGCCTCGGAGCTAATTAGTTAGCTGAAATCACTGTTAGCTTATTGAAGCGAGATTAGCTCCGTGCTAACCAGGTTAGCCCAGTGCTAACTAGCTGCCATTACACTAACACATACCACAGAGGGAGGTTAACGTTCCAGCTAAATTCAACCAGTTAAACTTATTACAACGAGTCATGCGGAGTCCGTGTCAAAGTTTATACCTGGACTTAAAGTTAGTTTAGTTAATTAGCGGATGGTTAGTTAGTTAGTTAGTTAGTGTTAGCTGAAAACTTTTAGTCAGGAACACAAACGTAGTAAAGACAATCCGTATTTATGCTAGTGATGATGATGCTTCGGTGTTTAACGATGAGGAATGTGATTAACGTGTCTATGATAAACAAAAACAACATTTAAATATGTAAACAAACATATAAACAAAGATAAACAAACACACCTGTACTTTCTAACCAGTCATATTTAAATCATCAGAAGTGACTCGATTGCCCTTTACACCAAAGTTAAGCAAACTAGAAGTAGATAATGTTGGTTTAGGTCAGTTTGTTAGTTAGAGATAGCTAGCTGAAAACTTTCAGAAACACAAACTTACTGAAGATAATCTGACCCCATGATGGTTCATAGTAATGGTTTAGTGTTTAACAAAAAGTGTTATTAACACATCAGCTCGTCTAAACCTAAACTTCATCTAACTTTTACACCAAAGATAAACAAACGGCATAAGTGTAGTTAAAGTTTATTTTGTTTGTTGTTGCTTAGTTAGTGTTGGTTATCTTTAAAGTTTTGGCTGAAACATTTATGTGGAGACTTCGATGATCGAGGTATGTAGTGAGTTAGTTACTAAGTCAGTGTAAATTAACCTAAAACTCAAAATCTTTAGCCTCTTCCTTATTTTTACACGTTCATGTTTTTGACTGTTAATAGCAAACTTAAATGGTTTAACAGATCCGCCCGCCCGTCCAAACCTTCAGTCTTGAATGTAAAGACAGACTTGTTCTTGTTAAATGAATTAAACAGTCAAACCAAAGCAAACAGATAAGACTGAGAGTAATGGTAAGACCAGTCTAGTGAACCAGAAGCATATGGGTTGGTTATCATTGGTTATCTTTGGTCAAAAACATAAAGGTAATTAACTGGAAGTCATGATTGTTTTTATCGTAGTCTGACTCCCTGTTGTTCTTAAATGCATCTGAAATCTCATTAAAAAACATGTTGTTATGCCTAATTAATTACTAATAGTGAAGAAACAAAACAAATCTGCCTTTCCATCCTTTTCTCTAAAAATCATGGAAACAGGACAGGCTTGATTTGGTAACAAAATATGTTTATGATCGTTTTTATGAAAGTGTAGACATGAAGTTAGTTTTTTCAACACTAACAACATTTAAAACAAATGAAATAAAATGAAGTAAAACTTCTGTTCTGTTCCAACAAGTAGAATTCTAATTAAATGGACTGACTTGGTAAATCTAGTTCAGTTTGATTTTTTTGAAGTTTTGTCTTTTAGCAGATGATTGACTATAAAATGTTCTCAGTGGTGTCAGAAAGTATTTAAACAGATATATAATGATTATCTCCCTACAGTCCAGGATGGATAATTATTCAGTCAGTGATCTGTAGAAATCCAGGACACTTGGTTTGTGTTGTTTCGGTCAGATGGAAAATAAAGTATATCGTTGTCACAGGGACGAAGCTTTGCTAGCTGAGTAAGAGATTATGGAGACTAGAGCCCGACCAATATGGATTTTTTGAGGCCCATGCTGATACCGATATTTGGCAGAAAAAAATACCGATAACCGATTAATCGGCCGATTAATTTAAAACATATATATATAATGCGATTAAAAAAAAAAATCGATCCCAAAACACAACAATGAATATATAAATTACAGGCAGAACATTTTGTAGTTTTGGTCCTTTAGTATTTGTTTAACTTTACACCAGTAAGATAATTTAAAGTACAATAACATGCAAATAAAAAGCATTGAACTTCTGGTACATTAATTCTATGACCTTAAAAAAAGTCGCTCTGTATGTTGTACTTTTTGTTGATGAAAACTAAAGGCAGGATGTAGTAAAGGTAGAACAACTTCTAAAAAAGTTGTAAACAGATAACTATGAGAGGAGAGCAACAAAAACACTGAGAAAACACTCTTTTCACAGGCATTTCTATTTTTCTTTGCAGCTCTAAAGCACAAAATAAAAATAGTGTGCAAAACTGCAACAAAATTCCTGCGAAACGAAACAAATAACTTTTTAAAAAATGTAATTATATTTATTATTTATGAACTCTTTGTCACACCTGCTGTTCAGTCCTTATTAGTTAATCTGAATCAGGTTTTAGTTCAGGTAGAACCTCTTTTTTATTTTAAACATGAGTTAATGTGCGTGAGGAAATTAAAAAGATGTTGTGGGACTCTGTACATATTTCACAAACTTATTTAAAGAGGCTGATTAAAGCCCCCAGCTACGTGAAGTCTCTCCTGGATATGTCTGTTTATGATGACGTCATATGCTCGGGGCAGCTATGCTAACGGCTAGTTAGCTTGCTAGCTGGTTAGCTTAGCTGACATGTCTGGAATAAGCGGATAAAGCCAGATTTCCGTCACAATCACAAGAAAACAGTCGCTGCTAAACGGATCCCCTGCCATCAGAAGGTCCAATTCGTCAGTATTGAGAATGACAGAGGAGGAAACCGTCAGGAAACTGTTCGGCGGAGCCCGGTCTGTCTGTGAGGCTGATCTGTAGCCGAGCAGAGGTCTCTCTGTGTCCAGCAGCGGGACATGTACATGGCGGAAAATTGTTCGTCATGTCGGACCTTCAGGCTTTATCGAACAACTCAGTGTGAGTGTTATACCAGTTATCCATACACACAGCATCAACAGAGAGGTAAGAGCCGCTTCAGTGATGCGCGTCTCCATGTTTCTCAACGTCATCATTCCGCGCGGCTTGGACACCGAACAGCGTTTATTGTTTTACGAGAAATTAAGAATATATCGGCGTAAAATCGGCAAAACTCTGGCCGATGTTGATTATTTTAGAAAGGGCTATTATCGGCCGATTTAATCGGCCGGCCGATAAATCGGTCGGGCTCTAATGGAGACGTCATGTTTTAGTTTGAGCTGCTCTGTAGTGTGATCATGTTTTTGCGTGATGGAGCACCTCTGTGAGCAAAGAGGAAGTCTGTGGCACTGACCTGCCACTGTGACATCATACCACTGTTTCATCGGCACGTTAGGCCCACTGGTTCACCATGATAAGCCCTGTGCAGAGCAGAGACGTTAGAATGAACCCAGAGCTGTTGACAACTCGAGGCAGAGCAGACCTGTTATCCAATCAGAGCGGACTGAGCCTTAAAGTGACAGAAGCCCTAACAGAGTGTCTCAGACAGAGTGAGAATACGGGTGGATCAGGTTGAACAAGAATGTGAACGCGTCTAACAGAGGTCAAAAATAAATGTATGATGAAATTTATCAGAGTCAGTCTGTGGTAGGGATGTGGGGGAGGGGGGGGGATACAGGTAATGAAGGTGAGACCATGACATTTATTTATTGTTTAGCTTTATAATAAAATACATTTTACTGCAGTTTATTCTAATTAATATTCTAATTAATTAAAGGAGTTTATATTTATCGCACTGATTGTAATAAAGACAGACAAAGAGACGCTGCGTCGTGATATTGACGCAGAGAGAATCGGGGACTTAATAATTTAATTCAATCTTTAGATACATGACCCATTTGAGTAGGGCTGGGTTAAAGAATCGATTTAAATGGATTTTCTTTTAACTGGTTCATAATGGATCCATAAAATCCAAAGATGGATCTTTTATCTTGGGTAGTTTTTTCTTCTTTGGATGTGCAGAGAAGCAGCCTGTGGTATCAACCCTGCTAGTCTGGTGTGATCAGCGTTTAGCGTTGCTTTCTACTGAACAAGATCTCATGAGATGTTACTGCAAACAAACATGGTGAAGCTCTATATGGGCACCACTGGAGAGTTTAAAAGCTGATGTTTGGATGGACAGTATTTTAGATTTAACAAGTACAAAGGAAAATACCAGTTGGACAAAAAACAAGTAATATGCAGAATATGCATTAATGCATATCATTAAAATATGATTAATGTAACTGCTTTGGGTTTAGTTCTTCATGTTAAAACTATTTTAATGATGTACCAGGTCAAAAGGTCACTTTTTAAATTTACAGCACTATTTTAACTAAGATATCCCAGACTGAATAAATATGGAATTGAATCATGAATCGAATCGATTTGAGACCTTGTAACATCGAATCAATCCAGAAAATCTGAATCAATACCCAGCCCTACATTTGAGGTGTTTTTACCACTTTATTTACCGCCGAGGGGGCACAGGAGTGCATCTCTTATTATATCATCAGATTCTCACCATGATGAACGAAGTCTGTGGAGTTTATCGCTGTGACCCTAGAGGTCAACAGAGGTCATCCTTCGTCTGTCTTTACATTCAAATAAATGTATACAAACACCATTTTCCATCCCTACTGAGCTGTACATCATAACCATTACTCTTGGTTTAATGTTCACACGAAAATTAGTTTAGGAGATAATGGGTTAGTTAAAGTCAGTGAATGATGTTAAATGAAGAGTTTTATCTCACACAGACACAGACTGATAGATTCAAGGACAGAAAGTTCTGAGTCTGAAAAACATTTGGCTCGTCATGTAGGTGTGATCCATAAAAAACTAGTTTAAAGAACGACCACATGAAGTCAGGGATTGTTTCCAACCTTCAGAGATATGGAGGGAAAAAAATGTAAATTCTGCCCTGCTGCTCAAAAACATGATGCAGTAAAGAAGATGAAATTATAATTCTGATGATTTAAATGTCTATGAAGCTTCATCGTGTCTCAACGTGTAGCTTTAAAACAAATCAGCTGTCCATCCTGACAGAAGTGATCAGAGTAGGGCTGGGCCATAAATGGATTAAATGGATTCATTCAAATCATTTTCTGCAGAAGATTTAAAAATTAAAAATCTAGATTTTTTTCATTCACTTACTGAAATTGTGAATAGTTGCAAAGTTTGAAAAAATATAAACACTGAAACTTTACAGTTTTCTTGATGGTGGCCCGGTCAGGTTTTACACAAGCACTTTTATAGACTTGTTTTTATTTTTTAAATTAGATTAAATATTGATCAGAGAGAAACATGTTAACATGCTGTGAAAATCCCTCAGCTTTCAGTGTTTATGTAGACAAACCTGCCTGTGTTACAACTACATAATCAACATTTTATGACACACAATTTCATTTTAAAAGGGAAATTCTGATTAATTTAGGAATATATTTTGACAACATGAAGGCAGAATGTAATTTTTGTGTCACGAGGATTTTTTTTGCTTTGAGAGGAAAAATAATTGATTAAAATCATAAATCAAGTTTTGTGGGAATAAAATTCTGGGGTTTTATTTGTAGGCCATATCGCCCAGCCCTAGTTTAGAGTCAGGCAGATCAGATTTTTATATGTAGATATTTATGCTGGCTGAATCCTCCTGAACACTTCATTTGGAAAGAAGCAGCAGTGGACTGATGGGAGGTCAGTTTGGGGAAATAAATGGACACAGAAGTCACAGCGTTCAGTCATTTTGATCTAAAATAATCAAATGCTGTTGACACAGCCCTACAGACTCTCCCTCACAGCCAGGATGAACCGTTTATCAATGATTATGATTCA
This sequence comes from Scarus forsteni, assembly GCA_036419115.1. Classification (NCBI taxonomy): domain Eukaryota; kingdom Metazoa; phylum Chordata; class Actinopteri; order Labriformes; family Labridae; genus Scarus; species Scarus forsteni. Next base: position 15,715,518 of record JAZDUH010000536.1, read on the forward strand.
GCGACAGATGAGGGTTAAACCATGTTTTTAGTGCAGCACGTCAGCCTCTGACCACAAACCTTAACCTTTGTTTTTATACTTCTCAGCTCTGACAGCAAACCTGCGGGACGTCCCCACATCTCCGCCTGAGGTTTATCTTCAAGCTGCAGAGCTAGCGAGGCTAATGTGAGCTAGGGCTGTCACTTTATATTCGATATTTGAATAACCGTTTGAATATGGGGATAAATATCCGTAACCGAATTGTAAATAAATATTTGAATGTTAAATATTGAGTGTAGCGACACATCAGGCCTGGAGCAGTGGACCAGTCCGTCCAACAGAGGGCGCTGTGAGCGCAGCTTGACCCTCAGTCACATCCACTGCTCTCTTGACCACAATAAACAAAGTTTTCACTCCAAATGGACATTGGGGCGTAGGTGGCGCAGTTGGATAGTAGGCCTGTGCTCAAAATATTGATACAGCAAAATATTGTATTGCACTCAGGGCTCTCAAGTGCGACCAAAATTTGTAAGAGTGCGCCGAACATTTCTTGTTGGTCGCACCCGTTGCACCCTCCCGAAAACAAGTCCCTCATCTCTCTCTCTCAAATCTAAAGTTTAGAAGTTGAGAGAGCACATCTCGATATACCTACAAACGTAATATAGCCTATTAATGTTGACAAAAGTGACTGCGGTGGTGGAAAATCTGCCTAACACTGACAAAACACATCACCTCCTTCTCCTCCTCTGTCTCCGTTTTACAGCAGCGCCAGCACACACACGCACGCATGCACGTCATACGCACACACGCACACACAGCCCTCAGTAATCATCCAATCAGCTGTCAGTATGCAAATGAGCCCAGACTCTGTGGTGTCAGGTTACAACAGAGATCGATAGACGGAGGCCGAGCGGAGCGCTGCCGAATACGTCAAAGAGACCGTCAGATAATTCATAATTAAATACAATTACAGGTAAAACAAAGTAAAGTTTAATATAACATCTATGTTTGTTCAGTCCTTTCTCCTGTTAAGGGTAAAGTTACTTAGTCACACAGGCACAGAGGTGAGTGCTCAAACTCACTGAGGACAAATGAGCCGACAGCTCCTGACTGAACATAAAGCTGGGCTGTTAAAAAAAAAAAAAAAAGTTAAAACAAGAGAAAAAAATCAAGATAAAAAGTAATTAATGCTCTGCCCTTAAAGTCGTTTCCATAAAGTAGTTTGAGAATTGTTTGTAATTATTTACCTTAGTTTCAGTTTTGTAAATATTGACTATAGTGTGTGAAGTTTTATTCTAGGTTCAAATTTATTGGAGAGTAAGTCCATCCAGTTAAATATTATGTTGTTGGTTGTCAAAATATTAATATTTATTTCATTTTCAGCTCAGTATAGCACATTAGCTCTTATTATTTTGAAATATTTTATTTAACTTGAGATGTTTTAAATATTACATTTCAGTTCAGTAAAGCACTTCAAGCTCTTTTATTTGGAGATGTTTTATTCTGCTTAATGTTTTACCTTGAATTTGTAAATTTTATTCAGTGAAGCACTTTAAACGCTCTGTTTTTCTCCAAATGTATATTTTTGCTTCAAATAAAGACAAGCATCTTATTCTTGTTTAAAAAGCATTTACATGATATTTAAGTTATGAACAGTGATAAAATGGTGACCCTATGGCGTTAAAGGTGACACTGAAAAATTTGGGTGCACCTTAAAAATTTTTTTTGGCGCACCATTGCAACCAACTCAAAAAGTTAGTCGAGAACCCTGGCACTCCTTTGGGATACGTGTATCGATACGGATTCTACAGAATCGATACGGCCTAAATATTTTGACAGTTGTTGTAAATACACTTTGGGTAATGTTAACAGTGGCACAGTTCAAGGTAGAAGACGAGCTACATCATGATGCATGTGTTCTAAATTTGAACTTAGGTCTACCATCTTTGAGGATCTGAATTTATGTCTCTCAACTTGTAGAACCACTTAAAACTCATCCTTGCTCTTTTTCTTCTTATAAGAAAAAACTAAACTGGTCAAGAATTTTGCTTAAAGCATAGTCAATGTTCATAATTTACGTGTATTGGGATACGTATAGTATCGTGAAGTTGCTGGAAATACCCAGCCCTATTGGATAGTGCGCTTGGTCAGTGATCGGGAGGTTGCAGGTTCAAGCCCAGCTCCGGGCGACACATGGCGATTTGTCCTTGGGCAAGACACTTAACCCCAAGTTGCTCCCACTGCTGCGTCAGTGGTGTGTAAATGGGCATGAAAGGGTGTGAATGTGTTAGAAATACTGATGGATAACTAACATAGAAACTTTGAACCATCAGTGAGTGAATGTGAGAGCGAATGGGTGTGAATGGGTAAGTGTGACCTGCGGTGTAAAGCAGCTTTGAGTTGTCCAAGACTAGAAAAGCGCTATATGAACTCAAGTCCATTTACCATTTACATTAACAGCTCCGAATCATCTATGGAGAGCTGTGTGGAAGTAGTTTTGGTTCTACACTGTTGATGGTAGGGATGGGACGATACACTTAGACTCAAGATACGCTGCACCTCGATATGCCCAGGTCACGGTACGATATGTCATGATACCATATCAAAAAAGTAAAAAAAGAATAATTATTACTGTGTAATAACAACTTATTCGTTTTTGTTTGAGTTGCACACAGGAAAACACAAGGCCTAACAGGCCAAACATAAACAATAACACTCTCTCTTACCCTAGAGAGGTTAGAGAGCGTTACCCCCAAGTTCCACTGCATGCGAAAGCGCCCTGCCGCGGTCTTGCTCCGACAAGCAAACCCCACTGAAGCGGGGCGCCCAAAAGCGCCGCGGCGATCAGCCCTGGAGGGGGAGGGCTGATCCCCGGAGAGCCACAGGCTCTCATGAGAATAGCGATGTCACTCGCTCATTAAAAGCATTATAGACTGAGAAAAGAAATAAACAACACCATGTTTCGCTTCTCTAATGCTGCGTTCACACCGGACGCAAATTGGCGTCAATGGACGCGCGTATCGCCTGTGACGGGCCGCGCTTAACGCCTGAGGCTGGATGCTGGACATTTTGACAAGCTGAGGGACGACGCGCGTCCTGGCACAGGCGCAGTAGAGAGCCGGAGCTTGTCGGACTCAGTGATGACCCGTGCAGGCAAATCCAGCTGGAAACGAATATTTACAGAACTTACCTTCAAAACCTGTCTCCTCAGAGACTTTCACCCAAGCCTCCTCCTTTTTGTTCCAGTCTCTGTAGAGAACACACGTCGAGTAGTAGAGCTCCGGATGATAGCAAACACCGCAGATAAACCTCTCCTCCATCTTTGAGAGGGGGTTTGAGCAGGAGCTGGAGACCGGGGCGTCACACGTCATCAAATCAAACCTGTCTGTCTCCTCGGCGACTTTCACCCAAGCCTGCTCCCTTTTGTTCTGGTCTCTGTAGAGTACACACGCCGAATAGTATAGCTCCGGATGATAGCAAACAGCGCAGATAAACCTCTCCTCCATCTTACAGAGGGCTTTGAGCGGGAGCAGGGGGACGTAGCGTCATACGCCATCAAATCAATGACGTCGGGGGGGGGGTGGGGGGGGGGTGTGTCATCGCTGATTGGCTGCCGCGCCACAGCGTCAAGCGAACTGGCGTCGAAAGTTCAATATTTTCAACTCAAGCGTCGAGGCGTCGGGGCGTCGAGGGCATCAAACGCCTCAACGCCTCAAACACGCTGGACGCTCCAAACGCGCCGCTCCAAATGCGTCCAACGCGCCGCCCGGGGCGAATCTGCGTCAAGACTCGCCTTTGCATTGACTTTGTATGTAATCTCAATGCGCGTCGAGGCGAATTTGCATCCGGTGTGAACACACTATAAGGTTCCTTTGCTGGTCCCAACCACACAGCTTCGTGAATTATTCAACTTCTATCCACCTATATCCATGTAGAAAGATTTTTGGTGTCATGTACACAATGTTATTTCTGTACCTCTACGAATCACTTTTCTTCGTCCATGGTGTCGTGTTGTCTCTGGGACCCTCTGACTGACAGCTGACCTGATGCTCGTGCCTCCAGTTTTGACGTAATGACAAATAATTGAGACGCCGGGGTCGTCTTCACATTTTTATGCTGCATTCACACCGCACGCTACTTGTACTACCTTGGCGATCACTCTCCATGCAAAGTCAATGTACAGCCATGATGGGGCGGGGCTAAACCTCCCACGATGCGACAGCCACTTTTCACACTACCACATAGCTTGTTGCGCGATGTGAAAGTAAAAAAAAGTTGATCAATCAGTGGTATGTGCACGTGTGACGGTACCTTAGACAGACAGGTTTTCATCTGGACTACAGAGTAACCATCCATGTCCGTGTGGAAACATTAGTCAGTGAGGACATTCGTTCCGCCTTGACAGACCGCGGTAAACTCACAGATGATGCTGCTGCATCATCAGCTGCAGTGTTTTGTGTTTGATAAGTGAATGAAAAGGATACAGCTGGAATAATGTCCGCTTATACATCCTATGATTTGATATATGATATGATCCTGGTGAAACTCGAGTTGACGTGACGTCAACGAGCGACGGCTGACGGCAACGGTGACCAAAATGAGGTATTTATGGATGCGAGATGCTACGTCAGTGGGCGACGGGATTTTGGTCGCTGGGTCGCATGCGGTGTGAATGCAGCATTATGGTGACGCTGAAGGTGGTGGTTCATGTTTGTTGTGTTGGCGGTGTACTGAATGACAGCATAGCAAAGTTTACACACCGTCTTAGTCTTGTCAGTTACTCTATTGCCGTCTTCGTCTTTTTTAATGAGAAAGCCAAAATACTGCCAGACAGATGACTTGTATCCAGGTGGAGCGTCCTCAATTTGACCTCATTCGACTCCATCATTCGGCTTTTTGGAGGCAAGGCAGTTGGTTCTAATGTTTGTTGTTGACACTTCTGGTCACATGTGCTGTTACTGGACCATTTTTATCCATTTTTTTCAAACTCGATGCGTTCCGTCACGTACTGTATCGCGATATTTTGCCAAACGATATTTCATCCCATCCCTAGTTGATGTCAAACTTAAAATCAAAGACCAGGCTGTGTGTTCTGTGAAATAGTTTAGTCACTCGTCCTCCACGTATTTGTGGGCTCAGCCGTCGGCTTATTTGTTATTGTTTGGGTGCATGTTTGAAAACCGTTTGTTTGATTTTTAGGAAAAGTGACAGCCTTAATGTTAGCGTTTACTCGTCAGTAGTTAGCAGCCCCGAGCGCCTCCTCCGTCTGTGTGAAGATCATTTTTTATTTTTGTTGAGTGGCCAGCAGAAAAGTCTGATCACGTTAATATTCAGACTTCACAGTCAAACCAAATGATCAGGACGAGCTCAGAATAAATCACAGAAATGTTTGGATAATCATCACCATTAAAGTTTCATTATCTGATATGCCAGAGTAATAATTAAACAACAACAGTGACCGTAAAAGTCTAAGTCCAACAGAAAGTCGTTGGTCACACCGAGTCATCAGTCCGCCTAAGAATTTGACGAAACTCCGCGTCCCTACGTTTGTTTGACGGTGTGATATTAGCACAAAAAAAATCAAGAATCCACAAAAGTATGTGCTTCTTAAATATGCTTTATCACCGGTCACTATATTAGGTACACACCTTTAGCTGCTCATTCATGCAAAGGTTTTACTTGCCAATCACATGGCGAAATAAAAATTTTCCACCATACTCGGTGTCGATTTTTCCCTCCCTAAAAGAAACAAAACTCCGAGTGACAAAAATGAAACAAATCAAGTTTTGCCTTTATGTTGTCTAAATGTTTCCCTCTTAAAGTCAAAGTCTGGGTCATAAAAGGTTGATTATGTAGTATAAACGTAGGCAGGTTTGTCTACATAAACACTAACAGGCTGAGGTATTTTTACAGTATTAGCATGAAACTCTCTGATCAATATTTAATTTACTTAAATAACAAATACAAGCCTTCAAAAGTGCTTGTACAAACCCTACAAGGCCGACCATCATGAAAATTGTAATTTTCTTCAAAAATTGCAACTTCTCACAACTGAACTGAGGCAAGAAAAAAAAAGCTCAATTTTTATTGTTTTAAATCTTCAGCAGAATAATTTGAAATAATCAATTTAATTGTTTTTTTGCCCAGCTCTTAGTGTTGTACTAACCCTGCTGTGTGTGTCTGTGTGTGTTTGTGCAGAGCTGCCGTTCATGTCCACAGACTCCTTACAGAAGCATGAGAGGCGGTGGGGCTGTGAGGATGGGAGCAGGGCTACTGGAGGCAGGATCTAGGTGAGCTGCTCCTGCTCCGATCAACACTTTGTCGTTTTTATGATTTTTTTTACCTTCACAGTGAAACACGGACCCCCGATGAGCTCAAAGAGGACTGTGGTGTTTAAAGTTAGGCTGCTGTTTGAGGCGTCCATGACACTCAGTCATTATATTATTATATCACTGCCACTGCGGTTGCTGCTACTTTTTAGCATGACCTCGAAACTTATATTTATTTAACAACTCATGTGCAACACAATTATATATGACATTTACTCATCTATATCTACAATTCATCATTTGCACTAAAAATTAACATATATTCTGCTGGTCAATACACATCTACCTCCTGTGCAATACTATGTGAACAACAGAAATACTGAGAACTAGGAACTGGACTATTTTTATTCATTAATATTTATCATCCACCTCATATTGTACACTGAGCCTCAACTGTGCTGTGCACAAGTCTGCATCTCATCTTGTTTATTTAAAGCCTCCCTGCAACTTGTTAATTTTTTCCTTTTTTACTTATACTATTTTTGTATACTTTTTTTAACTTAACTAACTATTGCACTGAAAGGAGAAGCTCCCCAATCTCGTTGTACATCCTGTATCATGACAGTAAAGGCCACTCTGATTCTGATTCATGATTAACTTTATTTTCTGCCCTCATAGTGAAGACCTGCAGCTTCTTGGTTTCAGTTTTAATTTGAGCGGCTCTGACTGAATCATTTAAACATGGCTGCTCCCTTTGTTCTGATAGATGTTGTGTTTTCAAACATTATTGCTTTATAATGTCATGGAGTGTTACTGAACATGACTGTGTGTTTTTCAGACATCAGATGGTGCTGTGAAGAAGCCATGGGTAGCTGCTTAAGCTGTCCAGAGAAAGAGTCAATCCCAGATAATCATCAGAGCAAGTTCAAGGTCAGTACCCGTGTCCTCTGCACACCCTGGGGTCACACACGGAGGTTTTTCTTTGTTCAGTGGTCACTAAGGCTGAACAATTAATTGCAAATTAGATTAAATCGCAGTTTGGCTTGTTGCAATTTTCAAATCACAGACGGTGCAATATTTTTAACCCAAAATATGTTGAACATTTTGGCATTGTGATGTAGTTTTTTGCAATTTCATGCCTATTTAAACCTTTTTTAACCCAGTTTTTACAACTTCATGCCTCTCTTGCTCCCATTCATCTTTTTTTTGCCACAGTCAGACCATGTTTGCAAATTTTACATGGTTTTTGAAATTTAATCCCAATTTTGCTGCCATTATCAATTTTCCATAGTCACTTTTGAATTTTTTTGCCAGTTTTTACAATTTCATACCTGTTTTGCTTCTGTTCTTCACTTCTCCACTTTTTCTCAAATCTTTTATCCTTAGATTAATTTAATGTCATATTGGTTTTACTATAAAAAGATCTACTGCTTATGTCAAAGAATACATAAGATGAGGGACATTAAAACAATCACAGAGTAAATTGCAATATTGGGGAAAAATATTGCAATTAGAATATTTTCTCAAATGGTTCAGCCCTTGTGTGGTCACTGTCATCATCAGTCAGACTTTAGGTGTTTGTCAACCATGCAGTGCAGCTGGATCCTCTTGACTCAGTCTCTGTCATCAGATCCAACTTGGAAAATGGTGTGCTCACAGACGGTGTCGTTCACGACATGGCAAAAGAAATCCGGCCCTTCAATACGGTTAAAAAGACAGAAATGTTACAAAAGTTTGACAGACAAGAGAAAGTACATGTCACAAACAATCAGGACTGTATAAACTCCCTTTCTTTATTGTTTTTGTTGGAGTTTCGTTTTTTTTCTTTACAGAGACAGGGTCTATTTTTTTATTGTTTTTTATTAGTATAATTATTTTTATTTACATGCAATTTTTCCTAAAAGAGAATCCATTTCATTTTCATTGGGTATTTTTCTTTTTTTTCTTAAATGTATTTTATTGTTTAATTTATTTTATTTAAAATATCTTGACCTTCCTATTACAGTTAAATACTCTTAAGAAATTAAACTTTATTGCTTTGTTATGGTGTTGTCACTTTATTATGACATAGTATAATTACACTAACGTAAAAATGAAAAAAAAATTCAAAAGAACAATGACAATAATATTGTTTATCGGCCATAATTTTTTGGACGATTATCGTCTGGCAAAATTTGTTATGGTGACAGGCCTAGCTCCAATCTACAATTACAAGTCCAATCTACAAGTGAGCAGCCCAGAGCGGGACAGCCCAATCAGAGTCCTTTAGAGCAGGAAGAGGTGGAGCTACGGGTGAGAAGACAGCAGGAAGTGACTGCTCCGGAGATTAGCATAGATGCTAACAGCTTCAGCAGCAGATAGTGCTGAGCGATTGATTGAAAATAATTGAAATCAACATTTAGACTCTCTAATTGAAGTAATTTTCTCACGTCGATTATTTTGATTATTTTCCCATGCCCCCTCCATACTGTCTGTTCACTTTCGCCAAGAGTGAAGGACGTGACATCAACATGGAGGAGACGAGCGCAAATCCACCCAACGACCTTGTAGCCAAGAAAACTAACGTCTCCGTTGTTTGGGCACATTTTGGATTCTGAGCAGAGGATATTGAGTGGAAAGAATTTAAGTGTAAAGACTGTGTCGAGGACCATCAGTACCACCACTAATTTGTTCCAGCATAGTATGAAATAATCGTTCATTTTAATCGAGGTGAGAGCTTCAGTTGATCGTGATATTCTGATAAGGTAATATCGCCCAGCCGTAGGAGCATTTTGATCAGATCTTTAATTAGTGATAAATATGAGACTCCAGTCTTCTCAATCATGAGGGAATTTCTGCTCCACTGCTGGCTGTGTTTGAAAAGTGGCTCACGCTCTGAAGCACAGCCTTTTACATGATCTGATTGTAACCGATGTGACAGCAGTGATGATGAAGATGATGATGAAGATGATGATGGTTATGATGAAGATGATGAAGATGATGATAAGGAACAAGACGATGAAGATGATGATGATGGGGACCAGTACAATGATGATGATGAAGATGGTGATGATGATCATGATGATGATGAAGATGATGGTGATGATGGTCATGATGATGATGAAGATGATGGGGATGATGAAGATGGTGATGATGATGATGATGATGATATAATGATGCTGCTTCTGATGATGATGGTTAGGATGAAGATGGTGAAGATGATGTTGATGGTCATGTTGATGATGATGATGATGAT